>CM053601.1:92005441-92034361 GCA_028646575.1 Pseudocheirus occidentalis
GGTTTTGGGGTCAGAGGTCCCAGATTTAAAACCACTTACTTAGATTCATTTATCTCTGTGAGCCTTAGTTACATGAACTCTAAAATTTCTACTGACTCTTAATTTATGATCTTTGTATTTTCCAGGTGAAGGAGATGAGGCCTAGAGAGTTTCAAATTACTTACTTCAGGTCACATAAGCAGTAAATGCAGTTATCCCTTCCACATCAAACTTTCCCCACTATGCTTTCACTATATAGCAGGTCAACAGAAGAAATTAAATGGGAGTTTTGCAGAATCTGCAGATGACATGCGAAGGCCAGCTGATGATGCAGATAAAGTTTAAAAACTCAGAAATACATGAAATTCATATATATATAATATTGTATAATATAAATATATTTTATCTTTTAATGCCATAATAATTCAGATTTCTTTTCTGGTACAAAGGGAGAGCCTAAAATTTTGTTCAGGTTTTCCAGATCAAGGGGATGCCAAGCCCCTAACCCTGTGATGTGGAAAGGATAGCAGTAGTAGATTTGAGGTTCAAACCCAGTTCCTCTGGCTCTGTGTTTAATGCTGTTCCACTTTATTGTGCTATAACTGAGAAAACTAAGTGCCATAAAGCAGGGTTCCTTTCATCTCACTTAAATCTATAATTATATGTAATTAGTGATATAATTGGCAGGGCTGTCGTAAAACTATCCAAACAGCGAACTGTACAGGTATGAATGACTTAAGATCTAAGTTTTTTGATGTATCATTGTGGGCAGCACAGAATATGCCCAGTGCCCACAAAGCATGTAATTGGCAGAAGTGGAAATACTTTTTCCTTGGTTATTATTGAAGTAATCGTTGTGATTGTTCATTTTAAATCATCAGGGAAGTTGATTTCCTTACAGGCAAGTCTTACTTGACAGTAAGATCAAAGGGTCACAGAATATCATGGGATTAAGAGCTAGAAGGGACCAGAGATGTCCTCTCATCCAATCACCTCACTTTGTAACTGATTGTAAAATGGGCCCAGAGAACCGAAGTGAGTAATTTATAAGCATTTGGGTAGTAATGAGGCAGCTTGATTGATGGAGTGAATATAGTTCTGACCTGAATCAAGAAGACCTGAGTTAAAACCCTGCAATTGACAAACCTGACTACTTATTAGCTGGGCAAGTTGTTTGACATCAGTTTTCTCCAGTTTCTTCAACTGTAAAATAGGAATGAAAATAGTTCCTACCTCCCATTGTTGTTATGAGGGTCAAGTGAGATATTTGTAAAGTGTTTTACCAACTATCCAATGCCATATAAATACTTATTGTTAGCAGAGCAGAGATGTGAAGCCAGGCACTCTATAGACCCAGTACTTTTGTTGCTACAAGCTGATACAAACTCAGGCCTGAGACTGTACGTTCAGATTACAAAGCAGAGCTGGGAGAGAACCTTCTTCAGTCCATTTCCCTTTCTCCCTTGCCTTAGGCTGTTGACTGTCTTGCTAGGCATGCCATTCAATTCAATAAGCATTTACTAAGTGCCTACTATGTGTGGACTCTGTGCTGAGATTTTAGGGGTACAAAAAGAGACAAAAGACCATCCCTACACTCCAGAAGTTTACAATCTTAGGGGGAGATCACATATAAACAAATATACACAAATCAAGTGATATATAGGATAAATAGGAAACAATTAACAAAGGAAAGGCAACTGAATTAAGGTGGATTTGTTGGGGAAGGCTTCCTGTAGGAGGTGGGATTTTAGTTGGAGTGGAGGAGAGAGAGTGTTCCAGGTTCCAACTCTGACTGACTCTCCTGTAACACAATCAGTGACCTTGGACGGTAGTTGGAAATTCCAGAAAGGATTGGGTTGTTGGAAGGGATCTTATAGGTAATTAATGATAATAAATAACATATAGTACTTTAAGATTTGTAAATATACCTTGCAAATATCTCATTTGACTTTCAATAATCCTGTTGTCAAGGTCAGAGTTGTGAGAGTTGGTTCAGATCTTTGAAGGAATTCAATCAGACCTTCTGTTTAGCCAAAGGGAGCTTTATTCAGGCAAAGGCATATGGGCCTGAGACTTAGCAAACTGCTAAGCAAAGGCATCGATATAAGAAAAGGACCAGACCTATGTACACAGAAAGTTACACAAGCCTATAGGATGATGATGTAATTTTAGGGTTTCTATAAGGGTTGGAGATTTAGGGACAGGATGAGGCAGTGAATGGGAACATAGGATAAGGGGGACAAAAACAATTCTTTTTGTACAAGTTGCATGGTATTTCAAGATAAGGGGAAGGGGCATAACTAAGGCACTCTCAAGTTACAGGATGGACTAAGAATAAGCCTCAAATCCCCTCAGGGTTTTGGGGGAAAGTAACCCTTACTACCAACCCTTAGGTCACCTTTATATCTACATCACTGTGAGACAGGTGCTATTATTATCCCCATTTTTACATATGAGGAAACTGAGTCAGAGATTAAGTGATTTACCCAAGGTCACACATCTAGGTAAAAAGTTTCTGGGGCCAAATTTGACCTCAGATCTCTCTGATTCCAGGTCTAGCACTTAACCCTAGCACAATCTACCTAAGTTATCAAAGTCATCTTTCCAGAATGTGCAGGAAGAATGAGGTGGTGACCCTTTCTCACTACCTTTCTTTAAGTGCAAAAGTCCTTAACCTGAGGTCTGCCAACTATGCGAGTATGTGTATGTGTGTGTGTGCATGCACGCCCGTGTGTGTGTGTATAAATAGACACTGCAATGAGTAAGCTGGATCAGAGCATCTGTAAGTCTCCTTTTAGCTCGACGACTTTTTTGTCTATGGACTTATAGCACAGTCTCTAGGTTTTAGCTCTTTTATTCTATGACATATGAGAGGGTGAATATAAAGTAGGTTATTTTGAGGAAGACAAAATGAAACATCTTGAGAATAGCATACTTACAAAGCAATGTTGCAAATCGATTTTCAGAAACTTGAGCAATGCACCCAGTAAAATAAAGTCGCTTAAGAAAGAGTATCTTAAGAAAATGAGTTTTGATTAAGATCTTTTTATAAAGAGGAGCCCAAAGACGGTTTGAGACCCCAAAATACCAACATGCCGGGTCCTGCGGAAAGAATTCCACTCAAGTCTTCTCAGTCAAACAAAAAGTAAAGTTTATTGAAAGTTCAAGTTCGCCACATGGGGTGCTAGGCCATTTAAAGGTGCTCTCACAGAGCAAGTCTATACTAAGCTATCTCATGGCGCTCTCACTGAGCAAGTCTATGCCAAGCTATTCCATGGCGGTCTCACACCACATGGAGGGAAGATGGGGTTCTATATACAATAAGGTTGTGGGAGGAATCTAGGGGTGGTCCAGAGGAGGAGATTGGGGAGGGTCTTCAGGAGGAGTCAGATGAGGTCAGACTCCAGTAATGAGGAGTTCAGGGTGGGAAGTTGCTGGAAGCTACCTGGAGACCATAGACAATGGTGAGCCAGGCCTGTTCAAGGGTGGGAACAGGAGCATTAAGGATGGGAAACTATTGGAACAAAGAGGGTCTAAAGACTTGGGCAGAGCCACAACTTAATGCTCATGACCTCAGGCAAATGTCTTCCCTGGGAAGGTTTACTTTCCCAGAGCCTGTACCTCAAAGAATCAAGGAGAGCTCAAAAAGGGGGGAGGGGTCCCAGAGCCTACACCTCATCATTTGGACAAGATGAACATTAGTCAGAGTTCAAGGTTAAGAGGTCACAGGTAAGAATCAGCAGACATAAATTAGTTAATTTTGTTGAGGGCAGAAAGAAGAAATTATTGAGTTGTCCAGGGGTGTCAAACTAGCTTGGCCATGGTTGGTTTCCATTGAATTCTAAGGGTTTAGTGCCAATGAATGACCACAGAGAGTTCATTCAACCAGTCTTATTCCCAGTACATATAAAGCACATTCTAAACCTTAAATTACTATGTAAATATCATCTAGTATTATTTGTAGTAGAACTGCTTTTAAAATATTAAAGGTTAATAGTGAGAGTCAGTCTTGTATTATCAGGGTGGGAATGTGGGGAAAGCAACCTTGGACTTACAGTCAGACTGATTTTGAAATTCCAGTCCCAAAGACTTCCTCACTGTATGACTTCTGGCAAGCCATGTGACCTCTCTAAACCCCATTTTCCTTATCTGTAAAATGGGAGGGAGGGGGAAAGGAAGAATCATATTTGTACTTCCTTACCTCCCCAGGCTGATGTGATAATCAAATGAGTGAATATATATGTAAAACTATTGGAGAGCTATCAGTCCAGGCAATCTATTGTGCTCCTCCTTCTTCTGGTGACCCAGCCAGAATAGTAACAACTAGATGATGCTTTTTCTCTAGCTGGCAATTCAGCAAAGTGTGCCCAAGCAGGCATCATAGGCTTCCAGCCTTTAAGAGATCTTATCAAATACTGTGACTTTATGTTCCATCCACTCAGATAATAATCCTGGAGGCATTTGGTAAATGAATAAACCTTCTGATAATTTGGGCCTTCTAGATTCTCCTCAGTTTTAACCTAAAGAAGACAGTGAGGAGACTGTGCTACTGAACTTTTTGTTCCAAGTCTCCCCCCTAGGAGGTTTCAGATGCAAATTGAAGAGTTCTTCACAAGTTTACAGTAAATAGAAGAGAAACTGGTGGAATCCTCTTCCCCCAGGGCAAAGTCAAGGGCAACCGTAGCTTCTCAGCTGCTGTAGTTCCTCAAACAAGTTTTAATTTTGCACACAGACTTGTCTCAACTTCCTGTGTTCTGTGGACGGGGGAGCTAGCATCATGACTGACAGCAACATTTGCTGCAACTTTTTAAACATGTGGGAAAAAAATAAGATTTCGAGTATGTATTATATTAACCAGGATTCCAAATTATCCAATTTCTTTCAACAGGCAAGCAGCCCAACTACAGGAACAGCTCCTAGAAGCCAGTCCCGGCTGTCTGTCTGCCCATCCACTCAGGACATCTGTAGGTAAGTACTAAATGGGAGATCTTTCTCCACCTTCCCCCCCGCCTTTTTTTAAAGAATTATTCTTCTGTATTCATATTGTGCATCCTGACACATGTGTGCTCCTTGTTTCTGCTTAACACTAGTCATTGATGGTTAACTTTGACATAAGAAAAAAATAGCAAACTAGTCATTTGTTTATTTCCTTTTCTTTCCAGTTCATCCTTGTTTACTAAGTTCATGTTGCCATTTTCATCTTTATTTCTCTCTTTTTTCCCACTGCTCTCTTCCATTTCCCATTTCCCACCCTTTCCTTTGCCTGTTGCATTGTTTAGATCCTCCACCTTGCATGATTTGTCAGAAGATACATTTGAGCATTCCACCCCTGTCATGGTGCTGACCCCTACTTGTAGGGAGTCTAGTAAGAAACAATTGAAACAGAGGTTTAGGCAGAGGAAGAGAGAGGCTTCTGAAAGATATGAGCATGCGGAAAAGCAGAGAAAGGGGAAGAAAAGTAAGTTCCACCTACCCATCTCAAGTCCTCAATGGAGTGAATTCCAGCAAGAGATATCTGATTCGTCTTCGACAGATGAAAGTCAGTGGGTTCACACCCAGCAAAGGACCCAAGAAAGAAGTAAGTTTTCCCGAAGAGGAAGAAGAAGCACTAACAAGATGTGCAGAAACCTGGACGGGTCATCAACTTCTAACACCATTGAGGCTGTCCATGTAGGGACCAGAGAGAAACAGGAGCTGACAGAATATGAGAGCTGCTCTCTAAATCACCACAGAGGAAAGGCCAAGAGATACAAAGAATATAGCCTTCCACCAGTTCTCACATCTCCACAGGCAAAGAGTTTCACAAAAGACCTTGGGGGAAATAGAAGCCAAAACCACTTCAGAGACCCAGACTCTTTGGTTTATCTCAGGCAAAATGAAGTTTCCAAAGAAATTTTTTCAGAGAGATATTCAGGCACAGAGACAATGTCAGCAATTTCATGCCTAGAAGAACCAGTAGCTACAAAGACCTGTGTAACTAATACTGCTCAAGAGCTTCCTGCCCCGTATGATGACAGGTGTGATGATGATTCAGAAGTGTGCAGGTCAGTTGCTAATTAGAGAGACCCCATGTCCCCTCAACATGTTGCTTCCTCTTAAGGGGTTTTGTGTATGCCACCCTCCACCACCATGCCTTTTGGTAATGACTGCTCAGAGACTAATTAAGGGCTTCACAGGACCAGAAGAGGTGAGTGTAGGAGGCAGAAATCAAGATTCTGTAGACTTGACACAAGGTCCCTTGAATGCTGACACAGAATAGAACGAGATAGCTGCTTCCTCCTCCACTTATTCAGAATTCTAAGTCATTGTGGCAAAGAACCTCATAGACCACTTCTGCTTGGGCAAACATTCTAGTTAAAGCAAGAAGGAGCGTGAGGATCCCGTGTCGTCTCAGGGACCAGTTAAAATTGGACAGCACTTTTCACCTCAAATTTATCTATGTAAATTTGACTCAAATCAGGACGGATAAATGAACTGGTCCCAATGCCACAGCAGGCCTTAGAGACTTGAGGTGCTCTTCTTCAAGGGCAGGCTTTTTGTTGTGTTTTGTTTTTAATGAGAAATATCACCCCTACAACTAGGGCTGATTTGTTGTGTGATTGTCAGGGGCAGCTGGTAGATGTCAGATGGAAAATATGAAAACATAGATCACAACAGGTTGTTGGGGCAGCTGGGAGACATGATCAAGGGAGAAGGCTGAACTGAACTTGCAATTGGGATATCACTGCAGCAACTTTATATATGCCCAGAAAAGTTAAGTATTGTGCTTTTTACCAAGTTGCATGCATTTCTAAAGTACTGCCACTGGACAAATTCATTTCAAAAAGGATTCCAGTGCTACTGTACCAGTACCTATGGCTATATGAGTGAACTTAAGCATTAAGCATTGTGGAGTCCATATAAAACCTATAGAGTTGTTTGGGTTTGAGTTCTCAAGGTTTGGGGCCAGGAGGAAGAGGGAGGACTTTATCACTCTGCAGTGTATGTGTTGTACTTGAAAGGCATGTTAACTGGAAGCCCAACAGATGTTCTCACCTCCATTAAGAGCAGAATAGGGGGAAGGGAGGGAGAGAGAGACCAAGAGTCAGAAGAAAGAACCCTGGATTTAGAGTTGGAGGATCTTGGCCATAGTCAAAGAAGTACCACTGAGCCAGGAAATTGGAAGTTTCTAGCCTAGCATATTCCAGACACAGATGACTCCAGTTCTGAATAATTTCAGAAAAGGTACAAAGCAGAAGGATGGGGAATGGTTAATAACTTGACACTTTGTGGAACATAGAAAGATTTGACTCCCTCCATCACCCCTTCCTCCCCCAAATAAAGGCTTTTTCAAACTCCAGCAGTGGACCTCCAGTAAGATGTGGCACATGTAAGTCTCTTCCAGACCAGAGTGACTTGAGAATATCAACTTCCCTGGAAATGATCACTTTCAAGCCTGTTGTCTCTCTCTGTGTGCTCATTTCACTCTTAGGTTCTGGTGGGTAGGACAACCAGCAAGAGAATTTTTGGAGTTTTGTTCAGATGTCTTTATCCACTTAGACAAGGAGGTTGAAACGGGAAAAAGGGGAAGGAGATTTATATTCCTGACATTTACTTATACTTAAGGAGTTATTATTTCTAAACTTCTAAGGATTGTTCAACACTACTTCCAGTCCTATGTTTTTTAAAATAATAATTAGCTAGTATTTATATATCTCATTAAGGTTTACAAAGCACATTACAAATATTATTTGATCCTCACAACAACCTTAAGTGGTAGGTGTTATAATTATCCTTACTTTATAGATGATAAAATTGAGACAGAGATTAAATGCAAAGTCACACAGCTAGGAAATGTTTAAGACTGGATTAATTCAAGTTTTCCTGACTCCAGACCCAATGTGAATGTGTGGCCTAAAATGAAATAGCCAAGTAGGGGTTGGCTAGGTGGTGCAGTGAATAGAGCACTGGCCATGGAGTCAGGAGGATCTGAGTTCAAATCTGACCTCAGCCACTTAATACTTACTAGCCATGTGACCTTGGACCAGTCACTTAAACCCAATTGCCCTGCATTCCCCCTCCAAGAAAGGGGGGGGGGGGAAAGGACCTTGTTTGGTGCTCTTTATAAATAAATTAATTCAAATTGAAAAAAAAAGAAATAGCCAAGTGGTGTGTATTATACACGTACTTCAATACTGCAATGGGTCCATGATAGGCTTCCACCAATGTAGATGCCATTAATCCATACTATCTCATCCTGTGTTACCCTTCTCCCTTGCTTTCCATAAATCTTCGATAGAGAATCCTGATGACAACATGGAGGACCTCGTTTTATTCCCTTCATTTTACATGAAAGCCTTAACTTGCTAAGAATGTGCAGTTGAAAGAGAGGGTCCATAGCTGGATGCAGTTTTGAAGGCATGAAATAGTTGAGCTCACATCTCAATAAGATTACAGGATGATATGTGAAGAGCCTTGTTAGCAACCAGGGTTAAATCACTCTTGCCAGTTATAGCTCTGAGGTATGCTACATAATGTACAAGCTGTCATTAAAGAAGAAACTTGTATTTGGAATCATAGAAGCAATTTTTCCTAATAGAAATTTTGTTTCTGAGTGCCTAGACTTTTGTTAACAAGAGATTCAGTAATATGTAAGGTCAATCAATGCATCAACAAGCATTTATTAAGCTCTTAGTTATATTCCAGACACTATACCAAGTGTTGGGAAAACAAAGAAAGGCAGGAACACTACCTACCCTCAAGGAGCTTACTTTTTTTAGGTAAATTTATTTGTTTTCAACATTCATTTCCATAAGATTTTGAGTTACACATTATCTCCCCATAACTTCTCTCCTCCCATCCCAAGAGGGCATGTAATTTGATTTAGGTTCTACATATGCATTCATATTAAACTTCTTTTCATATTAGTCATGTTGTAAAGAATTAGAACCAATGGGAGAAACCACAAGAAAGAAGAAACAAAAAAAAAGAGAGAGAAAGAGATTATTATGCTTCAATCTGCATTCAAACTCTATAGTTCTTTTTCTGGATGTGGACGGCATTTTTCATCATGAGTCTTTTAGAGTTGTATTAGATCCTTGCATTGCTAAGAAGAGATAAGTCTATCCAACTTAATCATCATACAATGTGACTGTTACTGTGTACAGTGTTCTGATTCTGCTCACTTCACTCAAATCAGTTAATATAAGACTTTCCATGGAGTAGCTAAGTGACACAGTAAATAGAGCACTGACCCTGGAGTCGGGAGGATGTGAGTTCAAATCAGGCTTCAGACACTTAGCACAAAATTAGCCCTGTGACCTTGGGCAAGTCACTTAACCCCAACTGCCCTACCTTCCCCTCTCCAAAAAGCAAAATAAATATGTGTATATATACATATACATATATGCATACATACATATACACACACAAGACTTTCCAGGTTTTTCTGAAGATCACTGGCTCTTCATTTCTTATAGAACAGTAGTATTCCATTATATTTATATCACACAACTTGTTCAACCATTTCCCAATTGATAGGTGTCAGTTTCTAATTCTTTGCCACCATAAAAAGAGCTGCTATAAATATTTTTGTATATATGGGTCCTTTTCCCATTGTTATGATCTCTTTGGGATAGAGACCTAGAAGTGGTATTTCTGGGTCAAAGGGTATGCATAGTTTTATAGTCCTTTGGGCATAGTTCCAAATTGCTCTCCAGAATGGTTGGATCAGTTCACAACTCCACCAACAATGCATTAGTATTCCAGTTTTCCCACATCTTTGCCAATATTTGTCAATTTCCTGTTTTGTCATGTAAGCCAATCTGATAGGCATGAGGTGGTACCTCAGAGTTGTTTTGATTTGCCTCTTTCTACTCAATAGTGCTTTTTATCATATTACTATAGATAGCTTTAATTTCTTCATTGGAAAACTGCCTGTTCATATCCTTTGACCATTTATCAATTGGGGAATCACTTGTATTCTTACAAATTTGACTCAGTTCTCTATATTTTAGAAATGAGGTCTTTATCAGAGACACTGGTTGTAAAAATGTCTTTTCTGCTTCCTTCCTAATCTTGGTTACATTGGTTTGGTTTGTTCAAAAACTTTTCAATTTAATGTAATCAAAATTATTTGCATTTCATAATGTTCCCTATCTCTTGTCTAATCATAAAATTCTTCCATTCTTCATAAATCTGACAGGTAAATTATTCCTTGTTCTTCCAGTTTGCTGATAGTATCAGGATTTATATCTAAAGTGTGTACCTATTTTGACTTTAACTTGGTATAGGGTATTAGATGTTAGTCTATGTCTAGTTTCTGCCATACTATTTTCCAGGTTTCCCAACAGTTTAGCGTCTTTGCATTTATCAAATAGTAGATTACTATAGGCATTTACTGCTGTGTCTTGTGTACCTAACTTACTCCATTGATTCACCACTCTATTTCTTAGCCAGTACCAAGCAGTTTAAATGGTTGCTGCTTTATAATACAATAAAGATTTAGTATGAATAGGCCACCTTTCCTTGCATTTCTTTTCATTAATCCCGTTGATATTCTGGACTTTTTGTTTTTCCAAATGAATTTTGTTATTATTTTTTCTAGCTCTATAAAATAATATTTTGGTAGTTTGATTGGTATGACACTGTCATTTTTTAACTGGATCTACCTATGAGCAACTGATGTTTTTTCCAATTATTTAGATCTGACTTTATTTGTGTGAAAAAATGTTTTGTAACTGTATTCATATAGTTCTTGGGTTTGTTTTGGCAGGTAGATTCCCAAATATTTTATAACATCTACTCTAACTTTAAATGGAATTTCTCTTTCTGTCTCTTCCTTTTGGACTTTTTAATAAAAATGTTGATTTATGTGGATTTATTTTATATCCTTCAACTTTGCTAAAGTTGTTTATTATTTCAAGTAGTTTTTTTACTTCATTCTCTAGGATTGTCTAAATATATTATCATATCATCTGCAAAGCATGATAGTTTGTTTCCATTTTGCCCATTTTAATTCCTTCAATTTCATTTTCTTCTCTTATTGCTAAAACTTAACATTTCTAGTACCATATTGAATAACAGTGGCGATAATGAATATCTTTGTTTCACCCCTAAACTGACTGAAAACATTTCTAACTTATCCCCATTACATATAATGTTTCTTGATGGTTTTAAGTAGATGATACTTATCATTTTAAGGAAAACTCCATTTGTTCCTGTGCTCCCTAAGTATTTTTAATAGGAGAGGGTGTTATATTTTGTCAAAAGCTTTTTCTGCATCTATTGAGATAGTCATATGGTTTCTGTTCGTTTTCTTGTTGATATCATTAATTAATGCTGATACCTTTCCTAATACTGAACGAGCCCTGCATTCCTGGTATAAATCCTACCTGGTCATAGAGCATTATTCTCATGAAAAGTTACTGTAATCTTTTTGCTAATGTTTTATTTAAAATTTTTATTTTATATTCATTAGGGAAACTGGTCTATAGTTTTCTTTGTTTAGATTATTCCTGGTTTAGGTGTCAGTATCATATTTGTATCATAAAGAGAATTTGATTCTTGCTCTATTTTCCAAAATAATTTGTATAGTATTGGGATTTATTGTTCTTTAAATGTTTGATAGAATTCACTTGTAAATTCGTCTGGCCCTGGAGATTTTTTCCCCTAGCTTAGCTTGTTCAATTTCTTTTTCAGATGTGATTTATTTAAATATTTCATTTTCTCTTCCATTAACCTGGGCAATTTATATTTTTGTAAATATTAATCTATTTTACTAAGATTGTTAAATTTATTGGCATACATTTGGGCAAAAAAGCTCCTAATTATTGTTTTAATTTCCTTTTCATTGGTGGTGAATTCACCCTTTTCATTTTTGATACTGGTAATTTGGTTTTCTTCTTTTCTTTTGATCAAACAATGCTCATCTTCCTACCTTCTTTCCTTCTACTATAATATTCTTTGTGCCTATTCAGGTGATGTAATTTATACCCTTCTCTTCCTCTTCCTTTCCTGTTCTCCCGTTGTAATACCCTTTTCACCACCTAATTAGGTTTTTTTATCATCACATCAAAGTCAGTTTATACCCATACCTTCTGTCATCTTCCCATGTACAGATGTAAATACTTTGCCCTTATTGAATAACTTTTTTTTCTTTCCTGTTTACTTTCTTATGCCTCTCTTGAATCTTATATTTGAAGATCAAATTTTCCACTGAGCTCTGGTCTTTTCATCAGACAGTTCTGGAAGTCCCCTATTCCACTGAATGACCATTACCTCCCCAAAAAGATTATACTTAATTTCACTGTGTGGTTGATCCTTGTTTGTAATCCAAGACCCTTTCTTTGCCTTATGGAATATTATATTCCAAGCCCTGCAATCTTTTAATGTGGAGGCTGCAAGGTTCTTTGTAGTACCGACTGTAGTTCCATATTTGAATTGTTCGTTTCTGACTGTATGCTGTATTTTCTCCTTGACCTGATAATTTTGGAATTTGGCTATACTATTCCTTGGCAGTTTCAATTTCAGATCTCTTTTAGAAGGTGATTGGTATTGGTTTTAGAACCTCAGGGCAGTTTTCCTTGGTGATTTCTTGAAAGATGTTGTCTAGACTCTTTTTGATCATGGTTTTCAGGTAAACCAATAATTCTTAAATTATTTCTCCTGGATTCATTTTCAAGGTAATTTGGTTTTCCAGTAAGATAGTTTATGTTTTCTTCTATTTGTTCATTCTTTTGATTTTGTTTGACTGATTCATGATGTCTCACAGAGTCATTAGCTTCCACTTGCCCAATTCTAATTTTTAATTGTTTTCTTCTGTTATCTTTTGTAGCTTCCTTTCCATTTGGTCAAATCTACTTCTTCAGTGTGCTTTGTTTTCATTTTGTCAATTGTATTTTAAAGGAATTTTTCAGTTTTTCTTCTTCCTCTCTTATTTGCCTTTTAAAATCCTTCTTGAGCTCTTCTGAGAAGGCCTTTGGGGCTTGAGACCAATACGTATTCCTCTTTGAGGTTTTGGGTGGGTATATTGACAATGTTATCCTACCCTGAATTTGTGTTTTGATCTTCCCTGTCACCATAATAATTCTCTGTGGTCTTTGTTTTTCTTTATTGCTTTTTGCTCATGGCATTTGCCTTTTCTCTGGCTTTTAAAGTTGATCTCTGATTCTGGGGCACAGGGGGTCACTGTCCCAGGTTTCTTGTGGGGGCTAGGGGCCTGGTTACAGGTTTTGTGTGCTGGGGCCTCAGGTACTGGCAGTTGGAGGTTATAGGGTCTGGTAGCTTTCCTGGTCCTGATCCGGAGCTGGTGTGGGCTGAGGCCAGGTTAGATTTTTCTGTGTCTCACAGGGTTACACTGAAGTTTGTGGGGTTGGGTTTAGGGAGGGTGGTCTGGCTGCTGGAAATCACATCATCACCAGGGCTCCCCTAGAACATGGGTAGGTTCAGCTGTTGGTGAACACCTGTCCACCAGCTCGCATAATGGTTCTCCACACTGGCATCTTCCAGTTCCCTGGGCTGTACTGAGGCATACAGCAGTCCTAGTGTTGGTGCTTGCCTGCTCAACCACCCTTGCAATCATGGTTTGCTGAGGTAGGACTTTGTCACTGGCTCACCAGGACACCTCCTGTGTCCTGTACTGGTCCCTTTCATGCACAGTAAGAACAACCTTTCCTAGTAATGCTCCTAGACTTTCAAGCTAAAAGGCTGCTGCATTCCATGTTTTTGCTGACTCTACTATTCCAGGATTTTTCCTAGGGCAATAATTTTTGGGTTTTTCAAGGTCAGTAAGGGAGAATGAGAGCAGCTTATTGCTTACTCCACCATGTTGGCTCCCAGAAGTCAAAATAGGTGACTTTCAAACATTTCTTCTGTGGCCTGAGAGCTCCAGAAGCAGCCACTGCCACTGCCACCACCAATTCTGTCACTCTCAAGGCCTGCTCCTGGTTTGCTAGTGCTCTACTGGTACTTCCTGGGACTGGGGCTGTACTGGCATAGCCTGTGCTGGACTGTGCTTCTCTTACCCAGCTGGGACAGATCCCTCCTGCTGACCTTCTAGTTGTCTTTAGTCTCTGTGGGCTGAGAAGTCTGGAAACTGCTACAGCTGCCAGTGATTCAGTCCCATGAGGACTGCTCTGACTTTGCTGGAGTTGTGTCTGTGCTGGCAATGAGCTGCATTTGACTATGCTTCTTTCTCAAGCTGGTGCAACAAACCTTTCCTGTTGACCATCCAGATTGTCTTTTGCTAAGGCTTAGCTCTCCTCCAAATCCCTTCAAATACCTTTAAAAAGTGACTCTGAACAAATTATAGAGTGACAGAACTCACAAAAAGACAGAGTGAGGCAGATTTCCAGCAAAAGACAATCTGGATGGTCAACAGGAAAGGTTTGTTGCACCACCTTGGCTTTGCCCCAAGGAACAGATATTCTAATGCCAACACACAAATAACTAGGCAGTCAAAACTATAGCCAGAGTACATGGAAAGTAATATCAGAGGGAAAGGTGACCTTATTTTCCAATAAGAATTATCATTGACATTTATTGAATGACTACTATATACAGGAGACTATCCCTAGTTACTAGTAATACAAAGAGGGATAATAATAATAAAGGGATTTCGGTTGGGTCCTGCCAAATAATGACAGTTTCTGAACATAAAATACTACAGAGGTCAACAGGAGGACTGAGTTTTGTTGGTCAGTCATTCTCAGTTGTTTCTGATCATTCATGACCCCATTTGGGTTTCTTCTTGGCAGAGGTAACTAGAGTGGTTTGCTATTTCCTTCACCAGCTCATTCTACAGATGAGGAGCTAAGGGAAACAGGGTTAAGCGACTTGCCCAAATTAATAGCTAATAAGTATCTGAGGCCAGATTTGATCCATACTCCATGCCTAGCACTCTATCCACTGTGCTACCTAACTGCTGAAGAACTGCTAAGGAAATTCTCACAGAAGAAGTGAAACATTTATTAGAAAAGTTAGGATTTATGTAAATGAAGACTAAGAGGATGGGCATGAACAAATTGCTAAAGCTGATAAACCAGGAACCATGGGAAATAAGTTTGACTGCCTGACCTAAAGAATTCTTGGAGAAGACAAGAGAGAAATAAAGTAGGCTGGAAGCAAAATGTCAGGCTAGGGACTTGGGACTTTGAAGTTTGTACTTTATCCTATATATAATAGCAAGCTTTTGAAGATTTCTGAGCTATAGGGTGATATGTGCCAAGTGTTATTATAGAAAGATTAATTTGGAAATGTAATAAGTAGACTAGATTGAGGGAAGATAAGGGTAGGGAAATGAGAAAAAATTGGAGGTAGTGATTGCATGAAAACATAGTTAAATTTAAAATCAGAGGGTCTGGATTTGAATCCCCACTCTCCCACTTATTACCTGGGTAAGCTTGAGCAAGTAACTTCTCTGAAGCTCAGTTTCTCCCTCTCAAAAGTGAAGAAGTTAGATAAGATGACGTCAAGGTTATTTCTCTTTTAAATTTATAATCCTATAATCTTTTATAACAGTCAAGGTAAAGTCAACCCCTAAGCTGATAGGAACCCAAACTTGGGGGTAGTAGCACTGGGAATGAGAAAGAAGGGATAGATAAATGTAGTAGTCATAAGGGAGGAAGATCTGATTTTCTTGCATCTCTCTCATTTCTCTTCCCAATTTTTCCTTCATTTTTCTTACTTGATTTTCAAAATCCTTCTTGAGCTCCTCCATAGCCTGTAACCAATTCATATTTTTCTTTTAAGCTTTTGATGCAGGAGTTCTGACTTCATTGTCTTCATCCTGTTCCATGCTTTGATCCTTTTTGTCCCCAAAAAAGGATTCAAGAGTTTGTTTGTGCTTCCTATGCTCACTCATATTGGCAGCCAATTACTTGGCTTTTGAGCTATTTGCCATGGTAGAACTTTGCTTCCAGAATGGAGAGAGCTTTGTCTCAGATTACTGGGATTTTTGCAACTGCTGGAGCTATTAGGAGGGTGCCCTCTCTACAGCCCCCACAAGCTCTGGCACACAGGCCACACACCCAGGACCACCACCCAAGATTGTGATCCAGATCCAAGCAGATTAAAAGCAAGAGCAATTACCCTGTGAATGGTTGCTTGGTTCCCCTACAATCTGCAGGCCAGGAGCTCCAGAAGCAGCCATGCAGCAGCAGTCGCAGCCACCACTGTGCCTCTGGACAGCTCTCACCCTGGGAGCAGGGGCCAGAAGGCGCTCTTCTATTACCCTTCCCCCTGTTTCAACGGAGTTCCACCCTGAACTTTTACTTTCTTTTTGACGTTTATGGGTTGAGAAGTCTGAAAATTGCCACAGCTGCTGGTGATTAACTCTCCTGAACTCTACTTAGGCTGCTGCTGGTCAGGGCTACCCTGGGGCCAGAATCATATGGCTCACATAGGACTGTGCTCAGCTCCCAGCCTGGTGCATTAGATCCTTCCTGTCAGCCTGCCAGGCTACCTTCAGTGGGAGATCTCTTTCTCTCTGTTTTTGTGGGTTCTGTAGCTCTAAAAATTTGTTTAGAGTCATTTTTTACACGTATTATAAGTGATTGGAGCAGGAGCTCATGCTAAGTTTGTGCTTCTCCTCTGCCATCTTGGCTCCTAGGGAAGAAGATCTGGCAGGACTCAAGGAAAGACTGCATGGGACTGGCATGCTTTCAGGTCATAGGTCATGCCTCATTCATCTTTGTGTTTCCCTCAGGATCTATCATGTTGTCTTAAAATAAGAGATAGTCCAAGTATTTTAGGAATGAAAGAAAATGGATAAAGATAAAACTAAGGTCAAGGAGATTAGAAAAATTATGTCATTGACAGAAATGGAGAAGTTGAAGAGAGAACTAATTTGAGGGGATGGCAGAAAAAAGAGACAAAGCTCCTTTTAAATGTGCTGAGTTACCTAGGTGATATAAATGATAATAATGGGTAAATGTGGTGGTGGTTCAGTTATGTCAGTAGTATTAGAATCTTTGTGACCCCTTTTTTGGGTTTTCTTGGCAAAGACACTGGAGTAAATTTGTCATTTCCTTTTCCAGTTCATTTTACAGATGGGGAAAGTAAAGCAGACAGGCGTCAGTGATTTGCCCAGGGTCACACAGATGTCTGAGACGTGATTTGAATTCAGGAAGATAAGTCTTCCTGACTCCGGGCCCAGTGTTCCATCCACTGTGCCACCTAGCTGTCCCAATAATAGCTAATATTAACTAAAACATATATACTGTTTACTACGTGCCAGGCATTATACTAAGTGCTTTACAATTATTATCTCATTTGATTTTCACATAGGAGATAGATGCTGTTATTATCCCCATTTTACAAATGAAGAAACTGATGCTAATTGAAGAAACTGAACCAAACAGACGTTGCACGACTTGACCAGAGCACATAGCTAATGAGGGTCTGAGGCTAGGTTTGAATTCAAGTTTTGTTTTTTTTTTTCTGACTCCAGAACCAGTGCTGTATCCACTGGGCCACCTAGGTACCCCAGGTTGCTGAAGATAGTTAGCAAATATCAATAGAATTCTGAAGCTCAGTAGCTAGGCCACAAATTGAGATAATAGATTAGAGAATTGTCAGGAGGAGATGACACCTCAAAAATTATAGTAATAGGTAAAAATCACTCAGATAAAAGTGAAAAAGAGGGATAAAGAGAAAGCTTTGACCTCTGAACACATAGTTTGAGGGAACCCAGAGTAAACAGAAAAGCCAGTGAAAGAAGACAAAAAAGGCCAGCTTAAAATCAGCCCCACTAAAAATGGTAGTCTTAAGAAGTAAGCTATAAAAGTGTGAATACAAAGGACCCAACTGGAGGAAATGGGGGAGCTATCTAAACAGATGGAAAGGAAAGCCTAAAACTTATGAAATAGAGTAGACTTTAAAAAAGATATATATAAAAAAGTAAGAAGCTAGGGCAGGTAACTTAAGATGAATGCAAAGGAAAGGCTCATCTTTTTCCCTAAAAAAACAACCCAGGAATTTTAGTAGAACTGGGTAGATTAGGAGAATTAGAGGTAAGAATGCAGTGAGGCCAGTAATGAAGAATAAAGACACAAACATGGCTAGGGTTAAAAGAAGTTCTGAGCTAAACTATGAACCTAATCTCTTCACCCTCTTCAGAGATTAAGGGGGTACAAAGGGAGAGAGGAATTATTCCTTCCATGTTTTCAGGGAGTAAGTTTATATATATGTGGTTATGCCTAAGAATCTTGGGGAAGACATGGTAAAATGCTAAAATCTAACTTACCCGACCTTCCAGGCAGTGGGAGTCAGGATTACACATAACATATGTGAAGCCTGGGTTACACATACATACATATGTGTTTATGTTTTGGTATGTGTGTATGCATAGGTGATCATATATATCACATATGTTATGTGTAACACAGACTACCCCGGCCCTCCTCACCTGGAAGGCCAGATAGATTAGATTTCACTATTTCACGTCTTTCCCAAGCAGAGGGTACTATTAAGGGGCGGGGGGTTAAAGGGTACCTAGGTCCTCTGCAAATGACTTTAGCACTCACTGATACTGTTCACTCAACTGTATAGCGCAGTCCCCTGTACCCCAATTCCATCAGCCACTTAACAACCAGATTAGATTTCAGACAGACATATTTACTGCAAAAACTATAATCACCAATGTCCCGGTTCCAAGTCCAAATGCTTCTCAGACCTGAATCCCAGTAACCCTGGTTTCTCAAGGCTTCCATGCCTGGCTGACTTGGCCACACTATCCTGCCTACAAGATAACTGTACTCAAACTCCTGGTCTCCTGAGGATCGCCTCTGGCATCTGAAACTGAGGAGGACAAACCACAAAGGAGAGAAACAAACACCCCCAGACTCATTTCCAAGAGTTGGGGTAACAGAGGACAGCAGAGAGTGACAGAAGAGAGAACTCCAGAATAAGAGCTAGTGGCTCATTCTTGACAATTTTAAAGATATAGGAATCCAGTCAGAGAAGGCTATCCTAATCCATGAGGTAGGAGACATAAGACTCTATGTTTGGGTAATCTGGACATGGTCTAAGGGCTCCACAAGAACATCTTCATCCTAAGAGACCTGGATATGCTCCAAGAAGCCCAGGTTACATAAATATATATTTGCAGGTTTTTATATATGTGCATGTGTATATATAAATGATCATACATATACTCATATGTGGTATGGTGGAAGTTCTTCTAACAACTCTGAAAAAATGAAGACTAGTCAAAATTTTCATGATCCAAGATTTTCAAATTGAGATAAAGGTCAGAGGAGGTCAACCCAGATGGTGAAGTAATGGAGAATTTGGAAACAAAGTCCTCTGGGAATGCTTATAGGAACTGGGAGTGTTTAACCTAGAAAACAGTGGTCTTGGGTAGGGTTGGCGGTGTAAATAGAATATGGTATTTTGATCACTGTCTTCAAATACTGGAAGCTCTAGAATGAGAAAAGAGTAGGAATTCTCTGTCACCCCAGAAGCAGAACTAGGTCCAGTGAAACAATTTCTAGAGAGAGAGAGATTTCAATTCAATATTAATAAGAGCTTCCTAACAATTAGCACTATCCAATTCAACAAGTATTTATTATGTGCAAGGGACTGATAATACAAAAAGCAAAAGGAAAAGCAGTTTCTACTCCCAGCCCCAGGAATTACTGGGGAAATATATTTATGATGATAAGTAAATGCAAGATAATTTGAGGAAAGAAAATGAAAAAGTACCAAGAACTTCTCAACCGTGGATCCCGTGTTGAGTCTGGTAAAACCTATAGATGGATCCCTTCTAAGAACAATGTTCTTAAATATATAAAATCAAACACTTAAGATCACAAAGGAAATTAATGATGCTGAAATACCACTGCAAATTTTTTTTAATGCCATAGACTCCCTGGAAGAACACTTGAAATAGGGAGATTAGGAAACACTTCAGATAGGAAGTAGCACCTGAATTGATCTTTGAAAGATGTTAGGGTTCTGTGAGGCAGAGGTGAAAGAGTGCATTTTAGGCATGAGAAAATTTTACCTTTATAAATGGGTTAAAAATACGGAACATCAACTTTTGGAAACAGAAAATCAATTAATTTGGTTAGAACAGAGAGTATATAAGGGAGAATAATAGGAAATACCACTGGAAAGAAACTCTGTAGTCAGACTGTGAAGGCTTTTAAATGCCAACCTGAGATATCTTTATTTATCCTAGAAGCAATGGAGAGCCGCTAAAGCTTCTGGAACAGCAGTGAATGGTAGCTCTTGGATCATGAAATATAAATTCTTGAACAATAATGATAGGTGCTTTCCCAGAGGCTAAAATGAGACAATGCATATAAAGTACTTTGTGAGCTATAAAGTACCAAATAAGTGTCAATCACTTGTTATTGTTTTTATTAGTAGTAGTAATAGTAGTATTTCTAATCTTCCCATTTTATATTTGATGGAGTTCAGATAGAATGGCCTGGGGCCGATCTTGTTCTTATTCCTTTATGGTTAATATTCAGCAGACTCGTGCTCAGGTAGATAAATTGTTGTTGTTTTTACAGTGAATGAAAGTAAGCTCATCTTCTGTTGAACCACTGAAAATATCTGCAAGACAACTTCAGAAACAGTCAGGGCGGTGTTAGTGATCAATGGTAGGGGTAATGGGGGTAGTTGTGAGAAGAAGGAGAAGGAGGAAGAGGGTAGTGAAGATGACGATGATGACGCCAGTGAAGATGATGATGATGCCATATAGTATCAAGTTCTATCACTGAGTTTTCGAGAAGACACTAAATAATTGCTTCTCAGAAATGTTAACGGGAGAGCGTCATAGGGTAGCTTAGCACAGACTTGCTCATAAGAGCACCATGAAATGACCTAGCAAAGACTTGGCTCTGTGAGAGCGCCACAGAATAACTTAGCACCAACTTGTTCTGTGTGAAAGCTCCATAGAATAACCTAGCATAGACTGGCGCATTAAGAGTCTACACCATATGGCAAACTTGAACTTTCAATAAAACTTTCCAAAAAAAAAAATGTTAAGGAAATTTATTTCCAAATCTGAGTATGAAGTGCCTCCTCAGCTTGAAGATTCTATGATGATATTGTTTATCATAAAGTTAACAAACTCTTATTAAGTATCTGCTTTTGATCTTGTTTTTGTTTATGCTCATAGAAACAGGGTTTTTTGGCCTTCTTTAGCCAGGCTAGTTTTGGGGATTCAGAAAAATTAGGTTCACCATGTAATAGTTTCCTGAGCTTTCTATTTATTCTATAGATACATATCTAGATGAGACTGGATTTCTTGTCCAAACACACATAATACAATTGAAAGTGAATCAGTGGAGTTCTGAACACTCAGGTCAAAAAGGGTCATGTGTGATTGAATCTAATTGGAAAGGATTTATTTCATAGAGGTAGTGAAAGGACTTTTATGAAAGGTTAGTGAATATGTCATCTCTTCTTTATTCCTTTGCTTTCATCTTCCTGACTCTTTTTGAAGTGAATCAAGGCCTTTCTCCTGTTTGTTTTAAAAATGGATGAGTTGGTAAGATATCTAGATAATGAACAAAGTTGGCAACCTGCTGAAAGTGAGTTATTTGGAGCTCCCATGAGTGTAATCCAGTAGTCTAGTTTTTGACTTAAGCTTCCTCTCCACTTGGAGTAGTCAGACTTAGAATATGTTAGTGTCATTAAATATATCCCCGGTCATTTATTTAATGATCAAATGAGGAAAACAAGAGCTGATATTTGCCCTTGAAGGCATCACTGGTATATTGTAGAGTCTCTCAGAAATGATCTCATTCCTCAGAGTGAACAGTATCATTCATTACAGCCTTCATTAAAGATGCCCAGTAAAGGGGGCGGCTAGGTGGCGCAGTGAATAGAGCACCGGTGCTGGAGTCAGGAGTACCAGAGGTCAAATCAGACACTTAACATAAATACTAGCCGTTTGACCTTGGGCATGTCACTTAACCCCAACTGCCCTCCAAAAAAACAAACAAAAAAAAAAAGGATGCCCAGTAATGATCCATATAGGTCCCAGGCTGTTTGATATTTACGGAATAGGCGCTTCTCAAACAAAATAAAGCATCTGTTGTCCTTAGCTGCTTAGTATTGCTTTGCTCACCCTATGGGCATTTCTTTTGTCAGTTGGGACCCAACAAACTCAGACCAGATGAATTAGGAAATTACTTAGGAGATAAAACAACTTAGACAGGATTGCAAGAATGCAGTTTTAATTCTGATTCATATAACACAGTGCTAATTTCTATTTTTTTCCACTTATTGTTAAGAGTCACGCCGTGCTTCCAGTAGTCATATCAAGATGGCTTAAATTTGGGAGATGATGTAAGACTAATCTTCTCCCTCTCTTGACCTTCCATGTTCCATGCAAATTATCCTGCGTCTATCACGAATTAGATATTTGATCTTGGACCAAATACATCTTTGGTTTGTTTCTTTTTTAAATGAACCTCAGTTTCTTCATCTATGTAATTGGAGAGGTGGAGTAAATGGCCTCTGAGGATCCTTCCACATCTAACCTCCTTTGATTGAATGGGCTCATTTGTAAAAATGCATGTGTAGTGAAACACAAACCACACTAAAGTAGAAATAGTACTGTTTAGAATTAGTGGACTTCAGTTTGAATTCTAACTTGCCACTTATATGATCTGGGGTAAGACCCTTAACTTCTCTGGGTGTCAGTTCACTCATCTATTAAAAAAAAAAGTTTCGATTGAATGTCTGCTAATATCTCTTGTAACTTTAAGTTCAATAATTCTCAAATTGCAGATATATAGCCCATTGTTAGGACAATACTTCAAGTCGTTCTACCTTGGTAGGAACTGCCAAAATTTGTGCTTTTCTAGCAAAGTCTTGAAGGATACAAAATTGCCTCAGTGATACCATTATAGTCATTATAGGTCATTAGTCAATAAGCATTGACTGACTATGCATGGGCACTGACTATGTTCTAAAAAAATGAGAATTTTAATTTTAATAAACTTTGTAAATTTAAATTTTATTTATTTTTTTGTTATGTTTTAAGTTCCAAATTGTCTTCCTTCCTTCCTCCCCACTGTGAACTAGAGAAGGCCACCATTTGCTGTAGACAAGAGAGACAGGCAGGCAGATAGATGGATAGATAATGTATTTTTATGTATATACACACACATATATATAGATACATATAAAATAATACTATACAAACTTCTATTTTTCAGTTCTTTCTCTGGAGGTAGATAGAATCTTCCTTCATTAGGTCCTTTTTATAATACTCAGAATAGCTTAGTCATTTAGTTATTCATTGAACAGTATGTATGCAGAATTGTATGCAGTTCCTGCATACAATGTTCTCTTTGTTCTGTTCATTTCACTCTTCATTATTTCATGCAAGTCTTTCCATGTTTTTTGTAAAATCAACCTGCTCATCATTTCTTACAATACAGTAATATTTTATCACAATCATATACCACAACTTATTTAACCAATTCTCCAAATGATGGGCACCTCCTCAGTTTCCAATTCTTTGCCACCACAAAAAGAGCTACTATAAATATGTTAGAACATTTTTAGGTTATTTCCCTTTATCCTTGAACACCATAGGAAATAGACCTAAGAACAGTATTAATGGTTCATAGGGTATACACAGTTTTATAACTATTTGGGCTTAATTCTCCAAAATGGTTGGATCAGTTCACAGTACCACCAAGAATGTGTTAGTGTCTCAATTTCTCCAACATTTGTCATTTTCTCCTTCTGTCATTTTAGCCAGTCTGATGAGTGTAAGATAACATCTTAAAGTTGTTTTAATATGCATTTCGTGATGGTTCAGAGCATTTTTTAATATGGTTATATATAGCTTTGATTTTTTTCATCTAAAACTTCCTGTTCTTGTCCTTTGATCATTTATCAATTGGGGAAAGAAATAATAGACTTTTTCATTTAACAATATGGCACCAAATCAATTTTGGAATCAGTTATTTTTAACTGTGCAATTTTTAAAAAAATATCAATTTTGTAATTTCATACTTTGTTTTCCCCTCCTAATCTCCTTACTGACACAAATATGAATTTTAAGAATTTGCATTCATTTTGTGTGTCCTCCAAGTGCTATTCAAATAGAACACAAAGGTTGTGTTTATAAATTCAAATATATTTAGTATAGTAAAAATTTCCACCAAATCCTATTTTATACCTAAGATATAATGTACAGCTTAAAAATTTCCAGCAATCCTATGATATTTTGCTTTATATCTTACCGATAAGAGGAGTTACAAGTTCTTTTGAAAGTCTTTTGTATCTGGCCCTAGAAATGTGTAAGCTTAAATGTCAGTATCTAATTTGGAGGAAAAAAATTAATGTGCCTTTGCAACTAATATAGAAGAAATAAATTGCCTCTGAGTCCAGAAGAATATTACCCTTTCCCCAGAGAGCACCAGTCCCTGGTCCTGAACACATCAAATTCTGTCCCCTCATCTTTGACTAACTTAAGATCGTTGAAAAGGATTATTGTATAATGGATCAGGCACTGGACTTGGAATCAGGAAGATCTGAGTTCAAATCCTACCTAGACAATTACTATGTGATGTAATCTCATTAATGTCATATAATCATCATTAATGTGATATAAGTTACTTAACCTTCCTATCAGTTTCCTCAGCAGGTCTCTCAAGCTCTTTCAAGCTCTAAATCTATTAAATTATGATCCTATCATCCCAAACTTGGGTGGACTTTCTTCAAGGTGGATTTCTACCCTGTATTTTAAAGGCTGTAATGACACTGGGCATTTAGAAATATGGTCCCAACTGGAAAGTTACTCTAATCATAATAAGCTGACTTTTAAACTTAGACATTTAATGTTTATATGCATCACATAACTATTTCTGGAACTGCATTAGTCCAAACTACAACTCTACCTATTGTCCCATATGCCGGGACACCCTCTCCCCTCTTATTTTCTCACTAGAAATCTTACTTTAACACTTATCTTTTCCTATCCATTCTTGAATTAGAATTCTTATTTCCTGACTCTTTTGTTCCCAGTTCCCTGTCTTTCACTATTTGAATCAGTGCCTTGATCTCAGAATAACTAAACTTTTTTTAAAGGCATTAATATTTGCTAAGAATTCAAACCTATAGTAATGGTAATTGTGCTCATACTTTCTGGGAATCAGAAGCATTTTTCTCTAGCCAACTTTTTGCCCTTATGCAGTAGTGTTTATTGCTTCACCCGTACATGAGGCCATAATTCCATTTGAAAATATTCTTTATTCTCTATATCAAGGCAGAGAATCTATGGGAGGGAGCCAACTATATCCCTTTGGCCAATCTCTAACGGAAAGTTTTTTAAACCATCTAGTAATAACCCTATTATATAAAAGTTAATTATATTTAGATCCATCCATTAGATTATAAATGGGAATTTCAAATAAAAACTTTTCTAAGTCTTAATGTTTTCCCTGTAGTTTCCTAGACTCATGAATTTACAGGTCTAGACAATTCCAACTTAATGATTAATTGTTTTTAATTTTTTAAAAAAGAAAAAAGGTCCTAGAATTTAAATCAGTTTAATGAATGTCAAAGCTATTGATTGTTCTAGTGATAATAACAAAGCACATTTATATAATTCTATTCTCACAATAACCCTGTGAGGGAGGTAGTGTAAGTATTTTTTTTTCCTGATTTGATAGATGAAGAAGCTGAAATTCTCAAAGGTTAAGTAATTTGTCATACCAGTGTTGAAGCTAGAATTCTAATCCAAGTCTTCCTGAATTCCAAATTAGAAAGAAAAGAGAAGGACACACAGGACTGAACCTTAAGGAATGTGCAAAACCAACAGAGCATTATCCTAGACCAGAGGTATCAAATTCAAGGCCAATGGGGTTGTAAGAGGCAGCAAAGCTCCCACTAGATTAAAATGTTATTGAGAAATGTTAAACAAAATAAATGAAAATATAATACCACATAAATGATGCTTATCTATGGTTTTCTAAGTCATTATTGACCTGCAAGGATCTGTTTCTATTAGGCTTCAAGGTCTAGGGTGTGCTTAAACTCAACCAAAGCATTATCTGGCAGCCACAGGATTCCACTCATTCTCCACCAACCTGCCTTCACAGACATTATCATCTCTCCCAACATTCCATCCATCTTCCTCCGTTTGTTGTCAGTTAATGAAGAAGTCTAATTCTGTTTTATAACAACCTCTTGGGGCATTATCTCAATGCATTTATACAATGTGTGCTAATTAGGACATCTATAATACTAAGTTTATTTGGCTATATGGGTCACTATTTAGATTTCACCCTTACTACAATAGTGGAAGACTGGATTTCAGCTGCAATTAGCTATATTTAGATCCTCTAATTTAAATTAATTTTTAAATTATGCATAGTAAATGTAAAGACCTAGAAAGATATAGTATCCCATATCTCTCTCACATTTTTTAGGCTAAAAACTCTCATTTCTTCAGAATTTGGGGGAAGAGTCTCGTTCATTTGTTTAGTAGGACTCAAACACATAACAGTATAGATTAGTTATCAGATCTTAGAATCACATAGATCATTGATTAGAGCTGGGAGGGACCTTCCAAGTAACATAGTTTAACCACTTCATTCTACAAATGAGAAAACTGGGGTCCAGAGAAGTTAAGTGATTTGCTCAAGGTCACACAGGTAGTATATTAGCAAAGTCAAGGTTTGAACCCAGGTCTTCTGATTCCCCAACCACCCCCATACCATTTTACATTGACATTATTTTCCTGTTCTCTCATTTAGTTGCTAATGCAACCTATACAGGCAGAGATTGAGCACAGGAATCTGCAAGCACAGTTATCAATATAGTTTATTGCTACAATGTAAACAGCCCAACATATGAAAAATGCAATCTTCTGCATGAAGGTTAACAGACTGCTACAAATAATATGAGAATAAAACATAGCATGGGCATATCAAGTCAATATGAACCCATAAGCAACGTATAACATTCCTTGGGCAAAATCCAAAGAGAAGTCAATTTAAAAATGCAATAAAAGCTGGAAAGAAGCTTTAACTCAGATTTCAGCTGCAAAAAGAAACATGAAATAAAAACATGTGTTTGTTGCTACAGGAGCTAGGAAAGAGCATTCTCTTTCTAGAGGTTTCTAAATCTTAAGTCCAAATATCTCAGATATGCTGTAGATGGAAGGAGTTTGAGAAGATTTCAAAAGTTGTTGGAATGGAGCACTGTTCATTCTTGTTGTAAATCAGTCAGTTTGATTTATGGTCACCAGGAGAATAGATTAAAGTGGGTATTAGTCATCTTCAGTAGCTTTTCTTTATATTAGGCGTCTCCTATGAGATTACTGGAATGACCCGCACTTGAGATAAAATGTAAAGGTCACAAGCCATAATTTCTATCACTTCTTTAGGAAAAAAAGATTTGTTCTCCTGTAGATTGCTCCTAAAAATTGAGACACAATTTTGCAAAAAAAAAAAGTTCCTCTTCAAATGAAGACACTGGACTCAAAGACATAATAGAAGGGCAAGGATGACAGGAAGAGATATACAAAATAATTACATCTGGCATGCATAATTAATACATTTCACCCACACTGGGTATAGAGTGAAAAGGATCCCCATTTATCATTTAGATTATCTCATGGGGAAAACATCTGAAAGTGACATGAAAAGATCAAGAGTGTGATGAAAAGATGGAGAGACAAAAATGAAAGGCTGGCATAGAGAAATGGACAAGTGATGTTGATGAAAAAGGAAAAAGGTTCAGAAATACCCAGAAATGCTGGCAATGAAAAGCCTTAGTTCAAATGCCTATTTGAAAACAAAACAAAAAACTAACAAGATACTTGTCTTTCTCTACTAGAGACCCAAAAGGAAAACTCAGATAAGTCAAAATGAACACTTCTGTACAACTGAAAACATACACTGAAACAGACATAGAGATGTTGAACAACTCTGGTTTGAGAAGGGATCTCTACCTACTGAATGAAGTGGCCTCTGATTTTTATATGCTTAGAACTGGAAATCAACAGGGAATAATTATTCCTGATGGCATTGAAATTCTAGACACTTTGTGAAAGCACAATCAAGAAATTTTCTTTTTTTCTGCTTTCAAAATAGGAATGTTTTTGTTTTTGTTCTTGTTGTGGTTATCCATGAATTAAATATAAATTAAAGTTCAATCTGTGGGTTAAATATAATTAAGTTTTTATCAATATGATCATAATAGCACAATTGAATCTTACATGAGCCTATAGGATGATACCACCTTTGGTCCTCCTTGTAATACATTCATTTGCTTTTGTATAACCAACTGTAGATAACTGCTTTACAACTTGTAAAGCATTTTTTTTCACAACAGCCTTATGAGGTTATTCTGACAACAAACGTTTGCTACATGCTTACTATATGTTTGGAGGCAGGCAGGTGGCTCCACATAGAGCCTGGAGGGCCTGGAGTCAGGAAGACCCGAGTTCAATTTTGCCCCATGTGACCCTGGGCAAGGCACTTAACCTCTATTTGCCTTAATCTACTGGTGAAGGAAATGATAAACCACTCCACTATCTTTGACAAGAAAACCCCATGGATAATATTAGTGTCCTATGGTCTACAATAGTGGTTCTCAACCTTCCTAATGTTGCGACCCTTTAATACTCATATGTGGGTGTGTCTGAAAGTGGGTGGACAGTGTCTCAGTTCCTAAGATCATGGAAAATATGTGTTTTCCAATGGTCTTGGGTGACCCCTGTGACCTCTGTGAAAGGGTCGTTCGACCCCCAAAGGGGCATAACTCACAGGTTGAGAATCACTAGTCTACAGGGTCACAGAGTGTCAGACACAGACTGAAAATGTGGAGTGCATAAAAGCATAAAAGCACAAAGCACAAAAGTGGAGTTTAAAAAGTAAGGGAAGAGGTAGGGTGGGAAATAGGAGGAGAAGAGGAAGTAGGCACTTCCTTAAAAACATGATTCCTCAAAAACATGAAGTCCATGGGCTTCACCAGACT
>CM053601.1:92034861-92051356 GCA_028646575.1 Pseudocheirus occidentalis
CATCCTCCCTACACTACTGTGTGGCATGTTTTTAAAGATTTTATTCTCTTCAGTCAGGTTGCTGACTCTTTCTTTCATCATTCTCATTTCTCTTCCCAATTTTTCCTCCACTTCTCTTATTTGGTTTTCAAAGTACTTTTTAAGTTGATCTGTGGCTTGTAGGTAATCTTCATGTTTCTTGGAAGCATTTGGTGTGGTAGTTCTGACTGTATTGTCTTCCTCCTGTCCCATGCTTTGATCCTTTTTGTTCCCAAAAAAGGATTCTAGTGTTTTATTGGCCAGTCAATTAATTGCTTGATTTTTTTTTAGCTCTGTGGAACTCTGCTTCCAGGTGGGAAAGCTCTGCCCCAAATTACTGGAGTTTTCACAGCTGCCAGAGCTATTAGGGCATGCTGCAGCCCCCCACCAGCTTTGGCTCACTGAAAGCGCATCCCAAGACCACCACCCAAGACCATGATCCAGATCCAGGCCTCTCAATGCAAGAGCCCTTGGCCTTTGATTAATTGCTTTGGTCCCCCTGTGGTCTGCAGACCAGGAGCTCTGAAGCAGCCATGTTGGTTTGCTTTCTTGCCCTGGGGGCAGTTCTGCCACACTGCTTTTTTCCCCCCAAAATTTAGCTTGAATTCCATTGACCTTTCTCTTATCTTTGTTTCACCTGACTTGATAAATGGGGAGATTTCCCCAGGTGCTGCCAATTCACTCTACTGTAGACTCCAGCTGCAGCTTCTCCCAGCCCTGGGGCCCTGCCACGGTTTTGGGCTAGGCTGACCTTGGCTCCCAGCCTGCCACAATGAGCCCCACCTGTTGAGCTGCCTTCAGCCAGAGTTGTATTTTCTGTATTTTTGTGAGTTTGGGAGCCCTAAAATTTGTATAGAATCGTGTTTTCTGGGTATTTAAGTTGGCTGTGTGGGAGCTGCAACACTTTGCTGCTTCTATGCCACCATTGTGGCTCTGCTCCAGAATACTATACTCTTTGAGGAACTTTTTGAGTATCTCCATGAGGAGAAGAAAAGTTCTAGCAATAAGGATATGTAAGTGAAAGTAGCTTTCTAGGTTTGAGCCTACTTTGTCCTGGCCTCTGTCTGTACTTATGGGAGAAGGTCCCTTCAGTCTGTAGTAAGCTATTTGTACAAACTATTTTTACTATATCACTACACTAAGTCATGTAATAGAATGAATGAATAAATGAGTTGATGATAAAGCATTACTACATTCTTATTATGTACAAAGCACTCCGCTAAATGTTAGGAGTCCTTGCTCTCAAAAAGTTTACGTTCCAATGGGATTTGGGGTGACAGCGCACAGAGAAGTTTTCAGGAGCGAGTCAGATGGAAATATTTCATTCTCCAAAGGCTAGAGCAGAAAAGCTGATGGAATTGTGTCTTTTTAAATGTCATTTTCACTGATAAAACCATATCTACTTTTGATACTGAACAATTTGATGGTCCCAAAGACTTTGGTGGAGGTTACTTTCTTATCTGGGTAGCTATGTCGCCATGTCTAATGATGAGGCAAAATTCCTTTAGCAACAGTTGCTAGGTCAAATATCCACAGATGGGAACGAGATGTCTAAGACTGATCCCCTTTGGTTCTTTCTGTTGTACTTAAGAACTAGACTTACTGTTTACCACGTAGGCACAAGGGGTGAGTTGACACTGTAATCAGACTGAAAAAATGGAGCTCCCATGAACTAGACCTTACCAGGGTCTTGGGCTACAGAGGTCACTACTGCTACAGCCAGTTGGCTAGAGTTATGGAAGTCACTGCTATAGGTATGAGTCAAGTATTAAAGCAGAAATGAGATCGGAGGGATAAGATTGGCAACTACCATGATTCCTGCCACTTTGGAGAAGTGGAGAAAGGACTGCTTCTCCTGTTGCGCTTAACAGGATTTACCCTTGTACAATCTTAGACCTGAAGTTCTGGTTCATGACATACCCATACTTACCTTTTTATTATCTTTCCATAATATGTAGGTGTGTGGAGCTTAGAAACTTTCCTTATCACCCCAAAGGCCTGAGAGGGCAAATGGGAAGAAATCTTGGGGAGACAGTTGGAAGTGGATGGCTCTTCCTATGAACCTTTAAGTCCTACTCTGTGCTTGGTTCTGTGGATACAAAAACTAAAAAATGAAATAAGCTCTTGAGGAGATGATATTTAATTTCAGAGATAAGATGTGCATGTATAACTATATGAATATCTTTTTAAAAGTATGTAAAATATAGCATATTAAGTAGTATATTCAAATTAAGTATATAAATAAGCAAAAATAAATCACAGATACAAGGTAATGAAGGAAGGGCAAGAAGGGAGCACATTCTGGCCATGCAGGATGGCCAATGCAAAGACATAGACAGAGACTGAAGATGAAGAAACATGGATAAATAACAGAGAAAAAGCCAGTTTGGCTACACCACAGAATTCAGGAAGGGGAGTAATGTGTCTTGATCTTGTAAAGATAGGTTGAGGCCCAGTAGGCAAAGGCTTTAAAAGTCAGAGGCATGTATATTTTATGGTAGAGGCAATAATGAGCAAACTGGGGGAGAGACATGGAAAAACATTTTGACTGGTGTGTGAAGAATGAATGGGGGGGGAGGGAATCATTTGAGACAGGGAAACCATTTGGGAGGTTATTGCAATTGTTATTCTCCAGGACAGGTTTGGAATTTAACTAGGGCACAACCTAAATGTTTCAAGACAGGCCAGAGAAGACATTTTGAGAGCAAGGCAGTCTATTTAAAACATTTCTTTGATATCCTTTTTTTTTTTTAAAAAAAAAAAAGGTCCCTAAACTTGTTCCATTATTCTGATCAGAGAAAGAGTTGCCATCTTTGAAAAAAAAATTGAAAATCCCATTAGTTGTTCATACATGACAGATGATAGTCATAGAGGATAAGCACAGGTGAAGAATTGTAATGCTTCCTGGAAAACACAAAATCTTTGAAGTAAAACCTAGTCTCAGAAAGGTAGTTGGACATGATTTGCAAGGAGTCCATAATTAGGAGTTGATAGAAGACAGAAAAACATTCTTATAAGCTATGGTCTGTATCTATAGACTCTGGTATATAGGTAGCACAGTGGATAAAGTGCCAGACCAGGAGTCAGGAAGACTCATCTCTATGAGTTCAAATCTGGCCTCAGATACTTACAAGCTGCATGACCTTGGGCAAGTCACTTAACACAGTATCTCACTTTCCTTATCCATAAAATGAGCTAGAGAAGGAAATGACAAACCAAGCCAGTGTCTTTGCCAAGAAAACACCAAAGGAGGTCATGAAGAGCCAGACATGACTGAAATGACTGAACAATAATATATGTGTATGTTTATGTATATATCTACATATGCATATATATGTATATATACATACATACACATAACCACAAAGATTATTTAGTTCATTTTATTTTTTGTACTATATGGCCAGACAATTAAGACAATTTACAATAAAAAAAATCATCAAGGATGACAAAGATAAAGCAGAGCTATTCAACTCCATCTTCTCTATCAAGGGGAATGACCTTGAAACTGGAAACAGTCAAATGATCATGGTTAAGAAAGAACAGAAATATATGATAGATGAGAACCTCTAACTACTAATCATATCTAAGGGTAACAAAAGAATTTGCTGGTGTAAAATGCAGAATCCACTTAGTAATCTTTAAAACATCATAGATATGGGGGTGGCTTGGTGGAGCAGTGACTCCACAGAGTCAGGAGGACCTGAGTTCAAATCTGGCTTCAGTCACTTAACACAAAACTAGCCATATGATCTTGGGCAAGTATCTTACCCCCTCCAAAAAGCAAAAAAGTAAAATAAAAAATAAAACAAAAACATCATAGATATGGAAGAGATTCCAAAGGACTTATAATAGATAAATATTCTAATTTTGAAAATTATGGAAAAGGTGGATCCTGAAATGACTGATTTGTAGCCTAAACTTTGATCCCTAACAAAATTCTATAAGAAAGTTTTAGATAGATGATTCATGATCACTACAAAGTTAAAAAGAGGTGTTCACTAGGAAGTTCACTCACTTAATCATGGTTTTTTTTTCCAGCTGTGTCTGACTCTTTGTGACCACATTTGGTGCCTTCTTGGCAAAGATACAAGAATGGTTTGCCATTTCCTTCTCCAGCTTACTTTACAGTTGAGGAAACTGAGGCAAACTCGATTAAGTGGCTTACCCAAGGTCACAGGGCTAGTGACTGTCTGAGGCCAGATTTGAACTCATAAAGATGAGTTTTCCTGACTCTAGTGCTAGATGTCTACCACCTAACTGCCAGACAAACTAACCTCATTTAAAAAAAAATGTGATTGCCAAACTGGAACAATCAATCTAGAACAAACAATGTATTTTAATTCATGAAAACCATCTGACAAAGTTTCCCATAAAATTTTTTTAAATTGAATTTTATTTTTTCAGTCAATGGAAATCTACTTTTTCTCTTTCCCACTCTTCCCTCCCCAATGAGGGAAAAAAGAAAAGAAAAATAAAATTGCTTTTACAGTATTTTATGTATAGTCAAGCTAAACAAATTCTCATATATCTATAGCACTCTTGATGCGGTAACCTCAGTTTGTAAAATCTTACTTGCTTTCAGGTACCTATGTATATAACATCAATTTGTAATAAGCCTGTGTAATTAAGTTGCAAAATCACACTTTCCCCCAGTCATAAAGGCATTAACTCTTCCTCTCCCCTTCCCCTAACCTAAAAGTCTTTTCCCTGAGCCAGCAGTCTGCCTAGATACAGTACCTATGAATTCTTCAAAAGCATTCTATAAACAAATCCTTAGTTAGAGAAATGCTTAGCCCCTTTGTTCTAAGTGGCCAACTGCACCCAAAAGCCTTGAACAACATTATCAGAGAGATAACTCCCTCCCAATATGGTACCTTCTGAATCCCTAATCAGTCTAGCTCCCCAACTTGGCACCTCCTGAAACAATCAAGCCTATTCTCCCAACAGCCATATTGGACATATCCCCTTCATCCTTGACCAAAAGTAACATAGTGATGTCACAAGGCAAAAACCACATCTCCAGGTAGCCACCCCCCCCCCTCCCCAGGAATTATGGTCAATACACCTGAGCAGTTGATATAAAAAGTGTATGTCCCTTTAAGCACTGACCACTCCTAAACTCCTACCAAATTCCTCCCTAACTCCACCCTTGACCACCTAGTTAGCATAATTAACCTTTGGCTGACAGTTTTATCACTATAAAAATGGTGTCTGTAGCCCTGAACTTTGCAGGTTCCCTTAACATTTTCCTGCCCGCAAAGTGTAAAACTTTATAACTCTGCCTTAGATCCGTGTACTTTTCAGGTCCCCCTATTTCTCCTGACTGCTGCTAAGTCAGCATAATAACAATAAACTTTTGTAACTTTGCCAAAAGATAGCTCAAGTCCTGTGAAATTCTTTCCAGACGAGAACCCTCTAGGGATTCATATGAGATCCCTCAGAAACCACCTCTCCCCAACTTCTTCACTCTTACATACAAGACAGAAATTGTCAAGTGGATTACAATACAATCAAGTTGCTTCATAGCTAACTGGACAGCCTCATGCAAAGAGTTTTTATTGATGTCATCCTTGACAAAAATATTTTTAAAAATTTTATCTTAGTTCTGTACTGTCTAACCTTTTTAAAAAAATCAATTTCTCAAAGTCATAAAACACATGCTTATCAAATTTTCAAAGAAAACCTAAAGCTGAGAGACACAGCTAATCTATTCTATGACCAAGTCAAGATTTTAGAAGATTTCTGGAACTGAGCAGAACACAAGGAAATTTAATAGGGGTGGATATAATGTCCTGCAACTACATTTAAAGAATCAAGTATATTAAAAGTACCACTTTAATGGCAGTTCTTGATAAGCAAAACAAAACAGGTATTTTAGTAAATTCTAAGTTCATGGCATAAAGTGAAAATATAATATTCTGAGTAATGGAGATAAGTCTGCCATAGTCTGGACTGATCACACTATCTGGAGTAATGTGCATAACTCTAGCAAGCATCTCTTCATAAGAAGGGCATTCATGAACACAGAAACTTTCCTAGAAAAGCAGCCAGGATGGTGAAGGGAGAATGTGCATAAAAGTGGTTGTTAACCACTATTAGTGAACTCAGAAAAACTGAGAAAGATGTGCTTTGGGATTTGGAGTGGGAAAATAACCATAGCAGAGATTCTCAAGGTTTTTGTTTGCTTTTGTTTTTGTGCTCCTAGTATTATGATATGCTGAATGTGTAAGTTGGAGGAGACAGTAGATGTGCGCATGTGAGATTTCCCTTTAATGAGAACAACTGCTTTTGTTGAGTTCTTCGTAATTTTGAGATCTGGAATGTTTTGATATAAAGTATCCATTTAAATAGGCATTTTTTTGGAGAATACTTTATACCTATGGTTATCTTTTGTATATGTTGGATAAATAAAAAATATATTAAGCAACTACTTACAAATTTTCCTTTATCTGTTATAATGTGACATTTAAAATGTTGTGGCACATCTAACCAAATTCACAATGTGACCTTTGGAAACTACTAAGCCATAGGCTAGCAAAAGAACTGAAACACTTATGTCTTTTCTTCTGTCTCAGGTCCTAAAGTTTCAGACCTTTCCACTTCCATGCCAACAACCTTCTCACCTTAGAGAGACCTTTGCCTCCGAGGTTCTTCCCTTAGCTAATGAGCTTCCACCACACACACACTAAGTTCTCAGGCCTTCCAGGCTCTTTTTGCAGTTCCTTTCCTGACTCTTCGAACTTGGGCCAGCACTTCTTCCTTCCCCCTTTCCAGCTTTCTTTTATGTGTTATGTTCCCACAGTAGAATGTAAGTTCATTCAGAGTACTTTATTTTTGCCTGGATATTTTTAGCAGAGTGCCTGAAACTATTAAAAATGTTTCTCTCTCTCTCTCTCTCTCTCTCTCTCTCTCTCTCTCTCTCTCTCTCTCTCTCTCTCTCTCTCTCTCTTCCCTTTCTCTTTCTTTGTCTCCCTCTCTCTCCACACACCCCTATCTTTTTGCATGTGACCTGCTATTAAAGTGGTACTTATACAATTGCTATTAATTCTAGAAAAATTCTGGATACTATCATTACAGGAATTGCCAGTAAGAATTTGTGAAGAGGCATGGTAATCCTTATGAGCTATGATGTGTTCATTAAAAACAAATTGTGTCAGATTAACTTCATTTCCTGTTTTGAAAGGGCAACTCAACCTGCTGATAAAGGGAATGCTATAAAGGAAATGCTATATATGCAGTACATTTGGATTTCAGTAAGGCATATAACTAATTGTCTCATGATATCCTTGTAGAAAAGAAAATGATATGGGTTGAAAGATAATATAATTAGGAGAATATGCAACTGGATGAACAACCATACTGAGTGGCAATTAATGTCAGTCTGGAGGGAGGTCTGTAAGGTAGTACCACTAGGCTGTTATTGTCCCAATTCTGTTAAACATTTTTATGCATGAATAAATAAAGTAATTATCATGCTATTTTTTTGATAATTGATACATTAGATAGCAGCATTTGTATTCAAAAAGATCCTGACAGGCTGGAAGGTAGAATTTAATTAGGTGAAATTTGATCACAATTATAGGATGCAGGACAAAGGTATATATCCAAAGGACCCTGGGGTGGGGGGGGGGGTAAGGGTGTTAATGGACAGCAAGTTCAACATGATTCAAAAGTATAATTATATAGCTAAAAAAGGTTAACATGACTTTTGGTTGCATTAATAGAAGTATCAGGACCAGAAAAATGGTTCTGTACTCTCTAGGCCTCCTCCAGAATTTTGTGCAGTTATTGGCATAAAATTTTAAGGACATTTACACATACAATGATAAGATGGTGAGGGAATTTTAACTTTGCCATAAGATTGTTTGAAGGATAGGGGGAATTGAAGCTTGAACAAGAGGAGTTATAGGGTAAGAAGATATAATAGCAGTTTTAAAGCATTCAAAAGGGTTGCAAATAAAAGAAGAATTATAATTTGTTTGGGTTTGGGTTCTAAGCATAAAACTAGGAAAAATGGACAGAAGTTATATGTCTTGTAAGGTAGTGTTCCTTCCTTCTAGGAAGTTTGAGTGATCTCTGGGCAGAAATGTTATAAAGGAGTCTCCTGCTGTAGATATTGGCTAGACCTATGCAGTCTCATCTGACCTTGAAATGAACCACCTAAGTTTGATTTGGAAAAGACTTAAAGGGACCACAACAATTTTCTTTACAGATATGAATGGCTTTCCTACAGAAAAGTAGGAAATTATTCTGAGTAACTTATTTTGAGTAATTCCAGAGACCAGAACTAAGTAAAAGTTACAGTGAAGCATATCTTATCTCACTATAAACAAAGTTAAAGTTTCTTTAACAATAAGAACTATCCAGAAACTGAATGTTCTGCCTTGCAAGATAGTGAGCCTGGTGGTAGTAAGTGTATTCAAGTAGAAGCTTAATCACCAGCTGTCAGAGATGACAAAGAAAGGATTATGGCTTTAGGTAGGTGTAATGATACTGAGATTTGTAGATCTTCCATGCCCCTTGAACTTGCTGATGTAGCAGGAAGGGGTGGAGCAAGGGAAAGCTGGAACCAAGCTAGCATTCCTGCTGGTGACTGGAAGCAGCGGCAGCAGCAGCAGTGGCAGTGGCAGCAGTGCAAACTTCTTTTTTTTTGAGCCAGCTAGAATCTCTGCTAAGGACTCTTGCTGAGGGCTGCCAGCGAAGAGAACTGCGGAGGGGCCAAAGCTGCTGGGAGCAAGCTGCCTGGATGCTGAGCAGTTCCCTTGAGTGAGGAGAGGAGGATCTTTGCCTGAGGTAGCTTGTCCTGTATTGAAGGCTTGAGAATGTGGGTATTTACTACTTTAACTACATGTGTCAACTTCATAACTATTGTGTTGGCTGTGACTTTCTGGTTTGGGGACTCAGTTTTCTGGTATTTGAATAAATGCTCTGACTATATTTCTCATGTAGAGAGCCTGTTACATTTTGTGATTAATAACCATATCAGCATACTTATAGTTACTGTAGGCATTGTGAATACTGCATTGCTGATACAGTAGAAGGCTTCACTAGATCACTTTTGTTATAAAAAGGGTCTGGAATTTTGTAATCATAGATATTCTTTCTATCAGTGGTAGTCTTTGAGGATTCTTGTGGCCTAAAAATTCAACAATCTGAAGTCAATGTAGTATTGAGCCTCTTCAAACTTATCAAGGTTAGTCTAGATCAGCAGTTCTCAACCTGTGGGTCACAACTCCTTTGGGGATGGAACGGCCCTTTCACAGGGGTCACAGGGGCTGCTTAAGACCATCAGAAAACACATATTTCTGATGGTCTTGGGAACTGAGACACCGCTCCTCTATCTGTCTCCAGGTGGATCTGCCCACATGCAGATAAACCCACATATGAGTACTTGAGGGTCACAGCATTAGGAAGGATGAGAACTACTGGTCTAGATATAGCTGGACCTATGTACATTAATAATAATAAAATAGCAATAGTAGCTTACATTTATACAATCTTTGATATTAAAAATACTTTAGGTACATTTATCTTATTTCAATCCTTTTATTGCCTTTTTCAACTGAATTTCTACAATATTCTGAAGGACAAAAACCATGAGATCATAGATTTGAGCTGGAACAAATCTTAAAGGTAATCTAATGATAATATTTAATATTTATATATAGCTTCCTATGTTTTCAAAATTCTTTACATATGTTTAGTCACTTGATTTTCACAATCATCCTGTAGGATATGTCCTATTTTTATCTTAATTTTACAAATGAAATTGAGGTCCTGAGTAATTAAGTGATTTGCTCCTTATTAACAGTGGTACTAAGGTGCCAAGCCAGGATTTCAATAGTTGATCGCTTGACTCTAAATCCAATGTCCTTTCCTTTTGTACTATATTGCTTTAGCTTTATTGAGATGCCAGGATTCCTGTACCCAAACCATCCCTCTCTTTTTACCCCTCTCTTTTTATTATTAGGGGACAACCTGTTTTCTGGAGCTAAGACCTAGCAAATGACCTATGTCCTGAGTTTGATATAAGAACAATCCTTTGCGCTCACCCTCTGGATGATCTTAGCCACAGCAAAATCCCAGAATTGCTTCACACCAGCTTTAGGTGGTCCCTGAGGTCAGATGAGCACCTGTGGCACCTGTGTTCTGGTCATGCAGTCCTGCTAAGAATCAAACTTACCTCATTTTTGGTGTTACCTCTCATTGTCAGGGCTACAGCTCACTGTATAGCCACTGGTATTGAGATTTGCCAAAACTAAAAGCGAGTTTCCTATTAGTGGCAAACCCAACACATGTGTCTAGTTTCCCTCCTCTAATGGAATAAACAAAGTTTTTTGCTTATGAACACTGTTATCTCTTTGGTTCAATTTTTTTTTTCCAGAGTTAACTGTGGTTGTGATAACCTGTGTGGTACTTTAGTATTTTTAGAGTTAGTAGTGGTTGCAAAACCTCTGTGAATCTTTATTCATTTGTTCTCAAAGTTGACAGGTTTAAATCCTGGTGACCCTGAGCAAATCATCTTATTTTCCTGAGTCTCAGTTTCTTCCTCTGTAACATGAGGGGTTTGGTCTAAATGATCTTATAAGTCATTTCCACTTAAAAAAGTTTTTACCTATGTTCTGATGAAAAATCTATATTCTCCTCACAATAAACATCTCTGTAGTGTCTTCAGTACTCTGCTAATGTAATTTCCAGCTCACTTTTTGCCAGTGCCGACATTTGCATTTGCAGTACCCCTGACTTTCTTCATTTTATTCTTGTGTACCTTTTGCTAGGTCCTTGACATAATTTTCTTCCCATTCAGGCCATGCTTCCGAAGTCTGTGCTTTGGTTCCTTTTTCTTTGCATAGTCAAGAGAAACATAAATCATATCAAAGAAACTGGGTTTTGCCACCACCAAAATGTATTCTGGATCCAAAGACAAAAATGACATCTGGTATTGTTTGGTAACACTTGGTCAGTTTTTCAGACTTAGGCACTAGAGGCCTTGTCAGGATGAAGGATATGTGTACTCATCGTTTTATGCTGAGTAAGTTTATTTGTCATGAATGTCCTGGTTCTGCTCATAGAGTCATTTACGGGAGTAAAGAAGACTATGATTCATATCTTATTTAATTGGTTACCATCCTTCATTATTTGAAAAAATTTTCCCCCTCAGTTAACAAACACTGCTTCATCTCCCACCTCCACCAAAGGAAAAAGCAAAAGCAAGACAAACCCCTAGCAACGAATACACACAGTCAAGCAAAACAGCCCCCCACTGGCAATCTATCTCCAAAATGTCTCTCTCAGCATTCTGAGTTATTCCCCATTTCGTGAGGAGGAAGATGGTATATGTCATCATCAATACTTGGGATTGTGATTAGTAATTTCACTGATCAGAGTACATAAGTCTTTCCCAAAGTTGTTATAATGTTCTTGTCATTGAATAAATTGTTTTACTTTCACTTAACTCTGTACAAGTTCGTGTAAGTCTTCTTAAGTTTCTCTTAGACTGTCTTTCATCATTTATTATAGTACAATAGTATTCCACTACATTCTTAAAGCAGTCATTATCCAATTTATGGGCCACCAAAAAAAGAGTTGCAATAAATATTTGTTTACATATGGGTCCTTTTTCTTTGTTCTCTTTGGGATACAGCTTCAGTAGTGCCTGGCATTCTTTTCTCTTATAACTACACAATATTTTATATTCTGTTAATTTTTATGTACACCAATGAGAGTAATGGCCTAATTAATATCAAGGGCATTGTTGGCTGAGGGCCAAAATAAAGGACATTACAATACTCTAGGTTTTTTTAAAAACAGTATCTCCATCTTAAGTGTTCTGTTCTTGAGGTAAAGTTTGTAGAACACATGAGAAAAGAAAATCATTGGGCCACATAGCCAATATAGTCTAAGAGACTTATCTTGTAGAATTTATCAATCAACATGAATTCCATAGGACTGTATTAGATTGGGAAGATATTTGCCTATATAGATGACATTCTCCATGCCACTGTTTATTTTATTGATTGTGCGCAGCTGGGTCCAAAGACACAACCCTAGAAGTATACTCTGGTGGAAAGATTCCTGGACTTGATATCAGGAAACTTGGTTCATTTCCTGTCTCTGCTTATTTGCTTTGTGACCCCAGGCAACTTACTTCATCTTTCTGGCTCTCAGTTTTCCCCCACTATAAAATGGACATGATAATCCTTGAACTCTCAGCCTTACAGGGTGTTGTAATGAAAGTGCTTTGGTACATTACCTGCTGTTTCCCAGGAAAATCATGATTTTCCTGACATTAGTGAAGCACTACTGCAAAAATAACCTTCAGGCAAGTTTCATTTGCTTGAAAGCTCTGTTATGGAATGCATTGTTTTCTAGCGTTTTAAACTTTGGTTTGTCATTTTTCACCCAGGAGACGCTAGGTGATTTTCCAAGTACAGAAGGGTGGTAAGCCAATATGACTTGTCTTTTGTACATTTTATAGAATCCTTGGGATTATTCCAGTACATTGATAACTAGTTGGCTTGAAGGTAGCCAAGTTGTATGACAATAGCCATGAGGGAGTTGAGTAAACTGAAGAGAATTGGAATAGGGATAAATATTCCAGTTCTGTCATGCTCTGTCCTAGTATCATCTGGCTCATACACCACTGAAGATCTAGCTACCCATGACCATCTGTGGGCTCAGTGCTTCTGGGGAGTGGCCTTGTACTAGAAGCTACATGGGGAAATAAATTTTCCTGTTATTGAAGAAAGAAATATTTGGTATAAGAATACAATTTGGTACAAATCAATAGACAGACTTTAAGGATATTTGTGCTACGTCATCTAAGCAAAGGGCCATGAAGAAGTGGGCAGAATATGGAGTCAAAAGGAAAAAAATTTCCTAAATTTTAGAAAGACTAGGGTTGATAATTCTTAGATATAATGAGTACTTCATCCTATCAGAGGAAATTCAATTAGTCTGGCAGTCCTAATTCTCATAATCATATTCTCACGGTTCATAAATTAATATTTTCCCAGTATTATTCAAAACAGATGTTAACTTCATGGATTTAAAATTTCCTGAGGTCACTATGCCGCTGTAGTGCCCATCTCTTTGAAATTATAGGCATTGTCTTTTCCTTTTTCCAATTTTTCTAGTCCCTCGTCAGTCTTCCAGGAATTTTCAAACTCATAGTCAATGGATATAACAATTAGAGACACTGGAATACAAGGAATTAGGGCTTCCAGGTGAACATCACGCTCTTCTACTCACTCCCTTCCACCTCTAATGTACATAGCTCATCTTTCCTTATACATCTAAGAATCATTTTGTTTGTATTGTACAGACCTGTGATTTTTCATCAGTATGAAGAATTTCCATTCTTGAAATTCCCTCTATTGATATAGAGAATAAATTCATTTATAACTTTCAGTCTTGGGAAATTGCTTTGGACGTTGAGAAATCGAGGGGCTTACATGGACTATGGTCACACAGGTAGCAAGCGTCATAGGCGGGACTAGAATCCAGGTCTTTCTGATTCCAAAACCCATTCTCCATCCATTCATACTACCTCCTCTAATCATCAATACAGTCATAAACTAATCCCTTCACAGATGGAACTCCACAATTTCTTGCTTTCCTTTATTCCTTACAGTAAAACATGGTGTTACAATCAAGTCAGCAAACCACTTGTGTTTGCTGCCTTTGGGTTATTATGACAATGTTGTCAAGCCTGCCTGATTATAGCTGCCTTGGTCATGGCATTGTTCCTACATTCAGGAAAAGCTGATGGTAAGCATTATGATTAAATAAAATGGAATTTGCCCTGCATTTTGCATCAAATTAATTTTGGTATACCCTCCATTTCATTAAGAAGAGCACTTTAAAACAGGTCAAGTGTAACCAAGACTAAATTGAAAATACATTATTCTATTTTGGTATGCCCTCAAAGCTGATACATATTTAATGTAATTTCATTTAGGAGTTTAAATGTCAGGTAGTCTTCTTTAAGAAAACAAATGCTTCCAGTCTCTCCCTCAGTGATTTTAGAATAAGCACGAAGTAGATCTTTTCTAGCACATCCTGGAAAGTAAGTGAGATATTTATGAGAGCCCAACAGAAAAAAGCCACCCCTAAGCCATATATCAAACATGGTTGTGGGGAGGCTGTGCCTCGACCTGGCTTAATGTTTTCAGAAATGCCTTGTTTCTCTCTAAAATTTTTTTGCTCAGTATCAGATTTCTGGAATTTTGGAAGTTTGACAGGACTTAAGAATTTTCAGTTTACTGTTTACCTCAGATACTAATGATGTTGTCAGGAGGCTTTGTCAGCTAGACAACTATAGTTTCATTAACAGTAAACACTGCTCTTTATAAACATCACAATTTTATTCAGTGATGAATGATGCCTTTTAAAATGATGAGCATTTTATTTCTGCAACTTTTTTGTTTTTATTTTGGGGTTTTTCTGTTTGTTTATTTTAATGATTACTTGAGCCACTAAGTTACAGAACTGAGCTATTAGCAGTTAGCATCTTTGTAAATAAATTGTCATTTATGTTTATATGTACATCAAGAACTGTTCAAGCCCAGTATTGGGATGTACTTCCAAAGATCAATGGACCAGCATGGATATTGGGAAGGTTGTTGGATCTAAAGCAGCTGGGATCAAATTCTACTTCTCCTACCAAGTACCTGTGTGACTGTGGGGAAGTCATTTAATGTCTCAGGCCCTCAGTTTCTTCATTCATAAAATGTGTGTAGGGAGGTCTGCATAGGTATTCTCTACAATCCTCTTCAACTCTAAAACATGTGAGTTTTATATTTGCACTTCTCTTACCCACCGAACTGAGGGCTAATTACCTTTAAATCAGGGGCTCTTAATCTTTTTTTGTGTGTGTGTATGGTAGATCCCTTTGGCAATCTAGAAAAGCCTATGGACCCTTATCAGAAGACTGCTTCTTGCTTGTGTTTATAACTGAAAGAAATACTAAATCTCAGTAAGAAATTAGTGGAAATAAGGACACAATTGTTTTCTTATGCAAACTTAATGCACCCTGAAGTTTATCCATAGACTTCTTGAGGGTCTGTAAACTTTAGATTAAGGTTTTAAACTAACTTCTTTTTTAGGGCCTCTATTGACACGAGGGAAGATTTCTTTATAACTTTGCATATGTAGGTTTTTAACTTCTTTTAAAGATATATCAGGTGATCCCTAAGGTCTTTTCTAGCTCTGATTGTATAAGGCACTGATTAGCCTCTTGCCTTTGATCTTAAGGATCTGACCCCCACCAACTCTCTCTCAGGTGAAAACTTCTACCTTCTTTAAGTTATTGTGTTTGGTACAGACCTGTAATTTAGTCAAAGTGAGGACTCCAGGTGTGGCTATGCTCTCTACTGGTATAGATCGGCAACTTCTTCTCTAACATAATCTCAGAGTTACCTGGAGGAAAATGAAGCATTAAGTGACTTGCTCACAATCATAAATATATGTATATGGTCACTAGTATATTAAAGGCAAGATAAATGCAGGTTTCCCAACCCCAAACCTGGTGTTATAGTCACTATCCTGCTCTGCCAACCCTTACTTTGAAATCCCTCCTCAACACCACAAGTTAACACTATCTAAACATAACATGACACTGTCCTTTTGATTTTGAATTTTCCTGGATAGAGAAATAAGAGGTATATACTTCTAAGCAGGGAATATTGTATGGAAAGTTTCTATCTTTCTTCCCCCAGTAAGAACATGTAATTCCTATTTCTTATGCAGAAATATGATTGCACTTTGATCAAATTTTCTATTCTAGATTGCTTTCTGCTCCTACCAACAATCTCAGCAAACATATCAATACAAAAAATTCTCCATAATTCAAAGGATGATCACTGAGCTTGAATATTATTTCTACATCTCCTTCCTCCCATTCTGCTTCTTGCTGTATCATCAGAGGCTAGCTAAAGAAAAGAACTGGATATAAAACCCAGGTCTGCCTCATGTTAATTATGAACTGTTCTTGTAACAACTATGCAGGCGAAGAAATTGAATTAAATAAATGTCTTAAACCAAAGATTTCAAGATTTGGAGTGGGAAAATCTTGATTCAAAGTCTCTCTGCCACTTGTTAGCTATGTGACCATGACCAACTCACTTCTATTCTCTGTGCCTCAGTTTCTTTATTTGTAAAATGAAAGGGTTGGCCTCAATTCTTTTTTTTCTACAGTGCTTTAGATTTTATAATTATTTTTAATTTTAATTTATTTTCTTGATTACATCATTCATTTCCACAAGGTTTTGAGTTACACATTTTCTCCCCTTCTTTCGTCCACCCCCAAGCCCAAACCAGTGATCCTACCACAAAGCCCCTCCCACAATCTGCTCTCTTCTACGTCCTCCTCAAAAGCCCCTCTAACTTTCCAGTAGGGCAAGGAGGGTCTCCCTACCCCAGTCCCTGCAGGTCTTGTTTCCCATTGCATGTAGTTAATAATAATAATAATTTT
>CM053601.1:92051856-92070985 GCA_028646575.1 Pseudocheirus occidentalis
TTGGCCAGTCAATTAATTGTTTGTTTTTTTTAAGCTTCATGTAACTCTGCTTCCAGGGAGGAAAGCTCTGTTCCAAATCCCTGGTGTTTTTCTCATTGCTGGAGCTATTGGGGCGTGTTGCAGCCCTCCCTTCTTTGGCTTGCTGAGAGTGCACCCCAGGACCACCACCCAAAACCACAATCTGGATCTAGGCCACTCAATGCAAGAGCACTTGGCCCTGATCAATTAAATGCTCAGCCCTCCCTGCGGGGTATGCACTCCAGGGGCTCTGATGTAGCCCAGTGGGGGCAGCCATTAGTTATCGTAGTTCCTGCCCCTCCCCCAATGCTTCCTTGCCCGGGGGGCAGATTGGCCAAACTGATTTTCCTCCCTAAAATTAAGTTTCAAAGTTCCACTTTCACTGACCTTCTGTAATCCTGGCTTCTTAGGTGTGAAAGTCCCTCCAGGTGCTGTAGATCTGCTCCCCGGTGTAGACTCACACTGTGGCTTGGGAGCCTCGGCTCCTCCTGACCACCCTGGGGCCTGGCTGCGGTTCTGTTTCAGGCTGAGGTGGCCTTGGCTCCTGGCCTGCCTTGGTGAGCCCCTCTTGCTGAGCTGCCTTCAGTGGGAGATGTGTTTTTTGTATTTTTGTGAGTTTGAGAGTCCTAGACTTTGTTGAGAGTCATATTTTATGGGTATTTTGGTTGGTTGTGTGGGAGCTGCAGGACCCTGCTGCTTCTACACCACCATCTTGGCTCTGCTCCCTCAGTGCAATCTTCTATCTCAACCATTAATTGTGTATATGTATATGTGTATGTGTATGTGTATGTGTATGTGTATGTGTATGTGTATGTGTATGTGTATGTGTATGTATATATATGTATATGTGTATGTGTATGTGTATGTATATGTATATGTATATGTGTATGTGTATGTGTATGTGTATGTATATGTATATGTATATGTATATGTATATGTATATGTATATGTATATGTATATGTACAACCTATACCTACATCCTCTGTTGATATATATTACTAACTCTCCAAATAGTGATAAAATTCTTAAGGGTTGCAAGTGAGGTCTTCCATGTAGAAAGGTAAACAGTTTAACCTTATTGAATCCTTTATGAATTCTCTTTCCTCTTTATCTTTTTATGTTTCTCTTGAGTCTTATGTTTGAAAATCAAATTTTCTGTTCTTTTCTGGTCGTTTTTTCAGGAATACTTGAAAGTCTTCTATTTCATTGAAAATCTATTTTTTTTCCTCTGGCAGATTATACTCAATGTCACTGGGTAGATGATTTTTGCTAATAGTCTTAGCTCTTTTGACTTCTGGAAAATCATATTCTAAGGCCTCTGATCCATTAATGTAGAAATAGCTAAATCCTGTGTAATCCTGAATGTGACTTTATGTTATTTGAATTGTCTCTGACTGCTTGCACTATTTTCTTCCAGGCCTGAGAGCTCTGGAATTTGGCTATGGTATTCCTGGGAGCTTTCCTTTTGGGACTTCTTTCAGGAGGTGATTGGTTTCTAATTCCGATTTTATCTTCTGGTCCTAGGATGTCAGAGGAGTTTTTTCTTCTTGATGATTTCTTGAAATGTGGTATCTTGGTTCTGTTTTTGCTCATGGCTTTCACAGGTAGTCCAATCATTCTTCAATTCTCTCTCTCGCTATGTTTCTAGATCAGTTGGTTTTCCAATGAAATATTTCACATTTTCTTCTATTTTTTTCATTTTTTAAATTTTGTTTTATTGTTTCTTGACGTCTCATGGAGTCATTAGCTTCCATTTGCCCAATTCTAATTTTTAAGGAATCATTTTCTTCAGTGAGCCTTTGTACCTCCTTTTCCACTTAGCTAATTCTATGGCTTAAGGAGTTGTTTCCTTCAGTGAACTTTTATATATCTTTTCCCATTTTTTGTTTCCTTTAATTAAGTTGCTGACTTTTTCTCATTGTCTTGCATCACTCTCACTTCTTTTCCCAATTTTTCTTCTAGCTTTCTTATTTGATTACAAACAAACAAACATCAACCACCTTTTTTGAGCTCTTCCAGAAGTGTTTCTTAGGCCCAAGAGAAATTAAAATTTTCGTTGAAGCTTTGCATGTAGGCATTTTGACGATGTTGTCCTCTTCTGAGTTTGCTTTTTGATCTTCCCTGCCACCATATTGACTTTCTTTGGCCAGGTTCTTTGCTTTTCTTTTCTTTTGTTCATTTTCCCAAGCTATTTCATTACTTTTCAACTTGGACTCTGCTTTTGTGGTGAACGGGGCACTGTCCCAAGCTTCTTACACTGGGTGCACTGTTCCTTGCCACTGTCTTGCTAGGGCTATGCTAGGGCAATGGGATTTACTTGTTAGTCTGCTGCATGAGGGTTTCTCCACTGCCTTGTTGGGGCATGGCCTGCTTTTGGCTTTCCCAGACACTGTCTGTGCTAGCCCATGCTCCCTTTTTACCCAAGTGAGAAAGACCTTTCCTGCTGACCTTCTTGGGCAGGAAAATTGTTTCACTTCATCCTTTTGTTGCTTCTGCCACTCCAAAATTCATTTTGAGGCAATAGTATATAGGTGTTTGGAGGTGAATTTGGGAGAATTCAGGTGAGTTCCTCCTTAGTCTGCTATCTTAGTTCTATCCCGTATATAATTTATAAGATCATTTCTAGCTCCATATTCTATGAGCGTTAATAACCCTCTCAAGTATCTATGTGTCTTATTTTTCTTATTTAGTAAACAAGTCAACAATCTGAATTAACTAATTGCCTACTCTAGTCCTATATCTTTACATTCTCAATCTAAAATTGCCACTATGGATATAATTTTTTATATATGTTAAATTCTTAATTCTCTGCACAAATAAAGAACAACATTCTCATGAATACGCACGCAAAAAATATAAGTGACATAGATCTATTATCTCTAGAGCTCTTGCCCTTAGCCCCTTATGTTATTATTGCTGACCCATTTTTCAGCTATGTCTATCACTTCGGGGTTTTATTATCAAAGATACTGGAATGATTTGCCATTTCTTCCTCCAGATCATTTTACAGGTAAGGTAACTTGCCCAGGATCACACAGCTAGTAAGTGTTGGAGGCCAGATTAGAATTCAGGAAAATGAATCATCCTGACTTCAGCCCAGCACTCTATCCATTAAACTGCCATATAGTTTCCTATATAGTTCCACTTATGGTACTATCAGGAGGCAGGAGGAAGAGAACATGCTTCTTGTAAAGCCCTACTTTAAAAGACTAGGGACATTCATGTACAACCATTCAGTAACTAAGAGTTCTTCTACACTCACTAAAGCAAAGGTGGAGGGAGTGACAGATACTCTTTGCCAAGTAACAAAGTCCCCTTCCCCAGCTTCCATCAGGGGATTGTTCTTTTTTTTGCATTTGTTTTCATTTTTTTAATGAATCTCATGCTTCTTTCCAAAGTGGATGTTCTTGGATCCACTGATTTAAGGTGATTTGTTTCAGTTTTCCAAGAATCTGTGGCCTCATCAAGGTAAATTTCCCTCCAATGATGCTGATAGCAAGGCATGAAACAATATTTTATCCATCAAAACAAAAGAAAAGACATATATAGGTACAGGCAGTTTGAGACATGGTAGACAGAGGGTTTGTCTTGGAGTCAGACATCCCAGTATTTGAGTCTGGTCTTTGATGCACATTGGCTGTGTGAAACTCTAGGCAAGTCCTTACTCTCTCAATGTCTCCCAAATTTTGTAATACTATATATAAGCTACAAAACAATTGCTGATCTACACAGGAAGACTTCACCAGGGGCTCTTTATAGTAGTAAATATGTGGATATGCACTTATTTATAGCCCTTTGGGCATAGTTCAGATTGCTCTCTAGAATGTTTGTATCACTTCACAACTCCATCAACAATGCATTAGTGTCCCAATTTTTCCATATCCTCTCCAGCATTTCTTATTTTCCTCTTTTGTCATTTTAATCAATATGACCAGTGAGATGTGGTACCTCAGAGTTTTCTTTATTTGCATTTCTCTAATCAATAGTGATTTATTTTTTCATATGCTTATAGATAACTTTAATTTCCTTGCCTGAAAAATGCCTGTTCGTATCCTTTGACCATTTATCAATTGGGGAATGACTTATACTCTTATTAATTTGATTCAGTTCTCTGTTTATTTTAGAAATATCAGAGACACTGGTTGTAAAAATTCTTTCCCAAGTTTCCACTTCCCTCTTAATCTTGGTTACATTGGCCTTATTTGTACAGAAGCTTTTCAGTTTAATGTAATCAAAATCAACCATTTTGTATTTTATAATAATTTCTAACTCTTGCTTTGTCATAAAGTCTTCCTCTCTCCATAGATCATAGGTAAACTATCCCTTGCTCACCCAGATTGCTGACAGTTTCAGTCTTTATACCTAGATCATGCACCCATTTAGACTTTATTTTCATATACAGTGTAAGTTATTGGTCTATACTCAGTTTCTGCCATACTGTTTTCCAGTTTTCTCAGCAGTTTTTGTCAAATAGTGAGTTCTTATCCCAAAAGTTGGGGTCTTTGGATTTATCAAACAGGAAATTACTATAGTCGTTGACTGCTGGGTCTTGTGCACCTAATTTATAACACTTATCTATTACTCTTTTCCTTAGCCAGTACCAAGGAGTTTTGATGACTGCAGTTTTATAATACAGCTCAAAATCTGGTATGACTAGATCACTTTCACTAGTATTTCTTTTAATTAATTCCCTTGATATTCTGAAACTTTTATTTTTTCAAATGGATTTTGCTACTATTTTTTTCTAGCTCTATAAAATATTTTTTTGGTAAATTTATTATTGGCACTAAATATGTAAATTAGCTTAGGTAAAATTGTCATTTTTATTATATTAGCTCCACCTAGCCACAAGCAACTGATGGTTGTTTTCAATTATTTAGATCTGACTTTATTTGTGTGAAAAGTGTTTTGCTATTGTCTTCAGATAGGTAATGGGTTTGTTTTGGCAGGTAGATTCTCAAATATTTTATAATGTCTACAGTAACTTTAGTTACTTTAGTAACTTTAACTCTTTCTACTTCTTGATGTTTGATTTCATTAGAAATATACAGGAATGCCAAAGATTTATCTAGGTTTATTTCATATCCTGCAACTTTGCCAAATTTATTTTTCATCTCAAATAGTTTTTTATTTGACTCTCTAGGATTCTCTAAGTATATCATTATATCATCTGCAAAGAGTGATAGCTTTGTCTCTTTTTTGCCTAATTTTATTCCTTCCATTTTTTTCTGCTACTTTTTTCCTGCTACTTATTTATTGCTACTGCTAACATTTCTAGTACCTAATTGAATAAGAGGGGTGATAGTGGACATCTTTGTTTCACCCCTGATCTTGTTGGAAATGCTTCTAATTTATCCCTATTACATATAATACTTGCTCATGTTTCAGTGTTTCTTTAGCTTTTACCTCTCTTATTTTCATAAAAGGGAAAAAGGGAAGCCTCTGAGGCAAAGCTAGCAGGTGACTCCTCCTCAAGGAAGCAAAAAAAGAGGAAACTGTTCACTTGAGAGATCAGCTTGGGGAAGTTAGTTTGACACACCCAACTTACTGCTTGTAAACATCCAGGCCATTTAATCTATAGGCATGTTTAGATTCCATATGACATCTCCACATCTTTGGGCTTTGCTAATACTTGGTATCCCTCTAGTGGAACTTAAAAATATATTTCTCACAGTCCAATTTGTTTATGTTGAGATTTTAATGCCACAATTTGAACTTTCTTATTTAGAATGGTGAAAAATCCAAAAAATGTAACATCAAAGTAGGGCTTTTACCTGGCTATGATACTCAGCACGGGCTGAACAAGTGTGTGTCTCCATCATTACTACCATCACTGACATTTATATGCTATTAAAAAAAGTTTGCAAAGTGTTTTATGTATATTATCTCTTTTGAACCTCTGAACAACCTAGTAGAGGAGGTACTAAAGGGATCATTATCCCTATTTTACAGATGTAGAAACTGAGGCTCAGAGAAAGCTAGTGCATAGAGCACTTGAGTTAGGAAAACCTGAGTTCAAATCTTGCCTCAGGCACTTACTAGCTGCACAACCATGGGTTAAGTCAAGTTATTTCATCTTTTGTAGTCTTATTTTCCTCTTTTGTAAAATGGAGATAATAGAGTTATTATGAAGATCAAATGATAACATATACAATGTACTTTGTAAACCTTAAAGATTATTTAAATGGTATTATTATTATTATTATTATCATTACTATTATCATGTGACATACTGTAGGGTTAATTTAATATAAGATCTTCCCTGTCCTTTAATAAGTCTATGCGACCACAGGTGTTCCCTTTTTACCTTGGAACAGGGGCCATGGTCCCAGGTCTAAAGGTACACAGATATTTCAGTCTTACACAAACAGTAGATGAACCAACAATTAACAGAGACTGTTGTGTACAAAGGCAGCTAGATGGCACAGTAGAAAGTAAGCTAGACTGGGACTTCAGGAAGACCTGATTTTAAATCTGGCCTCAGACAATTATGAGCTGTATGACCTTGGGCAAGTTGCTTAACCTCTATCTGTCTCAATCCCCTCAACTATAGAATGGTGATAATGATAACACCTTACTCATGAGATTATTATGAGGACCAAATGATATAATGTTTGTAAAGCACTTACCATGGCACCTGTCACAAATTAGGTCCTCAATAAATGTTTGGGTTTTTCCCCCCCTTCCCTCACTATCTATGTCAAGAAATAAGAATTTTGCGTTAATCACAAAAGCTAATTTCAGAAATGTTCAAGTCAAATGCATCAGAAAATTATATTTCTTTTTTATGAAAGAGATAAAAGGGCTCTTTCATCATATCATATATCAACTTAGAACAGAAAAAGTGACTTTTGTTTCAGTTTCATCATCTAAGGCCAACTTTATTCCAGGAACTATTCTTCTCTTTTCCTCACTGATGCAAATCCACCATCACTCCTAATATTCTGTACCTTAATCTTCCCGATACATGGTAACTTCTTTCTCCCACACTAATGTTTGACTAGCCTATTTTCTTTTATTACATTATGGCCATTTTGAGAAATGCTTTCTGGCTCCATCCATCCATACATTGAAGGTATATAGAAAAATAAGCTTTTAATGAACTGTTTATCACCTACCTTTGGGAAACATTATTACAATCAGCTAAATCTTTACTTAATATCTGTTGCATATAGTATTGCATTAAGCAGATAGTTTTAATTGCTTAACTTAGCTAGTTAAAACATGGTGATGATGACAAAACTGCAATATATCGTGAGCTCTTGGCAGTGAATGTTGTATTGGGTGGGGACTTGGGAGGGAGTTTGTACTCTACCAAAGGGCTGGCACTTTGCTGGACACAGATCTGACCTGGATCCAGGGGGATTTCCCCTAGACTTACACATGGATATATATAATGTTTTGAAAGAGAAAGAGTCCTGAACATGTTTATGGTAAAGGTGAAAGAGTACAGGAGAGACAGAAACACATAGAGAGGAAGAAGAAGAAAGAGAGATAAATGGGAAGAGGGAGGGTAGAAGGGGGGTGTAGAAATGGAGGGAGGGAGAGAGAGAGAGAGACAAAGAGAGAGAGAGATAAAGAGAGAGAGAGAGATAAAGAGAGAGAGAGAGATAAAGAGAGAGAGAGAGAGGGAGAGAGGGTAGAGAGCCATGTCTGGTGCCACTCAACAGTACTGGTAACATAACTTCCTAACTCTTGCTCAGGATAAATGCCTCACCATTACCAGAAGTGACTTAGTATACTGTCTTCTACTTATAGAAGGTTTGTAGTATCATTTTCACTTGTCACAGATTGTATTTCAATGAAGAAAAATTCTCAAATGAGATCGAAATTGAATAAGACTCTAGAAGCTAATAGTTAATTTCACAATTTTCCAAGAAAAAGTGATAGCATAAGCCAAAAAATGGCACCAAATTTTACATGATGCAGAAGATAACTGAAAGCTCCAAATGGTTTAATCCAATATTCTACTGGGATCATTGATCTGGCTCTTCCACCTGACCTGTGTGATATCCCTAGAAGATAAAATTTAAAGTGATGCTGTGAAAAAATTCTTATTTTCATATTTCTGATCTTTTCTCTCTAGAATAATAGCTTTTTGTGTCTCTTGAGATGAGTACATGTCATGACTGCCAGTAAAAGTAAGTTCTTTGAGGGCAGAGAATGTTTCTTTTATGCTAGTCCATTCTTTACTCCTAGCACAGTGCCTTGTCCAGAGAAGTTGTTAAATAAATGTTTGTTGAATTGATGAATTGAATTGCCTCTCAGAGGCACATTTTCCTTATTTGGATGTTTACATAGAGTTTTAGAGTTTGCTTCCAGAAATTTGTGAGTAGAATTTGACTATTTAGAGATTGGTGTTTAGCTGAACTGAGCCCTTCCCTCCACCACCCTCCACCACTTCTTTCATTTTTAAAGTAAGATTCTAGCCTGGAGCCCAGATACATAAAATAGGAGCTGTGGATGTGAAGTGTAAATTCTATTTTTTTAATCTTGTGGAGTATCATGACCCTTGTCTATTTACCAAACCAATGCATCACATTTATTCAGCAATATCCAGATCAGCTGATTTATTTTGTCAAAACTACCAGAATCCTGAGCAAAGGTCATCAATTCAATGTCAGAATGTGTTCTCTCTGTCTCTTTCTCCCTCCTTCCTTCTCTCTCTCTTTCTGTCATTGTCTTTCCCTTCCTTTGTCTCTTGACATATATAACAAGATTCACCTGCTTTTTCTTAAATGTCAGAAACTTAACTGCTTTTTTTCCCCCAAGAAATACTTGACTTTTTTTAAGGGATTACCTCGAGTACATGAATTTTTAAGACAGAAGCCAATGTGTAATTAGAGGGATAAAAACATCTCTGTGATATGTAAGCTACATGATACGGTCTATTATTAAGGATTCATTCCACGTTAATTTCATTACTATAAAATACAAGAATAAACTTAAGAGTGACTTCATTTGCCTGCAATTCACTTTACTATGACCCCAAAACTGTCCCCAGATAAGTGGATGAGAATGGTATTAGGGAAGAGAATATCTGTGTGTTTAGAGACCAGTGTGGGGTTGAGTAACATAAGAGGTATGGGGGAATGCTGAAGTTATTATTATCACCACTGGCTGACAGGAGACAAGTGACTATCTGAGGAAATACTTGAAGAACTTCAGCCTCTAGGGCTAACCCCATCATGGTTCCCCTCCTTCAGTAGACTGAGTTGCTATCCAAGACAGAAGCTACTCCTGGTTAGCCTTCCACAGATAATGGTAAGTGATCTTCTGTTAGCAGATGGTCTCTCGTGTTTATAAGAACCTGGCAAATGGGCAAAGAAAATGTATCCATGAACAATATGCATCTTGTATCATGACCTAGATTTACTCAGAGTACTCTAGTGTACTTTTTGTTAATAGCCTTAACTTTCCCTGAACTGGATGCAATAAAGAATGCAGAAAATTAGGAAGTCTTCCCATAATTTATCAACCTAGACTTGGAAGCTTCTCCTTATTATAGTGCCTGGCATATAGTAGGTGCTGTATAAATGTTTATTGATTGATTAGCAAATTAATACTGATTTCATGAGCTCAACGTGGGTTGTTCAATACCTGGATTTAAAAAGAGTCTGAGTAAGTAAGAATTTGGACTTAAAGGGAGGTTAACTTTTTGGCAAATGGACACAGGTTCCACCAAGACCCCAAAGATAACACAAATATTATTGGCTCCATTTTATGGATGAGAAAACTGAGGTTGAGAAAGTTTATATGGATTTACAATGATCCTTTAGCGATATGGAGGAGAGCTTACAGTCATATAGTTTTAAACTTCTGAGGAAGAGTGGTAAGGTGGGAAAAATGCTAGATTTGGAGTCAGAGAGTCAGGTTACTTCATATCTGTATAACCTTAGGTGAATTACTCCTCTGGGTCTCTGTTCATCTGGAGAAAGAGAAGGCTGGATTTGAACATTTCTAAGGTCTCTATGATCCTACAAACATCATTTCACTCCCCAAATTCCATTGCATGAATAACAACTTGCATTCATATGAATTAACTTTTTTAAAAATGATGATGCATTTACTATGTACAAAACACTGTACTAAGAACTGAAGCAAAGAGAATACCTGCTCTAGAATTCACATTTTAATATGGAAGACAACACATAAAGGAAATTTTAAGTCAGATGGAAATGACAGTGATCATTGGTGAGCAGCAGCAAAAGAGTAGCTGAAAATGCATTTCTTTAATGTTTTTTTAATGATAACCTATTTCCCCTTCTGACACTGATCCCTTTGACAATGACAAGGACTTTAGTCATGATAACTTTGGTTTGCATGTCTTCAGTAGCTGCTGCTAGATCTCTTCTCCTCAGGTTGCTTCCTGGGTAGATGGCTGTGGAAATTTGGTTGGAAGTAGGCCTGGTAGGCTAGAGATACTGCTATTCTTGTGGCTCTTGGGATCAGAGTCCTGGGCTCTCTCTTTAGGGGTCTTAGGAGGAGGTAGGGGGTAATAGTTTGAATGGTCAGGCACATATCACCTGCTGTCTTTTCTTCCATTTCCCCTGTGCCTTTTCCTCCTCTTCTTCTTTCCTCTTTCTCTTTCTCCTCTATCTTCTCTCTCCTTCCCCCCAGTTTGCTACTTCACTGAAGCTGGCTTTCTCATCCTATGACTGACAGTTGGTGGGGATGGTTGCCCCCTCTCCATAATAATATACTGTTAACCAAGTAACTTTTTCATAACATCTCTGTAAGGTATATAGTGTAAATATTTTCTCCACTTTTACAGATGAGGAATTGGAGGCTTGGAGGAAATGACAGGGCCAGAATTGAACTCACTACCTCCAGCTCTAAATGCAGGACTCTTTCCAAATTATCCTTTTTTTTTAACAGAGGAGGAAACTACATTGGAAATTAAGTGATTTACTGAAGGCCAAAACCCAAGTCTGTCTCTTCATAAGATTATAACAGCTGGTATTTATATGGGTGGGGAAATTATATTGATATATTTTCATATACACACATATGTGTATAAATGTATACTATTGACTTACATATGTACACACACAGACACATACATAAAATCTCATTGAACCTTTGAGGTAAGTGTTATTATCACTCTTTTAAAGCTGAAGAAACCAAGGAGGAAGAATCAGAAGAGGGAGAGGGAAAAGGAGAGGAGGTAGAATAGGGGTAGAAAGGGAGGGGTAAGGTGCAGATATCATTGTATTCTATTTGTATTCTATTTCATGTAGAACAATCTTTTTTTTTAAATGTTGTGTTAGTTCCATAGGAAAAGTGCTAGAGCTAGGCTAATTGGCTGAATGGGACAACAACAATGTTTCAAGACTTCAGGTAGAATTCAGTTACAATCTGTTAATGATATTGTTTTCAAACAGGATATGCTCGTAAAATACAATTCTGCTTAAAGTGGGTTCTTCCTTTTCTCATTCCATTTTTTGGGGAGGCACTTGGGGTTAATTGAATTACCCAGGCTCACATAGCTATTAAGTATCTAAGACTGGACTGGAATCCAAAGCCTTCTTGACTCCTGGACCAGTGCTCTATTCACTGTACCACATAGTTGCTCCTTCCCATTCCTTTCAATCCAGATGTTGAACATAGACCACTCCCTTGGGTATTGCTAAGCTACTACCTAGTTTTGCCCAAACACCACCCTCAAGGAAGTATCCCTTTAGTTCAAGCAGCATATCACCTTCATCAGTAGTAGAAATATACTGTAGTGGAAAAAGCCTAGTGCAATAGCTCATCCCAAAGATTGCAGATGGCAGCTATCACCTTGAATAAGTGCTTTTTGCTGAGACATAACAATTTAAGGGATTTGGTTTCTGCTCTGTCACTGGCAAAGGTCCTATTTTTCTCTGCCTATTTAAGTTTCACACTTTTATTCTCAACAGAAAGCTTTTGAGATTCTTTTTCCATCTGGCAAATTTGACTTTTTAAGGCATTCTTCTCCTCATTGGCTTTTTGGGCCTCTTTTGCCATTTGAGTTAATCTGTTTTTTAAGGTATTATTTTCTTCAGTCAGGTTGTTGACTCTCTTTTCATGATTTTCTTGCATCATTCTCATTTCTCTTCCCAATTTTTCCTCCACTTCTCTTATTTGGTTTTCAAAATCCTTCTTAAGCTCATCTATGGCTTGTAGGCAGTCTACATGTTTCTTAGAAGCTTTTGGTACAGGAGTTCTGACTGTGTTGTTTTCCTCCCATTCCATTCGTTGATCCTTTTTGTCCCCCCAAAAAAGGATTCTAGAGTTCAGTTGCTGTTCTTACTTTGCTTCCTTTGCCTGCTCATGTTACCAGTGAATTATTTGACTTTTTAGCTCTGTGGAACTCTCCTTCCAGAGGGGAGAGCTCTGTCCCAAATTGCTGGGGTTTTGGCAGCTGCCAGAGTTATTGGGAGGCCACTCATTGCCTAAAGCAATGAGGGCAGTTGTTCTCATTGTCTGTGTTAAAAGTGTGAAACTTGAGGCGGAGCCAAGATGGCAGTGTAGAAGCAACAAAGTTCCGCAGCTCCCATATAGCCACCATTTTTGGGGAGGCCATTTTTTTAAGCTGCCACAAGCTTTGACTCACTGAAAATGAACCCCAGGACAACCACCCAAGACTGTGATCTGAATCCAGGCTGCTCAACGCAAGAGCACTTAGCCTTTGAATGATAACTTGGCGCCTCTGCAGTCTGCATGCCTTGAGCTCTGAAGCAGCCATGTGGAGGTGGCTTCAGGGCCACAGCTTCTGCAGCTTCCTTGCCCTGAGGGCAGTTTGGTCGGACCTCTTTTTTTCCCCAAATTTGACTGAGTTCCACTGACCTTTCACTTTGTCCTTGTTTCTTATGGTTTGATAATTCTGGAAACTGCCACAGTTGCTGCTGATCTAATCTGAAGGTTCCAGCTGTGGCTCATCATGGATGCCCTGGAGCCAAGCCAAGGTTTCAGGCTAGGCTGGTTTTGGTTCCCAGTGTGCTGCGATGAGCCCTTCCTGCCAAGCTGCCTTTGGTGGGAGATGTATTTTTATGTATTTTTGTGTGGGTTTTGGAGCCCTAAAATTTGTTTAGAGTCATATTTTATGGGTATTTGAGGCAGCTATGTGGGAGCTGCTGAACTTTGTTGCTTCTATGCCACCATCTTGGCTCCACCTCAAGTTTCACACTTTTAACACAGACAATGAGGACTGCCCTGATGTGACACTATTGCTTTAGGCGAGTTATCCAAAAGGAAATACAAAATGAATAGCAGTGCAAAGAACCAATTTTCTATCTGAAAGAGGAGGACCTGGGAGGTGAACCAATCAGTTTTGCTGGGCCATGCACCTAACCAGAGCCTCTGAACCTGGGAATATAATGAGAGTGTATGGGTTTGGAAATTAAATGACCAATACATGTAGGAAGCAGTGTTGGCCTGCTGTTAAAAAGCAGGCTGGCCCATGATAAGAAGGACATTTCTCCCACTAGGAAGTGAATACTATTTTTAACTGTATGATTGTCATAGAATATCACAGTTGTTGAAGAATTAAAAGGCCATTTAAAGGACAAAAGAAAGGCTCATGTTGGGCCTGAACCTAATGAAAGACAGCAAAGGAGAATGGCTTAAAGGATTTTATTAGAGAGAAGCAGGACCAGAAAAAAAGATGGGGCATTGGTATAGTCAAAGATAGGGATGAAGAAACTGATGGGGAGACCAAATATTTCACTGCTATCCATGCAATGTTTTTTAAAAAGAGTATCCATAAATATCCCTCTATCTCATTCAATCTAAATATTGCTTTTATTAGTCATTCCCTACAAGACAGAGAGTACTGTATGAAATGGAAATGGGCATAATCTGGGACTTTTTAAAAAATAAGGAAGACCATTCAACTCAACATTTTTATCCAACATTATTTATTTGATGAAAGTTTATTATTTTCAGCTTCAAGTAGGTTATCTCTTTTTTAAAAAATACATTTGATTACAACATGTTATCTTTGAAGATAAAAAAATTTGAAATGCCTGATCTCCAGTCAAATGGAATGCAGGACAAAAAGGATTAGAACAAAGGAAAGGTTCAAGTAAAATCCTATGAGTAACATTAGACCATTTTCACCTGGGCAGGGGTTTATGATCAAGGTAGTTTTCATGGGAGGATAAAGCAGATTTCGTTCTTAAGTTGAAGGAAGGCAGAATTTTTTAAAAATTGAGATGACTATGGCAGTAGAGAGAAGGGAGTGGTGTAGAGAAGTCTTTTCCTAGAACAAAAGATGACAAAAGGAGAAACAGAAATACTGGAGGAAAAGTTAAAAGCAAGGGATGAAGAGTAGTCCAGTTTGGCCAAAAATGTATGATATATCAAGGAAAGTAATATGAGATAAGGCTGGACAAGTACATGAAGGAGGAACTATGTAGAATCTTGAATGTCAGAATGGAAGAATACCCCTAGCATTCTAGATGGCTACCCTAGTACAAACTTAAGGGAAGACATAAGAGCCTTATACAGGATGACCAGCTGTCAATCTCTATCATTGGAGGAATAACTACATGGATAAGATCCCAAATTTGAGTGTTTGAATAGATTTTCTTGACCTAAGCTTTTCCCTTCAGATCTGTGAGAGAGTTTTCACTTTATTTGACTTCAAAAAAATTTATTTGATTCCAAATACTAACTTTCATGAATGAGAATATCTTGGGGGATAGGAATAGAAACTGAACATACTCAAAAAACTCATTAACCTGACAGTTTACACTAAAATTTCTGCAGTACTATGTGTTGGAATATACTCAACATGATTTCAGAAAATGGCAGCCAAAAAGGGTACACATGAAAGAAAGGTTAGTTCCACAAAGATGGAAGAGAGAGAAAAAAGAACAGACAAATATGAAATGAAAAAAAAGGTGAAGAGAAGTCAGGGGAACAGTCATTTTTGTTACACTCTGAGTCAGGAAAGATATGGGTATCTCAACTCTGACACTTAGTTGGTGAATGAACCAAGGAAAACCAGTTAGACTCTCTCAGATTATATTGGCATAATATTACCTCTACTACTTCCCTCTTAGAGTTGTTGCGAAGATGAATTAAAACAATTTGGGTTAATGCTTTGCCCCTAAATCTACAATACCAATATGAAGAATTGTAATTATTATAAAATTTAAAATACTTTCCATTAGAACTTCAAACATCATAAACAGGAAGATATATCTAGTATTGTCTGTATATCTTAGCTATACTGAGGACTTTAGAATTATCTTTGAGTTGAAAATGATAGTCTGGTTTCTGTCTTTCCCTTAAGTTGAAACCTCATGCACCAGAAATTCCATGACATGGATTTTTGTTAAATATAAAACTTTTGTAGCTTTAATTCTCAAGGGGAAGCTATGGGGAGAGTAGGAGAGAAATGGTGAAATTGTTTTAAAGGGGCTAAATACAAAATTCCATTATCAACAAATTTCCTGGAAGATCAAATGTGATGTGGGCACTCTTCAAGTGCAGGACCAGCACTCTGTAACCATATTGTTAGCATTCTGTAACCATATTGAATCTCAGCTTTCTTTACTCATTATCTAAACTGTAAGCTTTTTAATGCCAGAAGGTTCCCCCTTTTCTCCACTGTAATGGCAAGGAAAGAAGTACTTAATGCCTTATTTCAGCTATTCAGTTGGCACCTTGTTTTAGTTCAAGGTTTTTTTTTTTTTGAACCTTGCCCATGATTGGATCAAGTCTTTGTTGAGAAGCAGAACATGTGAATTCCACAACTTGTGAACCCTAGAACTTGTGAATTACTGTTGCTGATGCAATGGGAAGAGAAGTTAATGACTTCTTAATAAGGAGAGGCCCAGGCTGGAGAGAGCAGAACTGAGAAGAACTGAGAAGAGAACTCTTGTAGTGGCAGAGTTTGGAAGGAGAAAACTTGTGGTTTTTCAGTACTCTATGTTTGTCTGTTTTGTCTGTGTTGACTTTTGTTTGTGGTACTTTGTACAGAAGCCCTGGGATCTTACTGGAAGCCCTGAAAGAGGATTTTGTGATTGTCTGTTTACAGAAGTCCTGAAAGAGGGTTTTTGTCCCTGATGATTTATGTTGATCCCTCAGACCTTGTTTGTGGGTCTGTGTTGAATTCTATGATGATTTTTGTTGATCTCTTGCACCTTGTTGTTTGTCCGTGTTGATATCCCAGACAGGTAGTGAATTGATTATGGTGCTGCCAATGTGCATGAATGTTATTGTGGCTCTGTTAAGCTTTGTCTTCCCAGAAACAGGAATTGTAAAGGACTTGAGGTGGATTGGACACTGTGAACTAACATATTGGACAAGGAACTGGATGAAGAGCTGGACAAAGAGCTGAGAGCTGCCTGTCTTTGAATCCAGGTGACAGTTGGATAGATTTGGGCAGGAGCTGAGACCATGAAAGAGGAACCATGGAATTTGAGACCCAGTCTCAAGTCAAGATGAAAAGACCTCTTCTTGGGAACTTAATGCTGACTGAGAAGATTATGATTTACTCTAACCTGGAGAACTTTGACTTTTTTACTTTAGGTCCCTTAAGGAGGCCTGCTCCTTAAGGATGATTGAGTAAAGGACTTACTGAATTGGTATCTTTTGTTTAAAACTAGATGATCACTTTGGTGAAAACCTTGTAGCCATTTTAGTAACAACTTGGTATGCTATAACATTGTGAATGCTGTACTTTGGTTTCTGTCAATGTTTTGTTTGTCTTAGTTTATCACTGAATAAATGGATTTCATTATACTATATAATCAGAACCTTGAAGCTGTCCACAGCAGCAGTCCACTGGAAAGCTGCTCAAGCTCAGCTTTACATCTACCCAGTACTAAGCTCTAATTCTAGTAACCCTTTTCAGAACTATGTTTTGTGACAATTTTCATTGATAAATTTAGCAATTAGTAAGTCAAAAGGTTTTGAATGCATTAAGAAATTTCTGTTCCTTTGGGGGAGAGAGTGGAGAAAACTGAAGAAAATATTGGATCACTCAATAATTTGAATTATGTGAAATCTCTGACAAATTTCTATCCATCTATCTGTGTATCTATGTATCTATCTATGTATCTATCTCTGTATAAATATGTCTGCACATTCATATACATACATACATATAAATGATAAGAGAGAGAGAGAATTTAATTGCCTTTTTAATTACCAGAACATGGTACAGAATAATGATTCCCAAAGGTGTAATTGAGGAACCCTTTGGGTATCCTGAGATGCTTTTAGGATTCTGTGAGGTCAAAACTATTTTCCTACTTATGCCAAGATATTTTAATTTTTTTCTTTTTTAAAAAAATATTTTAATTTATTTTCTTGTTTACATCATTCATTTCCACCAGATTTTGAGTTACAGAATTTTCTCCTTGTCTTTCCCCCACCCCCATCCCCCAAACAGTGATCTCACTGTAAAGCCCCTCTCCCAATCTGCTCTCTTCTATGTCCTCCCCCAAAACCCCTCTTACTTTCTGGTATGGCAGGGAGGGTTTCCCTACCCCAGTACCTATATATATATATATTAATTCCCAGTTGCATGAAGTTAATGATAATAATAATTATATATATATATATATACATATGCATACATATGCATACATACATATACATATGTATATATGTACATTTTTTCTTAACATTTGATTGTAGTGCTCTAAATTCTAGATTCCCTCAGTTCCTCCCTTGTCACCCACCCTCACTGGAAGGACAAGCAATTCAATACAGGCTATACATGTATAATTACATAGGGCATCTCCACAGTGGACATAGATTATATGTCCCTCCTTCCTATCCTGCTTCCCGCCCCTTGTTCTATTCTTTTACTGTGTGCCTGTCGCTTTACTGATGTGTGTGCTTCTAGCAACCCTCCCCCAGACCCTCCCCTCCCCTCCATCTTCCTGCCTCTCATCCCTGTCCCCCCTATTCTGCTGTGTGGCATAATACCCAGTTTAGAGTTTATGTCGTTCCTTTCCTAAGCCAAATTCAATGAGAGTAAATGAAAGTAAAGTTGTAACAGTTATCCCTTGCCTCTTCTATATGGGATGATTAACCCCATTTTGTCTCTCCCTGTCTCCTCTCATTCTAGTCCTCTCCCACCTCAGAATTTCACCTTTTAAAGTATCATCCCTTTGGACCATCTGTGGGGGGCAGAGCCAAGATGGCTGCATAGAAGCAGCAAGGTCCTGCAGCTCCCACTCCGCAACCCTAAACACCCATTAAATTATGAGCCCAGATAAAGTCTAGGAGTCTCAGACTCACAAAAATACAGAGAACCCATCTCTCGCTGAAGGCAGCTCGGCCATCAGGAGTGGAGACTCAAACAGCCTAAAGCCAAGACCAAGGCCAGGCCTGGGACAGTGGGAAGAAGCCGGGCTAAGCTGAGCTGAGCGGGCACTGCAGCCAGTCTGCATGGGTTCTACAGCCTCCAGCACCTCCACATCTGCTAATGCCTGAGTATAGGGGAGAGGTGCAGCTCACACCCCAGCGGAACAGAGACCCCGCCAGCCCAAAACCTTAGCAGCAGCCACGTAAGCCTTCCAAACTGCAGCGTGAGTCTACTTCAAAGAAAATCTAAAGCACCTGCCTAAGGGGAGCCTTAAAGCATCAGAGCATTCTGCCCCTGGGGCAAGGAAGCAGTGGGGGAAGGGAACTGCTGGATCCACCGGTGGTCCCCACCAGGCTGCTTCAGATCTCCTGGCCTGTGGACTCTGCAGGGGGGCTGAATCGATTGATCAGGGCGAAGTGCTCTTGCATTGAGTGGCCTGGATCCAGATCGTGGTCTTGGGTGGTGGTCCTGGGGTGCACTTTCAGCAAACCAAAGCTGGGGGGACTTGCAACACCCCCTAATAGCTCCGGCAGTTGGGAAAACCCCAGCAATTTGGAACAGAGCTTTCCCCCCCTAGAAGCAGAGTTTCACAGACCTAAAAAAAACTGCAACCAATTAATTGACTGGCCAACATGAGGAAAAGGAGGCAAAATAAAAATACCCATAAAACTCTAGAATCCTTTTTTGTGGATAAAAAGGGTCAAAGCATGGAATGGGAGGAAAAGAGCCCAGAACTCAGAACTCCCACACCAAATGCTTCCAAGACAATTGAAGAATGCCTAGAAGCTATACATCAACTGAAAAAGGACTTTGAA
>CM053601.1:92071485-92089968 GCA_028646575.1 Pseudocheirus occidentalis
GCTCACACATACACATACAAATGCGTATATATCCCATGGGTGCCATTGATGTACATGATATCAGTAGAACTCAAAAAATACTTAGCACATAGCAGACCTGAATGGGTGATAATTTCAGAATCAGAAATATGAGTTGGTGTTCTTATTGCTTAGCTGTTTTTCAGGTCATGTCCCACTCTTCATGACACCTTTTGGGGTTTTCTTGGCAAAAATGCTTAGAGTGGTTTGCCATTTCCTTTTCCAGTTCATTTTACAGATGAGGAAACTGAGGTAAACAGGTTAAATGACTTGCCCAGGGTCACACAACTAGTATGAGGCTGAATTTGAATTCAGGAAGAACAGTCTCTGACTCCAGGCCTGTCACTTTATCCTCTGTGCCACCTAGTCACCCTTATAGAACCTGAGACTTAGAAGTCGAGGTGGGAGGGAGCAATTTGAACTGGTTCTACTGAAGGATGATGGCACCTTCAATAGTAATATCAAAGTTAGGAAAGGGGTGGGCTTAGGAGGAAATATGAGTTCTTTTTTTGACACAAGTTTCAGATGCCTATGAGATATACACTAAGTAATTATATGAGACTGGAGTTCAGTGGAAAAAAAAGGATGACTGGATGCATACAGTTTTGTGAATATGTATAGAGATGATAAGTGAACACATTGGAACTACTGAGATTGCCAAGAATGTAAATATAGTGACATAAAAGAATAGGATCCAGAACATGCCCATAATATGGGGAAAGACGAGAATGATAAGGAAGAAACCAAGTACGAAGAAAGCGAGGTCAGATAGGTAGGAGAACCAGCAGGAAACAGTGTCATGAAAATCCTGGGAGGAAAAATTACTGAAAAGGAGCTGTTAGTCACGGTAAAATTACAAAAAAAAATGAAGGAAGGTCAAGAAGGATGAGGGCTGAGAAAGGCTGTTAGGTTTAACAATTAAGACAACTTTACCTCACGTGGGGAGGAGACTCCTAAAGAGGGTCGTTGATATTCCATGTGAGATGGACGGATTGAGCTGATCCTTAGCTAACAGGAGTGCACGTGATCACCTGGGGGCAAAATGCAAAGGCTGCACCTGTTTACAATAAGCAGGATAATCTCTCCGCTTTTGGGGTGAGACACATTGGCTTGCTGTGGCGAGGGCATGGCCAGGGGAGGGTCCCTAAGGGGCCCTGGAGAAAGGACTTAAATACAGGCTACTCGGAGGCAGGGGCAGTCCAGGAGTCCAGTCCAGTCTAGCCACACCCAGCATAGAGGATGAACTCTTAATAAAAGCTACAAGCAAGTCCTGTGTCCTGAGTTTTTCTGTGCAGCTGTTTCTCCTGGAGTAGACAGGAGCTGGGGATGCCCGAAGCCTGTTGAGGTGGGTATAGGTAAGCCCTATACATCCTAACCCAAAAAGATAACCCTCACCTGAATAAAAAACCTGTAACAGTTGACCTAGGAAAAAATAGTTTCAGTTGAGTGGTAGGTTTAGAAGCAAGATAATTGTAATACATATAGATGTGAATGGTAGGTGAAGAAGCAAGTTCTTGTAGGAGTTTGTGAATATGAGGAGAGAGAGAAGATAATAACTTGAAAATGTGGCAAGGCCAAGTGAAAGTTTCTTCTTTACTGGATGGAGATTTACCTCGTCATGGTTGTAAACAGGAAAGGAGGCACTGAATAAATAGAAGTTTATAGAAAGAGAGAGGATGTTTCAAGGGATGTTTCCAAAAGAGGCAGGAGGTAATAAGGGCCCAAATAGATGCATTCTCCTAGTGGAGGGGAGGTGATGATGAGGTGATTTACAATTTGGACAGGAGGAGTAAGGAGATTAATAGTCTTTCCTGATTCTCCCTTCATTCTGTCTTTCCTATTGAAGTTTTTTCAATTCACTACATGTGCCCCGTCATTCTATAAACACATTAAAACATTTAATATCCATTCTCAGTGGGACAGTATACTGTAGTGCATAGAAGGCTGGTTTTGGAACCAGTCTCTTACTCCAATAATATCTAAGTTAGATCAGTTTCTTTCCCTTAGAATTCAATTGGAAGACATTGAATTCTTCCCTCAACTATTCTGTAAAAACAACGTATTGCCTCAAAATTACACACAATACATAGAACACCTAGCTTATTTCAAACTCCAAAGAGTGGAATAATGTCCTGAAGATTTATTCCTTGAGAGTATTCACAAAGCTTGAAATAGGATGCTATTGAAAAGTTCTAAACAAACGTTAACATCTGAACTATTAAAGTTCTCTCATTGCCACAACCTATTGTCTGCTTTGTTTCCTTCTCTATCTGTACTTTCTTGATGGTTGCTGCTAAAACCATGATCAGAATGTGACTATAATGAGAACATAAACAGCTGTTTTATAAGCTTACTGGAGTCTTCCCTTCATTATACAGTAATAATGTATCTCCCAACTGTATTTAACAAGGTTATAATTACACAGAATGTTCTAGGGACACCATAAACCATAAGGGCAAAATACAAGTAGTTTGCTCATGTCATCCGGGTCATAAAATTGGATGGTGTAATTTTGAACACAATTTGTACATTTGAATTTTTTTATGTGTATGGTAAAAGAAAAACCTCAAACTGGGAAACTTTGTGATTCCTGAATTGTAAATCACTCAGGGTGGCAGTCTTCTTTCTGTTCTGCACTGCAGATCTTGACTTTATTCACTGCTTTCCCAGTGAAAGAGATTGAGATAAAGGGAGGCCATAGAAGATTGTGCTATTGTGGAGGTACTGGCTCCAAAAGTTAGGCAGAATCTATCTGAGCCTTGTGGAATGGAGAGATACTTTGGGATTCTGGTTGTCTCTGATAGTTCTAGAGCAACCTCTGTGGAGCAGAACCAAATCTAGAAGAAGCTTTGAAATGTTTTTTTTTGTTTGTCCTTGGACTCCTATAGATCAGACCCTTCATATGATGGCTTTGAACAAATTTTCACCTCAAAAGAAAAGGAGGGTAAAGAAGTATATTCCCATCAAGAAATAACCTAAGTTGCTGGAGGCTAGGGTAGCATTTGCTTATAGCATGAATGCAGAATCACAGATTTAGAGCTATTAAGGACCCAGGAGACACCATGATATAGTAGACAGAGCATAAGACCTGAATGTCAGGAATATTTGGGATCACATTTAAACTTAGATATTTATAGCAACAATGACATTAATAATAGCAAGCATTTGTAATGTGCTTTAAAGTTTGCAAACTTTGTTATCTATATCAATTTACTTGATCCTCACAATTACCTGGGGCACATACTTTTAAAAATCCCCACTTTATAGATAGGGAAACTGACGCTAAGGGAAGTTACCTGCACAGGGTCACATAGCTAGTAAATGTTTGAGGCAATATTTGAGTTCAATTCTTTCTGACTCCAAATCCGTATGATGCTGCCCTATCTAGCTACCTTACAACTGACATAATCTCTCTGTGTGTCAGTTTCTTCATACTCGGGGTACTAAAGTAGGGATCAAAAGCAACACCACATATAAAATGCTTTTATTATAACTATCTTAGTCTGTATGTCTAAGCCACTGACTACACACCAAATCAAAGAAGAAAACCTTTTTTGGATCTGTATTCAATTGTTGTCATTGGGTCAAAGGGATATCGGCAATACTTCTCTGTAATTCCTAGGCACATTAATTTCTGCATAGAGTAGCATTTAATATTTTGGACTATTTTCCTGTGTTTTGCTGGTCCTGCTGGATACCTGGCTTCTTTTAATAGGCTGTAAAGGTTGGAGTGTTGATTTTTTTAGACTGGTAACTGGAATAATCCAATTATTTATGTCTCTGAGGCAAACAAAACCCCTATATTGTTCTACATGCTATTAGCAGAACATCAAAAGATTTAACAACCAGGAATCTCTTGTTTTGTCTGTGTAATGAAAATTATCCTTACATCTGGATCTGGATAACTGCTAGAAAATCCCCTGGTCTCCATCTGTGGCCTTCCTGTTTAAGGTGTCATGGCAATAGCTCCGGAGTTCATGTTTGGCATGCCAATAGTCTATCAAGCCAAGACTGTAAATCTGGTATGCTTTGTTAGGTCAGGGGTGGGGTCATGGCTGAAATTTTACTGTGATGCCTTGCCACAGGGAAATGTTGGCACTAGCTTCAGTCATGTCATGAGGGCTTGGCTGACCAAATGTACTTTCTTCTGTCTGGCTGGCTACAAATAGACAATTTGCTTTATAGTCAATCACAGAACATCCCTAAAGACTGTAATCATCCTCCCAAACTGAAAAACACTGATTAAATAGGAAATGGCAGCAATTCAATCTAGTTAAGAGTATTTTTTATGAGGAATTTTGTTTATTATATTTATGGGAACAGTGTCAGTGTAGTATGGTGGATAAAGTACCTATCATGGAGTCAGAAAGATCTGAGTTCAGGTTATTCTTGTGCTAGCTGGGTGACTTAGAAAGGCTACTTAACCTCTTAGCTCTCCAAGCAATTAAGAGTACAAATTACAAAAAGAATTGTAGAATTATCTTGATGAGAAGCATTTTCACAATGGGAGATCCCAACGTCAAAGAAATCACAGGTCCAGATATTCCCTCCCCAATTTTTTATGAAACCCCATGCCCTCTACCCACTTTTACCCAAAATCTGATATATCCCATCTTATTACTCTTAATCCTAAAGACCAGTAAAATATAATTGGCAACAAATAATACTAATCATGGAGATATCATGGTAAATCACACAAAAAAGAGGTCTTGGCATCAGGAAAGAACTAAGTTTAGATTATTGCTCTGGTTTTTACCTGTGTGACTTAGGGGATACACTTGAACTTCAGATATCAATGTAGTAACCTATAGTGACTTCAAAGTACTAGTGGTGAAAGCAAGCCCTGGATCTCTTTGTAGGGAGGGGCTAGATTATATGTGTGGAATGAGATGGATATTTTTTGAAGTGGACAATTTATTAAGTTGTTTTGCTTGACTCTACTTGTTACAAGAGAAATTTTGATGGGGGGGTAATAATCTTGCGTTAAAGGCATTTATGTGAAATCCTTGTGTGTCAGTTCCCCCAACTGAAAAATAATAATAATACTGGTACTACCTCCTTCATAGGGGTCTCATAAGGGAAGCTCTTGGCAAGCATTCAAGTGCTATAGTGGTATGTATTCTTATTATCTTCTTTGGCTTAACCACTCTCTGGATTTTCCTAGGTCTCCTTTTTCTTAAACTGTTGAAGTCCTAAGATTCTTTAAGAGAATAGACTACAAAAGATAAAAGGGGTGTGATAGAGAATATAAGAGATCAAGTAAGGTCTCTAGGGGAGATTTCCCCCCTTTGTCTTCTGAGTCCTGAATGACAGGCTTAAGATTGCTTTTTGGCTTAATTTATATTCTAGATTTCTTTTTATGGTTATCAATGAGTTATCACATGAGTATGCAATCATAAAAAGAGTCAAAGCTGCAGCAATTTCCTGACAAGTTATAAAACAATAAAATAATCCTAAATGGTATGCCATATAAGACTACATTTTTCCATCCAAGGTGCAATGACATCTATGGCATTTAGGCATTATTCCTGAGATCTTTATTTTCTGCTGGAAAATCAGAGAAAAATGAATTGTGAAAATACAATCCAGAGACAAAAGTGCTTTTGGTATGTGAATCTAAAACCTAGAAGGCAAGGATACCTTTTGTGAATGGACAACAGGGTGAGGGTTAGTTTAAAGAAGGTATATTCATCTCACCACTCCCTCATAGACACCCCTCAACACTGTGCATTATATAGGCTTACAAATGTGATCATTTGCTGACTAAGATGAAAACATTAAAATGGCTAGCTAGAACTACATAAAGAAACCATTTCCCCCCAAATCCTGTAACACATTTGGCCAACATATTTTTCCTTCTATTCTTTAGAGTTAATGCAAGAGATCAGGGACCAGATCTGACATTTAGAGGATGAACAAGTGATAACTATCTTGAAAAGATGAGGAAGAAATAATTAATAATAGCAATAATCATAGAAAACAAAACTAAAACAACTCTGAATTTTCACCTCATACCCACAAAACTCTGGCAAAGACATAAATGACAAAAATAGTAGATGTTGGAGGAACTATAGGAAGATAGCGTGAATGCACTCTTAGTTGAGCTATAAAGTGATCCCAATCATTCTGGAAAACAATTTGAATTGTATGAGAAAAATCTAACTTTTGACCCAACAATCTCTCCATAAGTCATATATACTCCAAAAAAGCCAAATACAGAAAGACCCCATATATAGTAATATATTTCCAAGAGCCACCCCCCTCCCCAGTAAAACATTGGAAACAAAGAAAAACTGGACATACGTACATACATAGGAGTTGAATAGTACTGTGATGGAATGAGATGAAAATAAACAACACAGGAAACATGGGAAGACACATGTAAACTGTTCCACAGTGAAGAAAGGATGGTCAAAAAATAAAATACAACAGTGATGTCAAACTCAAATAGAAAAGGGACCACTAATCCATACACAGAGCTCCCTGAAGGCTGCACATTGACAGTTTTAAAAAGCAATATCTGTGTTTTACTGTATTATTTATTTTGTTAAATATTTCTCAATTACATTTTAATCTGGTTTAGGCTTTACTCTGGAGTACTGACCATTGTGACACTCCTGATATACAAAATGACTACAAAAATGTAAATGAAAACAACTCTACAAGGCAGCTGAATTGACATCTGTGATGACCTGACTTGATCCAGATGAAGAGAGGTGACACATACTTCTTTTCAGTGTTGTATATACTCCCACACAGGGTTCATTTCAGGTGGTCTTACTCAACGGTTTTTTTTTTCTTTAGACAAGGGAGGGTTCAGTGGGGACAAATATCTTTAGTTATCTTGGGGTATGTTGACAGAATAGTACACTGCCCCTTTTTCCAACATATGAATGAATTGCTAATAATTTTGCATAATATAAAGTCTTTCATATTGTGATAGATACCACCCCCCCCAATCGTTGCAAATCTGATCAAGGCTTAGTAAAATGTTTTTAGATAACTTTGGTTCCGTTGTGAAAATGGTAATATTTCTCCAAATGACCTGCACTATCTTTTCTAATCATTCTTGGTTTTGCTGTACTGTTTCTGGAGAATATATTTTATTGGATTTTGTTCTGGCATCTTTTAGGGTGTTAGGCAATTCTCCAATTTATCAGTGCTCATTTACAAGAATGCTAGCAATCACCCCAATGTATAAAGACTTTCTCCCTAGCTAATTCTTTGTTTCTTTCTTTCTTCCTTCCTTCCTTCCTTCCTTCCTTCCTTCCTTCCTTCCTTCCTTCCTCCCTCCCTCCCTCCCTCCCTTCCTTCCTTCCTTCCTTCCTTCCTTCCTTCCTTCCTTCCTTCCTTCCTCCCTCCCTCCTTCCTTCCTTCCTTCCTTCTTCTTTCTTTCTTTCTTTCTTTCTTTCTTTCTTTCTTTCTTTCTTTCTTTCTTTCTTTCTTTCTTTCTTTCTTTGTTTCTTTCTTTCTTTCTTTCTCCCTCTCGCTCTCTCCCTTTTACATCATTTAGTCATAATTGGCTGTTTTTCTGTGGTAGCTTCAACAGAGCTGATTCTGCATTATTCAGAATCAGGCACATTTTGTTCCTTACTAAGTAACTGACTTGACATTATCTACTCACAATATCCTATTCTGCCTGTGTCTGTACTTTTATACACGCTATCTTCCATGACTGGAATGTTCTCCATCTTCTCCTTCATGGCTTAGAATCACTTCTCTTTAAGGCTTAGCTCAAATAAGTGCCACCTCCAAGAAGAGACATTTTCTGAATTTTTCCCAGATGTTAGTTCCTCCATCCTAAATATACTTGCATTTATTTTGAATAGATTTTTAAATGTTCTTAATTTTTCTTCCTCTTTTCATCCTGTCCTGCATTAAAATGTAAACTCCTCAACAACAAGGGCATAGCTACCTCATAATTTTTTTCAGTTACCCCCTAACAGTGCCCACTTCATTTCCAGGTCCTTTCTTGTACAAAAAGGACAGCTATGAATATACAGTATATATGGGGCCTTGTTTCTGTCACTTACCTCCTTAGGTCCTTTGTTTAATAACCAGATATTTAAAACAAAGAAGGTAGTTACCATTTAGTTTTCTTGTTCAGTTCCAAAATAACATCCAGAAAAGTTATATGAGTTCACTGCACCATTGCACTGCACAATCAATCGACAAACATTTAAGCACTAATTTTGTACCAGGTACTATACTAAATACTGAGGTTTCAAAAAGGGGTAGAAGACAGTCCTAAAACCTCAAGTCTACTAGTCCCTACCTCTTACAGTCTAATACGTGATGCTATATATGGTATGCCTGTCTTCAAAAATTTCCTCCAACATTAGAAGCTTAGAAGAGTTATTAGAATTAAGAAATAATTCTTTCTAATTAATTTCTAATAATATCTAATTAATAAATTAGAAGAGTTGCTTCAATTTGCATTGCTCCTACTAATAGCAATCTGGAGTGCATTATTTTTAGTTTGCAATTCTTCTCTTGAAACTAGTCATATTCTTTAATCGCTTATGCATTAGAAAAATAAAAGTTTTAAAAGAGAAAACATATATGTGCTATTTAGAAATAACCTGTCATTTTTACTTTGTTTAGGCATGAGATCAGGGATTATTTCTGGCTCAGATCCATTCCACTTTGGGTATCCCTAAATGGGATAGTGGGAAAAAAAATTCTTGAGCTGAAGCCAGGGGACATGGATTTGAGTATTACCTGAACCCCTTCCAGTTGTATTACTGTTGGCATACCAGTTCTTATTGGGGGTTATAGATTACTCATCTATAAAATTAGGAAAATATGTGTTCAGCCTTTCTCATAGGATGTAATGAGGCTCAAATGAGATAACATATTTAAAGAGCTATGTAGACCTTAAATGACTTTGTAAATAAAAATCATTATTTTTCTCCTCAAATTCTCATTTGTTATTAGCTTTTCTTACTAACATGTATTAGCTTATTTCAGATGGACAACTCTCTTTTTGTAACTTCTCCAGTTCAAACATCTTCATTCTCCAGCTAAGAGTTTCTGTTCAAATCAATCAAAAGTATATATTAAATACTTAAGTACTAGGTATCATGCTAAGTGTTAGGGATAGAAGGAAAGGTAAAAACAATCCTGCCTTTAAGAGCGCACATTCCAATGGTAGAGATGACATGTAAATTACTAAGTATATAGGCAGGCATCCACAGCTGGAGGGATCAGTCTTTAGCATACTTTGACCATTGAGGACTTTTAGGAATGAAGCAGCATAACAATATAACATTGGCTAATATAATGATTGGAAAGGTTCCAGTCAATACAAGCTTTGGAACCAATCCAGCAAGATGAAAATGTGGAGGGGAAATGATATAAGAAGGCATATGGAGTTGGGTAAGGAAAAGTACAGAAACAAACAAGAAACAAACACCTCAACAATGGTGCATTATTTGTAAAGGGGGTGATTAAAAGGAGACTAGGAAAATGTAAGAACTAGTCAGCTGGATCTGGGCTGTAAAAGGAGAGCAAAGACAGAGAAATTAGGATCATACTAGTCCAAATATTGGTTCACTAATCCAAATACTGATTGCTAATGTTGATATTATTTCCTTTATTTTATTACCTTCTTTTTCATTACAGAAAAGGGGAGAAGAGACAAAGAGGAAGAAAGTAAACAAGGATTTATTAAGTACATACTTTCCAGGCACTGTGCTAAACACTTAAAAAATATTATTTTATTTAATCCTCACAACAACCCTGGGAGGTCAGTGCTATTATTTTCTCCATTTTACAGTTGTAGAGACTGAGACAGAGAGAGGTTAAGTGCCTTGACCAGGATAACACTTAAATATAGTAAATATATACTAAATATATTATTTATTATTTACATAAATAATAAATATACTAATACTTAATATAGTGAATTCTAATATTTCAAGAAAACTTGTCTCAAATATTATATAAATCATTTATAAAATCAGGAAAAGAAAGAATTTATCCTTATAAATGCCTCTTATTACAAATGTTTTAAATATATGAGGGAGGATAAGAGAAAGCAAATAATATAACATTAATTAATATATATGTACAATATGGAATACAATAATAGCACAAGGGGTATGGCAACATGATGAAATATTATATACTATGATGAGGTTGGATTTATACCAATAATGAAGGTTTTGTTAGATATTAAAACCTCTACAAACAATAGATCATATTGAAAATGAAACAAAAATCACATGATTATACCAAAAGATTTTGAAAACATTAGTTTATGTTGAAATTAAAATAATTGTAATAAATGGAACTTTCCTTCATATGGTAAATAATATCTTATTCAAAGAGCAAGTTATCTGTAATGGGATAATGTCAGATGCCTTTCCAGTTAGAGGATAAAGCAAAGTTACACAGAGCTACTGCTATTACTTGAAACCATTCTGGAAATGCTAGCTGTTATAATAAGAAGTGATAAAGAAACTGAAGGAATATACAAAGAGAAGAAATGGAATTATTGTTATTTTCAGATGAAATAGTGTTTCATTTAGAGAAACCTAGAGATTCAGCTAAAAGGTAATTAAAACTATTAGTAACTTCGGTAAACTAGTAACATATAAAAAGACCCACAAAATTATCAACTTACTGCATATTATTAACAGAATCCATCTGGAAAAAGATATTAAGGGGAATTCTATTCAAAATAAGTACAGAATGTATGAAACATCTTTTAGTTCATCTAACAAGACACATGAAAATAACTACAAAACACAAATAATTGGAGGCATACTAATTATTCTTCATTTGACTCTAGGAATATAATAAAAATGATAAAACTACCTATATTAATTCATAGGTTTAATGCCATATCAAACTACCAAAAGTTCTTTTTATAGAGCTAGACAAAGTAACTAGAAAATTAATCCACAGGAATAAAAGGTCAATAATCAGAAGGGAAATAATGAAACAAAGAAAAAAAAGTGGAACTAGCAACTTGAATTATACATAAAAAAATCACTAAACTGTTCATATCCCTTGACCAGTGATATCACAACTAGGTATCCCAAAGAAGTCAAAGGGAGAGGAAAAGGCCCCATATGTACAAAAATACTTAAAGATGCCTCTTTTTTGTTGTAGCAAAGAAATGGGTGGAAAAGGTTTCCCATCATTTCCAGAATGGCTGAGATACATGAATGTAAATGAATATTATGGTGCCAAAAGTATTGATGGATTCAGAGAAACATGGAAAGATTTAATTATATCTTAACTGATACACAATATAATTAGTAGAATGAGGATAATTTACATGATGAATCAGTAAAAAATATGTAGAACTTAATATGCACTATGTACTGCAGTAACAAAAACCATCAAGAAAGGTAGTCCCTGCTTTCAAGAAGCTTACATTTCCATAGGAAAATACAACTTCTATAGGGGCATAGTGGTCAGGTAGTGCTAATTTGATTACTGTTCTCAGAGGAGGAATTAGAAGTAGATGGTGTACAGAATGGGTATGTGTGTGGGATGCCTATGGTGGTATGGCACAGATATAGCTGCAAAATGACATTGTTTACTGTGCTGAAATTTAAACAAAATGAAAGACAAAGGTGATTGAGGCTGGAATATTATTTCTGGGCAACAGAGGACAGTGGAATGCAATGGAAAGGCATCAAGTTTTCCACAACAATACAATAGAAAACAAATACAAAAGACTAGGACTCTGATGAACACCATCATGGCTTAAGAAGACTAATGATGAAGAATGGTTTCCCATAGAACAAATTAGAGGTATAGGATGCAACATACAATTACAGATCTGGGAATGTGGTGATATATTTTGCTTGAAAATATTTGTTGGTTAAATGGTGGATTTCTTTGAGGAGGAAGGAACTTATGGATAATTATGCAAAAAAATGAAAGAACCCCCCTTCCCAAATCATTAAGATGTTAAAACTTTTAGGAATGAGAAGTTTAGAAAGGGATATAGATAAGCTGGGGCATATTATGACTATACATGTTCAATTCAGTATACACGTAAAAACAAACTCCACAACTGAAGCTCACAGTTTGATTAAAAATATCCTCCATTATTTCTATACTGAAATGGTCATGTCACATTTGTTAAGATGCATTACTTGAGAACATATATGATCCTCATAAAAGGCAGGCCGCTCATATAATATGAATGGAAATAAATGATGGAGAGCTTACATGTCAAAATGGGATCTTGGAGATACTAAAAGCATCAGAGGGTGGAGTCTAGCTTACTAGGTAGATGACTGATAGAGGATTTATGGTAAAACATGGAGCAAAATTCTAAAGAATTGGAGAATGAACTAAGGTGACAGATCTACCCAAGGATTTAAGAATTATTTTTCCTTTGTGTTTTAAGTTCTGAGTTATAAGGAGGCAAGCACTCTTACTGTTCACCCTTCTTACAACCCTCTATATTTTGTTCAACAACCAAGACAATGTTTGATCATTTCTCTTTTCCTTCGTCTATAATGAAGCAGAAGATAAAGAGATGTGGACACCAAGGAATTCACCCTTGATTCTTTCTCCTCAAATGCAGATTTTTTTCTCAAAGATATCTGACAACTATTCCCTATAGTTTCCCTTCTTTTCATCAGTTTTTAAGCTAAGAGCATGTTTAAATTATTGTCCATACAACTGCAGAAATAACAATAATGGCTCACATTTATATAGCACTTTAAGGTTTGCAAAGCATTTTATGTGCATTATTTCATTCGATCTTCAGAGAAACCTGATGAGATAGGTGTTATTATTTCTGTCTTACAGATTAAGAAACTGAGGCTCAGATAAGTTGTGTTTGCTAAGGCGCACCAATTAAGAAGGATCTAGAACCAGTTTAAGCTTCATGTCCATCATCACCCCTACTCCCCAATACTGGGTTCAGCTCGCAAATTGATCCAGATCCAAAATTACCAGAACTGTTTGCTTGTAAAGGGTCCATACCACTCCCCAGTCCCCTTTTCGGTTTAGACCTGCAATTTCATTGGAGTGGTGAACTCTCAGGGAAAAAATTTACCTTAGCAATGGAGATTTAACATCTGCAATTTATAATCTTGAGTGTCTTCCTTAAGAACAAAACCTTTTGAAAGAATGTGTCACAATGTTTTTGAAGGGAGACATGAACAGGCTTCATTCTAAGTTTGTACAGAGCATTTTGGCAAATATGATACAAAGAAATTAGAAGTGGGGAGTTAATAGTTTCTTCAACTTAAAATTGGAAAAACTCATTGGACAAATCTCATTTTAGGCCACTAAAGAATCTAAACAAGTAGAGGGGAAAAAAACAAACTTTGAGATATTCTATCACCTTAAACTATAGCTAGAGTTTCATCTTTTTAAGTTCACAGGTAATGAGTGCTTTTTAAGAGTTTGAGTGGATTCCAAAGACCAAATGAGTCAGCTACAATAGTATGCTCTCATTAGAACTGATTGCATATAACCTCCTGTACTTTGTTTGAAATACTGGCAAGTCTTTTTTCTTCTCACCTGATCTCTGTCATATTGAATGTGTAGTCTCATCTCTTTGGTTATCTTCTGTCAAGTAAATAGCAGCTCCAGAACTTGGAGCCATTAAGCCTTCCAATTTAAAAAAAAAAAGGACTGTTTTTTTTTAGGCACCACAAATGTCACTTTCTTTTCATTAATGTTTTGGTTTCCAGTCACACTGTTTTCTTCACAGCCTCTGGATTTTTCTGTGGTCATTACTGATACAGCCAATATTTGGCACAATGTGTTCCCTCAGCAGTTCAACATGAATATTCAGCAGCATGCAAAGGCCTTTTTGGCTCAGCTGACCAAAGGGATTACTGGAAAGGCAACAGTTCTTTTGAGGTACTGTTTAAAGAAATGATCACAAGTTTTACTGAATAGCTTTTAGAAATACTTATATTTGCACATGAATTATATCCTATTACATGTATTGTGTTTTTTTAAATTTCAATGAAACAAATGTTTGCCTAAGTTTTTTCTCATTCATATTCATATTGATGAAGGGCTAGGGAAAGGCCCTGATTAGGAGATTTGCATAGACAAGAACCTTCCAGAAGAGGTGCTCTGTGAGAAATATGATCCCCTGGTGGTAATCATGAAAAGTGATTTTTATGAGGACACAGGAGCCATTTGATCAAAAGTAACTTTATCTTGAAATCCAATCAAACTCTGCCTAGTACTGTCAGTGGTCAATAGAGCCTAAGAGATATCACTGATAGGCAGTGGAGCTGGGGAGGTGGGGAGAACTGAGTTTTAAATGAACAATAATGTCAGTGTGTGTGTGTGTGTGTGTGTGTGTGTGTGTGTGTGTATATAATAATCATATATAAAATCACAAGTAATAACATCTTACTCATATGAAGAGGTTGCCCTTCTCCATACCTATGCAACCCCTTCTATAAATGAACTCATTCTGTCCTGTCTTCTCCATCAAATTGCCCTTTTTATCATTTCCACTCTCTCGTTAATATTCAGTCTCTTTTTGTCTCCTAGAGGCTTCATGCAGCTAGCAAACTTGTCTAGGTCCCTTTATCCTAAAAAACGATGCAAAACGAAACCCTCTCTTGATCTGCCTGTCTTCTGGATATTGTGCTATATCTCTCTCCTCCTTTTCAAGACTAAAATCCTTGAGGACATCTCCAATTTGATAATTCACTTCCTTTCCTCATACATTCTTTCCTCCTGTCCTTTCCTCTTTTCTTTCAGATAAACGATTTTCTTTAAAGTGGAAAGGAAGGCCAAAATGCACAGATTCAAAACCACTGAGCTTAATAACAAAGGGATAGTAAAACTTTAAGTCACAAGATCAGAGATTTAGAATTAGAAGGAACCTTAGAGGATTGATTTATAAATCAATAAGTCAATAAGCATTTACTGAGCAATTTTTACACACCCAGCACTGGTCTAGGGACTGGAAATACAAAGACAGAAAATAAATAGCCCCTTCTCTTGAGGAGTTTTCATTCCATGAGGAAACTAAGGTCCACCAAGGCTGTCATTTGTGAAGGGTCACATCTCTAGAAAGAGAAAACCAGGACTGAAGTCCAGTCCCTTTGATGACACAACTTGTGTTCTTCCTACATACAAAGTATTTGTCAGTCTTTAAATCTTGTATTACACTTTTTAAAGCTTCTATTACACTTTTTTATGTATTTCATCAACTGATCAACTACTGCAGCAGCAAGAACCCTAGCATACCCAGGATGGCTGCTGGCACAGGTTCTTTGATCTGCTTTTCTAAAGGAAAAGTAACACAAAAGGGGTTAACAATCTTAGTTTGGTCAAACATATATCATTTACCTAGTTCAGGGGAAAAAGTTAGCACCTGGAACTTCAGAGAAAATACAAACGGAAGTTATAAACACACACAAAAAATATATACAGAGAAAATAACACAATTCAACAGACCAATAGACAGGGCTTCTAGCTGTCTGACTGTCACATGCCTACATGTTAGTTACCAGAGAGAAAAGCACCAACATCTGAGCTTCAATGCAAGGGTTTCAATGGCTACCCAGAGTCTAATCTGGCCAAATCACACAAGTCTTCCCATAAGTGAACCCCAAAGCAAAATCTTACATCAATATATACAACCACCTCCAGGGTCAGAAGACATCACAACCTTTGTGACCCACTACCTAATTACAAAGTGACAAAAGGTGTGTTGAAAAACCAGCCTCCCCTATGCAACCTTCTCTTGTTGGGCACAAAGTGAGGCCCATTAAGGGCCAAGGAAGATCTTCAAATTCCCTTACCATTACAAGAACAAACACTTAGTAGGTGCCTACCACCATATACCTACTGAGGCTATTATGTGTTGGCATAGTGGGCATTTAAATACAAAGGTGAAAAATTCCCTTCTCTTGAACATACAACAAACGTTGTAAAGAGACAGCCTTTACAAATGAAGGTATCCAGAAAACAGATACAAAATAAATAAATAGAAAATTCTTCAAGGGAGTCTTTAAGTATCTATACTTTTATTTTAGTAAAGAATTATGTTTTTGTAGAGATAACATCTGACTGTTTTATGTACACATCTATATACTCTCAGTCTAACTTTTAAGTGTATAGTTAGATCTATACAGTTTAGTATCAGAGAAATTAATCAGCTTTTCTGGGATAGTTCTAAGATCCACCAAAACACTTCAAATTATAATGTAAGTAAATGGATATTCTAAGTAAAAGGATTTAGTCTAGAAGAATTTACCAAGTGAAACTTTCTAGCTATTTTCAAAAGTCCCAGGAAAACACAGTTGTCTTTCCTCAGACCTCCAAGGTAGATGCTATAGATCAGTGGTTCGAGCCCCGTGGGTCGAGCCCCTTTGGGGGTTGAAAGACCCTTTCTCAGGGGTCACAGAGGTCTTCTAAGACCATCAGAAAACACATATTTCTGATGGTCTTAGGAACCAAGACTCCTCTCCTTTTTTAGTCTCCAGGCAGGTCTGCCAACATGCAGATACGCCCACATACAAGCATTAAAGGGCCGTGGCATTAGGAAGGTTGAGAACCACTGCTATGGATGGTTTCCCAGGAGGAGGTGTCTTCTTACTAGATACAGGTTTTGGAGGGATTCCTTGGTCCAGACTTGAGATTTCATCTCAGTTGGGAATTCCTGGCATGGAAAGTCCCTTAATTAATGCCAGCTGAAACTTCTCTGTAGCTCACAGTTTTAGAGTTGCCTAGTATATACGTGTAAACGCTATTGAAAACTGTGATAACATTTTTCTTTTCCCCTACTTCAGACAACTAAGGGAATAAAAAGTTGGGGGGCCACAATACAATGGGAGAAGTTCAACTAGTAACTTCATGCTGGTTAAATAGATCTGGCTGATGTGCACAGGAAAAAAAATCTAAGATTCCTCAGATTGTACACTTTGCTGCAAGTGATATAACAAAAAAGTGACCAGGAAAGTCTCTAGTCCTTCTCTTGTAACTGTTTCTTAAAAATATGGGGTTAAAATCTCATGAAAGGTTGGAAGTTGATTCAGTTCTCCCTTGGTCTGGATATTCTAGTTTTGCCCTGGAGCTAGACATGCATGCATGCAAGCATGTATATATGCATGAATGTGTGATATGCACACACATACATACACGTGCATACATATTTACACATATGTCTATATTATATACACAAACATATTAGTTTTAACTATGCACACATATAATTTTCAGTATATAAGTGTATGTTTCTATGTACACATAAATATAGACATATCTCTTTTCTCTCCCTCTCCATATGAGGGTGTTCTTCCCAAAGGAAGGTGAATTTTGGTGGTTGAAAGCTACCTAGTTAACATGGGGTTTACTGGCTAGATTTGAAAGACCAAGCCTTAAACCCAATTCACTTTGGATCTCCTAGACCAGACAACAAATAGTCATTCCTGCCTAAGCACAACTTAATTGTTATTTGTGACCCCCCAGCTCAGAGTGAATGTAGATAATAACTGGTTCTCTTTTAGCCAGCAACCCAGAGAATCTTCCCCTCCCAGTTTGTTTTTGTTAAAGGGGCCATGCCTGGACACACTTTTTAAAGAGGACTATTCATTAAATGGGCATAACTTCACTCAAAGTGAGAATCTGAAAAGAACTTAACTTGAAAGGGTCAAGGTCTTCCACTGCATCCTGGGCCATCTCCAGTTGTCCTGATCAATATCTGGCCACTGGACATAGATGGCACTGGAGGAGAAAGTGAGGCTTGTGCCTTTACATAGTCCTCCCTTATTCAAATCAAAGTCAATTGCAACGGCTGAGGGATCATGGCTGAGAGATCATGGCATGATCCTCTTTGAAAAGGAAGGGAAAGGGGGGGCGGAGCCAAGATGGCAGAGTAAAAGCAGGAAAGCACCACAGCTCCCACACAAACATGCTAAAAAACTCATAAAATGGGATGCTAAACAGAATTTCAAGCTCCAAAATTCTCCACAAGACAGAAAGCACATCTGTTGCTACAGGCAGCACAGCACGTGGGGCTATTCACAGCAGTCTGGGACCCCCGGCAGAAACCCTGGCTAGGTCAAGCCCTGGGGCATCGGGCAGGGAACCGCAGCTATAGGAAAGCTGATCGGCTGCACTGGAGGCACAATTACCACATCTATCAGGCCAGAAGACAAAAAGGCTAAGAGAAAGGTCAGTGGATTTTGCTAACTGGGGAGGAGAAGAGCGGGTCCGGCTGACCTGCTCCCAGGACAAGGAGGCAGCAGGAGGTGGCTGTAGCTGCAGGAACGGCTGAGAGCCACAGCGGCTTCCACTGGGCTGCTTCAGAGCCCTCGGCCTGCAGATAGCAGGGGGGCTGACGCAATCCATCGAGGCCAAGGGCTCTTGCGTTGAGCGGCCTGGATCTGGATCATGGTCTTGAGTGGTGGTCCTGGGGTGCACTTTCAGTGAGCCAAAGCTGGGTGGGGAGCTGCAGCATCCCACTAAGAGCTCCAGCAGCTGTGAGGGCCCTGGTGATTTGGGACA
>CM053601.1:92099178-92115737 GCA_028646575.1 Pseudocheirus occidentalis
CTCTCTCTCTCTCTCTCTCTCTCTCTCTCTTTCTCTCTCTCTCTCTCTCCCCCTCCCTCCCTCTCTCCCTCTCTGTCTCAAGAAAACTCCACAGGAAAATTCCAATTCTGGCTCTCTGTCTCTAGAATTCTTCTTTATATATAGCACTGGCCTCCTGTCTCAGGCAATAGCCTTCTTCCACCAACAGGGGAGTTCACACCTTCTCAAGAGTGGACAGGGCTTACACCTTCCATACTTTAGCCCCAAGTCTGCTAAACTGATTGCTGTTACACCCATGTATTTAATATTCCAGATAATTAAGTCTGAAAGAGACAGTAGGATCATCAAAGATTTAACCAATAAGATCGTCTGATAAGACTTTTTAGCAAAGAAATTTTAGTTTTTTTATTAAATTTTTTTTAACAAAAAGTAGATACTATGCTTTTTGTTTTATCTTCAGAACTCTAGATTTTCTTCCCTTAAAATGATAGCACTAACTTTGGTTTTTGGTTTTTTTTTTTGCTTTGTTTTTAAATACTATTTTATTTTTTCCAATTGCAGGCAAAAAAAATTTAACATTCCTTTTTAATAATTTTAAATTTGAATTTCTCTCTTTCCTCCACTCTCTGAAATGGTAAAAAATGCAATATAGGTTATACATACAATCATGCAAAATGTATTTCCATGTTAGTTATGTTGTGGAAAAAAACAGACAAAACACACACACACACAAGCGAAAAGCAGTATGATTTGGAATTGGATAGCATTTTTCATCATAAGTCTTTTGAAATTATCTTGGGTCATTGTATTGCTGAGAAAAGCATAGTCATTCAGTTGATCATCATACAATATTGTTTACTATGTGTAGTGTTATCCTGGTTCTGCTTACTTCACTCTGCATCAATTCATATTAATTTTTCTAGATTTTTCTAAAATTATCCTGCTTATCATTTCTTGTAAAACAATAATATTCCATCACAATTGTATACCAAAACTTGTTCAGGCTTTCCCCAATTGATGAGCATACCCTCAATTTCCAATTCTTTGCCATAACAAAATAAGCTGCCATAAATATTTATTTGGTTTTAAATTGCTTCCTTATCCATAGATCTGGTATGTAAGGTTTTCCATGCTCCCTCAATTTGTTTATGATAACTTCCTTCATGTCTAAATCATGTTTTCATTTTGACCTTATTTTGCTAGATAATATGAAATATTGTTCTATACAATAGAACAATATTTGTTTTTGCCAAAATGTGTTCCAGTTTTCCCAGCGGTTTTTGTCAAATGAGTTCTTGGCCCTAAAGCTTCGGTCTTAGGGTTTATCAAACACTAGATTGCTCTAGTCATTTACTATTGTGTATTTTTAATCCACTGATCCACTACTTTACTTCTTAGGCAGTACCAGATTATTTTGATGATTACCATTTTATAATCCAGTTTGAGATCTGGTACAGTTGGGTCACCTTCCTCCACAGTTCTTTTTTTTTGAGTCCTCTGATATTCTTGATCTTTTATTTTACCAGATGAATTTTGTTCTCGTTTTTTTTCTAACTCTCTAAAACAATTCTGTGGTAATTTTATTGGTATGGCACTAAATAAATAAATTCAGTTAGGTAGAATTGCAATTTTTATTATGTTGGCTCAGCCTACCCATGAGCAATTTATATTTTTCCAGTTGTTTAGATCTGACTTTATTTGTGTGTAATTCTGTTCATGTAGTTCCAAGTATTTTGTATTGTCTACCATTATTTAAAATGAAATTTCTCATTCTAGCTCTTCCTGCTGGACTTTGTTGATAATATGTAGAAATGCTGATGACTTATGTGAGTTTGTTTTATATCCTGCAACTTTGTTACAGCTGTTAATTATTTTAACTAGTTTTTTAGTTTATTCTCTAGGATTGTCTAACCATACTATCATATCATTGGCATAGAGGGATAGTTTTGTGTTCTCATTGCCTATTCTAATTCATTTAGTTTTTCTTCTTTTATTGTTATACTTTATTGTTATACTTTTAGTACAGTATTGAACAATAGTGGTGATAATGGTCATCTTTGCTTGTCACCTTATCTTATTGAGAAGGCTTCTAGTTTCTCCCTATTAGAGATAATACTTACTGATAGCTTTAGATACATTACTTATCATTTAAAGAAACTTGCATTTATTCCTATGCACCCTAGTGTTTTTAACAGGAATTGTTATAATACTTTCTGCATTTATTGAGAGAATTGTATAATTTCTCTTGGTTTTGTTATCGATATGCTATATTATGCTGATGGTTTTCCTAATGTTGCATCAGCCAAACATTCCTGGTAAAAATCTAATCTGGTCTGAGTGTGTGATCTTCATGATATGTCACTATAATCTCCTTGCTAGCATTTTATTTAAAATTTTTGCATCAATATTCATTATGGAAATCGGTCTATAGTTTTCTTTCTCTGGTTTTGCTCTTACTGATTTAGGAACTGGCACTCTATTTGTGTCATAAAAGGAATGTCATAGGACTCCCCCTTCACTTATTTTTCCAAATGCTTTATATACTTATTAATTAATTGTTCTTTAAATGTTTGATATAATCCACTTTTTTTTAATCCAATTGGCCCTGGGAATTTTTTCTAAGGGAGTTCCCTGATGGCTTATTAAAGTATCCTATTTTCTCTTCTGTTAATCTGAGCAATTTATTTTTATGAACATTCATTTATTTCACTTTAGATTGTCAGATTTATTTGCATATAATTGGGCAAAATAGCTTCTGATAAATGTTTTAATTTCCTCTTCATTGGTGGAAAATTTATCCTTTTTATTTTTGAGCTTGTTAATTTGTTTTTTTCCTTTCTTCTTTTTTAGAATGAAATTAACCAAAGATTGATTTATTTTATTTGTTTTTTTTTCCTTAAAAAAACAGCTCTTAGCTTTATTTATTCAGTGGTTATTGTTTGTTTGTTTGTTTAACTTTCAATTTGATTAATCTTTCCTTTGATTTTCAGGGTTTCCAATTTGGTGTTTAACTGGGGATTTTTAATTTTTGCTTTTACTAGTTGTTATAATTTTTAGTTGCATACCCAATTCATTGGTCTATACTTTTCTTATTTTATTTATATAAGCATTTAGAGGTAAAAATTTTCTCCCTCAATGCTGCTTTAGTTGCCTCCTATAAATTTTGACATGTTGTCTCATTGATGTCATTTTCTTTAATGAAATCATTGATTGTTTCTATGATTTGATCTTTGACCCAGTCCTTCTTTAGGATTAGATCATTTAGTTTCCAGACCTTTCCTGGGGACCTTCTCAGTTGTCTTGGGCTAGAAAATTGTTTCACCCTATCCTTCTGTTTGTCCTGCCACTCCAGAATTAACTTTAAAACATTATTTCAACAAAAAAATCAATAAAATAAAATTTAAATAAATTTAAATTAAAAAAACCATTATTTCAAAGTTGTTTAGAGGGGAGTTTTGGAGTGCTCAGGCAAGTTCCTGCCTTACTTTGCCATCTTGGCTTCTCCCTCAATATCTCTAACTTTGGACACTACCTTTGTCAAGATTTTTTTTTTTGCACTTTCTACATAGACCAACAGGGGAAGTTATTTAGATTTACTATATTTTTTTGTATACTTATGAATTGTGTGTGATGCTAGCATCACTGTAAGAGGTTGTAGAACTAAAGGAGTCTATGCAAAACATAATCAAGTGACAAACTCAGTTATTAGAAGAAACACAAAATGAAGTAGAGATATGGCTATTATTTGACTAAAAATTTATTTAGTCATTTATTTATTTATTATCTATTTATTTGTTTGTTTGTATGTTTGTGTAAGTGTAATAGGAGCAATGTATCCTAGGTTCCTGTCATGTGGACTGAATTAGCTTTTCCTAGGCCCCTGTGTAGCCTTTGACATACTCATCAAGCCTTAATTGGCTCAGACTATATACACTGAAAATGCTTCCTATTCACCTAAGTTGATAAAAAAAAAAAAGGATAAGAAGTCAATGTCTCTTAGACTTACTTCTAGGTGAGTCAATATATTTTACTGAAAATACTTGCTTCTATATGATGATGACCCAAGCCTACTAGCACCAATACTGTATCCTTTCCCTGCTATGACTAAAGCATTCTTTTTTTAAAAAAATTTTATAATTATATGTCAATTTAATTGTTTTCCTTTGTGATCCTGTATATTTCATTTCTTTATGTAGTTTGTTTTTTTGTTTCGTCTATCTCATTTTTAATTCAGAGGACAAAACAAGCATTTATTTCCATTAACACAGTATAATAAAAAAGATGATTACACATGAAACTGCAAATCTACCATGTACAACTTGCTACTTCCTCCAAATACACAACAAATTTTTCATGTAAGTGAATGCATTTTAAAACATTATTTTGAGAATAGATATATTGGCTTAACTGAACTTTCAAAAGGATCCATGACACAAGAAAGGTTAAGAACTACTTTGTCAGATGATCTGCAAGTCTCATTTCATTCCAGTCTCAAATCCAAACTAACAGATCAGCCTACCATACCTACCCTTTGACTATAAGCACTATCTTCTGCCTCTCTAAAACTCTCTTTTGCAAACCTTAAAGGAGAACCTATTTCAGGTTCTCCTTCCACCAAAGACTTACCTTTATGATAGCAGTACAGAACCATCCCTCCCCTAATAAGCCTTGCCTCACTAACAGCACTTTAAAGCCCTTATTGTCAGACAATCCCATATATTTTTTTAAAATATCCCTGCAGAGCCTAGAACCCTGCTAAATTTGAGGACAGCTGGATCCACAGTTGGATTTTGGTGAATATTACTTGAGCTGAAATGAATTTTTGAAAGCTAGTTTTTCAACCAAACCAATTTAGGGCAAACAAAATCCATTTGAGTATTTAAATTACAACTCATATAATTTAGTTGACTACATCAGTCAAGTTAACAGGATAATTGCCAAGACTGCCCTTTACCTTTATTTATTTAAAAGGTAAAATCTGGTCAACACGGCTATTGGAAGGGGAGAATCATGTGGAGAACTATGACCTCAAGGGCACATGTGACCTTCTAGGTCCTTGGGTGCAGCCTTTTGACTGAGTCCAAGTTTTACAGAACAAGTCCTTTTCTTAAGGGGACTATGTTGTCTGGCTTTTTTACTCCCTTCAGCCTTTCATTCACTAGGGTTCACACAAATACTGTCTTCAATACTTTGAGAGAGAAGATGATGTAGTAGAATAGGTAGAGGTTCTAAAGTCAAGAATCTTGGGATTGAATCCTGGCATTGACAGTTGTATGAAACTGGTCAGGTTATTTAACTCATCTGAGTCTTAGTCTCTCATCTGTAACATGGAACTATTAATATATTTATTTCCTGCCTCAAAGAGTTGTTTTGGGGAAAGTGCTTTGTAAACCCTACAATGCCATGTAAATGTGAGTGATTATTATAATTATACCAAGAGACCCTGAATATACTATCACGGAGTCCTAACTGCTTACAAGGTTTTGTCCTGCCCTGATGAGTTGCTACCTTCCAAGAGAAGTCTGACAGCCTGTTCTTTAACTATGTCTTCAAGTAACCCTGTTGCTGAAAGTCATAATTTTCTGCTAAGTGACAGAGAACACAGAGTATCTTTCCAAGCCTGATTCTCAACCTCCAAGAATTCTAGGACCCAAACAAACCTAAGAATCTGATGGCCAGTCCTTTATGTGCTTCTCACATCCTTTAGAAATAAAATTATAGAATCAAATATTTAGAAGTAGAAGAGACCCTAGAAGTCCTCTCTCAACTAATCAATATGTATTTAGAAAGCAGTCACTTACTGTGCCAGGTCCTTCATTTGAAAGGAACAGCACATACATGTATGTGTATGTATATATGTATATATGTACATACTAAACACATTCAGAGTAACTACAAAGTTAAGGAAGAGACACAAAGTGTCTGTTAGTGGCATATTTCAGATGGCATCACTACATGGACCCAAGAGCTTAGAAGGACACAAAGTGCCATTAGTGTTTTCTATCTGGGCTTCAAATGAGGTCATGGATGTAAAACTTTTTTGCAAACCTTAAAGTGCTATATAAATGCCAGTTATTAGTAGTAGTAATCACCAAGCCTCCAGTCTAATAATAACTTCATTCCCTGATCCTTCTATTGCACTCCTGCTAAACTCAAATAATAATGTTTAACAACCATACTGTTTAATAAACAGAGTATAGTGGGCCCCCAAAGTCAGAGGGCTCTGAGTTACCTCCAGAAGTCAAGGCAACAAGCATTTATTTAGTGTTTATTATGTGGTAAGTGGGGAGGGAATTGAGGGAGGGTGGAATCCAGGGCATGGTGATAACTGGGTAATGGGACTAGGGTGGGAGAGGGAAATGTCCCCAACTATAGAAATACTATATGCAGGTAGGGTAAGGCACATAAAACTGAAATCATTTGCCCCTTCACTTCTTTGAAAGAACTATTGCCACATTGTTATGGATGCACCAACTCAAATTAGAAAATCATAGAAATTAGAGGCACAAGAAAATGAAGTCCTTTGCCAGTGCCCAAGCATGTCATAGAGATGAAAACTGGTTCTCAAAGACCATGCTAATACAGCACCAGCTCCCCCAGGTTGTTACCAAGCTGAACAAGGTTTCAACTTCAGGCCCAGTCATAGACAGTATGTGTCATCTAAGAACCAGTCTTGCTTTGGAGCTATCAAAAAGTGGAAATGGCCTACTGAGACTTTTTTCCAACTCAGTATTTTGTCATTTTGTGTAATGTCAGCTTTTTCCCCCTCCAAACTAACTTTATAAAGCAATTACTTGGCTGATGTACTCTAATCAAATGTTATCAATTACAGATATTGTTCCTCCTTCAATCCTACCCATCCTGTTTTCTTTCTATAGCCCCTTTGTCCTCCTAGGTCTTACTACTTTATTTGTTTTTTGGCTTTGGGCGGGGGAGGGAGAAAGGCAAGGCAATTGGGATTAAGTGACTTGCCCAAAGTAACACAGCTAGTGTGTCAAGTGCCTGAGGTCACATTTGAACTGAGGATCTCCTGACTCCGGGGTCAGTGCCCTATTCACTGTGCCACCTAGCTACCCCTGGTCTTACTACTTTAAGACACAACATTCTCCTTCCTACACCCTACCTTTAAATAAATTCTTACTATCGTTTTCAAGATTCCTAAAATATAACCGAAGTGGAGGGAGTATTGATATTAAAATATTTTAAAAGAGTTGTTTTGTAAAGATTATCCTTAAATGTACCTGTTCTATTTAACATCTGTCTGGAAATGAAGTCTTTCAGACTTCAGAATGTCTGAATGGGAATCCTCATTATAGTGGAGTATTGCTGAATTTCTGGAATTGAAATCCAGTTTTCAGACCTGACAGAGCATCATACAATTCACATCCCTTTAGTAGATAGGCAGATTGAACTAAGCCCTTCTGCATATGAGTGCTTGGTAACTCATACTTGCTTAACCTTAATCAAAAAGAGACTTAAGAGAAATCTTGTAATATAACTTGACAATAAGTATCCTACAGACTTTGATTCTATAAAGAGCAGCAAGTTTATCTGTTTTCACTAAATGGTTGGCTTTCTTTGAGCCTTTTAAGATTCAAGGGTTTTCTTTATTCACTTTTTTCTGGTGACTCTTGGTCTATAACACCTCTCTGAGTTTCTGGAATTCATTTCAGCATCAGTACCTTTTTTAAAAATTTGTGAGCTTCTCCTTTAATGATGAGGTACATAACTTTAAAGTGATGTACAAATATGAGCTCTTGTTAGATAATAAGTACCTCTATATTTCATTCTTTGCCTCACTTAGACAGGAATAAGTTAAATTTACAAGATAATATGTTGCAATGGACAGTGGTCCACTTTGGTATTAGGAAGACCTGAGTTCAAGTCCTAAACCTTTCACATTCTTGCCATGTAATGATTATTGGCAAATGACTTTCGTTTTCAGTCATTTTCTCAGCATTCTAAGACCAGAAGTTACAAAAAAAAATTGATGACCTGCATCAACAAAGTTTTCATACAAGGAGTTCTTGACACCTGTGATATCAGGTGTTCACATTTTCTCCCTCACCCCCCCCCCAATTTTTTTTATCAGCTTAGAAAAGTCAGAATTGGACTTTCTCTTATAAAGGAAAGTTTTCAGCTTGCTGCAATTCTAAGGGATATTTTCAAATTTAAAAGTACAGATGCCCATTGTCAAATGCATGGCATACATTCCCAAGTCTTGCCTATGGGCAAAGATATTAGTGTTTAGAAATGAAATTAACAGACATTACCTACAACGTTTCCTCTAGACTGAAACCAAGTGTCCCTACAAACTCTACTCTGATTTTTGCTGACTTCCCATTACTTCTATTTCTTCCCCAGTTTGAATTGTGTTCACTTCCTCTGTGCAGTTCAATATCTGACTTTAAGAATCATTCTTGGGGAAACTGATTACTGCTTTTTGTTCTCAAAAGATTTCAGAGAAACTGATGACACAACCATACAACTCTTGTCAGAAATAAATAATGAGATACTAACAATGTATTCTCTGCCTAAATATCAGTTTACATCCTTCCTGTTACTTCTTGAGAAAAAAAAAACTATTTTCTAACTTCCGTAAGTGAAGGGTAAGCATTTGGGAAACTACAATATACCCCATGCTATTTTATTATAACTTGGGATATAAGCAGTCCTGATTTTTATTAATCCGAGAAAATGTGGTAGAAATTCATTATGATATATTTATTATATGATTATGGTCAAAGGTATTCTTGTCTTTTGAACTTCTGATATTAAAGCAGCAGCTCCTCAGCAGATAATCTGGGTCCTATTTTATTACTTTTATCCTTATAGATTATTTCTACTTTAAATGGAATTCAAATGAGTTCAAGGAGTAGTCATTAATGCATGTTCTTTTTGTTCACGAGGTGTGCATTTCTTCACACTTGGTAATTTCCACTGAGACTAAAGTTCAGTCAGGTCAAAACTTGGCTTCCGAATGGCTAGAAACATTAACTCTTTCCATTCCCGACAACTTTGTGCCTATGGAAAGTTGTACATTCTTTCTAACCTTTTGTTGGATGGTAAGGATCAAAAGAAGATTGAAAGGATTCTCATGATTGCAAGCCCCTACCTTAGACAGAATGTTGAGGAATGTTAGGCCACTGCTGATCCTTCCATCTTCTTTTGGTAAAGTGCAGAATTATTATTTGAGGTAGCAAAGATCTGGAAGCCCATTGATTGATAAATGTCTGAATAAAGTCTGGTGTGTGAAAATAATAGAGTGGTCTAAAAAATAAGAAATAACAAGTGTGAGGAATTCAGAAAAATGTAGGAATATTTGTATGAAACAATAGCAAACTAGGAAAACAATATTACAATGACTAGAAGATTGCCAAAAAGAAATCAACATTAAAAAGCAGCTAAACTGAGACTGTTTGCAAGAAATTATTGTTTTGGATAACATAAAACAGAATAAAATTTAGGATAAAATATAATACTATATATATGTGTGTGTGTGTGTATAAGTATATATACATATTTGTGTGTAAAATAAGCAAAAATTATAAAACGTAGAGAAATGGGGACTACCAGTTCACTTTTTAAATTTGTTTTGATTAACTATTTTATTAAAAGACGACAGGACACAGTATGGGGAAGAGGGTTCAGGTAATATACTTGGAAATGACTATGATGTGAAAAAACAAATATACTAATTAAAACTTGGAACAATGAAAGAGAAGTATAGATTACCACGAATGCCAAGGCCTTCTTAGGAAATTCTGGTTTGTCAAACATCTATATGTTTTACATACACTAAGCACCTAGTACATACTTATTGAATGAATAAATGAATTTTTCCATCTGTTGAAATCCTTTCCTCCTTTAAGATATAATTCAGATAATTCCATCATCATCATCAACAACAGACATTTATTAAGTGCTTAATATATGCTAGGCATGAAGTCTTTCCTCACACAACCTTTCCTCACACAAACCCCAACTCCCAGGAAAAGTGACCATTAATAATTGAAGATCCTTTAGAGGAAAGAAGAAGAGTGTGCGGAGGCTTAAACACACAGTGGACTACCAGGAGACAGAACTCAGGGACTGAGGCAGAGACCAATATCAATCATCCCATGCAGAGCACTGAGGTTACAAAATGGACAAGATCAACTAAGGCCTACCCTCCCCAATATGTTCCAAAAAGTACGATTCCAAGAAATGAAGATAGGAGTAAACAGAAAAAGGCACCAAACAAAATGAATATCTATGAAGTGAGAAATGCCAAAAAGATGAAACCAGAAGAAGAGATTATCCCCACAAGTCACAATAAGAGAAAGACAGAAGGGGGAAATGACTTGGCAACAAGGATTATAAGAGTTGGTAGAATTCACTTAAACATTTTAGGGTTTTCCTAGCAAAGATAATGAAGTGGTTTTCCATTTTCTTCAATTCATTTTACAGATGAGGAAACAGAGACAAACAAGCTTAAATGACTTACCCAAGGTCTCACAGCTAGTAAATGTCTGAAGCTAGGATTGAAATGAAGTCTTCCTAACTCCAGGCCCAGTGCTCTATCTGCTGCACCACCTAGCTGTCCTATATCTCTTTTACACTTAGAAAAATCTAAAAATATATAAATAAAAAGTTAAGAACTTTAGAAAAGTGAGCTGTCATAGTTGTATGGTGATTACTGGGTGAAAGTAGAAAGAAATATGCCTGTTTTCCCACTGTGTCTGGTACCTTTACAGAAACTAGCCATGCACCAGGATATCAAAATTCAAAAATAAATGATGACATATACAACAGTTCATTTACTGCTTATAATATAACAAAAATTATATCCAGAAAAGAACACTGAAAGAAAAGATTAAGGGGAAAGAACCAAGATGGTGGAGTAAAAACAAGAATTTGCTTGAGCTCTTCCCCCCAAACCCTTTCAAATACCTATAAAAATAACTAAACTAATTTTAGACTTGCAGAACCCACAAAATGACAGAGCGAAACACATCTCCAGCTGAAGAAAGCCTGGCAAGCCAACAGGAAGGGTCTATCACACTATGCTGAGAGCAGAGCGCAGTACTTCATGGACTGTGCTGCCACAGACTCAGTGGAAGCAGACCTCAGGGAACTGAATCACTCTCAGCTGTGGCAATTTCCAGACTTCTCAACCCACAAACGCCAAAGATAAAGTAAAAGGTCATCAGAGAAACTGTTGGACATGGATGAGATAAGAGGATAGTCTGGCCCCAGCCCTGTGACAATAGAAGTGGCAAAGTGTCAACAGCAGCAACAGAGGCAGTGGCAGCTGCTTCTGGAGCTCCAGGCCCACAGATGGTGGGGTGGATCAAGTAGCTGATCAGAGGGCAATTGGTCTTGCTTTACCCTGCTTGCATCAATGTTGCAGTATTGGCTGGTAGTCCTTGGGTGAGAAGGAGCACTAGTGTGGCAGAACTTGTTGGAGCTATGGAGAGGGAATCTTTGTCACAGCTCTGAGGAAGAAAAGAGTCCTTGTGGTCACTCAGAGACCACAGTACGGTGGTAGAAGTAAACATTGCTGCTTTGATCATATCACCTTAGAAGAACTGAAAATGCATGGGTATCTAGATGTAGCTCTGACAACAGCTGTGCAATACCCCAGAAATTTGGGATACAACACTCTCCACTCTAGAAGCAGAGTCCTACTTTGACAAATGTAATAGTAATCAGTTTATCAGATACTTAGGACTAAGTAGCACCTAGTAACTTAGGGCTGAGTATAGAAGGTATGAACTCTGTCCCTTGTTGAGAAGGTATGAATTCCCCTGTTGACTTGGAAGAGGGCTATTGGCTGAGACAGGAGGCCAGTGTTGTATATAAAGAAGAATTTTAGAGAGAGAGGAGAGAATTTGGAATTGGCTCCTCAATGAAGGAAGATTCATGGAGACTGAAGTCAGCTGAGAAAGAGAGGAAGAGAGAGAGTGTGTGTTCCTCTCCCAGTATATGGAAGCTAACTGAAACATGAACAGGATGGGACTTTGTTTGTGGCCTGGCTCATCCTTGAGTTCCAGGCAAGAGAAGTGGTGAAGGGTTTGAGGTGTGCTGAACCCTGTGAACTTCAGTGTGTGCTGGGGATTGCCCTGAGGAGTGGACAAGGACCTGGTTGCTGTTTATCTCTGAGGACTGGATGAGAGCCTGGCAGCTGTCTTCATTGGAATCCAGGTTATTGTTTGGTGGATTCAAGATGGAGCTGGGACTAGGGAAGAGAATCCAGGGAATCAGAGCGACCACCCAGAGTCAAAATGAAGAAAAGGTCTCCCCTTGGACTAAACTAAGGTTTGTTGGAAATCAAGGGGTGGAGAGTTTCTGTGGTTTTCTAAGGATTTTATTGGAGACTAAAATTAATGGTTGCCCCATGAGTGAAAGATCAGCATATTGTGAATTGTTGATTGAATCTTTAAGTGATAAGCTGGTTTCCCCCTTAGGGAAATATTGTGACTTTCTGTAAATACTGTGCTAAATATTGTGATATAATATTGAACTGTGATTATTGTACTGAATCTTGATTTGTAATGGAATAAACAGAGTGTTTACTACTACTGGGTAATCTGAATCTTAAAAGCTGTTCACAGTAGCATTCTTTTGGGAATCTACTGTTGCTTGGCTTTACAACAAAGAACTTAAAAGTCAAGTAACTGGCTGGGGAAAATGAGCAAAGGAAAAAAATGAAAGTATAAAATTTTTCTTTGGTGACAAAGAAGATCAAAGCATAGAACCAGAAGAAGATAGCAAAGCCAAAACTCCTGCATCAAAAGTCTCCAAGAAAAACATGAATTGGTTGCAGGACATAGAGGAACTCTAAAAGGATTTTGAAAATCAAATAAGAGAATTAGAGGAAAATTTGGGAAGAGATATGAGAGTCATGCAAGAAAATCATGAAAAATGAGTCAACAGCTTGCTAAAGGAGATCCAAAAAATACTGAAGAAAGTAACACCTTAAAAAATAGACTAACTCATATGGAAAAAGAGGCTCAAAAAGTCAATGAGGAGAAGAAGAATACCTTAAAAAGCAAAGTTGGCTGAATGGAAAAGGAGGTCCAAAAGCTCACTGAAGAAAATAATTGCTTCAAAATTAGAATAAAGCAAATGGAAGTTAAGAATTTTATGAGAAATCAAGATATTATAAAAAAGATTCAAAAGAATGAAAAAATAGAAGAAATGTAAAATATTTCATTGAAAACACAACTGACCTAGAAAAAAAGATTCAGGAGAGATGATTTAAAAATTATTGAACTACCTGAAAATCATGATCAAAAAATTATCAGGAAAACTGCCCTGATATTCTAGAGCCAGAGGGTAAAATAGAAATTGAAAGAATCCACCAACTGCCTCTTGAAAAAGATCCCCAAAATAAAACTCTAAGGGCTATTATAGCCAAATTCCAGAGTTCCCGGGTCAAGAAGAAAATATTAGAAGCAATCATGAAGAAATAATTTTAGTATTGTGGAACCATAATCAGGATTGCACAAGATCTAGCAGCTTCTACATTAAGGGACTGAAGGGTTTAGAGTATGATATTACAGAGGTCAAAGGAGCTAGGATTAAAACCAAAAATCACCTACACAGCAAAACTGAGTATAATATTTCAGGGGAAAATATGAGTATTCAATGAAATAGAATACTTTCAAGCATTCTTGATGAAAAGACCAGAGCTGAACAGAAAATTTGAATTTAAAATACAAGAATCAAGAGAAGCATGAAAAGGTAAACAGTAAAGAGAAATCACAAGGAACTTATTAAAGTTGAAATATTTACATTCTTATGGGGAAAGATGATATTTGTAACTCATGAGACTTTTCTCAGTATTAGGATAGTTGAAGGGAATCTGTGTATACGCACACAAAAACACACACACATACACACACATATATATGTGTGTATGTGTAGCTGTGTATATATGGGTATGTATATGTATGTATACGTATATATGAAAAGGCACAGGGTGAGTTGAATATGAAGGGATGATGTCTAAAAAACAAAATTAAGGGGTGAGAGAGGAATATGTTAGGAGAAAGAGAAAGGGACAGATTGAAAAGGGTAAATTTTCTTGTATAAAAGACAATAGAAAGTAGTTACAATGGAGGGGAAGAACAAGGAGGTGAAAGGGAATGAGTCAACCTTATTCTCATTGGATTTGACTTAAGGAAGAAATAACACACACTCAATTGAGTATCTTATCCTACAGGAAAGTAGGGGGGAAGGGGATAAGAAGGGAGAATGGTAGAAGGGAGGGCACATTGGGGGAAGGCATAATCAAAAGAAAATGCTTTTGAAAAGGGTCAGGGTCAAAGGAGAAAACAGAATAAATGCAGGGGTGGGATAGGATGGAGGGAAAATAGTTAGACTTTCACAATATGACTGCTATGGAAATGTTTTGCATAACTACACATGTGTAACCTATATTGAATTGCTTGTCTTCTCAATGGAGGGTGCAGGGAGGGGAAGGTTGAAAGAATCTGGAACTCAAAGCATGAAAAACAAATGTTTCTGGTAGAAGCAGGAAAACTCCATTGCTCATCCCATAACCACCTCAAATACCTATAAAATGTGACTCTAAACAAATTTTAGAGCTCCAGAACCCCAAAGTAACAGAGAAGCAAATGTCCCACTGAAGGCAGCCCAGGAGGCAGACAGGAAAGGTTCATTGAAGAGTGTTGGGAGCAAAGCCAAGCCCAGCATGAACCCACAGTTTTAGCCCCAGGGAAGCTGGGACCAGCCACTGCTGAAGCATTGGGGAGAGTGGATCACCAGCAACTGTGCCCATTTCCAGAATTATCAATTCATAAATGCCAAAGACAAAGTGAAAGGTCAGTGGTATTTGGCTGAATTTGGGGGAGCTTAAGGAGCGGTTCCAGCCCTCCTCCCCGAGAGCCAGAAGTGGCTGTGCAACCACTTCCATGTGACTGCTTCAGAGCTCCTGGCCTACAGATTGCAGGGGGGCTGAGCAACCATTCAGAGGCTAAGTGCTCCCACCTTAACCTGCCTGGATCAGTATCGTGGTCTTGGGTGGTAGTCCTGACGTGCATGGCCAATGAGCCAAAGCTGGTGGGGGCTGTAAAAATGGCAGAATCCTAATAGCTCCAGCAGCTGGAAAAACCCTAGTGATTTGGGACAAAGCTCTCCCCTCTGGAAGGAGAGTTATACTGTGGCAAAGAACTCAAAAGTCAAGTTAATTGACTGGCAACATGAGAAGGCAAAGGAAGCAAAGCAAGCACAGCAATCCAAATGGGGGGGCCAAAAAGGATCAAAGCCTGGAAAGGGAGGAAGACAACAGTCAGAACTCCTGCACCAAAAGCTTTCAAGAAAACTATAAACTGGTTGTAGGCCATGGAGGAGTTCAAGAATGATTTTGAAAAACAAGTAAGAGAAGTGGAGGAAAAATTGGAAAGAGAAATGAGAATGATGCAAGAAAATCATGAAAAGAGAGTCAACAACCCACCTGAAGAAAATAACACCTTAAAAAATAGAATAACTCAAATGGCAAAAGAGGCCCAAAAAGCCAATGATGAGAATAATGCTTTAAAAAGTCTAATTTCCCAGATGGAAAAAGAATCTCAAAAGATCACTGCAGAGAATAATTCCTTCAGAATTAGACTGGAGCAAATGGAAGTGAATGACTTTATGGGAAATCAAGATACTCTTAAACAGATCCAAAAAATGAAAAATAGAAGGCAATGTGAAATATTTCATTAAAAAAAACCCACTGACCTGGAAAATAGATCCAAGGAGAGACAATTCAAAAATTATTATACTACCTAAAAGCCATGATCAAAAAAAGAAACTAGAAAGCATCCTTCAAGAAATTCTCAAGTGAAATTGCCCTGATATTTTAGAACTAGAGGGCAAAACTGAAATTGAAAGAATTCACTGATCACCTCTTAAAAAGGTCCCAAAAAGAAAACTCCTAGGAATGTTATAACCAAGTTGTGGAGTCCCCAGATCAAGGAGAAAATATAGCAAGCTGCCAAGAAAGAACCATTTGAATACTGTGGAAATACAATCAGATTAACACAGGATCTAGCAGCTTCTACATTAAGGGATCAAAGGTCTGAAATATGATATTCTACAGATCAAGGGAGCTAGGATTAAAACCAAGAATCCCCTACCCAGTAAAAGTGAATATAATGTTTCAGGGGAAAATATAGTCATTCAATGAAGTGGAGGACTTTCAAGCACTCTTTTTAAAAAAATTAATTATTCTATTTATTTTCTTGTTTACATCATTCATTTCTACCAGATTTTGAGTTACAAATTTTCTCCCCGTCTTTCCCCTACCCCCAATCCCAAAACAGTGATCCCAGTGTAAAGCCCATCCCTGGATCTGCTCTCTTTTATGTCCTCCTCCAACACCCTTCTAACTTTCTGGTAGAGCAGGGAGGGTCTCCCTACCCCAGTACCTGTATATCCTAATTCTGAGTTGCATGAAGTTAATAATAAGAAAAAGAAAGAAAGAAAGAAAGAAAGAAAGAAAGAAAGAAAGAAAGAAAGAAAGAAAGAAAGAAAGAAAGAAAGAAAGAAAGAAAGAAAGAAAGAAAGAAAGAAAGAAAGAAAGAAAG
>CM053601.1:92116237-92142657 GCA_028646575.1 Pseudocheirus occidentalis
AAGAAAGAAAGAAAGAAAGAAAGAAAGAAAGAAAGAAAGAAAGAAAGAAAGAAAGAAAGAAAGAAAGAAAGAAAGAAAGAAAGAAAGAAATATGTGTGTATGTATACACACACATTTTTTTAAACATTTGTTTGTAGAAATTTAAATTCTAGATTCTTTCAGTTCCTCCCTTGTCACCCACCCCTACTGGAAGGATAAGCAGTCCAACACAGGCTATACATGTGTAATTACGCAGGACATCTCCACAGTGGACATATTGTGAGAAGCTGATTATATGTCCCTCTTCCTATCCTGCCCCCCCACTTTGTTCTATTCTCTACCCTGTCCCTGACCCTTTACAGAAGTATGTGCTTCCAGCAACCCTCCCCCAGACCCTGCCCTCCCCTCCATCATCCCACCTCTCATCCTCATCCCCCCCCTACTCTCCTGTGTGGCAAGATAACCAGTTTAGAGTTTATGTCATTCCTTCCGTAAGCCAAATTCAACGAGAGTAAATGACAGTAAAATTGTAATAGTTATACCTTGCCTCTTCTATTCTTATATGTGGGATGATTAACCCCATTTTGACTCTCCCTGTCTCCGCTCATTCTAGTCCTCTTCCACCTCAGAATTTCATCTTTTAAAGTATCTTCACTTTGTATTCAATTGATCCTGTACCCTCTGTGTGCGCATATACACACATGCTCAGATATGTATTCATACACATATATACACCCCTATATAGACATATATATATATATTTGCACATACACATACATTTGTATTCCCTTCACCTATACTCATATTAAGAAAAGTTTCATAAGTTACTATTATCGTTTTTCCATATTGGCATGCCAATAGTTCAGTTTTGATAAGTTCCTTATGATTTCTTTCCCACGTTTACCTTCTCATGCTTCTTGTGTTTGAATGTCAAATTTTCTGTTCAGTTCTGGTTTTTTCAGTAAGAAAGCTTGAAAGTCCTCCACCTCACTGAATGAACATATTTTCCCCTGCAACATTATACTCAATTTTGCTAGGAAGGTGATTCTTGGTTTTAATCTTAGCTCCCTTGATCTCCAAAATGTCATATTCCAGGCCCTTTGAACCCTCAATATAGAAGCTTCCAGAACCTGGGTTATCCTAATTATGTTTCCACAGTATTCAAATTGTTTTTTTCTTGGCAGCCTCTAATATTTTCTCCTTTAACTGAGGATTCCAGAACCTAGCTATAACATTTCTAGGAGTTTTCTTTTGGGGGTCTTTTTCAAGAGAGGATTGGTGAATTCTTTCAATTTCTCTTTTGCCCTCTGATTCTAAAATATCAGGGCAATTTTCCTTGAGAATTTCTTGAAGGATGCTTTCTAAGTTCTTTTTCTGATCATGGCTTTCAGGTGGTCCAATAATTTAAAAATTCTCTCTCCTGGATATATTTTCCAGGTCAGTGATTTTTTCAAGGAGATATTTTACATTGCCTTCTATTTTTTTTATTTGTTTGGATGTGTTTAACAGTATTTTGATTTCTCAGAAAGTCATTTGCTTCCATTTGCCCCCATTCTAATTTTGAAGGAATTATTTGCTTCAGAATGCTTTTGAGATTCTTTTTCCATCTGGCAAATTCGACTTTTTAAAGCATTCTTCTCCTAATTAGATTTTTGGGCCTCTTGTGCCATTTGAGTTGATTCATTCTTTAAGGTGTTATTTTCTTCAGTCAGGTTGTTGACTTTCTTTTCATGACCTTCTCACATCATTCTCATTTCTTTTCCCAATTTTTCCTTCACTTCTCTTATTTAGCTTTCAAAGTCCTTTTTAAGCTGATCTGTGGCTTGTAGGCAATCTTCATATTTCTTGGAAGCATTTGGTGCCGGAGTTCTTCTGCAAGGTGTTATCTTCCTCCTGCTTCATGCTTTGATTCTTTCTGTCTCCCAAAAAGGATTCTAGAGTTTGATTACTGTTCTTACTTTGCTTCCTTCTCTTCATGTTGGCCAGTCAATTAATTGCTTGATTTTTTTTTAGCTCTGTGGAACTCTGCTTCCAGCGGGGAAAGCTCTGTCCCAAATTGCTGGGGTTTTCACAGTGGCCAGAGCTATTAGGTTGGTGCTGCAGCCCCCACCAGTTTTGGCTTGCTGAAAGCACACCCCAGCACCACCATCCAAGACCATGATCCAAATCCAGGCTACTTAACACAAGAGCCCTTGGCCTTTGATCAATTGCTTTGGCCCCCCTGCAATCTGCAGGCTGGGAGCTCTGAAACATCCTTGTTGGAAGTGGCTGCTGCTTGTTCTGCTTATGCCACTTCCACTATTTCCTTGCTCTGGGGGCAGTTTGGCAGGACTGTTTTTCTCCCCAAAATTTAGCTTAAATTCCACTGACCTTTCTCTTAGCCTTATTTCTCCTGGCTTGATAAATGTGGAAACTGCCCCAGGTGCTGCCAGTCTGCTCTCCTGTAGACTCCAGCTGCAGCTCCTCCCAAATTCCCTAGGGCCAGGCTGCAGTTTGGGGCTGGGCTGGCCGCGGCTCCCTGCCTGCCACAATGAGCCCCACCTGCCAATCTGCCTTCAGCAAGAGATGGGTTTCTGTATTTTTGTGAGTTTTGGAGCTCTAAAATTGGTTTAGAGTCGTATTTTATGGATATTTAAGGTGGCTGTGTGGGAGCTGCAAAACTTTGCTGCTTCTATGCTGCCGTCTTGGCTCTGCCCCCTCAAGCACTCTTGATGAAAAAAATAGAGCTGATTAAAAAGCTTGACATTCAAATACAAGAAACATGAGAAGATAAACAGGGAAAAGAAGTCATAAGGAACTTATGTTGAACTATTTACCTGCCTACATGGAAAAATGATCATTGTAACAAGAAATTTTTCTCAGTATGAGGATAGTTGAAGGGAATATAAATGTGTGTGTATGTGTGTATGTGTATATACATGTATGTATGTATACATACACATATGTCGATATAGAAGGAATACATATGTGAGTGTCTGTATATATGTGTACATAGATAGAGGGCACAGGATTAATTGAATAGGAAGGGATGATATTTTAAAAGGTGAAATTGAGAGGTTGGAGAGGAATACAATAAGAGGAGACAGGGAGAGATAGAATGGGGTTAATTATCTCATATAGAAGAGGCAAGGGATAGCTGTTACAATGGAGGCAAAGAATAGGAAAGCAAAGGGAATGGGTCAACCTTTCTCTCACTGAATTTGGCTTAGGGAAGGAATGGCACACACTCTAAATTGGGTATCTACTCTCCTACAGGAGAGTAGGGGAGAAAGGGATGAGAGAAGGGGAGGGCAAGTTGCGGGGGAGGACTGTTAGAACCACATACTTTTGTAAAGAGACAGGAACAAAGTAGAGAATAGAACAAGTTGGGGGGGAAGATAGGATGGAGGGAAATATTGTCAGTCTTTCACAATATGTCCATTGTGGAGATGTTTTGTGTAACCACACATATATGGCCTGTATTGAATTGCTTGTCTTTCCTGTGGTGTTGGGTCACAACGGCAGAAAGGAAGTTTTAAATCAAATGTTTAAATTTTTATTATTATTATTATTATTATTATTATTATTATTTACATGAAACTGGTAAGTAAGATATACAGGCACTGGGGTAGGGAGATCTTTACCCTACCTGAAAGTCAGATGGGTGATGGCGAGGAGAGAGGAGAGAGCAGTTTGGGGAAGGGGATATACAGTGGAATCACTGTTTTGGGGTGGTGGGTAGGGCAAGATGGGGAGAAAATTTGTAACTGAAAATCTTGTGGAAATGAATGATTTAAACTAAAAATAAACACAGGTTAACTTAAAAACATAAAATGCTGTTACGAAAAATATTTCACATGCAACTGGGAAAGATATACAGGCTACAGAAATCCATCTTGCCCTACAAGAAAGTAAGGTGTTAAGGAGGTAAGGTGGGGCATAGAGGGGATAGAAGAGAGGGCAGACCAAGGAAAGTAGTAATAAGTATGCTTGCCATTTAAGGGGAGGGAGAAGCGGAGAGCTGGGAAGAAAATTTGGAACTCAAAATCTTGTGAAAATGAATGTTGAAAATTAAAGATAAATAAATTTCTTATAGGTAAAAAACAATTAAAATTAATCAAAGGATAAATATTTCAGTTCTAAAAATTACTAAGTCAAAGAACAAATCATAGAAACAAATAATTTCAACAAGAAAAATTGCAGTGATGAGACAGTATGTCAAAAGCATTGAGGTATAGCCAAAGGAGTCATTAGAGTGAAATATATAGTTCTAAATAAATAAATTGGACATGCAACTAAAAAAATAAAGAAAGCATCATTTTTAAAAATCCACCTAAATACTTTAGAAATTGTGGAAATCAAAGAAAAGATAAAAATTTTTTAAAAAATCAAACAGCGCTTTCTCTGGACTTTGCTTCTATAACATTCCAGCTTTTATTATTCACATTTGTACTCATTGTATCCTTTTCTGTCCCCCATTCTCTCAGTAGATTATAAAGGCCTCTTGGATTTAGGGACTCCATAATTTTTCCTTTCATCTGACTCCAAAAGAGCCCAACTAAGCTTTAAAGACTCTATCATGATGCCTTGCATTATGCAAATACTTAAGACAGTCTATGATCTCACTGATTTATATGTTACTTTCAGTAATACAGAAAATAATGCGTCTATGCCTGGACATTCTTGTTCAATGAATACAATCACATTAGTTTGCTATATGGAGCCTTTGGACAATATAGGTCTTCCTTGGGTCTCCTGATATCTCAAGGACACGTTTCTATCAGGTGAATAGTCAGAGGGCTAGACAGGTGTTCTTACCACATCAATAGTCTACCTTTATTTCCTTTCAAGTCTTTTCCTGGTGAAATACCTTAGACCATCATGAAATATTTGCAGCTTCTATTTAAACCTCAGTTGCAAAGAATAGAGAAATTTTGTGAAGAACTTGGTAGGACCCTCTGTGGTGGGAGTAATGACATAATCCCTCCCCCCCCATATAAGTTAGGCTAATTTTTCTTTTAAAAGTTATGAAAATATCCATAAGACTAAGCCTACTTTTTAATCTATACAGAAATTTTTATGACTATGTAAGAATAGAGAGCATCCTCAGTAAGGACATTAGGAGGGAATAAGCAGAATTTCACAAGTGATATGCAACAGTGGATCACAACTTTGCCATTTTCCACCTGCTTAAAAAATGTAGAGAATACAAGATCCTACTGTGCTTATTGTTTATTAGTTATGGGAAGCAGTTGATTCAGTAAAGTGAAATACTAGCTAAAACCTCTCTTCCAAAATGATTTTGGCACATCAAAATCATTCCACATCATTTCAAAGATTTAATGGAAATGTTTTCACTTAGTGCCTCTCTGATCATCATTATGTGAAGCATAAAACAGTAAGATGTTTACTTTGTACATGTGATGAATGCTTTAATAAATGTTCGCAGAACTGAATTGAAATTGAAAATGGCTACAGAGTTGATTTTCTGTGTTAAATCCAAATTGTAATTGAATAGAATGAAATTCTAATTTTTGTATTTAAAGAGTCTTCTGATAACTGTTCAGCAGTTTTGACATCGTATCTCAGTGGAAAAAAAATATAATGACCCATGTCAATTCAATGTTACTCTTTTTGTTTGTTTGAAACTTCATGATTTAAAATTTTTTAACTATGTAGGTTTTATGTGGGATTTTATCCCATGTGGATTTTATTGCTCTCATGGAGTGAAACTAAAATAATTATATCTATGTGTCATTATTAATGAATAAAGTCACTTATAAATTGCATTCACATGATTTGTATCAGTGCATGCCTGGAATGCATTTATACTCATATTTCTCTGAAGTCGTTTTTGGGGGGGGGGGTATATTTTGTATAAAGTTGTCAAATCATGATGATGGGATATACATATTAAATGAAAAGTAAAAAACAAATTAACTTACTCTAAAATTATTTAATAAGCATACTTAACATCTGATTGACTGCCACTTATGAGTCACTGCTGGCTTTAGTAGCCAAAAAGGAATTCTCCTCCCATCTTCAAGGACTGTATTTCACCTTAGATATGATAATAACATTACCTTTTTGTTGAGGATTCTCATGTCATGACCTTTGTTAGATCACCATGCTGTTACTTTTGCTTTATAACAGTGTATAGGTCCAGAGGCAATCAGGATGTTCCAGCAATGTCACTTCTCCCACCAGACCCAGTCACTTATACCAATATCTGCCACCCTGTGACCATGACCCACAAAGAAAGGCATTAAGGGAAGACTGATCTGGAGTGAAGGAAAGAAAGAGTGGGCACTAGAAAAGCTCCTGTGTCACCACTATGTGGCTAATTCTAGAATGAAGTTCAGCCTTGAGAAGTATATTTAATATTTTCCTTCTCTAACTGTTTTATATGTAAAATGAGAGTAATAATATTTGCTAAAATATAAAACCTAAAACCTTTTCTTTAACTATTCATACCTATTCTGTCCTTAAATTTTATTATACAGATACCTATACATCCATATGTTACCTTCACTTGGAATAAACTTCTAGAGAGGTGATTGGTTTAGGTTTTTTTTTAATTTTTATATACCCAAAGTCAAGCATAGTGCTCTGCATACAATAGATACTCAATAAATGGTTGTTGGTTGATTATCTGATTACCTTGCCTATCTCAGAGAGCTATTGTGAAAAAGTACTTTTATGATACTTGTAAACTATAAATTCTGTGTCTGTGAGTAATCGTCTTTATCCTAACTTACTTTCAATAAATTCAGTTAAACCTAGCATTTCTTTCCCCAAAAAGAATAACTTGCATTGTCTTTGGGATTATAACTTCATTCTTCATTAGGGATGGTTCTCTGAGCCCATAATTAAGAGCCTATGGAAATGTCACACAGCAAGGGAGCTGAGATATTACCATGAGCCAGTTCCAGGGAGGAAAAAGCCATAAGCTTTTGGACTGTGCGATTCCTCTAGACTGGCATGGCCAGTCATAGGTATTATGACAGTTTGTTTGACTGGGCAAATCTAATTTATATCCTTAAATATCCTGTGGAGATGAGTTTGGAGGACTGAGAATACAATGGAATGACCTTTTCTCAAACATATATTACAAAGGGAAGAGAAGATGATTTGTGTGACAAGAGAGGGAGAAATTAGGGGCTTGGTAGTGGGTAGGAGCCGCAGGCATCAGCAAAGGAATGAGGAAGACTTTACTGATGTTGCTGGAGGAATCTAGATGTCTTTATCTACTGGTGCAGGGTAGAAGCTTCCTTCCTTGATTAGTCTACAAATTGTATCTTCTTTGAGACTTGCAAAGGGAAAATGCAATCATTAAAGTGCTTGTGATAGAAGAAAAAGGGGAATTTTCTAGTGGCAATATACAGTCCCAGAAACAGATCTGAGATGCTTGTTTTTAATGGGGAAACTTGCAAACATTCTGCTCAAACTCCTTGGTCAGCAGAGAAATGCTTAGTAGAGGTTCTGCTGAGGCCTTGCTCTGGGATACCTGACGTCTTGAGTCTGTGTTTCCTTCTCCTGGAAGTCAGATCTCCTTTATTTTATGGAAATCAGTACCATGCAGTCTCTCTCCACCTTCCCCTGACCCCAGTGAAATTCTCTTATGCTTTGCCCAATCCTGGACTGCCTTTCTTTTTTTCCTCAAATATGTTCCCTGAGGCCATGCATCTTCTGCCTGCTGCTCCCTTTCTCCCTGCTATCATCCACTCCATTCCATGTGGACATCAGAGGATGTTCAAGCAGGAACACTGGCCAGACTCTCTGCTATCTGGAACTGGGAAAAAGTGGTTTTCTTAACATCCTAAATTCTAAATCTGACAAACAGAGACAAGAAACTACTGATACTAGGCAGCTTGGTGACCCAGGAGATAGAAAGCTGAACTTGTCTAAAAATCCTGAGTTCAAATCCATCTTTAGCTGTGTGATTCTGTTCACTTCTACGTGTCTGAGTTTCCTCAACTATAAAATGGGAACGATAATAGCACTTTCATTGTGGAAAGTTGTAAGGATCAAATGAGATAATATACGTAAAGCACTTGACAAACCTCTATGTGTGTGTGTATCTATCTACCTATCTATCCATCTATCTATCCATATGTGTGTGTGCTATTATTTTACTAAAGTTTTACTCCTAAGATGATGATGACAATTACTACTACTACTACATACCAAGAAAATATCACTAAGGAGAAGGAAGTATTCTTTCCTGACCAATGAAAATGTGATTTGAACATGAAATATAAGCAGATGCTGATCCTTGCTTATACAATAGCAGTGACTTCAATACAGAAAAAGAAAATGGCCTGAAATTCAAGAATATAGTTTTAAATTCACCATTCATCCCCTACCTGTATCCCCAAAATGAGTTGTTTCATTTTTGCTCCAAAGGAATTATTTTAAGAAACTAAATCAGCAACAGAGTTTATTGATTTTCCTCAGTGGTCTCTAAATGTACTGGAATTTCCCATTCTGTGTTCAGATCCATGAGGAATTTGGGTGAGATTGTATTTGTGGGCTGAGGAGTGTACTCAAATTGTGCTTCATCATAGAGAAGTTAGAAACCAATTTGGATTTTGTGTCTTTGGATAAAAACTAACTCATGCCTCTTTCAGAAATCTGCCCTAGCTCAGGCTTCCCACATGTTTCACAACATACAGCAAAGTGGCAAGTTGCTTATTTGGGGAGGTAAATAATTCATGGTCCAAAGAATGGAATGAGCAGGTTGTTTCATAAGTACACATCAATGTCTTAGTAGTCACTCTGGCTGCAGCTAAATCTAGTGCAATTGGGTCAAACTCAAATAGAGATGGAAACTACTAAATGGTACATAAGACAATATGCTGACTGCATGTTGACTTAGAAGATGGCATATCACCTTTATCTGTGTTCTCTTGTATTTGTATTTATTTTGTTAAATATTTCCAAGTTACATTTTAATACGGCACCCTGGCTTTGAAACTTCTGACCTAGAGGACCATATTTTACGGGAACAGAGTAAAGTTCAAACCCTTGAAATAACCTGAATCTTCCACAAACACGATGTTTCATGGTATATGAGTTGGTTATAAGGAAAGAGTTGGTCTGCTTGATGCAGAATTTGAACCTGAATAAAGCTGGAAACTGAAGAGGAAATATGACCCACCTTCATGATATTTTGCTGGTGGTCCTTTTCTTCTTACTTGCTTTTTACTTTTGTAAAAGTTAAAAACTTAATGTCCCTGTTAGGTTTTGAGTTTGACACCAGCTCTAGAATGTGTCTGAAAGAAAAAAAGTCATCTCACTTCTGTCCCTCTACTTTTGAGCACGAGAAGTCTGCAACAAAAGAGCAGTTTTTAGCACCTGGAAGCTATTTATCATCTTCCCTCCCTAGTCCCTCGCCCCCAAGACTGTGGCTATCTAGAATTTTAATCCAATCATTTTTCTAGCCATCCAATCAACTAAGTAAAAATTGTTATTAAAGTTCCCCTTAAGTTCCTTTTATGCATAGAACTACAGCTTTGATTACCTCATAAATCTAGAATAGGTTTTTTATTATGTTTCCTGATAGATACATAATCTGAAGTCAATAGCTTCTCTAAGAGAAAGATTGCTGTAGTTCAGTGGCATAATCAGGAAGACCCGATTTCAAACTTGTCCTTAGACACTTACTAGATGTGTTACCTTGGGCAAGTCACTTAACCCTGTTTTCCTCCATTTCATCTATAAAATGAACTACAGAGGAAATGATAAGTCACTTCTTTGCCAAGAAAACCTCAAATGACATCATGAAGAGATGAACATGACTAACTGGACTGAACAAAGGAAAGATTAATGCCAAAGCTGCCAGTGTTCTGGTAGAGGTTAGCAAATTTGTTTGGGACATGACTTATGTATACATCCCATAACAACGTAGAGTACCCAGAGTGATCCCTGCCAATTACACGGGCAAACCACTTTCTTGATCTTTACCTCCTTCTTTCAGTTCATGGATAATGCTTCTCTTACTTGATCATAATGATATGTGAATTAGACCTAGTCTTTCTTCTAAGTAGGGCTATGCAATTTCTCCATGATCACATTGCTACAATCATTTGACCTTTTTGTTTTCTTTCCAGCAAAATGCAACTCTGTTTAATATGTTTCAGTACTGGAATGAAAATGCCGCTTTAAAAGAAAAGTATTTACTCTCCTTTAAGTTTCATTCATGAATGACTGTTCAGAACTTTCAGACTGGAATGGTATTTAGTTATAGATAGTCTCTCTTTTGATGTGCATTATAGAGAAAATGCATGACTGTTCATTGAATCAGAAAAGGAGAAAATGTTAAGTGAAGACCTTTAAATTCTTTGTTGTTTCCTGTTTAATAGAACTGTTTTGGCCTTCTGAGTAAATAAAAAAGCCTTTGTTCATGCTATAATTCATTTATTAATATTTAAAAGTATAAAATATCATTTGTCTGGCACTCCTTTAAACTGATACAAATTGGAATGCTGCCATGCCTAACACTTGGTTTTGTGAGTTACTTTTTTTTTTTAAATATTAATCAATCTTCATCTGATGAGTCTTTCCATAGTTGGGGAGGACATCAGTCCATTCTGAGGCTGTATTCAAAAAGTATTAGTGAGATGAGTGGTATCAAACATGAGGCTAAAATGAGGCTTGCAGATTAAAAATGCAATTTTACATTTTAATATTTAACAAAATAAATAAAATTATTCTAGAACATAGGTAATATAAAATGTTGGTTTCTAAATTAATAAATCTGTCACTGGAATCTGCATGTCCACTTTAGTGGCCATTTCTATCTGAGCTCAATACTTTTGAGAGAGACAGAGACAAACAGAATGATCATTTTTGTTAGGCACTGTGCTTAGTACTGCAAAGGAATCAGTTCCTATACTCAAGAAGTTTATATTCTAATGGGAGGGAAGACTTTATATAAAGGTAAATAGGAAAGAGATAAGAGAGGATGCCTGGTTGGGGCTAAGGCCACAAGTGAGGAGGCGAAGAAATCAGAGAGTGAGTAGAACAAATAGTGAACAAGAAATTTACTTGAGATCCTCCTAGTAGGTGCATAATAAGTGTTTATTGGTTAAGATGAGGAAATAAAATAGGAATTTAGGGGAAGATACTTGTGAATGAATTTTTATAACTAAATTCGGTATCTGTGAAACTTGCAATCATTTCATAGATTTAAATCTGAAAGGATAAGATTGATAAAAGTTATTTTCTTTCTTATCCTTTCTGGGCAAGGCCAGTAATCAACGTTTCCACAAACTGGAAATGGTATATTGACTGATTGTATACTTGTGCTCTAAACAACTACATTTCCCATAGTAGAGTGAAAAAGAATGCTGGATTTGGAATCAAAGCACTTTAGATTTAAATCCTCTCTACCAGTTAAGATTGGTCTAATCTTGGGCAAGTTATTTCACTTCTCAGAGTCTCATTTTCCTCATCTGCAAGATGAAGGAATTGGCATTCTCAAAACTACTTTTAGCACTAATCAGTCTCCACAAGCATTTTTTAGTCCCTTACTATGTGCTTGTTATCTTGTTAAGCACTAGGGATACAAGGAAAACCAAAAACTTGGTCCCTGCTCTCATGAAGCTACCATTCTAATGGGGGAGACATGTGACAAACTCTTACCTACAAGATAAAGGGTAAATGGAAAGAAATCTCAAAAGGAAAGTTCTAGGGAGGGAATGGAGAAAGAGCTAGAAAAAACCTCCTGTAGATGGTGGGTTTTGAACAAAGCTTGGAAGTGGAGGTGAGGGCAGAGAAATTCCAGGCATAGTGAATAGCCAGTGCAAATGAACTGATTTAGAAAATGAATTCTCATAAATAAGAGACAATTACTAGATCAGTGCAGCTGGATCATAGAATGCATGGAAAGGAAAAGTTTATGAAGACTAGAAGGGTAGGAAAGGGCCAAATTAAGGTTTAACTGACAGACTGAAATAGATTACGATATTTTTCTATTCCACCAATTCAGAAAATTGTAACTATTTATTTAAATAACTAAACATAGACATTAAAGAATATTTTTACTGGAAAATAATTTAGGGCAAAATTTAAAGTAACTTAAGTACAAGTACCATGATTAATATCTGACATTTGTAGTACTTAAAGGTATACAAAGCATTTTATATATATTACTACATTTGAGCCACACACAATTCTGTGAGGCTAGTACTTGGCTTTGGGGATGTTTGGGGGTCCAGATTTCATGAATATAGAAAATACCTTTGGAAGAAATTCCCTCTACTAACAATGCAGCCATTCTATAATTCATATTCTTAGAGAGCTGTCTAGTACTAAAGCACTGAGAGGTTAAGTGATTTAGCAGAGGTCACACAGCCAATCATAAATTAGATTTGAACTCGTACCTTTAAGTTTGACTTTCTAGTCAATGTTGCTTTCTTATCAAATAATTTGTTGTTTAGATATAAAAATAAGGCATATATATATATATATATATATATATATATATATATATGCTGCTTATCTCAAGACAGGTACTATAGATATTATCTTTATTTTACAGATGAGGAAATGATGTTCAGTAAGAGAAATTAAGCAATTGTTAGGGTAATGCAGATATCTATCTCATTAATTATTCGCTATAACCATTCTCAATTTAATCCAACTCTCATTTTCTCTCCAGAATAGAGGCTTCTTTCAGTTTACCTTTGTTCATCATACTTCTTCTATCCAAAATGACTACTAAGGCAGAAGGCACATAGGTTCAGATATACTGACTTCAGGGATACCCATCCAAAAACTTAGACATTTCCTCTACTATTTATTTCCCCCTAGCAAAGGACTCATCTCCATTTACCTTTCCAGGCTGCTTTCCCCTTTCTATTTCTCTTAAACAATGGATGAGCAGAATAAGAGAGAAAAATTCTTATAGTTACATTACTAGTACTAGGAGGTCTTATAAATGTCTTTTCCTCATTCAGAAAAAAAAATTATCCATCTTATCTTTTCACCTGATTAACTTTTTCCAAACTCTCTTCTGACCAATAGTTAGACTCCACATGTAATTTGTAAGCTTATTTGTTCAACAGCACATGCTCTAACTCCCCTGAAACTGTCTGATTCTGACCTCTCTAAGGCTCTCTCCTTTCAAAGAGACTATGTCCATATCCAGAGAACCTAGGACTTAAGCCATGTAGCCCTTAAAGTAAAACATTTTTTAAATCTTCTATAAAAGGATTTCTCTACCTGAGTAATAAAAGGACCAAAAGTATACAAATTAAGTATACATTTTGCTTTTGTTTTTGGAAGGGGGAAAGGCATGGCAATTGGGGTTAAATGACTTGTCCAAGGTCATACAGCTAGTAAGTGTCTGAGGCCATATTTGAACTGAGGTCCTCCTGACTCCAGGGCTGGTGCTCTATTTACTGAGCCACTTGACTGCTCCTACTTATTAAGTTAACTTACATTTCCCTAACATTTGACTTTGATTATCACACAACAAATGAGATACTTCCTAATACTGATTAAAATGTACAGGCTGCAGAATCATGATGTCACAGAATACGTTGCACAGTTTGTTGCACCTTGTAAACAAGATTCTCATATTTGATGTTGGTGATTGATTATGCTGTGCTAGTGATGGATACACATGAAGCATTCTTGTTTGTTCAAACACTTATGTCAATAACCATCAATTCCCCCCCCAATTCCTAATAATTGGGGCATCTGTGGGACACAAGAGATTTTTGAGATAGCTTTGATTTAATCCAACATAGAAAATAAAAACCATAAACTGATATTAATGAGGTATGACAAGCGTATTTGTCTCATCTACAAAGAAGAATGCATCATTGTAAATAGTATTAGGCCAAGTTACCCAAGACATTCAGATTGTTCTGGATATCTTCCAACAGAGAAAAACAGGTCTGGTACTCAATTATGAAAACAGGGAAGATGAAGATCCTTTTTTCCCCTTAGGAAAAGAAAAACTATTGATTTTTTATGTTTAAATTTTCATTTCTGGGAACTGACCTGACAAATTCAGGTAACTCAAGACAGGCAGCATATTGTAGTGGCAAGAGTTGCAGATATGTTTCCAGATTCTGATATAAATTGTCTCTACCTTTCTGAGCCTTACCAAGCATAAAGGTTCAGGCTGGACTTGTGATTTCACTGGCATCAAGAGTTCCCAGGTGGGGGAACTCCCTTTGCCAATTCAGAATAGCACCTTCTGTACAACTCAAAGTCTTAAGGAACTGCCTGGTGTGCTGAAAGGTTGAATAGTGTGCCTGGGATCCTACACCTTGTTTATGTTCAATGTGGTAAATGAGCTCAGATCTGTGTGTGTGTGTGTGTGTGTGAACTTGTTTATTTATTTACTTTTAGTTTTCAACATTCATTTCTACAAGGTTTCGAGTTACATATTTTTTCCCCATCTCTCCCTGATCCCACCCCAAGATAGCGAGCCTACTGAATATCCCTTCCGTTAATCTGTTCTCTCTTATATCCACCCCTCTACCTTTCTTGGAGGGCAAGATGGATTTCTATACCCCACTGCCTGTATACCTTATTTCCCAGTTGCATGTAAAAAACCAATTTTCTAATATTTCTTTTGAAAACTTTTTTAAACTTCCCTTCTTCCCTCCTTACCTGCCCCCACTAGGAAGACAAGCAATTCAATATAGGCTGTACATGTGTACTTATGGAAAACATTTCCATAGTAGTTTTATTGTGAAAGACTAATTATATTTCCCTCCATCCTATCCTCCCCCCAACTTATTCTATTTTCTCCTTTGATCTTATCCCTTTACAAATGTGTTTGCTTCTAACTACCCACTCTCCTAATGTGCCCTCCCTTCTCTCATCCCCTCTCTTATCCCCTTCCTCCCTACTTTCCTGTAGGGTAAGACACCCAATTGAGTGTGTATGTTATTCCTTCCTTAAGCCAGTTTCAATGAGAGTAAGGTTGGCTTATTCCCTTTCACCTTCCTGCTCTTCCCCTCCAAGTTTTCTCTTGCCTATTTTACATGAGATAATTTACCCTATTCTATCTCTCTCCCCTTCTCCTTCTCCCAAAATATTCCTCTGTCACCTCTTAATTTTATTTTTTTAGATATCATCTCTTCTTATTCAACTCATCCTCTGCCCCTCTCTCTATGGACATGGGACATGGACACACATACACTATATAGCATATTTGTCTCATCTACAAAGAAGAATGCATCATTGTAAATAGTATTAGGCCAAGTTACCCAAGACATTCAGATTGTTCTGGATATCTTCCAACAGAGAAAAAACAGGTCTGGTACTCAATTATGAAAACAGGGAAGATGGAGATCTCTTTTTCCCCTTAGGAAAATGATTAAAAATGAGGATTAAATACACACACACATTCACACATAACCTCCTATACATATATATATACATATATATATATATATATGCATATATATGTATGTATGTATACATGTACATGCCCTTCAACTATCCTCATACTGAGAAAAGTCTTGTGAGTTACAATTATCATTTTTCCATGTAGGAATGTAGATAGTTCAACTTTAATAAGTTTCTTATGATTCCTTTTTCCTTCTCATGTTTCTCTTGATTCTTGTATTTGAAAGTCAAATTTTCTGTTCAGATCTTCTCTTTGCATCAAGAATGCTTGAAAGGCCTCTATTTCATCAAATGTCCAAATTTTCCCCTGAATTATTATATTCAGTTTTGCTGGGTAGATGTTTCTTGGTTTTAATCCTTGCTCCTTTGACCTTCAGAATATCATATTCCAATCCCTTCACTGCCTTAATGAAGATTCTTCTAGATCTTGTGTTATCCTGATTGTATTTCCACAATACTCAAATTGTTTCTTCTTGACTGCTTGTAATATTTTCTTCTTGACCTGAGAACTCTGGAATTTGTCTATAATATTCCAAGGAGTTTTCTTTCTGGGATCTTTTTCAAGAGGTGATCAATGAATTCGTTCAATTTCTATTTTTCCCTCTGCTTCTAGAATATCAGGGCAATTTTCCTTGAGAATTTCTCAAAGGATGATGTCCAGACTCTTTTTTTTAATCATGGTTTTCAGATAGTCCAATAATTTTTATATGACCTCTTCTGGTTTTATTTTACAGGTCAGTAGTTTTTTTTCCAATGAGATATTTCACGTTGCCTTCTATTTTTTCATTTGTTTGGATCTGTTTTATAATATCTTGATTTCTTATAGTCATTTCATAGTCATTAACTTCCATTTGCTCCAATCTAATTTTGAAGGAATTATTCCCTTTAGTGAGTTTTTTGAAATTCCCTTTCCATCTGGTCAATTTGGCTTTTTAAAGGCATTGTTCTCCTCATTGGCTTTTTGGGCCTCTTTTGCCATTTGAGTTAATCTACTTTTTAAGCTGTTTTTTTCTTCACTATTTTTGGGGTCTCCTGTAGCAGGCTGTTGACTTGTTTTTCATGATTTTCTTTCATCATTCTCATATCTCTTCCCAATTTTTCTTCTACTTCTCTTACTTGATTGTCAAAATCCTTCCTGAGCTTCTCCGTGACCTGCAACCAGTTCATTTTATTCTTGGAGGCTTTTGGTGCAGGAGTTCTGACTTTCTTGTCCTCCTCTGATTCTATATTTTGATCCTCTTTGTCCCCCTAAAGAGATTCTATGGTCTGATTGCACTTCCTCTGTTTGCTCATCTTGCCAGCCAATTATTTTACTTTTGATCTCTTTGTCACAGTGGAACTCTGCTTCCAGAGTAGAGAGTGCTATGTATCTATACAAAGATACTGGAGTACTTTGCCATTTCCTTCTCTAGCTCATTTTATAGATGAGGTTAACTGAGGCAAACAGGGTTAGGTGAGTTGCCCAGAATCACCCAGTTAGTAAATGTCTGAGATCAGATTTGAGCTCTGGTCTTCCTCATTCTAGGCTTAGTACTCTACTGTGCTATCTAGCTGCCCTTTTGTCACCATATTACACTGCTTTCCAGCTATTTGCATTCCTTTATCCTTGTCTGAATCACCATGAACTTCCTATTCCAAACGCCACACTCTAGAAATCTGAGATGTTACTGGTATGTATAAGTGTGGGCTTTGGGCTTTCCCTTTAAGGTCCCTTCTAAGCTCTAAATCTCTGCTTCTGTACTGTAAAACAAAAACTTATATTGTAGTCATATGCTTTTGTTAATCCTTTCCATGGCATCTTCAAGTCATTTACTTTTATATTACATGGGAATATGTGGAAATCATTAATTATCCAAGGAATACACATACTCATATACATACATATATACATGCAAACATACATAAATAGACATATACACATTAAGAACTATTTATGCCTATATATACATACATGCCTATATATACATACACTTATACACATGCACTTAGATATCTATAATGATACTCATAAATAAACATATATATTCATACATATTCACGTAAGACAGTACTATACTTATTTCTTATTTTTTCTCATTTTGTATTTAATTTTTAGTATTTAAGTCTGAAGTAAATTTTTAAAAATAAAAACAAATAAAATTTCATTGAGAACAAGCTCTTGTTAGCTAATACATCTTTGAAAACTGAATTTCTGTACCCAATGCAAATATGCTCTTTCTCCAATTTCATATATCTACTTACCACTGCTATAATTTTCAGCACTTAGTGGACATAATCTGGAATGTTTCTGAATGACAAAGAAATGACTTGAATAAATGAGCGTCATCTTTTTTTAATGTTTACCTATTTTATTTTTAATTTGTAGAATAAAAGAAACATTTCCATAACATAGCATTATAAAAAACTGATTGCATATGAAATTACAAGTCTATTGTGTATAACATACTACTCCTTTTAAAGATATAATAAAATTACCATGAAAATTTCCTTTTTTCTTGTTTTTTTCTTCCATCCCCCCCCCATGGCTACCATTAGACACAAATATGTATACATATATAAAATCATTCTATATGTACTTCTATTTATCCATTCTTTCTCAAGACACAGAGAGTGGTTTCCTTCATGGGTCCTTTATAGATATTTTAGGTACTTAATAACAGTTAAAATAACTTAGTTGCTCAAAGTTGCTCTTAAAATAATATTGCTGTATATAATGTTCTCTTGGTTCTGCTTACTTTACTCTTCATTATTTTGTACAAGTCAGCCATGTTTTTCTAAGATCATCAAGATCATCATTTCTTACAGGAGAGTAGTATTCCATCACAATCATGAATCATGACTTGTTCAGCTATTCCTCAATTTATGGGCATCCCAGCAATTTCTACTTCTTTGCTACCACAAAGAGAGCTGCTATAAATATTTTAGAACATGCAGGTTCTTTTCCTTTTTCCTAATCACTTTAGGAAACAGACCTAATAGTGGTATTGCTGGATCAATTTTATAACTCTTTGGGCATAATTTCAGATTGCTATCCAAAATGGCTGGATCAATTCACAATTCCAACAATAGAGAATTAATGTCCCAATTTTTCTGTATTCCCCCTAACATTTGTCTCTTTCCCTTCAAGTATTTTAGTCTGTCTGATGGGTGGATATCTCAGGGTGGTTTTAATTTGTATTTTCTCTAATTAATAATGATTTAGAGCATGTTATATGACTATAAATTATTTTGTTTTTTTTATTTCTAAAGACTATCTAAATCCTTTGATTTAGATCAAAGATTAAATTGGATTAAAATCCTTTGATAAATCAGTTGGAGAATGACTTACAGATTTTACAAAGTTCTTTATATATTTGAGATATGAAACCTTTATCTGAGAAATTGTCTATAATTTTTTCCCCAGTCTACTGTTTTTCTCTTTTTTGCTATTTGGAGGGAAAAAGGCAGGGCAACTAGGTTTAAGTGACTTGCCCAAAGTCACATGGCTAGTAAGTAATTAAGTGTCTGAGGCCTGATTTGAACTCAGGTGCTTGTGACTCTAGAGCTGGTGTGTATTCACTGCAGACCACCTAACCACCCCTGCCAGTCCACTGTTTTTTAAAAAGAACACTGAGAATAATAAGATAAACTCAGTTTACATATCCTAAATAGGTAGCAAGGATATGAAGCAGTAGAAACTCAGAATACTCAGAAGCATGGCAAGGCTATCTCTTCTTTTCAGATGAAAACAGAGACAGAAGGTGGGTTATGCTTTTCTAAATAATCCTTCCAATTTTGTTTTCCAGAATGACAAATCCCCAGGACGTTCTGCAAGTCGATCCAGTAACATATCAAAGGTAGGTGGACTCTGTTTGCTGGTTTACGTCCCTCTAGTGTTCTCAGCAATGCTATGGGATACAGTGCCATCCATGGTTATTTATTCTTGTCTGGGTGTTTTCCTCTTCTCGAGTTTTTTTTTTTAATTAGGCCTGTTGTATTGTTGTTGTTGTTGTTTTCTACAATATTAAGAGTCGCTGTTTGAAAAAAATAAAATAGTTTTTCATTTGATCTTTAGTCCAATACTTATGAGGTACTTACTCTCTTCAAAGTGTTGTGTATAGTGGGGGTTTTTCCTCTGTGTGTAGTGTCATTCCCAGGAAGTCCATTTTTCTGGAGTTTATGCCTTGGTGTTCTGGGTTTCAAATTACTTTTTTTCAAGGTACAGTTTTTGGAAATCAATTTGGTCATTTCCCCAAATTATAGGATCTGTGGGAATGGCATGGGGGAAGAGGCTTGAAGAAATTGAATGATGTGGGGTAGCTTGTGAAAAATGCAGAGGTTGTGAATGAAAGTAAATGAAATGAAATAAAAATAAAGCTGAAACAAGTGCTTTGTGACAACCAAGACAGAAAAAAATGAAAGTTTCATTTTACTTTCATACCAGAACCAAAAGAAGAGTTGTTTTATATAAGATAATATCCAATATTTTTCACTCCATTGAAGGAACATGGGGGAAATGGCAGGAATTATAATATGAAGGGTTTAGCTTGGGCATAAAGAGAAAGCTTAACCTGCCTTCCACTAGTCACGATTTTGCCTATCATGTAAGGTGGGTTACCACTGTGCACTCTTCTCCTGTTTGTCACATGACCTGCAGGAACCAACCATTGTCAGTTTGTCTCTAGAAACTAAACTATCTGTGGCCTGAAGAAATGGAGCCTATTTTAATTTTGACCCATACCTACTGCCAAGTTGACAGGTCTGTTCTAAAATGTCAGGTAAGCAACTAAAACTATAGAGACATTGGACTTTATTTTAGAAGTCTTGAAACCTGGATTGTTGCTTGGTTACCAAAAGTCAGTCCATTTTTTTTAGTCCTGCACTTGCTGCTATTTATTGGGAGAAGTAATGGAATGAAGGGAGAGGGGGAGAAAATTATTTGTCAAAATAGAACAGATATTTGAAAAAATATATCTAGGGAATCAAACAACACAGTTTTAAATGGATTCTGTTTTGCTGAAGTCAAATGAAGTCTAAGAAGTAAATGTTCAAGCTTTATCCTATTGGGTGAGTCATATAACCCCTTTTGGGTGAGTGAGATACTTTGAGGATTCTTTAAAAAAATCCTTGAAATATGAATTTCAATTTAATCCAACTTCATTAGGTATATCTTAAATATTTGTTCTGGTTAAAACATCATTCCATATTCTACTAGAGATATCAAATGTATTTAACATACAATTCCTTCCCTCAAGCAGGTTACAATCTAGTAAGATCTAACACATGCACAAATAATTATGATACAACATAATACATGTGAAAAGCAGTGAGGTTTAATGGATAGAGAGCGAGTCTTCTGTTAACTTGGTTAAAATAAACTTTATCTAATGGTGAAAAATGAAATAAATGTGGAGCGTGATCTTCTGAGTTAAAGTGGAAAGTCATTGTCTTTGGATTCTAATCCCATCTCTGCTAATTATGACCTCAGTGACCTTGGTTCGGGGCCTTTGTTTCCTCATCTCTAAAATGAATGCTATTAGACCTGATGCTCTCTGAGCACCCTTCCAAAGCTAACTCCTATGACAGCAGACAAAGTAAAGGAACTGGATAGAACACCAAATAGACTAAGAACCTGAGATTATTTTATACAAATATTTTGTCAGATGTTTTTATGGTCCTTAGAATATAAATATACTAAGTAACAGCTTATTGGAACAGTGTGTATTGCTCACAGCTGCAGATGGAACTGAGGGGGCAGGGAGATTCTTATCAATCTGCCATACAAGGTACAGAGGTGAGCAAGTTGAAAAACTCCAGTTGGATGGGGCATAGGTATAGTAGCAAAATTTCCTTTGTCTACTCTCCCTCCTCACCTTTTATAGGATAAAAACTAATTATTGAACTTCCATTGTTATGTCACAATGTTTACTTCTTTCATTAGAATCATAAGATTTTACAGTTAGAAGAGACATGATATATTATCTCATTTAGCCTTGTCATTTTACAGATAAAATATCATTACCTCTGTCTCTTGGTCCTGTCCTCATTAGCCTCTCTTCTCTAAATAGTAGTCTGGTACCAAGAGATTCACAAAAGAGAAAATAAACTAGTAGCTTTCTCACTTGTTAGAGAATTCAAGAAAAGGCCTGTAGATAGGGAATCCTAAAGGCTAATGACAACCAAGAAAGAAAAAATGAAAGTTTCATTTTACTTTCATACCAGAACCAAAAGAAGAGTACTTAAGACTAGGCCTCAGCCCAACCAATTATCCTGCTGTCAACACCTGAGTCTTAAACTCCTTTTAAAACTCTGAGCTTCTCCATTAATACTGAAAGTTGGGAAATAGAACCTGTAAAGAAAAGCTCAAGGAAATAGAATTATTTATCCTTGAGAAGAAAAGGCTAAGGGGCAGAGGTAAGGCTTATGGGCTCAAGAAATTTGCATGAGATTATAAAAATATATTTGATATTAAAAACTTTTAAGAGTTGTTTTATGTAAAATAATATCCAATATTTTTCCCCTCCATTAAAGGAAGATGGGGAAAATGGCAGGAATTATAACATGAGGGATTTAACTTGGGCATAAAGAGAAAAGATTTGGACAGCAATAGTCACTTAGTCTTGGAATGGATTATCAATCAGGTTATAGGACATCTGGAAATTAGTAATAATAGTGTTTGATAATGACTACTATTGTTTACAAATATGACTTTTCTTTTTTGGTTTACAAACACAATCACATATAATATGTTTGATTCTAACCAGGAATATCCTGGTTAGATACAGGTTAGATACAGGAATATCCAGAAACTTCTTAGACTATTTCAAGTTAGAAGACAGAGCACTTCACTGACAGGCAAGAAACAAGCATGATAATGTCCATTTTGGAAGGGAGGAATGAGACCTTCCTGCCACCTACTATGTGTCAGCACTGTACTAAATGCTTTACAAGTATTACCAAATTTGAGGCAGGAGTTAATATAATTATTATTATATATTATTATCCCCATTTTACATTTGAATAAAGTAATGAGGTCAAGTTACTTGCCTAGGGTCACATAGTTAGTGTCATAGGTCATGTTTTAACTCAGTTCTTCTTGACTCTGAGCTCAGGTCTCTATCCACTATACCAGCAGTTGTCAACCTGTGGGTCACGACCCCTTTTGGGGGGTTGAACAAAACTTTCACAGCAGTCACAGAGGTGGCCTAGGCCCACTGGAAAACATATATTTCCAATGGTCTTAGGAACCAAGATACCACTCCTCTATCCATCTCCAGACAGCTCTGCCCATATGCAGATATGCCCACATAGAAGTGTTGAAGGTTGAGAACCACTGCACTATACCAACTAGCTGCTACCAGCTAGCTAAGTGACCTCCCTCTTTTCTCATTTGCAGAATAAAGTAATTGGACTATGTAGCACCAACGCAATATTCACAGCGCCAACAGTGACTGTGAATATGCCAGCATAATTTAGAATTGCAAAATATAACACACTAACCATACATAAAACAGAAACAAAACATTTATTCAGATGCTCAAAAGTCAAATACCAACACCAGGAAACCGAATCCATCATAGTAACAAAGAAGTTAATAAACCATAACACGGCAGGGAGCCACACCATCCTTTAGCCTTCTCACAAACAAACCTGTGCACAAGTCTAGCTGTCACAGCAGGGGACAAACAAACACTCATAAGCCCAGCCATCACTTTGGGTGTATCCTCTCCTCCCTCCAACTCTAACTGCTATGACTCCGAGTTTCCTATGGGCTTGGCTCCACCCTTCAGCAAACTCCTCCCACCACAGGCTCCACGTGATTATATTTAGTCTATTAGCACACAGGGAAAATCTTCAAATTCCCTTAGACTTTCAAATTCCCATTACCATTACAGACTGTCAGGAACTTTTTCAATGGGACCATGGACATTTTTTTAAAATCTATTTTGGTAATCATATTTTAGTACAGTTGGATTCCTTTTTAATTTTGTATATTTTATATCATACAACTAAAACCATTATTCTTAAAATAGGTCCATAGATTTCATCTGCCAAAAGGGATCCATGAAACAAAAAGAGTTAAGAACCCCTGACTAGATAATTTCTAAAGTCCCTCTTGTTTCAGCCTTAATGTTTTTTATTTGTTCAAATAAGGAAAATGAGGGTCTAAAAGGTAAAGTTATTTATCCAAAATTCATAGCCAGTAAATGACAGATTTGGACTCAATTGCTTTGAGTTCTGAGTTGAGTGCTTTTTTTTCCCATCATGCCATATAGTTTTCTATTTTCTACTTACCTTTCTATTGTTTTAATAATAGGCAGCTTATATGCAGCCTTGGCCAAAAGCCACAGAAGTTAAGAACATCCAGTGTGAGCATGTCAGATATACTTAGCGGGGACAGGCAGCATTTATCACCTAAAAACATTTTTCTTGGAAAAATCTCTGGGAACTATAGCTACAATTGGTTCTCTCCTGTAATAGGGTAGGCCTTATGTATCCAGCATCTCGTAGAATATGTGTTCCTTGAGAACAGGAACTGTTGCCCTTCTTTGTATTCTCAGTGCTTAACACAGTGCGTAGAACATAGCAAGCACTTAATTAATGCTTACTGATTAATATTAAGCCTAGTTGTTTCTGGAGATAGAGGGATGGATTAGAAGACCTTGAAAGTTTCCTCCCAGCCTTATTATGTCTTTAACAGGTGAATGAATAAGAATGAAGCTTATTTTTAACTATCACGAGTAAAAGTTTATAACTAATAAGATTTCTCCCATGATTATATGAATGTCATCAAAAGTTCCTTGATATATACAACAGAGATAACTTTGTGGAATTACTCATGTCAAGCAAGGCATAAAACAGATACATGACGGTTTAAGTTATTTGCCATTGTCATTGAGGATGTTCAGATCAATGTCAGGAAGAAAGAGAGATTAACTATAGAATGTAAAATCCTCCAAGTGCTCTTTTTGGTGTGTAACATTGTGTTCATTGCATCAAGCTCCTGAAGACTGAAGATCTCCTAAAAGAGACTGATGGTAATTCAAAGGAGTTTGCCCTTACTAATCAGTCACGCAAGAAAAACTCCATCAGTGAGATCACCCATCTGTTGAAGTATGGTGGTTTTAAGTTATGCCAAGATCTTTCTGTGATGTTTATAAAATAGTCAGCACATGTAATAAGTTCTGATAATGATGATTTATTAGATGAGAACAAAAAGCATCCCAGGACTCTATGGGCAGTGCTTCCGTTGTGATTGTTTCTAGAGGTGTGCTACTCAGTTGTAAAACCTAAAGTAAACACAGTTCTATTTCCTATTTATATTCTTCCTTGCACTCCTGGGTAGAAGTGAGCTATCTTTCCCTCTTTTTGTTATTCCAGTTATGTCAGGTTTCTTAGGTAATACTGAACCTGAACAGAAAGCCACAAATGAACCTTAGAGGCTAAAAATAATTGATGTGAAATTGTTGCAATATATTTATGGATACTAGGCAGGGTTTATTAGAGAATAACATTTTGCTTAAAAAAAAATCTGTGGGCAGGTTGAGAATTGTTCCTCTTTGAGAGCACACTTATTGCTTCCAAACGGGTTTTCCCACAATGAAAAATTACCCAGAGTTGCCCTTCTGGGGAATTCTTTGGGAGCTTGTGATTGGTGCCTGCAACTAGCTTTAATTTGTTATATATTCAATGTCGTAAGCAATTCAACAAGCAAACTGTTATAAGGTAGGTGCAACAGTATTTTCAATTCAAGTCTTCATCTAGTACATAGTAACATAAATAGCTGAAAGCACTTTTGGGCGGGGATGTGGAAAGTTTCTATTAAAAGTAGGTCATAGTACTGAACTCAGTTATAGCGAAACTATTTTTTTAAACCCTCTATCTTAAAATGATATTTCAGTCCATTTCCATTATTTTGTATAATATTTCGAGGATTTCATTTACTTTGTAAAGGCTCAATTACCCATTTGATCACTTTTTGGTAGCATCAAATAGGGTATCAAGAAAGAAATATGCTGAAGGAGATAAAATATGATTCCTGAAGCTTGTTTTTTCCTGTCATAAACTGTGTGAGCATTCTAAATCTTTTAATATTACTTCAGGAAAGGTACCGAATCCTCAAATCTACAAAATAATAATGATAATGATAGTTAACATTTTTTTAGGTTTAACATTTATGTAAGCTCTTCAAGTGCCTGACATACATTTTTTGATTTGATTCTTACCATGCTGTGCAGTAGGTGTTGTTATTATCAACATTTTTAGATGAAAAAACTGAAACTCAGAGATGTTCTGATTTACCCAGTGTCACCTAGTTAGTAAATGTCTGAGTTAGGGTTTGAAGCAGCGCTTCCTGACTGTAAGTCCAGTGCTCTGATATCGGATACATTATCTCCCATACATTTTTTTTACAGTTGCCTCATCTTTAACTGCCCATATGGTACCATTTTTTAAAAAAAAATTAAAGCTCCTGCAGCCAAATCAAGGTGAAGGAATTCCAAAGAGGTGATATCTGGGGAATTCATTCTGGCTAATATGAGCAATGAATCTTTGAAACAGGTATTTAATGTGCTATTGGAATTAGAAGTTCCACTTGGATTTCTTTGTACCTGGGACCAATCAGTCATTAGTCCTCTCAGCCTAAATGTCTTCAAAATGAGAAGTTTGACTTGACATTCAGTTAATTATTAAAATATTTAATATACACGAGGCATTGTACTGGACTCTGAATACAAACAGAAAAATGAGACATTCCCTGCCCTCAAGAAATTTCTATTCTTCTAGGATCATTCCAAATGATCCCAAATAAGGAATATAGCATTTATATCCTCCCCACTGCCACATAACAACAACAACAACAATAATAATAATACACAATGTTGGATCAGAAAAGAAAAGAAATGACAATAGAGCTGAATCTAGAGGGAGGTCTACTGTTTGGAGAAGTGGAGGCAAGGAGGGAATGAATTCCAGGCATAGAAAACAACCTATGCAGAGCAGCTAAGTGGCACAATGGATAGAGCACTGAGTCAGGAGGACCTGAGTCCAAATCCAGCCTCAGACATTTATTAGCTGTGTGACGATAGGCAAGTCATTTAATTCCAACT
>CM053601.1:92143157-92168960 GCA_028646575.1 Pseudocheirus occidentalis
AAAAAAAAAGAAAGTTCTGTGATTTGAGAAACAACACAGCAGAGTGGATAGGGCACTGGCTTCAGATTTAGGAAGATCTTCCCCTAACATTTAATAGCTATGTGACCCTGGACAGGTAACCTCTCTATGCTTCTGTTTTTGCAAGTCACTTAATTTCAGCCTGCCTCAATTTATTCATGTATAAAATGAAAATAATAATAGTACCTAATATCCAGGGTTGCTGTTAGGATAAAATGTGATAATGTCAGTAAAGCTCTTTATAATCCTTAAAATACTATATAAATGCAATCTATTGCTATAGAAGATATTATTAAATCTATGATCCTAAAATCTTCTATCAGATATGTCTAGAAATGTGAGATTTGAACCCATGTTCTGATTGCACATCCTATGCCAGAGGTATCAAATTCACAGGCCAGCCTGCAAGATGTGGGCAAAATTCCCTAGTGCAGCATGAACCATTCAACAAAATATATAAAAATACAATGAAGCATGAATGTGGTTTTTTGAGTCAATTTACAGCCAGCAAGAATCTATTTCTATTTGAGCTTCACACCACTGTCCTGTACTCTATATGCCACATTCCCATCATCACCATACTATGATTGTCCATTACATGTAGGAAAATAAATGAGGTGACCAACATAATTTCTTTATGTTTTCATTTTGTGCTATTTGCCAGTGGGAACCTTTTTTTTCAAGGGATATATAATTGAGTGTGAACTGAAAGCTAAGCTAGGAGTATTTAGAAAGGTAGCCCTAGACGCAATGAGCATCACAGCTTTTTTTTCTGCTCATTCCTCCTATGCCAGTGGGCATTGGGTGGGTGTGCTAGAACAGAATAGCAATGACCTCAGACTGACGCATGCTCTGAGAATGAGCCTTTCTCTCTCTGCTCCCCCCACTACACACAAAGAAGACCCAAGGGGACCCAGAGGAATACTTGACAAGTACTATGCTGCTACCCCCAGTCTTAGACATATTTTCTGAATATGATTCACTTCCATCACATGCCCTGTTCATGACCACTACAATTAGCGGTCCTATTAATGATCTATAGACCCTGAATTCCATACTTTGTTCCCCTACATACCCTATAATCCTATGAGCTATCCTGAACTTTTAAAATCTTATATTTAAAATCCTAGATTTATAGAAGAGGAAGCTCTTCTACAAAATAGATAAAATATCCACACTTCTAGGTTTGTTGTGAGAAAAGTACTTTACAAACCTTAAAGTTCTCTATAAATAGTTCCTATTGTTATATTTCTTCTTCCCCTCCTTCCTGCTTGGCCTCCTTTTCTCATTGGTAATCAGCTCTTCCCTCAGGGCAAGCAAGAACTTATGTGCTCACTGGGAGGTATGATATGATCTACAAGCCAGTGGGTCTAACTACAAGGGAATGTAAGAAGAAAAAGTATGAAATTAAATTTAAAAAAATAGTACCAACACAGAGGTGGTGGTTATTTTTTAATCTCTGCTTACATATATCTTAGAAATTTAAAGTTCTTAACTATTTATTAAGCTAAAATGGCTTGAAATAGAATGGAATGCCTTCTCAGCTTTGCATCTTGAAAATGAATAATATGCCATATATATCTGTTAGCCCTTGAACAGTCATTTCAGTAACCCCCGACAGCAGGGGTCATTAGCTGAGAATTAGCCAATTATCAAAAAGGGAAGATAAAGAAGGATTTTGAAAGAATCCCCACTAACCCTTTCTTCTCAAGTAAGCTTGGTCATGTATCTATACACAGGAAAAAACTACTATCTTTGATAAAATCTGCATATATATGCATACATATATAAAGATGTAGGAACACATACATATTATACCTATATATGTAAATGTGTATAGCTGTGTGTGTGTGTGTGTTTGTATGTCTGTGTGTGTGTAGGACTTTTGAGATGCAATGTTTGAGGTGATCTGTTTTCCTGGGCAATATTACCATTAAGGAAAGTGGGAAGGTCTCATTAAGACTGATGATTCTGATCACTAACAGATTAACTGTTACAAAAAGAAGATAGTTGCTGAGGTAGAATTTGTTTTTGTTTAAATTAAAAGTTTATGACTATTTTTTCTTTTTTAATTTCATTCCACAATATTCTTCAAGTATAAAATTGTTGTGCCTTCCTTTATGCCCATAACTGCCCTAGGATGGATTTTTGATCAATGATTTATTGGACAACAGTGTCTGACATTTTCCTTGTCTTACAGAACTTTGGAATGATTTCACTAACTAGAGCTATTGAAATGAAATAAGATTGACTTGATAAATTTTGTAATTAACTGCTAAGCTCACCTGGCCAAATGTAACAAACACTTGGCACACTTGGCAGTTTTTCTTCTCTGCTGGAGAGAGAGAGACAGAGAGAGAGAGAGAGAGAGAGAGAGAGAGAGAGAGAGAGAGAGAGAGAATAACATTTATTAAAAGTTAACATTCACATCCAATAAAATAATCCTTTGAAATATAGTCAAGAATTATAAATTGGATGTATTAACTGCTAACTCATAATTGTCCAGAGATGTTTTCTAGAAGACAAAAATAGTAGAAAGATTGGCTTTGAGTCACATGACCTAGGTTACAGTCCCACCACACACACACACACACATACACACGCACACATACATATAGATACTGGATTTTTATCTAGATATCTATCTATATAGAGTATAGACATATATTTACATTGTGCATGTATATTTGTATAAGTGTACATATAGGTACATGTACATGTTGTATAGATAGATATCTATATATTCATATATGTTGTTGTTCAGTCATTTTCATTAATATCTGACTCTTCTTGACCCATTTGAAGTTTTCTTGGCAAGGATACTGGAGGGGTTTGTCATTTCCTTCTCCAGCTTAGTTGACAGATGAATGTAGACAAAAGGGGTTAAGCGACTTTCCCAGTGTCATATACCTTGTAAGTGTCTGAGGCTAGATTTGAACTTGGAAAATGAGTGTTCCTGACATCAGGTCCACACTACCCACTGTGCAGCAGGCCAATATATACATACGTACATACATACATACACACATATACACATGTATATGTATATAATGTGTATATATAAGTATATACATATATAGATATAGACTTACATGCACACACATAGATATACATACATGTGTGTATGTATAGATATGTGTATATATATTTATTTATAAATACATATACACACACTCTCAAAATGACCTTGGAGAAGTCATTTGGTATTCATAGACCTCAATTACATTATTTGTAAAATATCAAACTACCCTTTGACCCAGCAATACAGTGCATTTCTAAAGATGATTAGGGAAAAAGAAAAATAACATATATGTTCTAAAACATTTATGGCAACTCTCTCTGTGGTGGCAAAGAATTGGAAACTTTGGGGATGCCAGTCAATTAGGGGATGGCTCAACAAGTTGTGATATATGACCATGATGGAATTATATTGTGATATAAGAAATGATGAGTTCATAGATCTTAGAAAAACATGGAAAGACTTGCACAAAATAAGGAAGAGCAAAATGAGCAGAACCAAGAGAACACTGTATACAATGATAGTAATATTGTTTTGTGAATGACTTTGAGAAACCAAGCAATTTTGACTATTACAAATATTTAAATTGACCACAAAGAACTTATGAAGAAAGACTATTCAATTGGAGAAAGAACTGATAAAAGGAACTATGTATACAATGGTCTTATATATACATACATATATATATATATACATACATACACACACATGTAGAAATATATCTATATCTTTATCATCCATATCTATATCTATATCTATATGTATATCTATCTATCTCTCTATAAATGTATACACTCATATTCGTGTCTAATGGTAGTCATCTCTGGGGGGAGGGAAGAAAAAAAGAATTTTATGGTAACTTGATTATATATTTAAAAGAAATAGCAAGTTGTCAAATTTGTCAACTACATCAAATTTGTAGTTTCATGTACAATCATCTTTTTTTCTATTCTACTATGTTATGGAAATGCTTTTATTTCTTAAAGTTCAGAACAAAATAAATAAAATTTAAAATAAAGAGTATTAGGTTTAGGGGCAGCTAGGTGGTGCAGCACCAGCTCTGGAGTCAGGAGGACCTGAGTTCAAATGCAACCTCAGACACTTAAACACTTACTAGCTATGTGACCTTGTGCAAGTCACTTAACCCCAATTGCGCTGCCTTTCCCCCTCCAAAAAGAACAAGAAAGAAAGAAAGAAAAAAAGAAAGAAAGAAAGAACGAAAGAAAGAAAGAAAGAAAGAACATTAGATTTGAACGAGATACAAATATATGTGTATAAAATCCGTGACTATATAATAATGAGAAAATCCTCTTTTTTTCATAAATGTGGAATCTCCCTATATCAACCAGACTGGAAGTGCCATGGACTCAACCTAACTGTTGATATGTAGAGGAGCTTTGACTAGCTTTATCTGGGAGCTGGGCTACTTAATTCCTTCTAGGCAGCCTCCTTTCTACCTGAGGGCTCACCATACTGGTTTTGAACATAATGCAGATACTCAATTGACAATGTGCTGCAGCTCAAAACTGTTAAGAGTCAACAGATCTTTCAGCATCAATCTTTCCCATAAAAAAGGATTATACTGTTATGCCACCAAACTGAGTGATCTTATGAAAATCTTTAATAATGTATCTATTTTTAGATTCACTAAAGAAATCCATACTTATATGTTGCAACCATATAATAATATTTTAAATAACATAGTGAAACAACTGACACTGATAATTGAATTAATATTCCCTTTCTAAAAAAACTTTAATTCCATGTTTAATCAAAACTTCCACTTTCAATTTAGACAAAGTTCAAATAAAAGTTAGATATGTCAAGATATTTTTTTTTACAAAGAATCATTACAATGACTTTTATTCCTCTTTCATTTCAAAACAAGTAACAATAGGTATGGATAGCTAGGGGGTGGAGTGGATAGAGCTCTGGGCTTGGAATCAGGAAGATTCATCTTTATGAGTTCAAATCCCACCTCGAACACTCACTTATTATTCTTTGTGACCTTGGGCAAATCACTTAACCCTGTTTGCCTCAGTTCCTTATTTGTAAAATGAGTTGGAGAAGGAAATGGTAAACCACTCCAGTATCTTTGCCAAGAAAACTCCAAATTGGGCTACAAAGAGTACGATAGGACTGAAATGACTCAAAAACAACAAAAAATAATAGGTACATGGAATGAATTAACAGAACTACTCATTCAAATGTGTAAGTCTATATTCAAAATACTAAAATGGAGCAGTGATTTAATTGATTAAAATATTCCCTCCAACAATGCAGAGCATAACTCATCTATATCTGAAACATTTACTTGATGTATCAAGTAAATTTTATTTATTGCAACTCACAAGCAATAATTACCAGTTATTGGCAAAAATATCATTTCTCACTAAAGTATTATGAGTTGGCTAGTTTTCTATTGTTGGTTGGCTAAGCTTATTAAAAAAGTGCTGAGTCACAGAGTACATTATTTAGTCATGAAAGGTAAAAAGATGTGAATGGTTTGAGATTTGTCTTTTAACACCATTCACATAGGATACCCCTCATACATCAATTTTATGTATGTAGAACATTTACTGTTAGTGTCATTAGAAAGACCAAAAATTAAGAAGGTAATTTCATAAGAATTCAGTATATAAACATAAAAAATGCCATACATTGTCACACAGGATTTAAGATTTGGGTTGACAGTGGAGTCAGTGATGTAGGAGATCAATTAGTCACCAAAAATTTATGAAACTTTTACCATGTGCCAGACATTGTACTAAATACTAAAGATATAAAGAAAGGGAAAACCATAGTCATGACAGATCACCAAGTAGATCACATTCTAATGGGAGAGACAATAGGAAAAATTGTGTATATAAGATATATATTTGTGTGTGTGTGCGTGTGTGTATGTGTGTGTGCATGTGTGTGTGTGGGTATGAATACATACACATAGATAGAGCACAAATGGAAAATAAACTCAGAGGGAAGGCACTAGCAGTAGGGCAAAGGCAGAAGGTAGAACTTGAACTGAATCTTGAAGAAAATCAGAAGGAAATGATGAGAATGAAGAGCATTCCAATCATAGTGGAGGGTCTTTACAAAGGCACAAGTTGGGAAATGAATTGTTAGGTACAAAGAATAAAAAGAATGTCTCTCACTGGAATACATGAAGAAGAGTTAAGTGTAGGAAGGTAGGAAGGAGACATACATGAAAGATATTATGAAGGTAGAAATGAAGAGTCTTGGCAGCAGAATGGATATATGGGGTGACTATGAGTGAAGAATTAAAGTAGATATGAGACTGCAAACCTGAGTAAGTCAGAGAATGGTGTTGTCTTTGATAGTAATGGGAATATTTGGAAGAGAGGAAGTTTTGGGGAATAAAGGCAATGAGTTCTATTTCAGACAGGTTGGGTTTGATTATATCTATGGAACATCCAGTTTGAGATGTCCAAGAGGCAGTTGGTGATGTGAGCCTGGGGGTTAAGAGATGTTTAGGGATGAATAAATCCGAAAATCATTTGAATAGAGATGATAGTTGAACCAGCAAAAGTTAAGGAGGTCCCAAGTGAGATAATATAAATGGAGAAGAGAAGAAGGCCCAGGCCAGAAACTTCAGGAACTCCCACAGTTAGGGGGCATGAACTAGAGTAATATTCACCAAAAGAGGCTGAAGAGTGACTACGTAATTAGGAGGAGAACCAGGAGTGAACAGTATCATAAAAATCCAGAAAGGTGATAATATCTAGGTAGAAATTGTGATTGACATTGGAAATTTAGAGTATTTGTGGGATTATTGACGTGTGTTAATTAATGTTGAAGCTCCCTAATATGAGAGCAAGAGCTGGGATGGAGAATAAGACTGTGAACTAGAGACCGAAGTCTTTGAGGAAAGAAGGAAGGGGTTGGTACATATCAGTTATTAGAATCTTGACTGGGTGATAAGTTTAGATGAGTGAAATAAATCTCAGAGGAAAAGACTTTATTGAGTGATGATGGTAAAGGGAGAATCTGGAAGTGGCAATGGGAAGTAAGGAATATTGTAACTCCCATGACATGACCAGTCTTATGAAATGAATGAAAAGGGAAAGGAAAGGGTGATAAGGAACAATGTGTCATCAGGAAGGAGACTTTCAATTAAAAGATTCCATGATTCTGGGGACCATGTACTGAGTCACAAGCAGAGACACCAAGAAATGCTATTGCATGAGATCATGCTTGTCCTTTTTGAGAAAGAACTTAAGAGATAAGAATATTAACTCATAACATCTTGGTTTTCCTCCACTATAGATGCCATCATTAATGTAAGTGCATGATAGTCTCTCTAGTTCTACCTTCTATGTGAAATATTCTGTCATATGTTTTCTCCTTGAGCTTTGTATATTTTTTCTATCTACATCCTTCATGATTTTACAGTAATGAATTTAGAAACAAATACCTGGGTTATCTGGGCATGAGAGCAAATGGAAAGAGCTGTGTGACCTTGTGCATGTTATCAAACTTCCTTGAGACACATTACCTCTTTTATCAAATGAGAAGGTTGAACTAGATGATTTTTCAGGGCCTTTACAATATTAGATCTGTGATTTTACAATTATATCCCCTCATTGTTTCTTTTAGATGGACTTTCCTCTTATTTCTCCCAACTGGTAGTGCCCTCTATTCCTAAAAACTTTATATTTAATGACATAGTACTTATTTTGTGTTATACACACATTTATATGTGTATGTATATAACATATGTATATATATATATGTATGTGTGTGTGTGGTTATATATGTACATATACTGTCACTTTATAGACTATAAACTGCTTTACAAGACACAGAATTATTTCATTTATCTAGTAGAATATAAACTCTATTATAAAAAAGGAATGTTTCATTTTTAGTCTTGTTTCCGTAGCCCATAGTATGTGATCAATATATTGTTTATTCATTGATTGTTCTCTCCAGTCTGAAGAAACCATTGATTTTTAGTTGACTTTCTTGGGATATCTTTGTTTCTTCTTAATAGATTTGGTTGCCCTTCTCTAGAACTAATCAAGTTTCATAATAACTTTCTTAAAGTGTAACAACTAGAACTACACAGTCTTTCAGGTGTGAAATTCTAGAGAAGGTTAATGTCTTGTGGCACAATTCCAATATCCTGAATAATTCTCATATTTTGTTTCTGTTTTTAGTCACAGCAGCACATTTTGCCAATGTTGTTCTTAGGAGGTAGCTTAAATTCTGTCACATTCATGAATTCCAGCTTGTTCAGTCATTCCCAAGTTGATGCACATTCCCTTAGTTTTCAGGGTTTTTTTGCCACCATAGAGAGAACCTTTATAAATATTTTTGCCTAAAAAGGTCCTTTTTCTCTCTCTTTGATCAGTTGTATAGTTGGGTAAAAGGGCACACTAACATTTTATTAACTTTTTGTGTATAATTCCAAATTGCAAATGGTTGAACTCATTCATAGGTCCACCAATCAATGTGCCCGTTTTTTCACAGCCCCTCCAACATTTATCATTTTCCTTAGTTTTGTAATCTTCATCAATCTTATAGATATAAGGTAGTTTCTCAGAATCACTTTAATTTGTATTTCCCTATGTAGTAGTGATTGGTAGTATTTTGACTGCTAGGTTCCTTTCCTGTGTTGTAATTAAAATCTCATTTGTTCATCCTGTAAGTATAATTTGGATTTATTTTTCCCTGTCTAGGTTATCTTGTAATTACTGACATTTAAATGCATCTGACACTTTGATGTATGCTTAAAACTTCATGAGATCATCATTCTAATCATGTCCATTGGCTTTATATTTAAGTAACCTGGAATGAATGAATGAATGAAAAACATCTGTTAAGCATTTACCATATGCCAAGTACGATATTATTATGCTAGGCATACAAATTCAAAAATCAAAACTGTCTCTGACATCAAAGACCTTCAACCAAGATTGAACTGAGGGATGACAATATACACAAGGAAGTAGCCAACAACGAAACTTTTGATCTGAGAAGTCACTAGGAACTGTGAAGGAAGCCATTGGGGAGTCCATTAAAATGCCCTTTCCAGAAGCAGCGGTAGTATAGATTTGATATGATATTCTCAAAACAAGAGTTGGAAGAAATAGCAAGGAAATGACTTGGATGGGAAGGGTGTCTATGAAGTACATCCCAAGGTCTTTGGTACTAACTGACACACCAGTGAGGAGAGCACAGTACTGGCCATCCCAAAGAGGTGGTAAGAGCTTGATATTTTCTGCAGACTTTGGAGATTAAATTCTATGTTCCCTCTTTTAGGTCACTTGAAGTAGATGGCATTTATGTAGCACTTTAGGATTAGCAAAGAGCTTTATATGCATTATCTCATTTAACTTTATGTTGTTCAGTTATTTCATCATGACTGACTCTTTGAGATCCCATTTGGGGTTTTCTTGGCAAAGATATTGGAGTCGTTTTATAATTTTCTTCTCCAACTCATTTTATAGATGAGGAAACTGAGGGAAACAGGATTAAGTGACCCAGTCAGGATTATACTGCTAGTAATTATATGAGGTCTGATTTGAACTTAGGGGGAAGATGAGTCTTTCTGACTACAGGTCCCATGTTCTAGCCTTTTTGCCACCTATCTGTCACATTTAACCTTATAGGAATGGTAAATTCTATCTACTACCTCTTCATTTGAATCATTCGTCATACTTACTATTTGTGGATTCATTCCAAGGAAATGTGTATTTATACCTACCCTTTCTTTTTAATTTAAAACAGCACAACTATTATACCTCAATTTATCTTTTAAAACCAACAATACTTGACAAGGAGCTTTGTTAAAAGTTTTCTGTTAAAGGATTGAAAAACTGGGTGTGTACATCTCACCAGTCAGATTGGCTAAGATGACAAAACAGGAAAATGACAAGTACTGGAGAGGATGGGGAAAAATTGGAACTCTAATGCATTGTTGGTGGAGCTGTGAACTGATACAACCATTCTAGAGGGCAATCTGGAACTCTGACCAAAGGGCTATAAATAATTGCATACCCTTTGACCCAGCAATACTACTTTTGGGGTTGTATCCCAAAGTGATGATAGAAGTGGGAAAATATGTACAAAAATATTTATTGCAGCTCTCTTTGTGGCGGCAAAAAACTGGAAATTTAGGGATGCCCATCAATTGGGGAATGGCTTAACAAGTTATGATATATGAATGTAATGGAATACTATTGTGCTATAAGAAGTGGGAAGAACATGGACTTCATAATTACCTTGAGAGGCTTATACAAATTGATGCTAAGTGAGAAGAACAGAATCAAGAAAAATTTGTACACAGTCACAGATACATCATATATATGATGACCAGACTTGACAAACTGGACTCTTCTCAGCAACACACAGTTAAACGACAACTCTACAAGTCTCAGGATGGAAGGATATATCTACATTCAGTGAAAGATCTAGAAAGACTAGAGTTTAAATGGAGACTGAAGCAACACATGCTAGCGTTCTTTTCTGTGTTTGTTTTTGTTTCTTTTTTCCCATTGTTCACTCCATTGGTAACAATGCTTCTATACAACCAGACTAATGTACAAATTGAAAGAGTTTGCAGATCCTATACATGATTGTATGCCACTATGGGGGGCAGGGAAAAGAATGGGAGAAAATCTGAAACTCAAGTGATTCTGGAACTAAATCTCGTAAACTAAAAGTAAATGAACAAGTCAATAAAAAAATTAAAAAAGAAAAGCAAAGAAAAGCATGGCCTAATCTCTGCTACTTGGGAGCCTGAAGCTGGTAGGAATTCAAGAGTTCTGAACTACAGTAAAGCTAAAGCTAATGTGGCATCTTAAATCATGTACCTTAATAATGAACTCCTAGGAACCAGGAATCATCAAGTTGCCTAAGGAGGGTGGAATCAGATCAGATCACAAAGGGATCAAGTCAAATCTTCCTTGCCTTTTAGTAGTGGGTTTGGGCCTGTGGGTGGCCATACCTTTGATAAGATGGAAACACTCAGTCTCAAGATAGAAATAACAAAACAACAACAACAGCAAAATAAAGAATTGGAAAACCTCTGGTTGTGGATTTCTGAGAGAACAGATTTAAGAATCTACACAGACTAGGCCCACCCATATGGATCTATATATTTTACGTAAGAGTACCTATAACAATGAGATCTCAGACTAGTTACAGTAATTTACTCTGCTGAAAAACTAGTAGATTAATCAGTTATAGTTTCCTCCTATAGAAGCCATGTTTCTTTTCTTAGACAGCAGCAAACCTGTTCGTTATTATAGTGTCTGGTGTAGAAGTGAAATTCACTAATTAATAACTCCAGGAATCTCTTTTGGAATATTTATTATAGCAGGATAGTTCTTGCTAGAATCTGCCTGTACTTCAACATACATTGGTCACTTATGCTGTCAGGTTGTGCATTTTATTCCCCCATCACAATTTTAACTGCATTTCTTCAGAACTTTTAGGTGCATACCATCCATTCCTAGTGATTTATCTATATCTAGTTTGTTAATTAGATCTAGTAAGTCCTGTACATTGACCACACCTTGATTAGATACATACATACATACATGTGTATATGCATGCACACATACATACATATATATATATATATATGTAGATATTTCTATACCTACTTATCTATGTCTATATCTGTATAACCATATATAGGTTATTTCTATCTATCTATCCTGTCCATTTCAAAAGGTAGTTTGAGAATGGGAATCTCCCTAACACTCTTTGCAGCAAGAACAAATACATTCAATATGTATAATACTCCTTTGGTCCCTTAGTATACATTCTGCATTATGATTGTTAAGCAGTTCCAGACAGAAATTCTCTGTCTTCCTGAATTTGACTTACCTTAATAAACAAAACCAAAAACTGTTAGAGGATTTGGAATCACAGAACAGAAAAATCATAGTATTTCAATAATGAAAGACACCTTAACCATCATCAAGTCTAATCCATGCCTCCTAAAAATGAATTCTCATTAAAATGCATCCTCCAAATGACCATACAGTATTTACTTGAAGACCTATAAGGAAGGAAAACCCATCACTTCCAGAGACAGCTCATTCCACTTTAGAATAGTGTAAATTATTAGGGATCTTTCCTGTGCATCACACCTAAACTGATTTCTCAGTACCTTCATTACATTGCTCCTAGTTTTTCCCTCTTGGGCCAAACAAATTTAATCACTTTCACAGGACAATCTACCTATAAAGCAATTAAGAACAGCTATTATATCATCTTTGAGTCTTTTCTTCACTTAAAACACCCACAATTCCTTCTATTGAAATGTCATGATTTCAAGGTTATGTGCCATTCTTCCTCTGTATACTCTCCATCTTACTGACACATTTCCTAAAATTTTATGTTCAGTACTGAACACAAAAGTCCATAGGCGGTCTGATCAGTAAAGAATCCAGCAGGAGTATAACCTTATTTTTGGCAGCTATGTCTTTTCTAATATCACAATTCTTAAATACTTTTTAGACCCACCTTACTATACTTTTTGTTTGTACCTGATCACATACTTTTTTGTGTGCTTCATCATTCAGTATCTCTTTCCTTATTTTAAAAGCAGCTAATATCACTTTTGATCTGCCCAATAATTTAATGCCTTGTCATTATCATATTTTATAAATATCCAATACTTTTAATACTCATAGACATCAAGGACCATATATAGTTAAATATTTTGGCATGGAAATAAAAAAGTCTCCCAACTTCTAAGAGGTCATATTACAGATATTCCTTGATATAGAAGATAAAAGTTGTATTTTCTTTGGAGAAGTTGAATATGTTCTGGAAAGACATGTGACCTCTCTGTAACATTTGAGATTGATGACCATCCATCCCCTTCTTCTAGACAGTCTTTTTTCCCTGGGTTTTTGTAACATTTCTCTCTCCTAGATCACCTGCCTTTTTAGGTGGTCCTTTGCTATAACATTATTTGCATCTGACCTTTTAACTTTGGTTATAACCTAAAACTCTTTCATAAGCTTCTCTTCCTTCATCATTCAACTTTTCCTCTTGGTAGTCTTGTCAGCTCAGATGGTTTCAGTTATCATCACTGTACTGATGAATCCCAGTTCAATAGATGTAACTCTACTCCTCCACTCTAACTGCCACTGGCTATTTTTTAGCTAGATATCTCTTAGCATCCCAGTCTTAGAATGTATAAAACAAACCTACTCTTTCTCTCTAAACCAGTGTTTCTCAACCTGTGGGTCACCATTCCTTTGGGGTTTAATGATCCTTTCACAGGGGTCACAGGAATTGCCTAAAACCATTAGAAAACACATATTTCCGATGGTCTTAGGAACCGAGACACTGCTCCTCTATCAGTCTCCAGGTGGGTCTGCCCACATGTAGATATGCCCACATACAAGTATTGTGGGTTGAGGCACAAGGAAGGTTGAGAACCACTGCTCTAAACTTTCTTTTTTTCCTGACTTTGAAATTTTTATGGAGGGAATCAGCATGCTTCCAGTCATCTAAGTTTGCAATCTCAGAGTCATCCTAAACACTTCAGTCTCCCTCATTCTTCATATGCAATCAATTTTGAGTTCTTGACAGTTTTACTTCCAGTTCATGTCTTTTAGCTGTCTTCTTCATTCCATTGATATAGCCATGAACCTTCTTTGAATGATAATTACTTCTCACCTTGACTATTTCAACAACCTCAATTAACCAATTAAATTTTTTGTCAAAGTAGGAACCTCTTTTGTGTTTGTCCATCAGCAAGGGTTCATTTCTCTGATTTTCCTACTTTTATGCATCTTTTCCTGGATATTCCTCTTACCCCCCCCCAATAGATCCCAGTTTCGTATTTTTCTTACTATTTTGTCATCTCAAAGTGTTTTCTCTTTAAACATTGCTCAGCTACAATATTATGCAAACCTTTCAACTTGGTGGAAAATAAGATAATTCATTTCAGCAAGCAACTGTATGTATACATTCACATATATAAGAAATACTTATTGATTAATTCATATAACAATTAAAGGTTTTGAAAAGCCCTTTGTATATAGTATTCATTGAACCTTGCATCATACTTCTGAAAGAGTTGTTATCATTATCTCTATTTTATATAAGAAGATATTGAAGCAGAGAAATGGTAATTTTTCCCCAAATCACACTATCTCTTTAAAAGACTTTGAAAAACCTTTAATTGTTATATCAATTAATAAAAAAGTATTTATTAGGTACCTACTAAATGTCAGACTCTATGCTAGACATTGGGATTAAAAAGACAAAGAGAAACAATCCCAGCCTTCATTTACATTCTATCAGAGGAAATTATAGACACATATATGTTTTGTGTATATGTGTATATATACAGAGGTACACATGTAATTACTGTATAGTAAGCACTTCATTCATGCTTGCTGAAATGAATTATCTTATTTTACAACAAGGTGAAAGGACTGCATAAGTTTTAGCTGAGAAATGTTTCTTTATTTAAAAATAATTTTCAAATAATTCCAATATACCTTTTCTTCCCAAACTTTGAAGTAATATGTGACAGAACTTCAGAACAGTTTAAAGAGCAAACATTTTGAGATGTCAAAATAATAAGAAAAGTAGGGAAATTGGGCTCTATGGGAGGGAGACAAAAGGAATATTGAGGAAAAGACACATAAAAGTAGGAAAACCAGAGAAATAAGCCCTTGCTGATACGCAAACACAATAGAGGTTCCTACTTTGACAAAAAGCTATAAGAATAAATGAAGATACTGGTAAAAGTGGTATTTAGAAAGCTAGAATTGGAGCCATGAAGACAAGAATCAAACCAAAGATTTCATGACTCCAATTCTAGCTTTCTAAATACCATTTAATGCTGCTTCTCTATGTCAGTGAAATTTCATTATCTAAGATTACTCTCAATATTGTATATTCATTACTTTTAGTATTTTGCTGTTGTTCAGTTGTGTCTATCTCTTCATTACCCCATTTGGGGTTTTCTTGGCAAAGACTCTGGAGTGATTTGCCATTTCCCCCCAACTCATTGTACAGATGAAGAAACTGAGGCAAAGTTAAGACCAGGGTCATACAGCTAGTAAGTATCTGAGGCTGGATTTGAACTCAAGAGGGATAGTCTTCCTGATTCCAAACTGAGCACTCTAACTACTGCACCAACTAGCTGCCCACTTTAAGTGTAGTCACTTATAATTAGGAAGTTTTGTGCAGTTACATATGGGCCCATCATCATCACTAGCACACAGGACTCCGTAACTAAATGATCTATTTATTTTTTTAAATCTTGGTTTTCTTTATATCCATGAAGTTTAATGAATAATTCAGCTTTTTTTTAAAAGAAGATAACCTAGCTGAAAATGATAAAGCTTGATAGTTGAAAAGGAGCTGGATTTGAAGTAAACAGATTTTAGTCCAACTTTTTGTTTTGCTACTTACTAGCTTTGTGACATTTGACATATAAGCTACTTAACTGAACTTAACTTTAGTTTACTTGTCTGTAAAATAATACTGATATGATTAAAAGTCGACATATAGTACTCTAAAGTTTTCAAAGTGTTTTAAATATATTACCTCATTTAATTTTCACAATTCTGACATTAATGGTTGTATTAGCTATCTGACAAAACTGCTGTGAGATTTAATTGAGATCCTGCCTATAAAGTTCTTTATAATTGAGCCCTGTACTATTGGCTACATAATGAGAAGACAGGACTCATTGGAAAAGACCCTGATGTTGGGAAAGATTGAAGGCAAAAAGAAAAGGGGACAGCAGAGCATGGGGTGGCTAGATAGTGTCATGGAAACAACTAATAATTTGGATAGACTTCAAAAGATGGTAGAGGATAGAAGGGCCTGGAGTACTATGGTCAATGGGGTCTTGAAGAGTCAGACATGACTCATCAACATATTATGAAAAAAGAAAAGAGGGTTAATAAATCAAAAAGCACTGAACATCACATTTGGGTCTATCAAAGGCAGGGTCAGCACAAGGGTATCTAATAACTATTTGCCTCTGTTTTCACATATTAACTATCTAATGTGTTTCTGGAAGAACCCTACCTTGGTCTGAGAGATCATGCTTGGAGGTAGCATCTAGCTCTATAGAACAAAAACTTGCTACAATTTGACTTTTATTTGAATCAATATGAATTTTAACAATGGATATTAGTTGAAAGTAACTTTGGTGGAAGTTAGCGTTTATGGGGTTGGATTTTGTGAGGGGATAACAGGATCTTAAACATCTCTCTGTGAATACATAACAGCACATTATAATATTTGTACCCAGATAACCAAAGTAGCTGAGTGATCCTAAGGTACCAAGTCTTCACAACATCGATATATTTCTAGCGCAAATCTCGGTGCCTTTTCTCCCCTTTCCGCTATAAAGAGGGTGACTGGCTTTTTGCTCCACTCTTTCCAGTTAAACTTAAATCGGATCTTAAAAAAAAAAGCCACGAACACCCCAGATCTTAGCTCTGATGATTTTAATCTGATAAGTAGAGATCCCTATCTTTACCAAACGAGTACCCCTTTCGTTTGGTAGGAAAGGAGAAGAACCAGCCTAATGCCTGTTACCAGCCTAATTGTACTGTTCTCACAGAGAACAAAATGACCTCTTCGCCCTTTCCGTGCTCCCTTCCCCCACTTACAGCAGCTATTGTGTTCACGAGTTGAGGCTGCACCTCAAAACCCTTAAACTTTCTCTTGGAGATTGAAAGACCACTTATGCAGGTCTGCCTATATCAGTCAGTGGCACTGAGCCACTGGCTGCTATAGTAGGGCGTTTGGGGATTTGAGAAGGAAGTAAAACTTTGCCCCTGCTCTGGGCACCAGCCTCCTCGAAGCCTCTGAACTTCAGGACTGTTTGAAACGTTCTAAAAGGTGCTTCCTAGGGCACAGCCAGCGGACAGGATCCCAGTTTCCTCATCCTATTTCCTCCCTACCCTGTCCTTGACTCAAAGTATGCATGTTCTATACTATGTCTGTCTCTGAGCTGTTGTTCCTGCCGCCTAGGCTCTCCCTGTCTTAGTGAGCGCTGGATTATTCCAGTCTCCGAGCATGGCAGATTTCCACTGGATGACATCATGGAAGCAGAGTGAGTGCAGACACTGAGAGGGGGACGCGGGAAGAGGAGGGGGAAGGGGGCTGGAGGTGGGGGAGCTGAGCCAGAGCCCGGCTGCCTGCCACCCAGCGGCACATCCGCAAGCTCTTGGAGGAGCGCTCTCTTCTCCAGCAGCTGACAAAAGGATGGGGGGATGCCAGAGCCCCGGAATACGGGGACCGCGCAAAACTGCGGACGTCTGAGCGACTTCATCTTCCACTGGTGAGTGACTATGAAGCGGATTGATTCTGGGATCCTGGCCAGTGCCGCGCACCTACGTCGGCTACCAGTCCTCTTGACTGGGGCATCCTCGTGGCACCGCGCTCTTTCTCGGGAGCTGTCAGCTACCCAGGGTGCGCGCAGTCTCGCCATTTGCCCCGTTGCTCCATGGTTGGGGGAGGGGGAGCGAACAGGCGGGCAGGCAGTTCCACCTGCGCTGTATGGTGTCCGCTGGTTCCCGGGTGGACAGAGCTGACTGTGGTAGCTGTCCAGGAGCCAGGGTTCAGAGGATGGATGCTCACTGAGTCAGGAACGGGAGGGGAGGAGAGTTAAAGCTCATTGCTTCCTTCCCCTTCTGAGCGCTGTTTGTAGTGGGTCCCTCCAGACACCACGCGCTGTTTACAGGACTGTAGTACTAGTCACAGATCCACACCCCTCCCAAGGTGGCGAAGAGCCCACAGCTTTTACCTTACCCTGCTTCGCCCTAAAAGGGAACTGATTATTAGAGGAAGGTTTGCACCAAGATACATTCAGGAAGTAAGTTGGATCTTGGGTTCAGGCACTCATCCCTTACATTCAGCCTTTATTCTAGAAGATCCTCCCCTTTTCCCCTTGCAAGTGCCTACAGTTTACAGAGTCTAAATTTGGGAAACCGAGCCCATTAGGGGTCTCAGAGCTGGTGCTATCTGTCGCTCTAACGCCCATGAGCTAATGTCGCAGTGACAAAGGGTCCTGGACAAGTCCAGTTCATCCATGGGGCTCAAGTGGCCAGTAGAGGCAGAGAAAAAGAGATGCTCAAGTTCTACCCCCAAGTGGTGAGACTGAGTGAACTTCGCAAGAGCCATTGGTATGCTTCCTTCCATTCTTGTTCTTAATCGACAGGTCTTAGGTACTTGGCGGGGCAGGTGCCACCATCAAAGACATGCTTTGAACCCAAGAGAAAGCTTTTTTCCTTTGTTACTTGTATGTTGTTTTGGGAATGCCTGGGAGACTGGCGGGCTTTCTCTACATGAAACTGTATTCTAATGTTGTGGCTCTTGTGGGCATGGGCGGTGGGAAACGGGCAGGTGTGGTCTGAAATTGTTCTTGCAAGGGTGTGGAATAAATATAATTGGTATATACTGCAGTCCTTTTGAGTTGTGGTTGATTGGAGCGTGAGGACCTGGTCCTCCCTCACCCAAATACCTTGTCATTGTCATTTAGTGTTTAACAGCTTCCTCGGTGAGATGCTGAGTTTTAGATGAGGAGGAGGGGCTACCTGTTTGACACCTAGCAATTCACCTCTACCTGAATTCTTTCCACAAAAGTAACGTATTATGAAAAGACTGGAGTAAAGGGAAGGACGTTTCTGTTTGGGTGTTAGGATCATTGGATATTCAGATACATTTTTTTCAAGTCTTTCATTCAATGTAATTTTGAACACATTTGAAGCTGCTTTAAAGGCCACTCTCATATGCCTCTGAGTTTACTATGATTAATTGCATTTTAATGCTAAGGAGCTTCCTTTTAATAGAAGTGAATTATTCCAGAATCCAAAATGAACTGGATAATAATGGAAAAATGTCTGGAGCATAAGATGTCACCAGTTGATCTTTATGATTAAAATGAATACTTCTTTTTCTTCTCCCCAATGAGTTTTTAAAATTTCTATCTGATGAATCTTTTTTTCAAATTGGGGGTAGACGTGAAAGATCTGTTTGTCATATGGACACTTGCTCTTTGTCAATCAGTAGTTCCCTTCTGAAGTTTTGGTTTTCTTCTTGATAAAGGCTGAAATGGCAATACCAGGAGAATGGGGGAAGGGAAGAAAGTTGAGAGAGAATGGATAGGATTCCAGGGAGAAGTATTCATTTTCAGTGTAATGAGGAATGGAGTAGAATGCTAAATATGTCCCCCCCCTTTTTTTTGGTAAGGAAATTGAATGGGAAATCAAAGAGCTTTTGACCAGCTGGTTGATCAGAGCACTAAAAATCATTTGGACTTCCTTGGCTCCCTATTTGTGAGTGGCATAATTACATTTTAAAATAAGTTACATGTCAGTAATGCCTTTGAGCATGATTCGGAGACAGTAACAATCTTTCTGTCTTTCCTTCCTTCCTTCTTTTTTTTGTCTTCTGACCACAGTGTTTTAAGTTTTCAATGCTATTTTTTCTTCCTTAAGTTCTCCTCTTTAGAGTAGTTAGTTTGCATTTTCCTCCTTTCCCCAAATTCTCTAGTTTTCTCTGCTTTTTAGTGAATTCATTGTGGCTGTAGTGAAACCTGACCTTCCTAGCTTCAGACTGAGGTAAGGAAACCTGTTGCAGTCCTTGGCTGTTTTCTTGGAGCCCTTGTAATAATGAATGATTTTGGTGTGCCTGGTGCCTTGGAATATGCAGAATGATAAAGGAGCTTGTGTGAAGAAGCTTACCAAGCAGGAAACTGTATCTTGTAATTCTTATCAACCCTTGCTGACAAGCAGGCTGTGCTGTTGTATTTAGTTAAGCAATTTTGAGTAAATGAGCTACCTTTAACAGGAAAATGCTTGCAATTTATTTCACTGAAAAAAAATTTACACAACAAAAAGATGGAGTAAGCCATAGGCAAAACCGGAAAAGGCCATATATTTGTTTTAAAGTAACATTCCATCAAAAAAGCTTAAAGGTGACCAGGTAACCTGCTATTGGAGTTCACTGGAAGGAGAGATTATTTGCCAAGAAGTTGATTAGGGAAGACTTCAGGAAGCAGAAAGACATTTGAGCTTAGTCAAGAATGTTAGGCAATATTTTGAAGAGATTTGTGAGATCTGAGGGTTAATATTATAAGTTAAAGATGTTTTTTCTATGTAATTGAGATCTTGAGGAATTTATTCCAATTCTCTGAGATTAACTTTCCCCATCTCTAAAATTCTGGGGTTAGATCAGACCATTGCAAAAGTCCTTTCAAGCTCTAAATCAAATGAACCTCTTTTCCCAGTGGGTAGATGGGGGTGGAGGATGGAAAACAGTCTCAGAAAGCTTGGTAAATAATCATACATTAATTACTGTGAACACAATTTACTTTGCTTAAAAATAGTACTTTAAGACACATTTAAAATACATCTTTAAAGACCAAAGTCAGATTTCTACGATGCCATTTAAAATACCTCATATGGACACTGCCTTAGTCATTTTTGTTGCGTAGTAAATAGAAGATGATGAATATGAGGAAGAAGTTAACATTTTCAAATCCAAAGTCACAAAACATTCCCCAAACATAGGATTAGAAAGAGTAAATAACTTCAAGGTAAAAAATGAGGAGGATTCCACAATGTTTTCAAGAAAAGGTTGGAGGTTTCTTTTATAAGAAAAGAGAATATATAACTATCATCTCTTAACATCTTCCCTTCATTGTTTTATGGATTGGACTGAACTGGATACTTTTGGATCCCATGGATACAGTGTCATCTACATTTTCCAGATTTTATGTTGAAGTATGAACTAGTGCTTAGCCACAACCTTTTAAGGTTGGCTTTTTCTTGGGACAGTTAAAATTCTTGTTTCATGGTGCCTCATGGAAAACTCCAGTGCCTTATACTTGGCAGACACAAATACTAATTTGATCACAGAAGAAGGAGATATTTCTATTTTTGGCTTTTGAAAAGCCTTTGGAATGGAAAAAAGTGAGTAAATACAGGTTTCTTAGGAATTAAGTGATATGTGCTAAGGAAATAAATAAAGAAAAAAGCATTCCCTTATCTCAATGAATTTAAATTGTACTGGGGTTAGGATAAAGGGACTGGGGGAAGCAGTTATAGCATAAGTGGGGCCAATTGGAAAGAGGTGGGTTAATTTTGTTTTGTTTTGTTTTGTTTTAAGAAGTAGCAATCTGACAGGTGATGCTAGGGTTCTAATGGATGAAGGGGCCATTGTAGAAAGGATAGACTACATATGCAAGAACTGGGAATGGAGGTAAAATGACAAGTATTGCAAATAGCTCACTGTCTGATTCAGATGATGCTAGAGTGTGTGAGGGGTAGTAAGGTGAAATAAATCTGGATAGGGAGGATTGGACCTAAGTTATCAAGGGTTTTAAATGTAAAGCAAAAGAAGTTAGTATCAAAATCCTAGGAGGAATAGGGAGTCCCTGAAGGTTTTGAGTGGGGGGCGGGGGTAGCCATAGAAAAGACTGACACATTTTTTAACTTTGGTACCAAGGTACTAACTTTCACTATTTTATTTGACAACAGTTGTTAGCTCTCTATGTTGAATTTATTTATATATTTGAAGTCATTGTTTATGTGTTTTAATTAAATAAAATAATCTCCATTCTATTGGTTTAGGTTGTAGTTTCTAATGAGGAATAGTAAAAAAAAAATCCAACATACATGTAGAACAATTGGGGAAACAAAGTGTAAGAACAAACATCACTTAATTATGGGAAAAGTGAAGATTCTAATGAAATTATTTTCTTTATCCTGCTGATATATATATACTACACCCTACATATAAATCTTTCTTCTTTGTATAAACTCATACCAAATTCTTCCAAGTTTTTAGTTTTCCTTCTTTTCCATTTATGATGCCTTTTATTTATATATTTATACAGGCATTAATAGATATACCACACCTGCCCCTTCCACACAATGAACCTTCCCTTTTAACAAAGAAAAACAGTTAAGTTAAAACAACTGAATTTGTGATAAAGTTTAAGTATTTGCAGCATTTCATATTTTCCTCTTTTTAAAAAATATTTAAATTTATGTACTAAAACAAGCATTTCCATGACATAGTATAATAAAAAGATAATTTCACAAGAAAATTCAAATCTGTTATGTGTGACTTGCAATTCCTTTTAAGTATATAGTATAGTTATCATGTAAATTTCTTTTTTTTCTTCCCTTGATCTCCACTTCCTACCCTAGAGATGGCTACCATTAGACATAAATACATACATACCCAGATACGTGTAAAATTATTCTGTATGTACGTCTGTTTAGTACCTCTTTCTATGGATGCAATGTTTTTCTTCATATGTTCTTTATTTTTTATTTCTCCACTTATAAAAGTCAACTACTTAGATACTCAGTCACTCTTTTTCTTTTCCTTTTGTTTTTGGAGAGGGGGAAAGCAGGGCAATTGGGGTTAAATGACTTGTCCAAGGCCACAGAGCTAGTAAGTGTTAAGTGTCTGAGGCTGGATTTGAACTCAAGTCCTCCTGACTCCAGAGGTGGTGTTCTATTCACTGTGCCCCCCAGCTGCTCCCTCAGTCATTCTTAAAACAATATTGATTTTACTGTATACAACATTCTCCTGGTTCACCTCACTTTGCTAGTCACTATTGTATATAAGTCTTTACATTCCTTTCTAAGGTCATTGAGCTCATCATTTCCTAAAAGCATAGTAGCATTCTATCACAACCATACACTACAACTTGTACAGCCATTCCACAATTGATGAGGATCCTTGCAATGTCCAGTTCTTTGCCACCACAAAGAGAACTGTTATAAATATCCCATTCACATTCAATGTTATATTTACTATTTGTGAATTTTCCTTCATATTATTTTACTTATTATTTTCTTTCTCAACTTTTTTTTTACCCTATTCATGGTACCTTATCTTCACTCCCACCATCCCACTCCCCATTCCAAACCTCCAAGAGAATCCCTCACTCTCTCCCCCACACTTCCAATTCCAATCTACACACCCATCTAAAAGTCTCTTCCCCTCTCTTTTCTGACACTCTCAAATATAAATCTACAGACCCCTCTAAAAGTCCCTCTATTTTTCTCAGTTGTATATCTTGATATGAAATCATTGTCAGAGATATTTAATATAAGGATTCATCTACCCCCTCCTCCCCATTTGACCATTTCCTTTTTTTTTATCCCAGGTACATTAATTTTATCCACAAAAAAGCTTTTCAATCTTGTGTAATACAAACTAACCATTTATCTTTTGTCATTACTTCTCCATAACTGTAAAAAGTAACTAATCTGTTTTTTTCTGTTACTTTTATATAATCAAGTTTTGTATTCATTTTGGGCTTATTATGGTATATTGTGTAACATGTTGATCTAAACTTACTTTCTGTCATACTGCTCTCTAGTTTTCCCAACAATAGTGAGTTCTGTTCATGGTAATTTATGTTTTCAAGTCTATCATGCACTTGTTATTGAATTCATTTTTCTGTGTTTACTTCAAATCTAAAACAATTAATTTAAAAATAGGTTTTTAAGATACTTTACAAGGTTAAACACACAAATTATTTCTTCCCCCCCAAAAAACAGTTCAAAAGAGTGAGGAAGGAGAGATAGCCAGGTAACCCAGCTAGTTACTATAGTTAGGCATTGAATTTATCCCTGAACTTCCTGATTTCTAAGGGAGAATGGAAAGATAGATAATAATGAAATTACTTTGAAAATTAAACATCTTAATTTCTCCCCATAAGGCAAGAGATAGCAGTCAAATTATAGTTGAAAATATTTATAGGTATGGCCACACTATGAGAGTAAATACCATAAAGAGCAAGTCCACGAAGTCACCATTTAAATAAGAACTAGATTATCTTGCAATCCATATTATTTCCTTCTCTGGATACTTTTTCAAGGTTTGTTAACTTTTCCACTGTACAAGTTCACTAACTCATCAGTACAGTTGAATGAGCATTGAGATAGGAATAATGAAACTTGAATTCTAGTCCAGGCTTTGTCACAACTTAGGTGCAAGACCTTAGCCAAGACTTAAACTTACTGGACCTGTTTTCTCCTCTGTAAAACAAGAATAAACATATGTATTCTGTTTTGCAGAAGCAATAGCATAAAAATGGGAGGCTACTTTGAAAAACTCTATGAAGTGCTATATGACGGTGGTATATAATAAACTAAATAATCCCTGAATTATTTACCATTTGGAAAATTGTTCAGTGTTTTTAATGACCCGACACTTGTTATTCAAAGAAAGTCCCATCCTTTTGATGCTAATATTTTTCCACCAATCCTGTGTCAGAACCATGAAACACCATAGTGAGTAAAGATTAAAAATGGCAGATTATTCAGAGGGCAATGATGGGAATGAGAGTGGCAAGGAAAGGGAAAGGTGGCATAGATGATTTTAAGAGGTATATGATGAGAAGAGGCGATGGGGAAATCATGTAGTGAGAGTACAGGATATCAGACAGACAGCCTATTTGTTCCATTGGTAACCATATGATTAAGAGACCTGGAGAAAACCCCCAGCACATTACATGAAATATTTAGAGTATTATATAAATACATGTAACATAGGATAAGATTAATGGATGGGTTGTGATCTGCATCAGTGGAAGGAAGACCCACATTATGAGGACAACAGTAATTGAAATACTGAAGTGATTTTAAACTCACAAAGTACTTGACTCATTATGAATCCATTATTCATATATGTAATTTGAACACTTTTTACTTTGAAATTGCAGACAATTTACAACTGACCTTTTGAGGTCAGTTGTAGCATTTTCTTTTCACTGATTAAAGAGTAGCTATACACAGGTACAAAGTTCTTTTTGATTGATGGAGCTGGGTCTAATACCAGTTCCTATGTGCTCGGGCACTACCACTTAACTTAGACTATTTGATTTTTTAGTTAAGTATTACTAGCTGTGTGGAAAGATCAGATACCTCTAAGTCATCTCAATGTTTATTACTTGGTTTTGAGGGAGACTTCAACTGTTTTCTTTCTATAATAGAATTTGGCAATGGGGGAAGACAAATGCTAAAAATAGTCAACCAGATTCAGGCTCCTGATTGCCTCTTTTCTAAATTAGGAGATTTCACAGAATACAGGAAATAGCCCAATTGCATTTTTAAAAAATGACAAAACCCTTTTTTCCTGTTAAAATTTTGTTAAAATACAATTATATGGCTACAATCTTGCATCAACTTCTTCTAACTCTGAATGTTCTGATGGCTAGCTAAGGCAGAAATTATAAACATGAATGAGTTGGAAATAACTAGTAATTCCCAGTCTGAATTACTTATGGACACATGGGAACCATTGGAAATTGTTACCCAATTGAGAACATCTGAAAGATGAATATTTGACCTAAAGACATACCTCGGAAAAGGGTTCCTATCTTCTGATGTTTTTACATTAGGGTGTTATCTCCCCGTGTTCTACATTTTATGATAGGAGCAACACTTTATTTTTTTATTTTTAAATGGCTTTTAAAAATAAATTTTATATTTATTTTTAGTTAACAACATTCATTGCTACAAGATTAAGTTACAAATTTTCTCCCTGTCTGCCCCTACCCGTCACCACCAAACAGCAATCCCACTGAACAGCCCTCCCCAATCTGCTCTTTCTTATATCTTGCCCCATTTCCCCCTTATGACTTTCCAATAGGGCAAGATGGATATACCCAATGACTATATATCTTATTTCCCAGTTGCATGCAAAATAACAACAACAGCTACTACTACAACAATATTAATAATAACTTTTTCAAAATTTGATTTAAAAATTTT
>CM053601.1:92169460-92190222 GCA_028646575.1 Pseudocheirus occidentalis
TCTCTTTTCATGATTTTCTCGCATCATTCTCATTTCTCTTCCCAATTTTTCCTCCAATTCTCTTATTTGTTTTACAAAGTCTTTTTTTCAGTTGATGTATAGCTTCTAGGCATTCTTCATGTGTCTTGGAATCATTTGGTGTGGGATTTCTGACTGTGTTGTCTTCCTTCTGTTCTATGTTTTGATCCTTTTTGTCCACAAAAAAAGGATTTTAGAGTATTATTGCTGTTCTTATTTTGCTTCCTTTTCCTCATGTTGGCTGGTCAATTATTCAGTTGTTTTTTTTAGGTTTGTGAAACTCTGCTTCCAGGGGGGAAAGCTCTTCCAAATTGCTGGGGTTTTCCCAGCTGCCAAAGCTATTAGGGGGGTGTTGCAGCCCCCACCAGCTTTGGTTTGCTGAACGTGCTCCCCAGGACTAGCACCCAAGACCATGATCCAGGTTCAGGCCACTCAACGCAATAGCACTTGGCGTTGATCAAGTGACTCAGCCCCTCTGTGGGGTCCACAGGCCAGGGGCTCTGAAGCAGCCCAGTGGTGGCAGCTGCTGGTTACAGCAGTTCCTGCCCTTCCCTCACTGCTTCCTTGCCCTGGGAGTAGATTGCCTGAACTGCTTTTCCTCCACCAAATTTAGCTTGAAAGCTTCACTCCCTTTCACTGACCTCTAATCTTGTCTTAGTAGATGTGAAGATTCCTCCAGGTGCTGTAAATCTTCTCTGAAATAGACTCACGCTGTGGCTTAGGAGGCTCCATTCACCCAACCGCCCTGGGTAGGCTGGGTTTCAGTTTTGGGCTGGGCTGGCATTGACTCCCGGCCTGTGCAAAGAGCCCTTCCTCCCGAGCTGCCTTTCTCTAATCTTTATTTTTCACGCCTTGCTAGATGTGGAGTTGCTGGAGGTGCAGTAGATCTTCTCGTGTAGACCAGCTTTGGTTCAGCCCTGTAACCTGGGGCCTGGCCATGGTTTTGGTTTCAGGCTGGGCGGGCCTCGGCTCCAGTCCTGCTGCAACGATCCTCTGCTGCCAAGCTGCCTTCAGCAAGAGATGTGTTTTCTGTATTTTTGTGAGTTTGGGAGCCGTAGAATTTGTTCAGAGTCATATTTTATGAGTGTTTAAGGTGGCTGTGTAGGTGCTGCGGAAACTTGCTACTTCTACCCTGCCATCTTGGCTCCACCCTGTTCAGTATTTCTTTATAGTCTTTCTCTGCCTGACTCGTTGCATCAAACTTTTGCACCTTTCAGCAGCAACCTGGCTTGACTAAACACAATTTACTGAAAGCAATGTACTAGGAAATCCTTTCTCCCTACTATAGAATAATATATTATTAATTATTCACCCACTTTTTTCTACTTTTCAGGGTCTAATGTAATGCTCCTTAAATGCCATGGAGAATGATCTCCAGGAGATCCAAATTTTTTTTTTAATGTCTCTTGGCTGTGTTGCTTAATCTGCAGTTTTCCGATAGCTGTTGCTTGTTTGCTAGAAGGAAAAGAGAGAGAATACCAAAAGCTGTTCTTCTGAACCTTTCCCCTTACTTTTGTCCTAGGATTCTGTGTTCCCGGAGACCAGGTTGTAGTCCCTGTTAAGGCTTCAGCTGTGAGCATGGAGTCAGTATTCTCTCTTTCTGAGTTTGATTCCTCCCTCTCACCACAATAGAATTCCAGGGTCTTTGTCTAGCCTGCTTTCTTCCTATTTTGAGGTAGGACCTTACCCACGCACTTCCTCTGGGGTTCCTAAGCCTTTACTGCTTTAAATTTTCCTCTGGGAAATAATTACTGTGTTTTAAGGTCAGAGGGGGTGATTGGAGCAGCCAGGGTCCAGTCTGTTATCTTGGTCCCTAGAAGTTCAGATGGGGGGGGGGGTTAAATTTCCAGGCTGTGAGGGAGTAGTATCATATAGGCCACTTGGTCCAAAAGGGCTCTGACATACCAGGAAGTTGAACCAAATTCACTGGAAGCCTTTTTTTTTTTTATAAATTTTCTCTGAGCAGCCTGATATCAAGGGGTTAATTACAAAGGACTTGTCTAGCATTATTAGGGTCAGGTCTTCTCTAATACGGGAAATGTCTGCTATTCTAGTGAAATGGCAGGTTTTAACTAAGTGACCACAGAGTCGGCATAAAAGTTTTAAGGAGCTTTAATTTAACTAATTGGCGGCTGTCTCCAGGCCAATGAAAAAGAGAACAGCCAAGTAATGCAGAAGTACAGAATCTTTTATACCATTTTCCCTAATTGTTTATGATTTGTTACTACAACTGGTTGACATCCAGGTACAGGGGATCTGTTCTTTGTAACCTTACTGATTGATGGAGAGTTGGGTATGGGAACCAGGAGCAATATTGATTAATGAAGAGTTGGGTATGGGAACCAGCAGAGTATGTTCACCCCAGTATTGATAAATGAAGAGTTAGGTATGGGAACCAAGAGGGTGAATAAGGCATGTGAATTCAGATTTAGGCAGGTAGCAGAAGAAAAAATAAGACAGATTACCCAGGTGCATTCTCTACCCAGTACTGACCACTGATTTTTATCTTGGGTTTACTCCAAGTTTACTGGGCCTGCTGATTTTTCGTTCAGTTTTAGTACACTGAGCTCACTGATTTCTAGTTTCACCAAGTATCACTTAACTATTTCCTGGCTGATCTCTTGACTCCTACCTTGAGTCCATAGCTTAACTAGTTCCTGGCCGCTTCGCTAGGTTCCCTGCTGCTTAGCCATTTGGATAGCTTTTCCAAGGGTAGAAAGAGAGTACTATGCTCTTTCCACTTAACTATGTCAGGGTTGTGCATGCACTGAAAAGAAAGGCATCTAGATAACCCAGGCAAATGGTTGTGTAGGGTACTCCACCCTAATTGGGCAGTTTTCTCCCTGTTCTGTATTTCTTTATCCTTTTTCTCTACCTGAGTCCCTGCATCAAACTTTTGCACCTTTCGGCAGTAACCTGGCTTGACTAAACACAATTTACTGAAAGCAATGTGCTAGGAAATCCTTTGTCTCAGCCCACCGTTCCTCCTCGCAGGCCATCCCTGTGCCTTGCCTTGAGTGGGAGTCCTGTCATCCCCATACATGGCTGAGAAAGTATCACTGACCCAAAGGTACTACTGAATGCATAAAAGAAGTTGGAACTCTCAGAGTGGTGAAAGTAGAGAGCCAACTTTTTTACACTGAGTCCAGGTTTTTATTGGACAGTTCTTAATTGCTTTCCCCTGTGGACATTGAGTACTTCTTTGTCCCAGGCCATAGGTATATTTGCCATGCATATCTTGAGGGTGTAATCCTCACACCTGTATGCTTGAGCATCTTCCTGGGGGATGGGGAACTGATCCAGGCCTATCAGCAGGGCAAACACCTCAGAGTGCTTGTTTAGCCATCAGTCCAAATCCCACTGCCTGTGGTCCTCAATAGTTATTACCTAAGTTTTAAATATAACTTTGAATTCTGTCAGCTCTGCCCAGTACTTGGGTAGAAGGAATAAATCTTATACGAGGTCATTACACTGTAACCCACTGAGGATTCAATTTAGTTCAACAGGGATTGTGCTAGGCCTTGTGTATGCAAAGTTACAAAATGAAAACATCCTCTTCTATTAATAACCTCACAATCTACTTGGTGAGGGGAGGAGGGAGAAAACATGCATATATACAGATAAATAAAATTTTAAAAATATGTATATAAATAAAGTAAATAAAAGTAATAAAGGAGGCAGGAAGTACTAACAATTGGGGAGATCAAAAAAGTCCTCAAGTGGGTAGTGGTATTTGAACTAATCCCTGAATGGAGTTATGTTTACAAGAGACATTATTGGCATAGGGGAGCGCACATTGCAGTCACAGGGGACCAAGTACACAAAGGCAAGGGATAGATTGTCATATACAGAGGATAATAAAATAAGCCTGTTTTCTGATACGTAAAGTTTAGGAGAGGCAAGAAATGAAAACAAATTTAGAAATAGAGGTTGGGGGTGGCTAGGTGGGCCCTGGAGTCAATAGGACCTGTGTTCAAACCAACCTCAGACACTTAACACTTACTAGCTGTGTGACCTTGGGCAAGCCAATTAACCCCAACTGCCCTGTCTTACCCCTCTGAAAAGAAAAAAATAGAAAGGAAGAAATAGAGGTTGGAACCAGATTATGAAAACCTTAGAATGCTAAATAAACAAGTTTATATTATGTACTAGCAGAACTAGGGAACCACTGAACATCGCTGAGGTGGTCAGAGCTGTGCTTTAAGAATATCATTTTCAAGTGAATTGGAGCTGGGAGAGCAATTAGGAGGTTATTGCAAATGTCAAAATGAGAGGTGATTGTGGCCTGAAAGAAGGTGGTGGCCATATCAATGGAAAGAAGAAGACAAAGAAGAGAGAGATCTAGGAGAAGTATAATGAACAGATAGGGACACCAATTAGTAGGTTGCCGTAATAGCCCAGTCAAGAAATGTGGGCCTGAAACTTTAGTTAACTTACTTAGGCGTCCAGTCCCCTACTGCTTATAGGAGCTCATCTGTAGTCGTCAATCAGTCTATCAATGGACATTTATTAAGCACAAACTTTGTCCCAGGTACTGTATTAAGTACTGGACATACAAAAAAAAAAAAAAAGAAAGCAAAAGATAGTTCCCTGACCTCAAGGAGCTTACTATCTAATGGGAGAGACAACATGAAAACAAATATATGCAAAACAAGTTATACATAGCATAAATAGGAAATAATTAAAAGGGGAAGGTACTGGAATTAAGAGGGGTTGGGAAGGCTTCCAGAAAACAGATAAAATTTTAGCTGGGGACTTAAAGGAAACCAAAGAGATCAGTACTCAGAGCAGAGGAGAGCCAACAATCCAGGCACAGGGAACAGTTAGAGAAAACGTTTGGAAATGATAGATGGAGTGGCTTGTGTGTAGAACAAACAGAAAGCCATTACCAAAGAGTAATGTAATAGGGAATAAACTAAAAGTTAAAAAAAAGTTAAAATAGGGAGTAAAAGAGTAAAGTAAGTAATAGGGAACCAGGCATAAGAAGACTTGGAAGGCGTGGGAAGGTCAAAACCTAGTTGTCTTTGGAGTGTTGGAGGAGAGAAGGGGGCATATTTGAGAGATATTTCAAAGGTTAAATCAACAGGTCTTGGCAATATATTGAATGGAGGGATGGGTGAAGGGTCCAGGATGACTTCTAGGTTGCAAACTTGAGGGACCAGGAGGGATGGATTTCCCTTTCCAGTAATAAAAAGGATGGGGTGGGAGGAGGGGTTGAGAGGAAAGATCACATGTTCTATTTTGGTTGTATTGGGTTTAAGATGTCTAAACATTCAATCTGAGATGTTTGAAAGGCAGTTGGAGATGTGAGATCAGAGATCAACAGAAAGTTTGAGGAAAGAAAAATAGATCTAGGAATCATTAACATGATGGTAAATAAATCCATGGGAGTTTATGAATCATCATGTGAAGTAGTACAGGGGAAGAAGAAAGGAAGGACATGTACAGTTAAAGGGTATGATCTGCAAAATGATCTATCAATGTCAACAGAGGATTGGTCAGAGAGGTGAGAGGAAAACCAGGAGAAGATGAAATCTGGAAAACCTAGAGAGAAGAGAGTATCAAAGAGGAGAGAGTGATCAACAGTGTCAAAGGCTGCAACGAGGTCAAGGAGAATGAGGATTAAGAAAAGGCCATTGTGGAGTACTACTGTAATATAAGTAATGATGAGCTGGTTGGTTTAGAAAAAAACATTGAAAGACTTGTACCTAGGAAGAAAGATGCTATCTATCTTCAGAGAAAGAACTGACAGACAGAACTATGCATAGTATAAACTTACATAAATGCGTGTGTGTGCGCATGTGTGTGTGTGTGTATGTGTGTGTGTGTAATAGTAGCTTTCTTTAGAGAATGGGGTGGGAGGAGAGGAAGAAAAAGAAATAAAAAAATACGTAGCAGAGACCAAAGAAAACCTAGAAGTAGGAACAGAAAAAGTTGGGTAGCTTTGAAAACAAGAAGTATTTATGACATAGGTTTTCTTCAAATGGAAATTTATTGTTTTATGTTGAATCCTCTCATGTTGTGCTGTGTACATGGAAATTTTCTTTTTTTTCTTGTTTTGTGTTTAAACTTAAAACGAGTAACTTTAAAAAGAGAGGAGATCATTGAATTTGACAACTAAGAGATGATTAGTAACTTTGTAAAGAGCAGTTTCAGTAGAATGATGAGGTCAGAAGTCAGATTATTAGTGATTAATTAGAGAGTGAGAGGAGAGAAGGAGGAATCACTTATTGTAGAAAGCTTTTGTGAAGAGTTAAACTACAAAGGAGAGAAGAGATGTAGGGTAATAGTTGACAGGGATAGAAAGTTCCAGGGAAGACTTTTTCAATGTCTTAGAAAACAACAAAAGTTCAAATAACTATAGGAAAATAGTCTAATATAATTACTATCTAAATTATTAGAGAAACAATATTTTGAATTTTGTATCATTCTCAATAATGAAAATACTCAAATATAAATTTAAATTGAATCAAATGTAAAGCCTGTAGGGACCTTAAAGATAGTCTAGTAGTGCAGTCCTCTTATTGATAATAAGGAAACTGAACTCCAGAGAAATGAGATGATTTCCCCCTTGTCACAGGTGCTAAGTAGCATAGCTAAGATTTGAACTCAAACTCCAAACTGAATTCCCACCAGAGATGTCTTAAGATACTTAAAACTGACAGGATCATGTCTCCCCTATGGCATTTCCCAGTAAAGAGAGTGCTACTGTGTCATTACTTTGTATAGGATATATAATGTAATGATAAGTAATGATGAGCTGGTTGGTTTAGAAAAAAACATTGAAAGACTTGTACCTAGGAAGAAAGACGCTATCTATCTTCAGAGAAAGATCTGACAGACAGAACTATGCATAGTATAAACTTACATAAATGCGTGTGTGTGTGTGCATGTGTGCGTGTGTGTGAGAACTAGGACCATAAAGGTACTAGAGGCTTGTTCTACCTGAAATCCTGGAAGGAATACAGACTAGAGAATGGAATCTGAGAAAAGAAAAACAATATCCATGTCCCCCAAATTGTTATGTGATTCCAATAGTGATACCAATATAAACTCGGGCATTCCTTCCCATTAGAGGTAGGGAAGGAAGGAATCATTTCTAGATGAGAAGAGTTAGCAACATTCTATACACTAACAGAATTTCCAGAAGCATACCTGCAGGTATGTACCCTCTCCTGTGATACTAAAAAAAAAAACACCCACCTGCCCCGAAACTGGCAGATAATACAGTAATTACTGCTAAGCAATAGAAAGGCAGAAATGGTAGCAAGCTAGCTATGCCTATCAGAAGAACCTAGTTGAATGCTACTGCCCATTCACTTAAGAGTAGGTATGAAAAATAAGAACACATAGATCCTACTCATTGCCAATTAGTCTTCATATACCCAGATGGGTAGTGCAATATATAGAAAATTGTACATAGACTTAGCAAGAATTAAATTCAAATCCAGTTTACTAGTTAGCTATGTGACTCTGTGGAAGTTATTTAATCTGTTTGCCTCAGTTCCAAAATGGGATTAAAAATAGCATTTACCTCTCAGGGTTATAATGAGAATAAAATAAGACAATATTTGCAAAGCACTTGTGAACATACAGGTCTTAAATAAACACTAATTATTTATCATCATCATCATTATTTTTATTGTTCAACTTACTTCACTCAGGTCATTAAAGTTCTCCAAGATATCAAAATCAAATCTGGGATGACTTCAGAGTCCAACAGTCTGGTAAACTCTAGGACCCCAATGAAAGTGTTTTTATAGCTATTGGTAACTTTACCCTCCTTCATTTTGTTTCATGTGGCTCCTAAAATCACTGGGTTTGTTTTGTTCATATCCTTTAAAGAATAGGGCCCTATTGTAGGGTCTACTATTTTACACATGCTGGGTTGGAAGAACTTGGGAGTAACGGTAGTTTCATGCAACCTGAGACACTGTCATGCTAGTGGTTCCTGATGAGGCTTGGCTATAGGTCTTTGTCTGAGAGGAATATCAGAGACCTTCCTTTCTACTTGAGAATAGACAGTAGAGAAGTTACTGACTGTGACATTTAGATCATAAGAAAGCAAAGTACCTATCCTATATTATCTCAGTTCCTCCCAAAATCGCCTTCATTGAGTTATGAACTAATGTTATGCCCTGTTCCTTTATTGACATGAAAAAGATCAGCTGAACAGCATTTCTCTGTTATAAAACTATGGTTTGAGATAGCATTTACTATGTCATTCAGTGTCCTTAGTACAAGGACTTGTGCAATAAATTCCTGCTGCCATTTAGATGTAGGAAAACTGTCTTAGTAGATAAATCGTAGATTTTCTTGAGCTGCATGTGATCTTAGAAGATCAGTACTCTTACTTTTTAAGTTTTGTATAAAGTCCAAAAGAGTGAAATAACTCGCAGGTGATCAAATAGCTGAGAAGCAAGATGTGTATATTTTCTGTTAGGAAATAAGAACAATGAAACCCATCATTTATCTTTTTTGCCTTAACTGCTGTAAATTTTAAAGATAACCTCCCCCTTTGTTCCAATCATCTTTGATGCCTGAAATTAATCAGGCTAGTATTACTTGCTGTAGAAGGAATTTGTTCTATTTCATCTTCAACTGTCTAATTTTGGGATAGATTTTAATCCATAAATTTCCTTGAATCCTCTGGAATTAGTTTTTATTATTATTTTTTAAGGATGGAGATGGGCAGAGGAGCTGAATCTAACCATTTCACCAGTGAATGGAATAACATACATCAAGTGAGAAAATTCCATCTAACAATGTGTATTAGTACCCTCTCTGGAATTTGTAATTTTGAGAAAGATACCTTAGGGCACTGGAAGATTAGATGATTTGCCTAGAGCCATACATTTAGTATACCATATATCAGAAGTAGGACTTGAAACAAGGTCATTTTGACTGTGAAATTGGCTCCCTATTGACAACACCATTCTAACTTTCAGTTAACTTAATTAGATGATTAAATATATCTGGTTCCATGAACTTTTCCATCAGTATCACCTAAGGGATTTTCTGAACGATAAAAAGGAAAATAAGGCCACTAGTTGGAATATAATCAGTTCACCCAGCATTGAGACAAGGATCATTATGTTAAGAAGTACAAAAAGATAGCAGGACAACTAACCAGCTTACATATAATGCTCTATCATAGGGCAAAGATGAAGCAAGGGAAAATAAATGTAGTAGGCCAAGACTTCCTGGAGTCTTGGCACACTAGGTCCCCAGTTCTACAAGGTCATTAGGCAGATATGCAAGGAAAGTATAATCTTGTTGGGTGGATGCTCTCATTGGTTTTTGTGAATATCTAAAGAAAGTACTGAAAGGTAATTTACAAGTCTTGATTGAGATTTCCAGTTTGTTGTGCCGCTGGAGGTGGTTCTAGGATAAAGATCTTAATGAGTGATTAGTCTTAGGCTGGGGTAGGGGAAAGCAGAGACCCAAGTCATGTATTCACCCCTGCAATAAGGAATATAAGCTCTATGATTTTCTTGTATCTTTGGCTCTGTATGAAATGGTTATACAATAAACAGACTATGGAATACATCCCCATCTCTCTCCCCCTTTTCTTATTCAGCTGGAAGTTTTCTCTCACTTTCTCTTTATTTTGCTCAGCTGGTAGCTAGGCCCAGACCGTGCTGGCCGCAGCAAATGAATACATTGGAGTTGCTTTGAAGCAGCTTCAAATTGTGTGTGGAGATACAATTAGGTCACTAGAAAATATTCATGGATGAGACAGTTGTCTTTGAACAAAAGCCCCTGGTTGATTTTGAGCCTGAGGGGCAAAAGGGTAAAATGAAGGTCACAGCCATGACTCAATTTCTTCCACAACTGTGCATTTGAGTAAATGACTACACATTTCCAATTAGTCCGTCATGCCATATTCACACAAATAGAATCAATCATCAGTATCCTTTGGAATCTTTTAGCTATAGATGAGAGTACATTTGCAGGTCCCATTGAAGTTCACCAAGAAAAAAGGGTTAAATCTTTCTTCACATGATATTGAATCATTCTATTCAATCCATGTATCTCCTATCCAAAAGAAGTGTTCAAGTCAGTCTCAACTTACTCTTTGGTGGCGCCAATCAAACCTAACAGTTGACAAACTTTTACCTCTTGTTTGGGTACTTGGTCTTATATTGACATAGTGACAATGTCTGTTATAATATTAGGCTCCCCATTAGGTTTCCATTTTTATATATGATAGAGTTTCACATATAAGATACTCCATGAAATCCTAGTTCCTCTCTATGTCCAAATAAAGTGTTACATCATATATTAAGCCTTTCCTCATCTCTTGTCTCAGGAGACTAGTGCCTCCTGGTTCCAAAATTATCTTTTGTATATCCTTATGTGGATATGGTATCTTCTCTGTCAGGAAGTAAGCTCCTAGCAGGATAGATTTTGTTTTATTTTATTTTTAATTTATGAAATAAAAAAAACCACTTCCATAACATAGAATGATAAAAAAAGATGATTCTAAATGAATCTACAGATGTATAATGAACAATTTGCTATTCCTTTTAAATATATAATAGAGTTATCATATAAATTTTATTCCTTTCTCCCTCCCTACCCTAGAGATGTCTACCATTACACACAAATGGGCATATGTATGTATGTATGCAAAATCTATACATACTTCTATTTACCAGTTCTTTCTCTGGATGAAGATTGATTCATTCATATGTCCTTTATTTGTAATTTGTATATTTATAATAGTCACAATGACTCAGTCACTTAAATCCTTCTTAAAACAATATTGCTGTCACCATATTCAATGTTCTATTGATTCTGCTCACTTTATTTTTCACCATTTTACTTTTGTTTCTATATTACAGCACCTAGCATAGTGCCTTGTATATAGCAGGTGCTTAATAAATATTAGTTCATTGATAATGCCTCTCTCCTAAAAACACACTCTGGGAATTTCGAGAAACTATTTCTATAATAAAGTAAGGATATGCCTCTTGCATACCTTCAATATGTCACTGAAAGCATTTTATAATGGTACCTGCCCCCCATAAATTTCTGTCACTAATATGTTCAATGAGATGAAAATATAAAAGGACAAATGATGCATTTGTCCCTTTCTCTCATGAAAAGAATATTTCCCTTTTAAAAAAATATATGATGTCTTCTTTATATAAGAAAGAAGGGGGATAGAATACTGGATGATGTTTTCAAATTCTGCCTTTACTGCTTACTAGTTCTGCAACCCGGGAAAGCCACTGACCTTTATGATCCTTCATTCGATCTCTATGACAAGAGATGAGAAATGATAATCTTTTAATATCATTTGAACCTCAATAAGGGCCAGAGCCTGAATTAATCAACCAGAAGAATCATCTCAGCCTAACAGATATTCCCTTCTTTGTTCTCTGAGTAAACCTAGTCAACACTAAAAGGGCAGGTGAAGCTGACCAGAGCATTCTTCTCTTAGTGACTACCAAGGACAAAGTGCTTTGACCAGACACTACCTTGAATAATGGGATTTTTTCTTTTCTTAATATTTTATGGACATATACAATGTTATGTCATGTTAATGGCAAATAAAACACAGACATCCTGAGTTGTAATTTCAAATAACACTTTGTCAAGTCTAATATCTTATTGTAATTACAACTATTCAATTAAGAAAACTACTTTCTCATACTATGGTTAAACATACATGGAGATCATAATTTTGAGTGACACAGACATTTCCTGAGTTGGGATTATTCTAAAACATACGTAAAACTTCTCATTCTATTATCAGATAGATTTTGTCCAACTATGTACATGTACATATACATAAAATACATACATATATATATATGTATATATATATATACCTAGCCTGTTCATCTCTTTTAATCAAACTTTCAGGTCAACAGTCATAATGTGCATTTGGAAGGAAGATTCTAAACTGACAAAAATATCAGATCTTTGAAATATTGACATCACTCTTATGTAAGATAATTCATGGTAATGGGAGTGAGCAAGGATGGGGCAGTAGAAAGAGCAATGTGGAATTACATGATATGGATTTGAATCTTTGCTCTATCACTAAATATCTATATGATCTTCAGCAAGTTGACTAACCTCTCTGGGGCTTGGTTCCTTTTCTGTGAAATAAGGGGCTTGGACTGGATTACCTCTACAGTCTTCCTGTTTTAAATCTATGATCCTACTGCTCTGACTAATATAGAAGTGTTTCTTTCCTTTTGTCCTTCAGATTTCATTATCTGTGGACCTGACACAGTTATGGTTAAGTATGATTTTTCTTAAACACCTGATAGGTGTAAGATACAACAATAGGTGTGCTGTAATTAAAGGACATCTCATAGTCTAGAAAACTCAAGGGGTTCCCCTCCTATAAGTAAAAGAAACAACTAAGTTCTTGAGAGAAACTCCAGTTTATTTCCAAAGGAAATGAAACATAACAATAACATAGTCCTGTGTTACTTTTTTATTTTCATAACACTATTCTCTGAAGATCTCAAAGATCTTTATAAACACGAAGTCATTCCTCCTGGGACAATTCTTACAGATCAATAGAAGAAAAATGATCATTCTCATTTTTCAAATGGTGAAACAGGTATAAAGATGTTTGCTGATTTGCTTATAGTCACATAACATGTCATGAGTCATAGAGCAGGAAGGTATCACAGCTCAATCTCTAGTTTCTGTGACAAAGACTAAGCTTCTGGAGGTGAGGATCAATGTCTCACTTGCCTTATTTCCCATACTGCTGCCCAGTATGTCACACATAGTAGATGCTTGTTAAATATTTGCTTCTCTCTCACCATTAACACTAATGATTCTTGGGGACTTTTTTGACCTAGTGTACCAGAATATCAGATTGTGCATTGAGTTATAAATGACTGTAAAGAAGATGCCCCATACCATTCTCTGAAGAGTAATAAAATCATCCTCCCACAGAGAAGATAAAGCAAGTTGTCAAGGTCTATGGAATATACATTAATTTTGTGGAAGCATCAACACCATGGTAATGTTAGCTCTGATACAAGAAGAAACTTTCCTAATTCTACAACGGTTCTTTCCTCTCTGGTGTTCAGTGACAGAACTCTCAAGCTGCAGAGTAATCTTTCCCTGTCCCTTTTTTGTTTCAGAGGTAATTCAAAGGGTTATTGGGTAACTTGAAGCATCTTTGATGCTCTTGTGGAAAGATAATGAGTTTTTCCTGTTTGAATACAATAATTTTATTCACATACTTTACTAGATACTACAGTTGCTGAAAGGCACACAAAGCCAAGAGCCATTCTAATTGGGATACACTGAAATTTGGGGAGGCTCATAAATTAAAACATTATCTTTTCTTTTGGTAGATGTTGCATGGCCTCAAGGGAGATTGCCTCTAGATACAATTGATTAACCTCTTGTCACCTTTTCTTAATACACTTCTCTTGGGATTCTTGGCAACATTAATTAGCATTTGCCCACTGGGATGACAGCTTCCTTAGATAAGGTTGAGAATTAGCTCTAAGAAGAAAAATGTTAGTACTAATAAAATTGAAATTCAATTTCTGATTTATCTAACATTCTGGTTATTTTTTCATCTATTTTAATATATTTTAAAATTTTTCTATGCTCAAGTAGATGGGAGGCAAGAAAATAGAAATACAAATGGTTTCTCATATGACTTTTAATCTGTCTAAATAGACCAACAATACAATGTACTTTTTTTTACATGCAATCTTCTTCCTCTATTCTTATACTGTATAACAATGCCTCAGATGCTACTTTCTAGGACATGCACAAAATGATGAAGGAAATATTTGTCTTTAGATTAGCTCTGTTACCTCTCCCTAGAACCTGTCTTCCTTTCTGCATCTCAGCCTCCAAAATGTCTAGAGTACTCCACTTGTACTTCCCCCTGATGTGTTTAAAACGGTGCCTTAAGGGTTAAAAATAATATTAAGGGTAGCTTTTTCTTTACCTTGGGAGGCCCTCCTGAGGGCATCCTAAAGTAAACTTCCCCCTTGTCCTGGACCATAAACTTCCTTCTCACCCCTCCATCCTGTGTCATAAAATTTCCCCTGCCTCCCTTATCTTGTATGATTCATCTTCTTCATCCTGCCCTAAATCTCCAACCCTATATAAGAAACTCTCAATAGAAACCCTATAGGCTGTGTAGCTTTCTGGCTCTATAAGTCTGGTCCTTTTTCTATATGATTGCCTATTACCTTAGCCCCTTACAAACTCTCAGGCCCACATGCTTTTGTGTTAATAAAGCTCCCTTTGGCTAAAGAGAAGGTCTGATTGAATTCTTTCAGAAAAGATCTGAATCAGCTCTCTGAACTCTGAACCCTGACACCCCCACGAATATTTCTCCTCAGTAATGTTTCAATCAGAGAGAAAAGGCCTCATATTCCTAAGGTTTTCTTTCAACCACATTAGAATGTACCTGCTCTGTGTTCCATTTTCTTAGAATTCTGATGATAGGAGCTCTATCACTTAACTTGAACCAAAGCATCACAACTTCCCTCCCAAATAAAACGAACACTTTTAAGAGCTGCCTTTTATTCCATAACTGGAGGACTACTTATTGATAGGTCTATCAAGGATAAAAGCAAGTACATTAGAAAGATATTTTTGTTGAGGAAGGCACCTTTCCGAGGGGGTCTTAAATTTTATCACACAAATGCTTCTTCAGTTAACAATAAAAACTCAGTTTGTGAGTTTAGATTGTGAAACAGTTAGCCTACAAACTGATCTTTTCTTAGCAATTTTGTGAATGATGTGATTTCAGCAGAAGATATAACACTCTTAGAAGAATAGACCTAAGACAATATCATTCTATAATCTTCTGAAGAGCACAATTTACTAAGACACCATAATTTTTAAAAGATCAAGAAAATATTTTAAAACTCAACCTAGGACAAATTGCTATTGGATCATGAATGGGTTTAATCCAGATAGTCTTTTTATTCCAAATCTGTTCATTAAGAAAAGGTGGTATGAACCTTTCAGTTGATTTTACTTTTACCTATGAGAGAATAAAGCAAATAAGACATAAAGCCTGGTTAAGATAGACAAAATAATAACTGTGTGATTTTTTTTGGCTATTAGTTTTAGTGGGGATTTTCAGTCAATGCCAGTCAACACATAAAATAAGCAAAATAACTTTGACAAGGTAATAACTTTAACAACAACTGAGTTGTGAATTTCCATTCAATCATGGGAAAAGAATGAGGAAACTTATGAGTGCAGGGTTCTTTGACCCTTTTGAAGTTAGTGTGCATAATTTTGAAGGAAGAACTAAGTTTTTAGATTTTAACTTCTTTAGACAAAGAGCAAATAAGAATTCCCATTTCTTATTTATAATAAGAAAATTGTTGGCTGCATAAACTATATCTTGAGATTTTCTAACAATCTGCTGCTTACATTGCAGAATTAAATTCTAATTGGATTTACCATGTAGAAATGTCAGGGCATGCCCTTCTACTTCAGAGTACTGATTGCCTGGGATAGTTGTTACTGGTCTACCTGATATTCTCAAGCAAAATTCAAAACACTCTGAAGAAGAACAATGAATATTTGATAAAATCATCCATTAGAATTTTAGCTGCAAATGGAATTGAATTATATTTGAGTTAAAATTGAGTTATATAACGTCCTGAGATGTTTTCATTCCTTTGTCTAATTGTGAAACTGGGAGAGACAATGAAGGACTGGGAAGTCTTTTCACTCTGTTGACTTTGATACATAAATCCATAAATGAAATGGGTCTCTCTTCCAAAGTGTCATCATAAATTGTGGTAATAAATTTTTATGATAAGAGTCAAAAGGATACAAATAAAATGTATTTTGAACATCTTGTCGAATAGATATAGGAAGGCTGAACTACACAAAAAACCTCATCTACTGTAAGAGCAAATATGGTGAAAACCAGTGTTTTAAATTTTTTTTAGTATCAAGAGTTTTCACTCTTAAAAATTCCCGAAGACCTCTGCCACCCCTCACCCTGTCACTTTTTCTTTTTTAACCCATATTTTATTGGTTTTTTAAACCAATATTAACTGTATTTAAAATTTAAATGCATTAGCATTGTTATGAAAATAGTTTTGACCTTATGATCTCACTGAAAGGGTCTTGAGATTTCCTAGGGATCACTAGTCTACATTTTTAGAGCAACTGTTATACTTGCTAGCATGCTAGATTTAAAATCAAATGTATGCTCAAGTCCTGTCACTGCTGTTTACTGGCTCTGTGACCACAGCAAGATCTCTAATTCTTTTTTCTGTATTTTGCATTTTATTTATTCAAGTGCAAGTTATATTACCCATAAAGTCCTATTTTTATTTTTGTCTTCATATCTCCAGAACATAGCATAGGGTTTGGTACAGAGCAGGTGCCTAATAAATATTGCTGAGATAAAATCTCTCTCAGTTGCAGGAGACTCTCTGAAACTTATTTAACTAGTTTGAAATCAAATGAAATCTGCCTCCGTTGCAAGTACTTCTATACTAATGAAATCACAGTACTGTGATGAATACGTAAAGAGTTTATTTTATGGGATATTTCTACTTTTTAGAAGATTAGTTCATAGGAAAAAAATCAGTCAAGTTATTTGACAGTCTTAAAGTAATTACAAACCTGGATTAAATATCTCAAAGTAAACATGGACTTTACTTTTAAGAGAAATCATTAAATAAAATTCATTTACAGTTTCTCTAAGTGAAAAGCACTTAGAAATATAGATTATGAGATTTAGAATTGAATAAATGATACTACTGTATTTACATAAACAATTACCACAGCCCTAACCTTGTATGTCTGCCCTGAAACTATTTTCTGTTTGATGGCCTACTGTCAAAAAGCAAATAGTTCTCCACTTCTTAAATAATATTTTAAATAAAAGTTCTTTAACTGTAATCATAGAAGAAAACATTAAAACACTCATAAAATGCTCTATGCTATAATGAAATAAGGCTAGGGATTTGATCTCATTTCATATGTCATAGCTCATTCTAGAGCCTTTGTCCCAATGGCCTAAGTTACTTAGAACAGTTCCCAGATTCACTTACAGGTCTCCCAAATAGCTTCAATTATGCATAGTCAGTGTGCAGGTTGAAAGAACTCTTAGTAAGGTGGAAAAAGTAGATGGTTGGCTCTTATTTGGTTGGACACATGAACTTTGTACAAGAGAAAGATGAAAATCATCATAGAAAAATGAATGATGATCAGTCATCTATCTAGAGTTTTTCTGAATAAGTAGGTGGAGAAGAAGAGAGAATTGGACTCATCTATTTAAGTAAATTCCATAGGACCATGTTTTTGAAAATATACTTAAGTATTATTATAAAGGCATCTTATAGCTCTATCACACAGAAAAATTCATCAAGGAAAACTGCCCCAAAGCCCTAACACCAGAGGGTAAAATAGTCATTGAAAGAGTCCACTAGTCACCTACTGGAAAAGACACAAAACTGAAAACAGTAAAGAATATTGTAGCCCAATTCCAGAATTATCAGATCAAGGTGAAAATACTGCAAGCACCCAGAAAGAAAAAAAAAGTCAAATATCATGGAACTACAGTCAGGATGACACAGGATCTTTCAGCTTCTACATAAAAATATCATAATGCAGAAAAAGTTATTGACAGAATACAATACCCTTTCCTATTAAAAAAAAAACTCTAGAGAGCCTAGGAATAAATGGCGGTTTCCTTAAAATTATAAGTAGCATCTACCTAAAATCATCAACAAGCATTATTTGGGATGGGGATAAGCTAGAAGCATTTTCAGTAAGATCAAGGGTTAAACAAGGATATCCATTATCATCACTTTTATTCAATATGATGCTAGAAATGTTAGCTTTAGCAATAAGATAAGAAAAGGAAATTAAAGGAATTAGAATGGCCAAAGAACAGATTAACTAATCACTCTTTGCAGATGATATGATGATATACTTAGAGAATCAAGTAAAAAAACTACTTGAAATAATAAACAAATTTAACAAAGTTTCGGGATAAAAATAAACCACAGAAATCATTGGCATTTTATATATTACTATCAAAGTACATCAGAGAAAGAGATAGAAAGTTACATTTCATTTAAAGTTACTGTAGATATTACAAAATATTTGGGACTCTACCTGTCAAAACAAAGTGAGAAACTATATGGATAAAATTACAAAACACTTTTCACACAAATAAAGTCAGATCTAAATAAGTGGAAAAACATCAGCTGTTCATGAGTAGGTAGAGCTAACATAATAAAAATGAAATTTCTGCCTAAATTAATTTACTATTTCAACACCATATCATTCAAACTATCAAAAATATTTTATAGAGATTGAAAAAATATTTTTTAAAAATTCATCTAGAAGAACAAAAGGTCCAGAATATCAAGGGAATTAATGAAAAAAAAATTTTCTGAAAGGTGGCCTAGCCATACCAGATGTAAAACTGTATAAAAGAGCAACAATTATAAAAACTACTTTGTACTGGCTAAGAAATAGAGAGGTGGATCAGTGGAATAGGTTCTCTACACAAGACACAGTAGTCAATGAGTATAGTAGCCTATTATTTGATAAATCCATAGACCCTAGCTTCTGGGATAAGAACTCAGTTTTGACAAAAACTGCTGGGAAAATTGGAAAATAGTATGGCAGAAATTGAGCACTGCTCAATAACTTACACCATATACCAAAATAAAGTCAAAATTATAAACAAACTGGGAGAACAAGAAATATTTTGTCAGATTTATGGAGAATGAAAGAACTTATGATGAAAAAGGAGATAGAGAACATTATGAAATGCAAAATAGATAATTTTTGTTACATTAATTTGAAAAGATTTTGTACAAACTGAGGCAGAGCCAAGATGGTGGCATTGAAGCAGGAAAATGCTGTAGCTGGCATATAGCCACCTCAAATATCAATAAAATACGACTCGAAAGAAATTTTAGGGCTCCAAAACTCACACAACAAGGCAGACAAAAACATCTCCTGCTGAAGGCAGCTTGGCGCAAAGGTCTCATCACATCAGGCTGGGAGCCAAAACAAGTCGAGCCTGAAACTGCGGCCTGGCCTCAGGGCGATAGGGAGGACCTACAGATGCAGTGTTCAGGAGGGTGGATCAGTGGCAGTTGTGGCAGTTTCCAGTTTTATCAAGCCGGAAGAAATGAGGACTAAGTGAAAGGTCAGCGGAACTCAGCTAAATTTGGGGTAGAAAAGTAGTCTGGTCGAACCGCCCCCAGGGGAAGGAAGCAAAATAAGCAGCAGCCCTGCTTCCACCTCAACAGAACTACTTCAGAGCTCCTGGCCAGCAAACAGCAGGGGGGGCAAGCCATTGTTCAGAAGCTAAGTGCACTGGCATTGAGCGGCCTGGATCCAGATTGTGGTCTTGGGTGGTGGTCCTGGGGTGCATTTTCAGTGAGCCAAAGCTGGTGCAGGCTTCACCAGCCTCCCAATAGTGCCGGCAGCTGTGAAAACCCCAGGTATTTTGGACAGAGCTTTCTCCCCTGGAAACACAGTTCCACAGAGCTAAAACATCAAGTAATTCACTAGCAACATGAACAGGTAAAGGAAGCAAAGTAAGAATGGCAATAAAACTCTAGAATCCTTTTTTGGGGACAAAAAGGATCAAAGCATGGAACAGGAGGGAGAAAACACAGTCAGAACTCCCACACCAAAAGCTTCCAAGAAACATGAAGATTGCCTACAAGTCATAACCACCTTAAGAAGGATTTGGAAAACCAAATAAGAGAAGTGGAGGAAAAATAGTGAAGAGATATGAGAATGATGCAAGAAAATAATGAAAAGAGAGTCAACAACCTGACTGAAGAAAATAACACCTTAAAAATAGGTGAACTCATATGGTAAAAGAGGCCCAAAAAGCTAATGAGGAGAATAATGCCTTAAAAATTCGAATTTGCCAGATGGAAAAAGAATCCCAAAAGGTTTCAGAAGAGAAAAATTCCTTCAGAATTAGAGTGGAAGAAATGGAAGCAAATTACTTTCTGAGAAATTAAGACATTATTAAACAGATCCAAACAAATGAAAATAAAAAATAGAAGGCAATGTGAAATATCTCCTGGAAAAAAACACTGACCTGGAAAATAGATACAGGAGAGACAATTTAAAAATTATTGGATTACACAAAAACCATGATGAAAAAAAGAACTTAGAAAGCATCCTTCAAGGAATTCTCAAGGAAAATTGCCCTGATATTTTAGAATTGGGGGGGAAAATAGAACTTGAAATAATTCGCCAAACACCTCTTGAAAAACATCCCCAGGAGTGCAAGGCTAAGATGGCAGCGTAGAAGCAGCAAAGCACCACAGCTCCAACACAAACACACTAAAAAAATCATACAATGGGACTCTAAACAGTTTTTCAAGCTCCAAAACTCTCCAAGACAGAAAACACATCTGTTGCTACAGGCAGCTCAGCAGGTGGGGCTCTTCACAGCAGTCTGGGAGCCACGGGTGGCCCAGCCCTAAAACCCAGCCAGGACAGACCCTGGGGCTGTTGGGTCGAGACAAGTCTATAGGAGAGCAGATTGGCTGCACTGGAGGCACAGTTACCACAATTATCAAGCCAGAAGAAAAAAAGACTAAGAGAAACGTCAGTGGATTTGCTAAATTTGGGGGAGAAGTGCGGGGTCCGGCCAAACTGCTCTCAGGGCAAGGAAGCAGCAGGAGGCGGCTGTGGCAGCAGGAATGGCTGAGAGCAGCAGCGGCTTCCACTGGGCTGCTTCAGAGTCCTCAGCCTGCAGATAGCAGGGG
>CM053601.1:92190722-92205191 GCA_028646575.1 Pseudocheirus occidentalis
ATTGCCCTGATATTTTAGAATTAGAGGGCAAAATAGAACTTGAAAGAATTCACTGATCACCTCTTGAAAAAGATCCCCAGAAGAAAACTCCTAGAAATGTTATATCCAGGTTCAGGAACTCTCCAGTCAAGGAGAAAATAATACAGACTGCCAAGAGAAAATAATTTGAATACTGTGGAAACACAATTAGGATAACCCAGGATCTGGCAGCATCTACACTGAGGGATAAAAGGGCCTGGAATATGATATTCCAGAGAGCAAGAGAGCTGGGATTAAAACCAAGAATCACTTACCCAGTAAAACTGAGTATAATGTTCCAGGGGAAAATATGGTCATTCAATGAGGTAGAGGACTTTCAAGCATCATAAGGAACTTATCAAAGTTGAACTATTTACATGCCAATATGGAAAAATGATCGTAGTGACTTATGAATCTTTTCTTAGTATGAGGATACATGGAGGGAATACAAATGTATGTATGTATGTATATATATATATATATATATATATATACACACACATATATATATACATATACACACACATACATATATATATACACATACATATATATATGTATGTATACCTACACGTATGTCTATATAGGAGGGTATATATACGTATGAATACATATCTGAGCATGGGTGTGTATGTGTACATAGAGGGTTCAGGATGTACACTTGACTCTGTCCTGATAGGTTGGCTAAGAAGTCTGGATTGCACCCAAATCTTCAGTTAATCGGTAGCCTTTGATCTCACGTGATTCCCAGATGTCTCCAGGTTGTCCTTCCTTGGCAAGGTCACTGCTTTGAAGTGGACCACATCCCAGTGACTTTCTAGCATCATTTGCTTGCTAATGACAAGTGTCATTTTGGTTATGATAGATGGTACACCCTCTTAAGGTATGTCTTCACCATCTCAAGTCAGGTAATGAATGTATATATATACATATATATAAAAGGAAGACAGTACTTCCAAGAAGCTCCCCTTCTAATGGAGGAGGCAATATTAATGGGTTCAATTTCAGCTCCAAATTAGATGGAAAAGATCCATGGTTCTTAGATGTCATGGCAACATAGGAACTAATGCCTCTTCTTTAATATAATTTCCAACAATAAAACAATATTATTCTTGTTATGGAACCCTTTGCATGGGGATAGAAATTATAATTTGTAATGGGAATGGGAATTTGAAGATCTTCTCTGCGCCTTAATAAGTCTGAGGGAATTTGAAGACCTTCCCTGCTTTGAAAATAAACCCTGCCTCCTAATAGGCTAAATGTAATCACATGGAGCTTGTGGTGGGAGGAGTTTGCTTAAGGGTAGAACAGAGCACACAGGAAGCTGGGAATCAGAGCAGCTAGATGTTGGGAGGAGAGGATGCTTCCAAGGGAGACAGGCTTATGAGTAAATTTCGGTTTTGTGTTGGTTTGTGGGAAGGCTTAAGGATGGTGCTCTCTGCTATATTGTGGTACATTAACTTCTTTGTTGCTATGGTGGATTTGTTTTTCTTGTGTTGGTATTTGGTTTTCTGGTGTCTGAATAGATGTTTTGCTTCTGTCTTCTCTATGAAGAGTCTGTTATAATTCGTGCCTGAGCACAATGCAGATATATTTATAGTGAACATTGCCACTGTGAATATTGTACTGGTACTACGGAATTCTAATCATTCAAAAGAGGTTACCTTGCCTAGCCACACAGGAAAAGTTAAGAGATCAAAGAATGCTTAATGTTAGGGATGCATGTGTGGATAATCAGTGAAGGTTTTCCAGGAGGATATGGACCATGATCCCACTAGATGAGAAGATATGTGAGGCTGTGATTTGCCTCACAGACTTTTCTCACATAACTGAGATCAAAGAGTCATCAAAGGAGAATACTTTTGACTTGCACTGAATCTATGTTCCACTAAAACCCATTCCACTTTTTTCTACATAAATTTATATCTAGCCAAACATCCCTCATCTTGTACTTGTAAAGTTTATTTCCATAATCTAAAGGTAAGACTCTGCACTTAGCCTTATTATTAGATTTGGCCCAACATTCTAGCCAGTTTTCAACACAGAGTAGCTTCCCCTGGAATTGAGTTCAGTTATGCCAGTGGCTTCTATGAAGGTCTCCTTACTACTTAATTGTTACTGATATTGACACAATGCTTTGGTTTACTCAGAAAAAAATTATTGAGGGTTTCCTTGAGAGCTAGGATCAAAATAGGTAAAAACAGAAATACAAAAAATAAGTCAAGATTCATTGAAAATAGTGAACTGGCTTGACTCAAATGTCAATGCCCATTTGGAAGCATGGCAGTGTCTAACTCCTTAAGAGATAGAGATGCATACAAAAAGCTATGCTGCACTATTAGAGACTAAGGCTTATTTACATTGGTACTCATAGAGAAAGTAGTAAGAATAACTCCATGGCCTATTTTTATGTTGAAAGGTGCCACTAGAGTATTATCTGTACAACATATGGAGATATAGAGAAGCTCCATTGCATAGTGGATAAAAAGTTGTTCTTGGAACCAATAAAACCCAAGTTCAAGTCTTCCTTATGAGATATACAAAGTTTGTGACCTTGGACAAGTCATAGAGGTCTCTACCTTCTAAGATAAATCACAGAGATGATATCAGTTTGTATTGCTACAGGGAGACTGGAGACCCCAATAGCAATGCAATACAAGCATAGTGAATACATGAAGGAACTGTGATTTTTAGCAACATAAAGAACTTCCTGATGTGGAAACCATAACACAGTTCAGTTGATTTAAATAATTTGTATGTAAGCCTGTAAATCAGAGCGCACACACTGTGGCATACAGAGGTTAATAACTTGTTTAAGGACATGCTGGTAATATGTAAGAGGGAGAGAGAGAGAGAGAGAGAGAGAGAGAGACAGACAGACAGACAGACAGACAGACAGACAGAAAAAGAGAGAATATATGTAAGATCTGAATTCAAGTTCTGACTGATACAAACAAGCTGTGTGACCCTGGACAAATCATTTATTCTTTCTATGCCCCAGGGAAGACTATGAGTTGCAAAAAGCCTTTACCTTTATCAAGACTCACCTCAAATCCCACCTTCTGCAGGAGGCCTTTCCTTCCCCTATAGCAGGCATAGATATGTTGACCCTTTAAATAATTTTCATTCTATTCTGTGTATATCTTATTAGCACTCATCTTCCTCATTATAGTGTAAGGTCTTTAGGGGCAGGAGCTGGGTTTCTTGTTGGTTTCTTTTTCTTTGTATTAATTTAACTTTGTGTGTGTGACACATAAGTTCTTAATAAATGCTTGTTAAGTGACAGATTAATAGACTGATATTCTTAGTAAAGAGAGTTTCATCCTTGGTATTTTTTATGCCAGTAAAATCACAAATCCACACCAATTACCTATCTTGGATTGGACCAATTATCCTATCTTGGATATCATTGGTATAGGGAACCATATACCAATGATTAATGATTCCATGATTTCAGCTCCTACCTGAATCCACCAAACAGTCACCTGGATTCAGAAGCTCCCAGGTCCTTGTTCAGTCCTCCAGGCAGTTCCTGCTACACACTAAAATTCATAGGATCCAGCACATCTCAAAATCTGTACAACTTCTGTTCCTGGGAACTCAAGGTTCAACCAAGCCACAAAGTCTTATCCTGGTCATGTTTCTTCAGTCCTCTGGACATTTTGCTGGCCCTAGGACCCAGAAGAAATCTCAGTCTTCCAGGCAGACTTCTTGGCAGCAACTTCAGCCTACACCAGATTCTGGTCTCAAGGAAATCCTTTCTCAGTTCTCAGTCAGCTTCCAGATGCTCACTGAGAGAAACTCTCTCTCCTCCACCAGGAGTCAGCCAGGAGAAAATTCTGATTCTGCCTCTCTGGGGCTTTTCTTACACACACACACACACACACACACACACACACACACACACGCACACACACAATTGGCTCCTCATTTCAGCCAAATCCTTCCTGTTGTGTCAGCAATGGGAGACAGTTCACATCTTCTACCTCTTTCACAGAAGCTAGACTAAGGGCTAAGTACCTGCTTACTTGACATAACAAAAAGCGGTCTTCAAATTTAAATTAAATACCATTACAAAACCTCTTCAACCTTGGCTTTCTGGAATTTGGAAGCATCTTTCCTTATTTCAGGAAGACTTAGCTGAACAAACCAGGGAAGGCCAGAAAGTTTCCTAATTAAATACTTGTTATAATTTTTACCAGAGAGGGCAATTGGAGTCCTAAGATGCCTTCTCTCTCATTCTCATCCATGTTGGTTGTATCCCTCCTTGATCCCTATCCAAATCTAATCCAGTCTAATCCAATAAACATTCATTAGGAGCCTATTAAGCACCAGGTACTGTGCTAAATCCTTTAGATAAAATTAAAAAGAAATACAGTTCCTGCTTGCCAGGAGTTTACAATCTAATGGATAGAGAGATAAACACAAAAGGATGGACAATGTAAGGGGATATCTTCTTCCATGGAACTGAAAACAGGCAAAGGAAGAGATGTAAAGCTCAGAGTAGAGTGAGTATAAAAGTTCAGGCTGTGCTTTTGTAATGGAACAGTCCTCCAATCAGAGGGAGCTAAGGGAGGTGATGTCAATCAAAGCTTGAGTTAGCAGCATAGTGTTGAATTCATTCTAGAAGGGGTATGGTTTTCTGAGGAGTCAAAACCAGGCAGACCAGCAGAGACAGAATGGAGAGATCTATTTCCTCTTCCCTTTTACATTTTGTGCCAAAATAGTCCTTATGTTATTTATTTTTAATTTTTGAGAAACTTATACATTGTAATAATTCTGCATAAGTTTTTTTTAATCTCAATGCTTTGTACTTGCATAGTAACTTGTCATTACCAAGATGTTATGGAACATCAATGTTCTAGTTTGATAATAACTGATAACTTACTCTAGTCATGTGAAGTCTGCTCAGCACTGGACTTTATGTTACCCTCACAAAAACCTATAGGTTAAGCACAATGGTGCCAGTGCAATATTTATGGCACCCATGATCACGATAAATATACCAACCATGACTATAAATATTCCCTTATGGTGCTCATTTGCAAAATATAACAAATTCTCCATATAGAGGACAAAAGCAAACCTTAATTTAGAAACCAGAAAACCAAATCCCCAAACCAGTAAGCTGATTCCATCATACTAGTAAAGAAGAGCTTTAGCTTTCCCACATATATAATATAAAATTATATATATATATATATATATATATATATATAAACCCCCAATATAAAATCAATATTTACTCATAAACCCAAATCCTTCCCTGAGGGTCCTTTCTCTCCCACCATTTCTCTGGCTCTGATTCCCACCTTCCTGTGATTTATGCTGCACTCTTCACCAAACTCCTCCCACCACAATCACATGGAGATGTGACTACATTCAGTCTATTGGGGGTAGAGTTTACTTTCAAAGCAGGGAAAGTCGTCAAATTCCCCTAGGCTTATTAAAGGGCATGGAAAAATCTTCAAATTCCTATTACCATTACAAGCACTTATAGGTCTGATCCCCAGTTTATAGGTTACAAAATTAAAAGTCAAAAAGGTTTTACAATTTTTGTGGTGCCAGTGATTTTTAAGAATTGATCTGCCATTTATATTATATTCCTTTATCTTCAGCCACCACCTTAGCCTCCTCACAATGAAAAAAAATGTGGTTATCTCCTGAAGATACTGCATTTCAGGCACTGTTTCGATCCTGGAAGTACCATTTTTAATTCCTCTATGCCCAAGGCACCGAGCCAAGAAGAAAGACTAGGCAGACTTGTTCCTTTTCCCACTTGCCACTACCATGTCCTTACCTTTCAACCTGCTCTCTTTTCCCTTGAGCTTCACTCTATCAAGATAAATTACTTTATCTAGATTCTGGAGGCTGTTATCTACTGGTCCTCTGGTCATTTTCTGCCTTCTCTCTGCCTCAGTCCCCCATCTACATCTGCCTGCTGAACATCTCTACCTAAATGTTCCTTAGCCATCTCAAACTCAACCCAATCATAACTGATTATATTTCTCCCTAACTATGCTCTATCTTTCTTTCTAACATTTTTTTCTTACAAAGGGGATCACCCAGGTTTTTAACCTTGGAGTCATTTTTTTCTCTTCACCCTCTCTCACTTCTATACCCAATAAGTTGCAAAGTTTGACTGAGTCAATTTCTTTAATTATTCTCCCAAACTGTCATCTTCTCTTTACAAAATTACCCTAATCCTCACCTTCATTGCTTCTTAGCTAGACTATTTTAATAGCCTCTTAATTGGTCTCCATGGTTAAGTAAACACTATCAGTGCCGAGAACATTCCTCAAGAATATGGCATTGATTTAGTTGTCCGAAGCTTTCTTGTCTTTTCATTTGCCATCAAGCAATTCCTGACTCCTTGTGCTCTAGCTTTTGTACATAAGCCAATTAAGTCATGAGAATGATATGAATATCTTAAGTAAGTTAAAGGAAAACACTAGCCCACTTATTCTTTCAAAAAGCTAGACCAGTGAGATATTTCTCCAGCCGTGGCTGTCCTATTGATATTCCTAAAATTCATGTTACCATCTCATTCAATAAGCACCAGTGGCTCCCTATGGCCTTTAGGATAAAATACAAATACCCCTTTTCTTACTTCTATGTCTTAGAACCTGTAGCTCCAAATTTGAAGACTCAACTCAAGGTCTACCTTTTTCAAAAACTCTTTTTTTATTCCTCCTCCAGTTGTTAATACCCACCCTCAAAACACTATGTAATTATCTATCTATCTGCTATTTTCGATATGTGTATATATACACATACATACATACACATGTGTTTATATGTATATATACACATCTCCAATTATTTATCTGTTGACATACATCATTTATCTCTATGTATATATCTTTCACACACATGCACACACACACACAAACACACACACACACACACCAATAGAATGTAAAAATTTCCAGGGCAGGGTCTATCTCTTTTTTGTATTTGGGCACTGGCACATAGTATATACTGAATAAATGCTTGCTGAATGAATGCTTACTCTAATTTATTGGTTTGTCTTGTAAGGTGGCATCAGCACTCTGAAATGAGTAATGGTTGGTTGTTCTTAAAAGTTTAGCACATGTGCCCCTATGCTTTTGTTCCAACTATGCAAAAATGTGGAATCATAGAGATAAACACTAGTCAGGAAATTTTCTAAACCAATCAGATGCAACTGACCTGGAAGAAAGTAAAGGGAAATAAATCCTTCTCTCCTCTATAGAAAGGAAAAATCATAAGCTATGCCTTTCAGTTCATGAAGAGAACTGAAGCTATTGTTTGGTGCCTAATACATCTGCTAATATCTTAAGTATTTTGGACCACAACTAGACTTGTATCCCAAAGAGAACATAAAAAAGGGAAAAGATCTATATATACAAAAATACTTAAGCAGCTCTTTTTGTGGTGGTAAAGAGAAATTGAGGGAATGCTTATCAGTGGGAGAATGGCTGAACAAGTTGTGGTATATAAATGTAATGTAATAAATGGTAAGCAGGCAGACTTCAGAAAAGCCTGGAAATACTTCCATCAACTCATACAAAGTGAAGTGAGCAGAACCAGGAGAACATTGCATACAGTAACAGTAACATTGTGCAGTGATCAACTATGATTGATTTAGGTCATTTTAGAAATAAAATGATTCAAGACAATTCTGAAGGCCTTACGATGGAAAATGCTCTCCATGTCCAGAAAACAAACTGATGGAGTTTGAATGAAGATTGAAGCACACTACTTTTACTTTATTTTTTGTCGTTTTTTTCCTTCTGTTTCTTCAACAAAACTAATATGGAAATGTTTTCTATGATCACACATATATTATTGCTGTCAAATTGCTTACTGTCTTAGGGAAGAGGGAGAGGAGTGATTGAGATAAAAAATAACTTGGAACTCAAAATTTTATTTAAAAAAGGATGTTAAAATTTTTCTTCATGCTTAAATTTGAAAAAAAAATAATACCCAACAGTATTTAAAAGAAAAAAAAGACAAGTATTTTTAAATGACCTCAGTGTTCTAACAAATTTGCACCATCATGTTTAGGAATATTATCTTATTTCCATGGCATCTTTCTTTCCAAATTATAGAGCCATGGCCTTATTTGCCTAAGAGAAGTGTAGAGACATTGTTATCATTTGTCCCCAGAGATAGCTTATCTCTATCAGTTCTGAGGCATTTAAAGTACTCAGAACTTGCCAAGCTGCTTGAAGAGAAACTGAACAAAATGCTAAGCTCCAACCCCAGAATGTGTCAAGAAGCTCCTGGATGGGAGAAGAAACAGTCTCCTTGTTGGGAGAAACATACACTCCATCTTTTGATCTGGCTCACAATATTTCCATGATATTTTGACACTGGAACATGACAGATGAAACCTGTGATCAAATGCATGCTTACCATCTCTTAGTGAAATGTGAATAGAGTTATTTTTCAAAGTAGCAAAAATGAAAATATGCCTCCTGATGTATATGTATGATTTTAACTTGTTCAGAATATTAAACTAGATCTTGTCAGAGTTCACGTATAAAAAAATCATAGAAACTCACAGAGGAAGAGACTAGATGACCTCAGAGGTCATCTACTCAACCCCTTATTTTCACTTATTTAACTCAACCCTATATTTTCCTTTAACTACAGAGCACACCCAAATTATTGCAAATTAGTCACAAAGCCAAAAGTAAAATTCAAGTCTTTTGGTTTCTTTTTTGTTATTGTTTAGTCCTTTTTTAGTGAACAACTTTTGGAGCTTTCTTCTCAGATACTAGAATTGTTTGACATTTCCTTCTCCAGCTCATTATACAGTTGAGGGAATGGAAGCAAACACTGTTAAGTGACTTGCCCAGGGTCACAATGTTATTTCTGCCATACAACTGTCCTAAGTAAGTAAGAGTCTTTAGGAAAGGCAGCATGGAGTAGTGGGTGGAGGACTAGATATGTCAGGAAGACCTAAATTCAAATTACTACTCTGACAAGACTATGAAACTGTGGGTAAGCTCTGTCAAGCTTTCTGAGGTTCAGTTTTTTTTTATCTATAAAATGTTGATAATAAGAGTGCCTATGTCACAGGGTTGTTGCGAGGCCCACATAAAATATTATAAATTAAATAATTTATGCACACAAAGGACTATATAAATATTAACTGATATTACTATTTTAATTGGGTTTGGCTCATATCCAGCCAACATAAAATAAAAGAACCCATATGGGAGGTATTAGGGACCTGTGACCATGAGACAGGTATGTGGCACACGTATGGACATTCTGTGTTAGCCTCATGCATATGTGGGTGTAGTTTCTTTCCACTGATTACGTAGCTGGAACTGTCTGAATCTTTAATTCTGACTGAAGCAGTCACTGTCTTTCTGGTGGAAAGGGTGGAATCATATACTTAGTACACAGTCACTATTTGGGACAGATAAAGGACCGGAGGGCCACCTTCTCTCTCACCCTGGTCAAATGGCCTGAAGAAATGGGGTTAGCATTTTGGTATTGTTTAATTTTTCTTCTTCAGGTCTAGCTGAGGGGACCAGAGTTCAGGATCCAGGAGCTCCAGAAAGGTTGACCTGGGTACCCAGGATTGTAGGACTGATGTTGCAGTCAATGTATCAGGAAAACCCTGATAATTAAGGTCCTAAAATGCAAGGCCAGAGAGGGATTTTAACTTGGAACCCAGTGGGAACAGTGCTGTGTAGGAATTGAGTTAAACTGTGGGTCTCGTTCCTCTGTCCTTCCTGGAAACATGAATGCTTTGGGGAACATGGAAGTAGTATGTCCCTGAGGTGTTATGGGGGAAATGTTTGTATGTTTGTTCTTGCTATATCTTTGAAGAAAATATTCTGTTTTAAAAGCTAATTTGATATAGTTAGTTAAATAGAACTGGGTGTTGGGACCCCTAAAATTGGTGGGAAACGATCACTGGAGGCTTAAGCCAATGTCAGAGACAAGAGACCCTTCAAGGAAAAAAAATCTCCTAACAGTAACAAAGAACCATGGAAATATATGCGCAACTTTTATTCACTGGGGACCAGAGAATCACTCTTTTACTATTATTAAACTAAGTGAGAACAGTCAACAAAATTACCTAGCCTAGCATCAGAGATGCATGGATGATAAGGTAGGGGCTGGTTGGTCCTCCTACCCTTATCCCTGGTGTGCCCCTACTCTTTCCTGCCTTGTCTTGCAGATTTTCCTCTCTGAGGACCTTATTCTATTGAGAGGGTCAGTCTCTTAAATTAAATGCTCTAAGATGAGATATTTGTTTCCTAAATATTTTGATGTAGGCATATGATTCTACTTCTGTTCTGTTACCAGTCCCATTCCCAATATTGGCACATTATACTTGGGGTGGGGAATGAATAAACATTTACATAGTACCTAATACGTGTAAGGCACTGTGTTAAGCATTTTACAAAAAGCATCTCATTTTATTATTACTGTGGGAAGGAGGTGTTACTATCACTCCTATTTTACAGTTGAGGAAACTGAGGCAAACAGGTTAAGTGACTTGCCCTGAATCATATAGCTAGTAAATATCTGAAGCCAGATAGGAACTCAGGTCTTCCTGACCCCTGACCTAGGGTTATATCCACTGAACTCTAAACTGAACACTGAACTTATATCCACTGCCTCTAAAATAAGCAAGTATATTTTTTCAAAATACATTGAGTCATAGTTTTCACATGTCATCAAAAGATTATTATGATTATTATTATCTCCATTTTATGAATGAGTAAATGGAAGGACATTTAAGTGATTTGTCTAAAATAACATAAGAAGGACATATATTTCCTTACACAAGGACCAGATTTTATTCCACTATCTCACACATACTAAATAGTCTGTCTGTCCCTCAAAGAACAATGACAAGCTTTAATTTTGACAAATACATTCAATGATCCCTATCATCATCAACAAGAAGATACATTTCAATCGTTTGTCTAATCATCTGTGCTATCTGCAGCATTGTAAGGCCAGTTCTCCCTCACTGTGACAAGATCGAGGCTTCCAAAGCACATAAATCAATATGGAGGCAGAGGGACACCTGATAGAACAGTCAATCAGACCACAAGAACATTGGCTATCTGTTATCTCCTTGGAAGTTCCTGTGAGGTAAATAGCCAATTAAGAGACCTCAGTAGATATATTTTTGAGGGGAAAGTACAAAAACCATGGCTATTGCTTTGCTCTGCTGTTCTGGGACCTTTCTTTGAAGTTCCTAGATGAATAATTACAAAGTCAAGGGGGACCACTTAATCATTCGTTTATTTCAGGACAATTCTTGGGAATAGTTTTATAGATTGATGCCTCCTAAAATAGGCAGAAAATAAGAATTTGCTATTTATTTATTTTTAATTTTTTATTTATTTATTTTTTAGTTTTCAACATTCATTTCCACAAAATTTTGAGTTACAAATTTTTCCCCATCTCTTCCTTGCCCCCTACCCCAAAATGGCAAGCATACTGAATACCCCTTACCCCAGTTTCTCTTATATCCTCCACCATCCCCTATCCCCCTTACTTTCTTATAGGGCAAGATGGATTTCCATACCACATTGCCTGTATATCTTATTTCCTGGTTGCATGTAAAAATCAATTTTTAATATTTGTTTTTAAAACTTCGAGTTCCAGATTCTCTCTATTCTTCCCTCCTCACCCACCCCCATTGGGAAGACAAGCAATTCAATATAGGTTGTACTTATGTAGTTACAGAAAAGATTTCCATAGTAGTTATATTGTGAAAGACTAACTATATTTCCTTTCATCCTATCCTGCCCTCCATTTATTCCATTTTTTCCTCTGACCCTGTCCCTTTTCAAAAGTATTTGCTTCTAAATACCCTCTCCCCCAATCTGCCATCTCTTCTATCATCCTGCCTCTTACACTATTCTCCCCCACTTTCCTGTAGGTGTAGGGTAAGCTACACTTTTGAGTGTGTATGTTATTCCCTCCTTAAGCCAAATCCAGTGAACACAAGATTGACTCAATCCCTTTCACCTTCCTGCTCTTCCCCTCCATTGTAACAGCTTTCTCCCATCTCCTTTATGTGAGATAACTTAAACCATTCTATCTCTCCCTTTCTCCTTCTCCCAATATATTCCTCTCTCCCTCTTAATTTTATTTTTTAGATATCATCCCTTCATATTCAAGTCATCCTGTGCCCTCTGTCTATGTATCCATGTACATACACACACATATACACCCACCTGTGCTTACAAACACACACATACACACATAATATAGATTCCCTTCAACTATCCTCATACTGAGAAAAGTCTCATTAGTTAAAATTATTGTTTTTTCCATGTAGGAATATAAATAGTTCAACTTTAATAAGTTCCTTATCATTTCTTTTTCTTGTTAATTTTTTCATGCTTCTCTTGCTTCTTGTATTTGAAAGTCAAGTTGTCTCTTCAGCTCTGGTTTTTTCATCAAGAATACTTGAAAGTTCTCTATTTCATTGAATTACCATATTTCCCCCTGAAGTATTATATTCATTTTTTTCTGGGTAGGTAATTCTTGGTTTTAATCCTAGCTCTTTTTTTCCTCTGGAAAATCATATTCCAAGGCCTTTGATTCTTTAGCTGCTAGATCTTGTGTTATCCTGATTGTGTTTCAACAATACTCAAATTGTTTCTTCTTGACTGCTTGTAATATTTTCTCCTTCACCTGGGAACTCTATAATTTGGCTATGATATTCCTAAGAGTTTTCTTTAGGGATCCTTTTTCAAGAGGGAATTGGTGAATTCTTTCAATTTCTATTTCGCCCTCTGGTTACAGAGTATAGTGTAATTTTCCTTGAGAATTTCTTGCAAGATGAGGCAAAGGCTCTTTACATCATAATGATGTAAAGCAAGCTTATTTACATCACCTTTTGATCATGGCTTTCAGATAGTACAATAATTTTTAAATTACCTCTCCTGGATCTATTTTTCCAGGTCAGTGGTTTTTCCAATGACATATTTCACATTGCCTTCTATTTTTACACTCATTTTATAGTATCTTGATTTCTTATAAAGTCATTAGCTTCCATTTGCTCCAGTATAATTTTGAAGGAATTGTTCTCTTCAGTGAGTTTTTTAAAGTCCTTTTCCATCTGGCCAATTTGGCTTTTTAAGGCATTCTTCTCTTCACTGGCCTTTTGGGCCTCTTTTGCCATTTGAATTAGTCTATTTTTTAGGGTGTTATTTTCTTCAGTATTTTTTTTTGGTCACTTTAGCAGGCTGTTGACTTGCTTTTCATGATTTTATTGCATCATTCTCATTTTTCTTCCCAATTTTTCCTATACTTCTTTTACTTGATTTTCAAAATTCTTCTTGAGCTCCTTCATGGCCTGCAACCAATTCATATTTTTCTTGGAAGCTTTTGATGAAGGACTTTTGACTTTACTGTCTTCTTCCAGTTCTATGTTTTGATCATCTTTGTCGCCAAAAATGTTTCTATAATTTGACCATAGTTCCTCTTTTTGTTTATCTTGCTAGCCTATTACTTGACCTTTGAGCTGTTTTCCACAGTAGAACTCTGCTTCCTGAGTGGAGAGTGCTGTGTTCCAGATTTCTGGGGTTTTGCGCAGTGGTTATCATAGCTTTTTCTAGGTAATTGCCTCAGAACTATGAGAATGACTGCCTCTCCAAAACCTTAACAAGCTCTGCCACCCTCACCTCAGGACTGCCTCACAAGTCTGTGACCCATATCCAAGGAGGTCAAAGCAAGGGCAATTACCCTTTGAATGGTGACTTGGTCCCCCTAAGATCTGTAGGCCTGGGGCTCAAGAGGCCACTATGTGGCAGCAGCTACATTTGCCACGACTTACACCACCCTGGGGGCAGGGGCCTGACCATGTTCTTTTCTCACCCAGTTCCAACAGAGTTCTCCACTGACCTTTTACTTTCTCTTTGATGTTTATGGTTTGAGTAATCTGGAAACTGCCACAAATGCCAGTGAATAAGTCCCCTGAAATCTATGCCATGGATCTGGACTGGTGCAGCTCACACTGGACTGAGCTCCTTTCCCAGCTGGCATGATGGACTGTTCCTGTCAGCCTGCTAGGCTGCCTTCATCAGGAGCTTTGTTTCTCTCTGTCACTTTGTGGGTTCTGTAGCTCTAAAATTTGTTTAGTCATTTTTATAGGTATTGGAGGTGGTTGGAACGGGAGCTCCAACCAGTTCCTGCTATTACCCCACCATCTTGGCTCCATACCCTTATTTATTTATTTATTTATTTATCCATTTATTTATTTATTTATTTGTCTATTTTATTTATCTATTTACTTACTTATTTATTTATTTATTTATTTTGCTTTTTGGAGGGCAGTTGGGGTTAAGTGACTTGCCCAAGGTCACACGGCTAGTTTTTTATGTTAAGTGTCTGAGGCCGGATTTGAACTCAGGTACTCCTGATTCCAGGGCCGGTGCTCTATTCACTGCGCCACCTAGCCACCCCCCCATATTT
>CM053601.1:92212766-92224429 GCA_028646575.1 Pseudocheirus occidentalis
AAAATGACTTAAAATGTCAAATTTGCCAGTTGGAAAAAGAATCTCAAAAACTCACTGAGGAGAATAATTCCTTCAGAGTTAGAGTGGAGCAAATGGAAGCAAATGACTTTATGAGAAATCAAGATACTATTAAATAGATTCAAACAAATGAAAAAATAGAAGGCAATGCGAAATATCCCCTTGAAAAAAACCACTGACCTGGAAAATAGATCCAGGAGAGACAATTTGAAAATTATTGGTCTACCTAAAAGCCATGATCAAAAGAAAAAGAACTTGGGAAGCATCCTTCAAGAAATTCTCAAGGAAAATTGCCCTGATATTTTAGAACCAGAGGGCAAAAGAGAACTCGAAAGAATTCACTGATCACCTCTTGAAAAAGATCCCCAAAAGAAAACTCCTTGGAATGTTACAGTCAGGTTTCAGAGTTACAAGATCAAGGAGAAAAAATTACAAGCTGCCAAGAAAAAAACAATTTGAATACTGTGGAAACACAATCAGAATAGTACAGGATGTAACACCTTCTACATTAAGGGATAAAAGGGCCTGGAATATGATATTCCAGAGATCAAGGGAGCTAGGATTAAAACCAAGAATCACCTACCCAGCAAAATTTAGTATAATGTTTCAGGGGAAAATATGGTCATTCAATGAGGTGGAGGTCTTTCAAACATTCTTGCTGAAAAAAAAAAAGAACTGAATGGAAAATTTGACATTCAAATATAAGAAACATGAGACGGTAAACATGGAAAAGAAATCATAAGGTACTTATCAAAGTTGAATTATTTATATACCAACATGGAAAAATGATAATTGTAACTTATGAAACTTTTCTCAGTATGAGGCTAGGTGAAGGGAATATAAATGTACATATATGAATATGAATGTACATATATGGATTCATATGCATATATATGCATATGAATTCATATGTAAGTGTGTGTATGCGTGTGTACATAGACAGAGGGCACAGGATCAATTTAATAGGAAGGGATGATATTTTAAAAGGCAAATTCCAAGGTGAGAGAGGAATAGAACGAGAGGAGACAGGGAGAGACAGAATGGGATTAATCATCTCATATGGAAGAAGCAAGGAATAAGTGTTACAATGGAGGGGAAGAACAGGAAGGCAAAAGGGAAAGGGTCGACTTTACTCTCACTAAATTTGGCTTAGGGAAGGAATGACATACACTCTAAATTAGGTATCTTGCCCTATAGAAGAGAATGAGGGAAGAGGATGAGAGGGGTGATGATGGAAGGGATGGCAGGTTGGGGAGGAGGGTTATTAGAAGCACACACTTCTGTAAAGAGACAAGGACAAAGCAGAGAATAGAATAAGTGGGGGGGGAGGATAGGAAGGAGGCAAATATAGTCAGTCTTTCACAATATGTCCATTGCGAAGATGTTCTGTGTAACTACACATGTACAGCATGTATTGAATTGTTTCTCTTTCCAGTGGTGTGGGTGACAAGGGAGGATGGGAAAGACTCTAGAATTTAAAGCTCTAAAGTCAATATTAAAAATATACATGTGTATATTTTATATATATATATATATATATATATATATATATATAATCATTATTATTTATATGCAACTGGGAATTAAGATATACAGGCACCGGGAAAAGGAGATCCATCTCACCCTACCGAAAGTTAGTGGGGTGATGGGGGAAGATATAGGAGAGAGCAGACTGGGGCAGGGAGTATACAATGGGATCGCTGTTTTGGGATGGTGGGTAGAGGAAATATGGGTAGAAAATTTGGAACTACAAAACTTTTGGAAATGAATGATGTAAACTAAAATAAACAAAAGTTAATTTTAAAAAATAAACAAAAATAAACTATGCACATACAACCTATACTGAATTGTTTGTCTTCCCGGTGTATGTAGATGAGGAGGGACGAAGGGAAAGAATCTGGAACTTAAAGTTTAAAAAAACAAATGTTAAGACAATTGTTTTTTACATGCAACCAGGAAATAAGATATACAGGCAATGGGGTATAGAAATCCATCTTCCCCTGCAAGAAATTTGTTGGGGAGGGAGGATACAGAAGAGAACAGATTGGGGGAAGGAGTATTCAGTAGGCTTGACATCATGTTGTAGGGTAAAGGGGAGAGACAGGAAGAAAATTTGTAATTTAAAATTTTGTGGAAATAAATGTTGAAAATTAAATAAATAAATAAAGTTAAAAATAAATATCTATTAAGCAACTACTATGTGCCAGACACTAAGCTCAATATTGGGGGTACAACAAATAGCAAAGATTGTCTCTAACCTCAAGTAGCTTACAGATATATAAAAAACAAGCTATGTATAAGTTAAATATGAAATAACAGAGGGAAGAAAATAGAATTAAGAGGGATTAAGGATGGCTATCTGTAGAACGTGGGATTTTATTTGGGACTTGAACAAATAGTTACATTAACTAATGTCATGTTAACACTGATTAGACTTATGCTTCTCAATTCATAAACTCAAACTTCATTAATCAAAGCATGCAGATAGTAACCTCTTCTAAGAATAAGCTACTAACCTGCATCTTTGATATTTGGTTCAGCTTTTTTTGTACTAGACTCAGCAAAGTCACTTCTCTGAAGAACTACAGTTTGTTTCCCTCTGAGGTGGACATCTGGCAAAACTCCATTAATAAGCACTGCCCTAAAGTAACATGGACTACTTGAGTTCCAACTGTGAGGAGGTAGGAGGCAGGGGGAAGATCTAGTTATGTCCCAGGAACAGGCTAATGGCTGGGGCCTCAAATGGTCTTTTTCATACTTTTAGCTCTGGATATTCCTAAGCTATTTACCACATTCTTTGATTGGTAGTTTACTTCAACATTATTTTTTTTAATTAAGTTGTTTTGTTTACTTTTAGTTTACAAAATTCAGTTCCACACTCCCTTGAGTTTCAGATTCTCTTCCCCTCCCTCTCCCCCGGCCCCATGGCAGCATGCACTCAGATACAGGGTCTACAAATATCTTCCCATTACTCATTAGGCAGGTTTTAAAGAAGGATTGTAACTGATGGAATGATGAGTGGGAAAAAGGAAACAAAACAAGAAAAAGAAACAGGGCAAGTAGTTTGTTTCAACCTGCATTCAGACACTATCTCTTTCTCTGGATGTGGATATCTCTTTCTATTATGAGTCCTTTTTTGCAGTTCTCCAAAGAGCATGTTTAATCTGTTATAAACACTTAAAACCTAGGTTTCAGAAAACTGAGGTTTGGGGCATGGGAAGAGGCATCTGCCACCAGGAGAGCTTAATGCAACTGTAAGCTCTTACTCAAAAAGTTAATTTGATTGTCAGTGAAATGAGAAGGAAGCTTTAATTAACCATGAACCTCAACATCCTCAATCATATGAAAGGACTAAATTCTCTTGAAATAGCCAGATCTGAATATTTTTAATGGAGAAAAAGATGGGGAGATATTTGGAGCCATAAAGACCAGAGTTGAAACAATATGACAATTATTTCATATTTACATTGAAAAGCAATATATTCAAAGCTGTATTTTAATCACCAGTTGTTAATCTGACTGTCTTCTCTGAATACAAGTTACAGGAAACAGCTTTGCATGCTACTAAGTTCACTAAAACCCCACCAATTGATATATGAGCCCCAATTACTGTTTATACAGATGGAGCAATTCAAGATTTCTGAAGAATGTCTTACAGAGAAAGAAAACAATTCCACATTTTTAACATAGATTGTCCCCATCTTTATTCTCCAATGCCTCTGGATAAAGTCTGGTTTTGCAGCACACTCCCCACCCCACATCACTATATTTAAATAAACACACCATGATTATTCTATTCTTGCAAAAGCCATTTTTTGTTTCCTATGGCAACAGAAACTATTCTTCTGTTAGAGGTCAACTATTCATAATTGCACAGAAGGACAGTATACTTCCTTGAGTTCACTTGAGGCATTTCAATTCATGGCAGAATCTAATTTGTTCTCAAGTGATGCTGGTAACAAAACAATTAAGTAAAGAAGCTAATGAAAATACTGGAGAAAGGCCAGTTGGTACAAAGAAAGCTGAATCAAACATAAAATTAACAAACCTCTGTATATCTTCTTGTATTGGAATTTTGAACTGGAAAAAACCTTTAAGCTACAAGTAGCATCATTAATGTTTATATTCATGTATGTATATTTTAGGGATTATTGTAATCCCTCCAGTAATCATTCAAAACTTCTCCTTATGCTCCCAACTTCCTTGTCCCCTAAAAAATGATTTCACCTCTTCCTTTACTAAGTTAGAGGTCTCTATAAATATTAACTGTCTGCTTTCTCTCCTCTAAACTTCCATATGTACTCTATATAGTCTCATCTACACCTCTCCTCAATTCTTAGAGGACAAAGCAGCCCATCTCATGAAGATTCATTCCTCTGCCTCTGTTCTTGATCATGTTTCCTTGTAACTAATAAAGAAACTTATTATAAAAACACTTTCATCTCATACAGTTTTAATCCCTCCTCCCCTTACAACCAGTGTACCTTAGTCTGCAATGATTATCCTTCTTATTATTACTATTGATAACGATAACTATCATAATGAATAGCAACGAACATTTATATAATGTTTTAAGATTTGTAAGAATAGAAGATGGTGATAAGGAAGCAGTAGCCTTTCCAAGCTCCTCCAAGAATTCTGTCGCTAAAAGCTAAAAAGTGAATTTGACCGTATTTAAGAGTGACAGAACCCATTGGGAGACTGAGCATGGCAGATTTCCAGACCAGGAAAGTGCCTACTCGGGTCTGGGCAAGGCAAACACGGAGTGCAAAGGAGCCGCACCAGCGTGGATCTGAGAGCAGAGTAAGGCAGACTGAGAAGAGGCCGGCCAGCCAGCCAGCAGATCCACCCAGCCAGAGGGGTTTGCAGCCATCTCACCACAGGACAGAGGATCATGGGTCCCACAGCAGGGTCAGCACCTTTTTCTGGGGCTGACAGCCCACAACCTGCATGTTTAAAATTACCTGCCCATACTTCCAGAAGCCAAAATGGAGGAATCAAATTTAGTTGCTCTGATCCCCCTTCCCTGATCCAGAAAAGTCCAGAGTTAAATACCCCACCCAGAGTAAAATCTTGAATTAGTAGAAACAACCTCAGGCTTTGGTGTCACTGAGGAAAGGGGAAGGGAGACAGTACAGAGTCTAAACCCAGGAGGGTGGAGCTAGCAAGCCCTAAAAACAAAAGCCTAGGCATGCTTTAGTAGCACATAGAGAATCAGCAAACTGCAGCCCTGCCCTGTCCTTCTGCTACTGAGCCTGCCTGAGCTGTAGCCCAGAAACACAGAAGTAGAAATCTGAAGGAGCCAGACCATCCTGCCCTCATAGATTACTCTGTGAGCCTAAGGTTAACTCAGGGGAAACACTGAGAGTCCTGGCCTTGGCCTCAGTCTACACTTTCATAGGCTACAGCTCACAAAGTAAACAACCAAATCCCTACCTCCCAGCCTGAGAAGCTCAATACTTCTGCACCCCAGAAGCAGATATCTACTCTAAAAATCCAGGACATAGGTGCCCACAAAGGGGAAGAAGGAAACTGTAAAGGCTAGCACCATTAAATCTTTTTACAGTGAGCAAGAACAACCAAATTCAGAAGGCAACACAGACTCTATACTCACAAGGGAGACCACAGAAGGAAATGTGAATTGGTCTCAAGCCAAAAGAGCCTTCTTGGAGGATCTCAAAAGGGATTTTAAAAATGAAATTAGAGAGGTAGGAGATAAATTTAAATCTACAGTGACCAAACGGGAAAAAAAATCTCCTGAAGAAAACAAATCTTTAAAAATTAAAATTGGAGACCTAGGACAGGAGGTCCAAAATCTAACTGGAGAAAAAACCTCCCTAAAAATGAAAAATGAATATATGGAAAAAGAGTTTCAAAAACTAATTGAGAAAAATAATTCATTAAAATTATAATTAGTTAAACTGAAGCTAAGGACTCTATGGTGCAACAAGAGTCAATCAAAGAAAATATAAAGATTGAAAAATTAGAAGAAACTACAAAATATCTCACTGGAAAAACAACTGACCTGGAAAACAGATCCAGGAGAGATAACCTAAGAATTATCAGCCTACCAGAAAGCCATGAAGAAAAAAATCAGCCTGGAAAGCATCCTACAAAAGACTGTCAAATAAAACTGTCCTTAGATCCTAGAATCAGAAGGGGAAATAGTTATTGAAAGAATTCACCAATCTCCTCCTGAAAGAGATCCCAAATTGGCAACTCCAAGAAATATCGTAGCCAAATGCCAGAGCTACAAGGTCAAGGAGAAAATACTTAACACTGCCAAAAAGAAATAATTCAAATATCGTGGAACTATATTCAGGATTACACAGGATTTGGCAGCTGCAACATTAAAAGATCAGAGGGAATTGAATGCAATATTTCATAAAGCAAAAGAGCTAGGACTGCAATCAAGGATTAACTACCCACAAGACTGAGCATATTCTTTCAGGCAAAGAGGTGGTCACTTAATTAAATAAAGAACTTCCAGACTTTCCTTAAGAAAAAGCCTGAGCTCAATGGAAAATTGTATCTCCAATTACAAGATCTGAGAAAAACATAAAAAGGTAAACAAGGAAAACATACATATACACACAGATGCTCACACATTCACATAACTTGGGACTCAATAAGAAAAAAAAACTGTTTACATTCCTTCATGAGAAGCAGATACCTGTCAGTACTGAAATTTGTATAAGTATTGTGACACTTAAAAGGGATGTACATAGAAAGAGGGGGTGGGTATAAGTGAACTAATCTGAAGATTTTTTTAAAAAACCTATTGGGGGAATAAAGATGTTGTAATGGGAGAACAGGAAAGGTAGAGGCAGAAGATGGTAAATTGTGTTACAAGAAGAGTGGAGGGGTGGGAAGTAAGGAGATGAGCATCGTATGATTGTTCCTCTCATTGGTTCTGATTTAAAGAGGGATCAATACAAATGGCTGTTTAGATTCTAACATGAAAAGACACAAAAACTCATAAGAATAGAGGGAAAAAGGGAGGGAGAGAAACAAAGTATGAAATTTACTAGCATTGGTTTGGGCTCAAGGAGGGAATAACATACTCTGTTAAGAATAACAATCTATTGTGCCCTAAAGGCAGTAGGAGCGATAAGGTGGGAGGGTTGCAAGAAGGGGGAAGGTGGCCTGTAGGGAGGGAAAGAGTAGCAAGGGGAAAGGGTAGATAAAGAAGGGAGGACACAGGGAGGAAATACTAAGGGAGGAGGTGATCAAAAGGAAAACTCTTAAGGAGGGGAAGGGAAAAGGAAGACACAAAGATATAAACAGGTAAAGGAATAAGATGGAGAGAAAGTCACAGATAGTAATCATACCTGTGAATGTGAATGGGATGAACTCTACCATAAAACAGAGGTTGATAGCAGAATGGATTAAAAACCACAATTCTACAATATGTTGTCTACAAGAAACACACTTGAAACAAGGGGATACGCACAGAGTAACGGTAAAAGGATGGAGTAAAATACATTATGCCTCAGTAAAAATTAAAAAAAAAAGCAGAGGTAGTAATCCTTATCTCAGATAAAGCAAAAACTACAAGAGATTTAAATAAAAGAGATAAGGAAGGAAACTACATCCTGCTAAAAGGCACCATCAAGAATGAAGCAATATCGTTACTTAACATATATGCACCAAGCAGTATAGCACCCCAATTCCTAGAGAAAAATCAAGGGAATTAGAGGAAGAAATAGGGAGGAAACAATACTAGTGGGGGACCTCAATTTCCTCTCTGAACTTAGTAAATCTAACCTCAAAATAAACAAGAAAGAAGTTAAGGAGGCAAATAGAATTTTAGAGAGCATAGACATGATAGATCTCTGAAGAAAACTGAATGGGGATAAAAAGGAATATAACTTCTTCTCAGTGGTGCATGGCACATACACAAAAATAGACCATGTACTAGGGCATAAAAAACTCACAATCCAATGCAGAAAGGAAGAAGTATTAAATGCATCATTCTCAGGTCATGATGCAATAAAAACTACATGCACTAAAGGGCCATGGAAAGATAGGGAAAAAAACTAATTGGAAACTAAATAATTTAATCCTAAAAAATGAGTGGGTCAAACAAGAAATTATAGAAGCCATAATAAGTAACTTCATTCAAGAGAATGACAATAATGAGACATCATACCAAAATTTGTGGGATGCACCAAAGGCAGTATTTAGAGGAAGTTTTGTATCCCTGAATCCATACATGAAAAAATTAGAGAAAATGGAGGTCAATGAATTGGGTATGCAATCGAAAAAGCTAGAAAAAGAACAAATTAAAAATGCCCAATTAAATAAATACTAAATTAGAAATAATGAAAACCAAAGGAGAGATGAATAAAATTGAAAGTAAGAAAACTATTGAACTTATAAATAAAACTAAAAGTTAGTCTTATGAAAAAACAATAAAATTGATAGACACAGTCAATATGATGGGAAAAAAAGAAAGAAGAAAACCAAATTTTAAGTCTCAAAAACAAAAAGGGTGTATGTACCTCCAACTAAGAGGAAATTAAAACAATAATTAGGAATTATTTTGCCCAATTCTGTGCACATAAATTTGACAATCTTAGGGAAATGGATGAATATCTACAAAAATATAAGTTGCCCAGACTAACTGAAGAGGAAGTAAATTACTTAAACAACCCCATCTCAGAAAATGAAATTGAAGAAGCTAGCAAAGAACTCCCTAGGAAAAAATCCATAGGGCCAGATGGATTTACTAGTGAAGTCTATCAAACATTTAAAGAACAATTGATCTCAATTCTCTACAAACAATTTGGGAAAATTGGTGAGGAAGGAGTCCTACCAAATTCTTTATATGACACAAATAAGGTACTGATACCTAAATCAGGGAAAAATCTGAAATTCAAGTGGTTGTGGAACTGAATCTTGTAAACTATAAGTAAACAAACAAGTCAATAAAAATAAATAAAATATTAAAAAAAGAATGTCTTCTAAGCTGAATTAGTGATGGTCAATAAAACTCTTCATCAAGTTAAATTTGTATAATCCAAAGTGTATTTGGATAAGGCAGTCTTGGAGGAAAAGGAACTACAAGTCAGAGACAACTTGAAAAATGTTGGATTTAAGTTTCATCATGAAGGAATCTAGGAGTTTTAAGATGAAAAGGTCAGGAGGGAGAGAATTCTAGACACGGTGACAAGCTTAAAAAGTATGGAGACAGATAATAACTATAAAGTAGATGAGATGAAGTGACATGTGGGAAGACTGTAAAAACAGAAATAGGACCAACAGGAAGAGCTCTAAGTAACAAATAGAAGAGGCTTTTATTTGATCCTAGAACTAATAGGGAGCTACTAGAGTTCACAGAGCAGAAGGCTCAGGTAACATAGTCACACCTGCATTTTAGGAAAATTACTTTGCTGGATGTGTGGAGGATGGAATGGACTGGGGAATGTCCTGAGAATGTGAGATAGATAGATAGATTTGTGAGTCATATACAAATGGGGATAATTAAACTCACGGGAACTGATGATATTATACAGAGAGAAAACTAGAAGATACCCACAGTTGGAGGGTATGACATTAATAAAAATTTATCAAAAGGAATTGAGAAGGAGCTGTCAGATAGGTAGGAGAAAAATCAGGAGAAAACAATACGCTGAAAATCTTGAGAGAAGAAAGTATCCAGGAAAAGATGGCCAAGAGTATCAAATACTACAGAGCAGTCAAGAATGATAAAGACTAAAAAAAGACTGTTAGGTTTAGAGAGCAGAGTTTCAGTTGAAAGCTGCCTAAGACAGTCAAATAGCAAAAGGTTTAGAAAAGATAAATGGCATAGGAAGTGAAGGTACCCAATAGAGATGACTTTTTTGAGTTTAGTTGAAAGAAGAGGTGATTTACAATGTAATAGTTATCAGGAGTAATAGAATCTAATAAAGTTTTTTTAAAGAATGTTGACCTGGGAAGGTTTGTAGGAAGCAGGGAAGAAACCAAGAGAAGGAAAGCACAAGCACCTTTCTAGAGGACTGCTGCTGTGAACAGCTTCAGGTTCTGATTACATAGTATGGGGAGGGGAGGGGAGGGGAAAGGAGGAGAGGGAGGGAAGAGGAAAGAGGGGAGGGGAATAGGGATGACCCTATGGCACCACACAATCTGATACATGTTCTATAAATACTTTCACACTAAACATTAGTCAAGTTGTAAATAAGGATTATAACCAATGGAAGAAAAGGAACAAAATAAAACAAAAGAGAGACAGCAAGTAATTTGCTTCAATCTTCATTAAGACTCCATAAATCTTTCTTTGGATGTGAATAGAATTTTCCATCATAAGTCTTTTGAAGTTGTCTTATAGTCTTGTATTGCTGAGAGGAGCCCAGTGTGTCAAAGTCAATCATCAGACACAATGTGTCTGTAATCATGTACAATGTTCTCCTGGTTCTGGTCCTCTCACTAAGCATCAGTTTATATAAGTCTTTCCAAGTTATTATGAAATCTGTCTGCTCCTCATTTCCTATAGCACAATAGTATTCCATTATATTCATGTACCACAACTTGTTTAGCCATTCCCCAATTGATGGGCATCCACTTGATTTCCAAATCTTTGCCAACACAAAAAGAGCTGCTACAAATATTTTTCTACATACTGGTCCTTTTCCCACTTGTATGATCCTTGTGACACAGCCCTAGAACTGGTATTGCTGGGTCAACTGGTATTGCTGGGTCAACGGGTATGCACTTATTCATAGACCTTTTCACAAGGATTTCCTAAGAACAATGAAAAACACATATTTCCAATGGTCTTAGGAACTGAGACAATGCTCCTCTATCCATCTCCAAGTGGGTCTGCCCACACCCACATACAAGTATTAAAGGGTCATGGAATTAGGAAGGTTGGGAACCGTTGCTCTACAAAATAGTTGGATCAGTTCAGAGTTATTCCCTCCTTAAACAAAACCAATGAGAGTAAGGCTCATACAATGCTCACCTCTTTCCCTCTACTATAATATGTTTTTACTCCTCTTCACATGGCATAATTTGCCCTTTCTGCCTCCTCCTTTTCCTCTTCTCCTATTACAATCCCTTTGCACCCTTTAATAAGGTTTTTTATCATCACATTGTTTGATTTATACCCACATTCGCTACCTATGCATATCTTTTTTAATAGTAGTGATAATTATACAATTCTCAATATTGAAAGGTATCATCCTCCTATATAAGGATGTAAACAGTTTGTTCTTATTGAATAACAAGGTGTGTGTGTGCATGTGTTTGTGTGTGTGTGTGTTCCCTGTTTACCTTTTTAGAGTCCTGTATTTGAAGATCAGATTTTCCATTGAGCTGTGGCATTTTTATCAGGAAGGTCTGGAAGTCCCTTATTTCACTGAATCTCTTTGCCTGAAAGATTATGCTCAACTTTGCTGGATAGTTGATCCTTGGCTGTAGTACATACAACCTCTTTTGCCTTAAAAATAACATATTCCAATACTGCCAATGTTTTAATGAAGAAGCTGCTAGGTCTTTTATGATCCTGACTGCAGTTATGCAATATTTGAGTTCTTTCTTTCTAGCTGCTTGCAGTATTTTCTCCTTGAACTGAAAATTTTGGAATTTGGCTGCAATAGTCCTGGGAATTTTCAATTTGGGATCTCTTTCAGGAGGTGCTCAGT
>CM053601.1:92230856-92246562 GCA_028646575.1 Pseudocheirus occidentalis
AAACCACTTTTCTCCCCCCAAATTTAGCTGAATTACACTGACCTTTCACTTATTCCTTATTTCTTCTGGCTTGATAAATCTGGAAACTGCCACAGCTGCCACAGATCCACTTTCCTGAAGACTCCAGCTGTGGCTTCTCCTGACTGCCCTGGGGCCAGGCCGTGGTTCCAGGCTGGGCTGGATTTCAGCCATGAGCCCTACCTGCCAAGCTGCCTTCAGTGAGAGATGAGTTTTCTGTAATTTTGTGAGCTTTGGAGCCCTAACATTTGTTTAGAGTCATATTTTAGGTGTATTTGAGGTGGCTTTGTGAGGCCTGCGAAACCTTGCTGCTTCTATGCTTGGCTTTGACCCCCCTTCTTATATCTTTTAAGCATTTATCATTTGGGGAATGCAGTTCCTTTTTTGAAAAATTGGGTTATAATTTTATACAGTTGTTATGGGAATCTGAAGATCTTCCCTGCCCATAGGCCCTTTGATAGGCCTAAGTGACTTTGATAACCTTCCCTTATTTGAAAACATACTCTGCCCCCTAATAAGCTGAATGCGGTCACATGGAGCCTGTAGTGGGAAGCTTGTTCTTCAGGAATACCCACACTTGTATCAGCAAGCACCCTAGCATACCCAGGGCAGCTGCTAGCACAGGTTCTTAGATCTGCTTTTCCAAAGGAAAGCAACTCAAAATGGGTTAACAATCTTTCTTTAATCAAACAAACATACCATTTATCTAGTTCAGGGGGAAAGTCAGCACCCTGAACTCCAGAGGATACAAACCCAAGTTAAAGGCACAAGTTACAAACACAAGTTACAAACATACCAAGAAACAGATCAGCAGATAGGCTTCTAACCATCTGACCAACACATCTATTACCCATTGAAGTTACCGGAGAGGAAAGCATCAACATCTGGGTTTTTCAAAGCCTGGGGGCTCAACGGCTTCCCAGAGTCTCATCTGGTCAAATCACACAACTCTTCTCAAAGTGAGCCCCAAAGCAAAGCCTCACATCAGGGCATATATATAGGCTTCTTCTGGGTCAGCCCTCTTGACCCACTGTCCAATTACAAAGCAACAAGGTGTGGCCACCCAAAAAAAACAAGTTTCTCCCCACAGGCTTCCTGTGAACATTCTTGGAGCCACTTAAGCAAAGGGGCTAGGGGCAGGAAAGAGCTTCAGATTCCCATTACAACACCTTATTACTTTGTGATTAGACAATTGGTCAAGAGGATTGTGACATTCTCTGATCCAGGAGAAGACTATGGATGCAATGGTCAGATGGCAGGAAGCCCGTCTGCTGATGTGTTTATTTATCTGCTTGTAACTTTGGCTTGTAACTTCTGTTTGTATTCTGTTTGTGTTCTCTAAAGTTCAGGGTGCTGAATTGTTCCCCTAAACTAGGTAAATTATATATGTTTGATTGATTAAAGTAAGATTGTTAACCCATTTTGAGTTGCTTTCCTTTAGAAAAGCAGATCTAAGAAACTGTGCTAGCAGCTGCCCTGGGTATGCTAGGGTGCTTGCTGATACAACAGTCTAAAGCAACTAATAAGTCTCTGGTTTATTAGAAGAACAGTGAAGCTATACAAGCAGGACATCTCATGATATACTTGTATGCAAAGTGTAATGACATGAGTTCAATGTAAATATGGTTGGATGGATTAGGAATTGACTGAATGGCTAATAAATTGATATGGGTCTAAAGGGATGTGCCTAGTGGAGTGCCATAGGGTATTGTCAAATCCTTTTCTCTTCATTTTTTTTATCAATAACTTGGAAAATGACATAGATGATATAAATTTGTGGACATTGTGAAGCAAGCAGGGATAGCTAGGTGGTACAGTGTGTAGAGTACTAGGCTTGAAGTCAAGAAGAATTAAGTTAAAATCCTACCTTGGACGTTTACTAGCTTTGGAATCCTCTTCATATTCATTGTGTGTGTGTACGTGTGTTTGTAAAAGTGAGATTCAAAACAGTAAGCTGGGAGAATGGGAAGAAGGTAACAAAATGAATTTTAAAATATGAGTAGATACCAAATCCTACACTTAAGTTCAAAAAATCAGCTATATAAATATAGGATCTAAATTATATTCCAGGAGACAATTCATATGAAAATACTTAGGAGTCTGAATGGGCCACATAGTTGATAAGAATCAGCATTCTGGTGGGCCAGGGTTAATGCCATCTTAAGCCACAATAAGTAGACAATATATAAAACAATGGAAAATTATGGTATGATATACTGCTGGGATCTGACCATCTCAGGGCATGATGTTCAGTACAAGAAAGATGGTATAGAACAGGAGAAAAAAAAAGAGGATAAAGAATGCATTTTATAGACCAGTGAGTTCAAATTCAATTCCTGACAAAATTCTAGAATTATCATTAAAAGAGTAGTTATTGGATACCTAAAAAAGGAAGAAACAGTTACAAAAGAACAAGCATGGTTTCATGCTTTTAACATGTCATGCTGACATGTTAAAAATTTCTTTTTTTATATGGCTAGTAGACTAGTGGATTAGGGAAATGCTGTAAATATAACTTAAGTAGATTTTAGCAGAACAGTTGACCATCTTATGCTATTCTTAGGGGAAAAAATACAGAGGTATAGGTCAGATGGTAGTAGAGCTACATGGATATGGAATTGATTGAATAGCTAAACACAAAGATCAGTTATTAACAGTTTACCATCAACTTGCAAAGATATCTCTAGTGGAGTGCCCAGAGGCCTGTGTTTGACCTTATATAGTTTATTTATTTTTTGCCAATGACTTAGATAAATGAAATATATTGGATAGTCATAAAATTTGTAGATGACACAAAGATAAAAGGGATGCATAGAATGGCAAGGTCAGAATCCCAAAAGAACTTGGCAAGTATGAACATGGGGGAAATCTAATAAAATGAAATTAATTAGAAATAAATATACAGTCTTATTCTTGTTCAGAAAATGAACTTTTAAAGTATACAATATGGCAGGCATGGCTAGGCTTTAGAACAGATTTGAGTGTTTTAGTGCACTGCACAATCAATATGTCAGTAATTTAATATACAAAATGCAGTCTTAGGAGCATTAAAGAGCTAACAGTCTGAGACTGCCTTGAGATCCTTCCTTACTGAAGTGCTTCAAGAGGAAGCTAGATTGCCACCTGTTATAGTAGGATTCTAGTTCAGGTAATGATTGGGATGAGTGACCTAGGATGTCCTATACATCTGTGAGATTCAATGATTTTTTTTTCATTCTGAGAGGGACAATGTCCAACCAGGAATGACCAGGATGGTGAAACAAATCAATACCATAGTATAAGAGAATTGGTGAAAGGAACTAGAACACTTAGCCTGAAGAAGAGAAGTCTGTAAAGGTCCATGATAATCACCTTGAGAGGCAGTTATGTAGAAGAGGAAATCAATACATGGACCATTCTATAGAAATTTAAGGGGCTCATTATATGGGGGGAAATTTTCTCATTAATTAGGGCTTCCCCAAAATAAAATCAGATGCCTCGGAAGATTTCAGTTCCCTAGACTCTAGGTCTTCAAATGGAAGCTATGTGAGTATTTATTAGGAACATTCTTGATGGTGTTTATGTTTTAGACTGTCTAAACCCTGAGAGGTTCCTTTTCCAATTCTGGGATTCTGAGGTTCAAACCACTTTGGATTCTTCTTTTATCATGTCTCTCCAATCAGCCTTTCCATTCCCGATACTATTACTTAGCTTACAATATAATTTCCTTTTCCTGAGCTAATGCAGTAGACCTTCACTTGGTTTCCCTAATTAAAGTTTTTACTTCCTATTTATCATTCACACTGACACCTGAATAATGCACTGCTTTGACTGTGTCAATCACTCTTCTGCTCAAAAACTGTTAATGACACACAATTACAACGTTCAAGTTTCCTTAGCCTGCTGTTTAAGACCCTCCACTAACTTACCCAATGTACCTTTCCTTTGCAGAGATGCATCCCCCACTACTCCTTCACTGCACAGATCCTTGTCTTTGGTCAAATGGAACCTCTAGTCTACCCTTTCCTATTTCTGTAATATTCTCCCTACCCAGAATATCCTTGCTCCCATCTCTCCTCGTAGAAATCCTGCTAATCTTAGTGTATATATTTCCTACTACTTAATGAAGCCGTGATATATATGGATAGGGGTTCCATGAAATTAAGTTCTTTTGGAATGGGGACTTTCTTGTACACACTATGGAATTTTGTACCTCATGTAGGCCCTTAAAATTTCATTGAATAAGTAACAGGAGAAAAAGAATAAAACATAAAATAGTGGTCAATAGAGTTTTTAAAGGATAAGATTCAAAAACATTTGGAATTCATTTAGAAGTGAATAATTGAGAAGACAAACAGTAAAGATACCTGTAAAGATATCTATCGATTGATCAATTGATCAATGTCAGTGCCTGACCCGCAGTAGGTGTTACATAAATGCTTATTCCCTCCTAGACTGCCAGAAATAATTTTATGAAATTTAACTTCATCTATACCCAACCCATTTCTTCTTTGAAGAGACATCTAAACTACCATAGTCCCCCATGCCTTCTGATGTGAAACTCCCAGATCTCAGGTAACATTTATAGGAATCTTGAACAAGAAAAAGATATCTTAAATAACTGCCTGGTCTAACCTTGGCACAATCCCATTCCTCTTAGGTCTATTCATTGCCTCATTCCTGGAGTTAATCAAAGGAACCTCCTCCCCTCTCTCATTATCTTTATTATTTCTCCAAGGAGAAGGATGGATTCCAGCCCTAATCACTTTAGGGTGAGGGTGGAAAAGTCATGAACTCTTTAATCTATTTCCCTAATACAGATCACCCATTTTCCCAAGGATTTTAGCAAGAGTTTTAAAAGAAATGTTATTTCCTAATATTGCTAGAGAAACTTTTGTTTAAAGGGGTTTTTATGCCTCTATATTGCACATTACTAGAACTAGTAACTTTGGCCAGGTAGTTCTTTTAACACACAGTCTTACCATAATGAGATGAGACTTTAATTTTTTTTTCAATTAACAAAGTTTTTCCTCTCCCCCCCACTGAACAACAACAACAACAACAACAACAACAACAACAAGATTTTAAACCTTATAACAAATGTGCACAGTCAAGCAAAACAAATCCCCAAATTGGCCATGTCCTAAAATGCCTGTCTCCTTTAGCTTTTTAAAAACCCCTCCCCTTTCTGGCATAAGGTAGGGTGCTTCATTTTCCTTTCTGGGGAGTCATGGCTTATCATTCCATCAATAAGAGTTCTCCAGATCAGTTGTTTTTCTAATGAGATTTCTCAGGTGCTCTTCTGTTTTTCTATTTTTAAATTAGTTTTTGTGGTCTTAAAATATCATTCAATTCTGCTTGACCAATTCTAGTTTTCTTTTTTTTCAATTCTAGTTTTCAAGGAGTTATTTTCTTCCTTAAGACTTTGGACCTCTTTTGCCAATTGGTTAAGTTTCTTTCCATAATTCTCTTGAATTATTTTTATTTTTTCCCCAATTTTCCCTCTACCTCTCTTGTTTGATTTTTAGATTCCTTTTAACTTCTTCCAGGAACTTTTTCAGGCTTGTGACCATTTGATGTTACTCTTTGGGTTAGGAATGGCTTTTTGGGGGCAGAGCCAAGATGGCGGCATAGAAGCAGCAAGGCTTCCCAGCTCCCACACAACCACCCTAAACACCCATAAAATATGACCCCAGACAAAGTGAAGGACTCTTAGACTCACAAAAATACAGAAAACACATCTCTCGCTGAAGGCAGCTTGGCAGCAAGGGATCATCCCAGCAGGCCGGGAGCAGAGGACCGCCCAGCCTGAAGTCGAGACCGCGTATCGGAATAATTATGTATGGTTAGGATCTTTTTCCTTTGCTTAGTCATTTTTTATTTTTTATCTTGTCTCATTTTATTTTTAGCAGCTTATCAAGTTTTAATCTCAAGTTGTAGGTGATGTTATCCTAGGCCTCAGGTCCTCATTTGCTATTACTTTCTGGATTCTGTCTGGGGGCTCAACCTCAGAAGCTCCTTTCTTCTCCTAAGCCATAGTTAGGGCTGCAGTCATGCTTATCTGGTCACCACCAGCTCTGGTTTACCAGGGGAGGGGAGTGCGAGAGATGGTCCTTGAAACTTCCCTCACTGGGCATCTGCTGATTTTTAGATTAAAGTTTGTGAGGTAAAAGTTCCTGATGCTTTGAGGTGAAAGTTCATGAGGTCTACCTTGCTTACTGACAGAGCTGCTCTAGGGCTCACTGTTTTTTGACCCAAGTGAGTAGAAATGGAGGTGTCCACACTTGACTCAGGCCAGACTTCAGCCCCTGAAGGTCCTGTCTTTTTAAAGATCTTCACAAGTTATCTTTATTTTTATTTTTGCTGCTCTGCATTCACTTTGTGGTGGTTTTCTCTGTCTCTGAAGAACCTGGACATTTTTGACTTAGTCATCTTCCCAGCATCACCCTAGAGTTCTAATATCTTTCAAAGTTATTTTTTATTTATAATGTAGTTGTCATTGTGAATATTGTTCCCCTAGCTCTGCTCACTTCATTCTGTATCAGTTCAGAGACATCTTGCCTATTTCCACTAAAACTGAACATGTTGTCATTTCTTTTTTTCTCCAATTTATTTATTTTGTTTTCAAAATTCATTTTCTTTTTATTATTGTTGTTATTTTATATATACATATATATTTTTAACATTTGATTATAAAACCTTAAATTCTAGATTCCTTCCCTTCCTCCCTTATCACCCACCCCCACTAGAAGGACAAGCAATTCAATACAGGTTATACATGTGTAACTTCACAGAACATCTCCACAGTGGGCATATTGTGAGAGACTGATTATTATTTCCCTCCTTCCTATCCCACTCCCTAACCTTGTTCAGTTCTCTACCCTGTCCCTGTCCCTTTACAGAAGTGTGGACTTCCAGCAATCCTTCCCCCCACCCTGTACTGCCCTCCCCTCTGTCATCCTACCTCTCATCCCCATCCTTCCTACTCTCCTGTGTGGCAAGATACCCAGTTTAGATTTATAGCATTCTTTCCCTAAGCCACATTCAATGAGAGCAACGTTGACCCTTTCCCTTTTGTCTTCTTGTCCTTCCCCTCCATTGTAAGAATTATCCCTTGCCTCTTCTATATGAGATGATTAACCCCATTCTGTCTCCCCTGTCTCCTCTTATTCCAATCCTCTCCCACCTCAAAATTTCACCTTTTAGAGTGTCTTCCCTTCCTATTCAATTGATCCTGTGCCCTCTATGTACTCATATATACACATACTCAGATATGTGTTCATACACATATATAAACCCTCCTATATATACATATGTGGATGTATACGTATATATACATTTGTATTCCCTTTACCTATCCTCATACTGAGAAAAGTTTCATAAGTGACAATTATTGTTTTTCCATGTTGGCATGTAAATAGTTCAACTTTGATAAGATCCTTATGGTTTCTTTTTCATGTTTACCTTCTCATGCTTCTTGTATTTGAGTGTCACATTTTCTGTTCAGCTCTGGTCTTTTCATCAAGTATGCTTGAAAATCCTCTATTTCATTGAATGATCATATTTTTTCCTGAAGCATTATACTCAGTTTTTCTGGGTAGGTGATTCTTGGTTTTAATCTTAGTTTCTTTGGCCTCCAGAACATCATATTCCAAGCCCTTCAATCCCTTAATGTAGAAGCTGTTGGTCTTGTATTGTCTTATTGTGTTTCCACAATACTCAAATTGTTTCTTCCTGACTGCTTGCAGTATTGTCTCCTTGACCTGGGAACTCTGAGATTTGGCTATAATATTCTTAGGACTTTTCTTTTTGGGATCTTTTCCAAAGGTGTTCAGTGAATTCCTTCAATTTCTATTTCTATTTTGCCCTCTAGTTCTAGAACAGCAGTTCTCAACCTGTGGGTTGCCACCCCTTTGGGGGTCCAACAGGGTCACCTAAGACCATCATAAAACACATATTTCCAACCTGTCTCTGTCTCCAGGTGGGCCCACCCACATGCAGATATGCCCATATAGGAGTATTAAAGGCATTAGGAAGGTTGAGAACCAGTGTTCTCGAATATCAGAGCAATTTTGCTTGATAATTCCTTGAAAGATGGTATCTAGGCTCTTTTTTTTTTATCATGGTTTTCAGATAGTTCAATAGTTTTTAAATTATCTCTCCTGGATCTATTTTCCAGGTCAGTGGTTTTATTCCAATGAGATATTTCACATTGCCTTCTATTTTTTTCATTTGTTTGGATTTTTTATAGTATCTTAATTTCTCATAAAGTCATTAGCTTTCATTTGCTCCAATTTAATTCTTGAAGGAATTATTCTCTTCAATGAGTTTTTTGAAATTTCTTTTCCATCTGGCAATTTCAGCTTTTTAACTTCTCCTCATTGACTTTTTGAGCCTCTTTTGTCATTTGAGTTAGTTTATTTTCAAGGTGTTATTTTCTTCAGAAATTTTTAGGTCTCCTTTAGCACTCGTTTTTCATGATCTTCTTTCATCATTCTCATATTTCTTTCCAGTTTCTCCTCTACTTTTCTTACCTGATTTTCAAAATCCTTCTCTAGCTCCTCCATGGCCTGTAGCCAGTTCATATTTTTTTGGAAGCTTTTGATGCAGGAGTTCTAACTTTGTTGTCCTCCTCCGGTTCCATGCTTTGATCCTTTTTGTCCCCAAAAAAGGATTGTATGGTCTCATTGTGCTTCCTCTGATGCTCATCTTGACAATTACTTGACTTTTAAGCTCTTTTCCATGGTGGAACTCTGCTTCCAGAATGTAGAGCGCATTATCCCAAATCTCTGGAGTTTTCTCAGCTACTGGAGCTGTTAGTTGGGTGCCCTCCCTACAGCCCCCATGATCTCTGGCTCACTGGTCATGCACCCCAGGACCACCACACAAGACAATGATCCAAATCCAAGCAGGTCAAAGCAAGAGCAAATACCCTCTGAATGGTGTGAGTGACTGCTGACCTCAGTCTCCTCACTTTCACCTTCTCACTTACTGTTTCGTCTCTGGTCACAATTTGCGTGTCTATCCCCAAGTAGAACAACCACACAGACACCAGGAGTGCAAACAAGCCAGTGTTTATTTCATCTTCTACATCTTCCTCTACTCTCTCTTCCCCATCTCTCCCTGTCCCTACTTTTATGGGGTTGTGTTAGGAGATCTGCTCACATGCCTTGGCTACAACCATGTTCAATCAGGGGAGAGCCTCTCCCATTGGATGGCGCATGTTCAATGTGCTTGTCCTTGTGAAACAGCCTTATCTGGGGAACAAGCTGTTCTTCTAAGCAAGGAGGCACAGAACACATATTCGGGGACCTCAGGGCCAGGGCCCCCTTTTACCCTTCCTGGAATAGCCTGCTGAGGTCATGTGGCAGTCACCCAAAAGAATGGGTATTTCTTGTTCTTGTATTGCTTGTTCTCCCTACAATCTTCAGGCCAGGAGCTCTGGAAGCAGCCATATGGCAGCAGCTTCAGCCACTGTACCACTATTGCTTCTTGTCTCAGGGCCAGGTGCTTGACCATACTCTCCTTTCACCCTTCCAGTAGAGTTCTCTGCTAACCTTTTACTTTCTTTTTGGCGTTTATGGGTTGAGAAGACTGGAAACTGCCACAGCTCACACTCTCCTAAAGTCTGCTCAGGCTGTCTCTGGTGCTGGTCAGGGACCACCCTGGGGCCAGAACTAGTTGGCTCACTGGGAGTGTGCTCTTCTACCAGTGTGCTGAGACAGACCTTTCCTGTCAGCCTGCCAGGCTGTCTTCAGTGGGACATTTGTTCCTTTCTGTCTCTTTGTGGGTTCTGTAGCTTTCAAATGTGTTTAGTCATTTTTTTACAGGTATTAGAAGTGATAGGAGTGAGAGACCATGCCTAGTTTATGCTTTTATGCTGCCATCTTGGCCCCACCCCCCATGTTGTCATTTCTTACAGTGCAATTATATTACACCACTCAAATACCGCAATTTGTTTACCCGTTTTCTAACAGGTAAGGATCCCCTTGAGTTTCTAGGGTTTCTTTTTTACTACTGTGTCAAGGAAGGCAGGTAGGTGGCACCATGGATAGGGTGCCAGGCCTAGAGTCAGAAATACTCATTTTCCTGTATTCAAATCCTGCCTCGGACACTTTTTAATTGTGTGACCCTGGGCAAGTCACTTCACCTAGTTGGTCTCAGTTCCCTCAGGAAGAGTCAGACACTGATTATCAGAACAATGGCAACAACTATGAAAATTTGATTGCTCTAAATATTTTTTTGCACATGTAGGTAATTTTCTTCTTTTTCTGGAAATGAGCCTTTAAAAAAATTCATCCCATATGAGCTGATATAACTAAGTCAGTGCTTCCATTCACTGGAATGGAAGTGGGAAAGGAGATTTATATACTTATTTCAATTTGCCCACACTCGCTCAGAGATCTTTTTGAAGAACCTTTTTGGGAGTTGTCTCCATATCCATCTGGTAACACACACACACACACACACACACACAGTGTTACAGTGAACACTGACACCTGGAGTGATCAAGAAGGGTCCCCACTAAGAAGTGATACCTGAGCAGGAGGAAGCTGAGAATTCTCTGAGGCCCAGACAATAAGGGAGAGCATTCCAGGCCTGTGGCACAGCCTATACAAAGGCACCCAGGATGGAAATGGAATGTTATGAACAAGAAACTGTAAACAGGCCTGTCTTGATGGGACATAGTGTATATGAGATGGAGCAATGTGCAGTTGGAGCCCAAATGTCAAGGGCTTTAAATGAGTGCCAGAGAAGTTTGTAAAAGGATGGGTTAGAATAACAGATGCCTGCTGCATTACCTTCTACCTCTAATAATATTATGCTATTTCAGAGGAGAACATGTAAGAATGTTTTGGGCAACAGCAAGACCACTGAATAAGTCAGTCAAGATGGCTGTCCTGAGAGGAGAAGCATTTTGGGGGGTGTTTAAGTTACAGGACATTTGTTGGGTTTTTAAAAAATCATTTATTTTACTTTAGTCCCACATAGAATCATAGATGGTTTGAGCTAGAAGGATCACAGATATGAACTGGAAGGGACCTTACATCATTGGGTCCAACCTCCTTCTTTTTACACATGGAGAAACTGAGGCCCTGAGACGTGAAATGACATGTCTTTGGTCATATTAGCATTTTGTTCATTTTACAGATAGATGGGGAATCTGAAACTCAAGGAAGAAATTAAATGACTTGTCTTTGGTCACAATTAATTGCAATCAGGAATAGAACTTACTTCTTCTGATTCTTCTTCTACCTAATTTTTCCTAAACTAAGCTGCATCTCTAACCCCAAACCCTCATTACCTTAAAACTCATACCTCTAATAAGATGTTTAATGTATAAGCAGCCACTTTATCCAGTTACAGCTTTTGAATTTTGGTTGGAAATAGTAAGCCATGCAAACACCAAACTTGTACACAAAATCCTTCCAGGGAACAAGAAGTAAAACCCAGTCACGGTTGATGAAGATCTTCTGGGCATCTTTCTTCAAATCTAGGAAATGTGTCACTACTTATTGATTCAATTAATTTGCAGGGGACTCTGGCCTTTGAATATTTCATTCCTGACTCAGTTGACTTATAAAATTACTGTTTCCATGCTCTTTGAGGAAATTTAGGCTTTTTCAGAAACATACTTAACGCACTTTTACTTTACTTCCAATATAATTTCCTTCCAATAGTTCCTCTGCTTGGGGTTAAGAGGAAGAGACAGCTATGTTCTCATTACAGTATTTTAATTTATTATTCAGTCAGAATCCTTTGAAACAGTTCAGTTAGGTGGTTTTCTTACTTTCATTTTAGTTCCAGTGGATTTTTAAGGCTGATATTTCAGTTCTTAAGACTATTGAGAACAATTCCAACAAAGTTTGAAAAGGACTCCTGGGAGTTGGATGGCTTCACAAGGGCTTAAAATGTAAGAACCTGTAAAAAGGAATTATGTGCAATGGGAACAAAAATGAATAATCTTTTAGTTGTCTCAGTAACAAATGGCTTTAATTTTGAAAAGAAAATTTGACTGCTGTGATTTTATGTAACTTTTTGTTGAAATTAAAAAAAATATTTTAACTTATAAAGGCAGAGGTAGAGTAAATAGCTTCTGAAGTTCCTTCAGTATCTAAATCTATAGTCCTTTGATCATCTGAACTTGCTAAAGCTGAATCAGTTAAATTTTTGTTTAAAGACAAAATGTATTCCTATGTATTCCTTTAAAAAAAAAAAGGTAATGCAAAGATTAAGACTAGGCATTCTTTGCAACAGTTGCAAAGCATTTGGCATATTAAAGATGTGGAGAAACATTGGATTTTGTGCCAGCAGGGATTAGGTTTGAATCATGAATCTAACATTTATGGGTGTCAGGTTTGCTAAATCACTAAACCTCTCTGAGATTCAGTCTTCTCACCTGTAAAGCAGAAAATGGGCAACTAGGTGGTACAGTAAATAGAGTACCAGGCCAGAAGTCAGGAAGACTCATCTTCCTGAGTTCAAATCTGGCCTCAGATACTTACTAGCCATGTGACCCTGGTCAAGTCATTTGACCTAATTTTCCTCAATTCTTCATCTGTAAAATGAGCTGGAAAAGAAAATTGCAAAACATTCCAGTATCTTTGCCAAGAAAACTCCCAAATGGGACCATGAAGAGTCAGATACAATTGAAGTTACTACTGAACAACAAAAAAGCAGGAGATGGGTATAATAGTAAAGTTGCTGGCTTTAGACTTATAAAAGTTGGGTTTAAATCCTGCCTCTGGCACTTACTACCAGGATGACTTGAACAGATTACTTCTCTCTGGGGCCTTCCTTTATTTCCTCACCTAGAAAATGAGGAAGTTGGGCTGGATAATCCCTGAAGTTCCTTCCAGTTCTAAATTTCAGCTTTCACAGTCAAAAGACTATGAAAGTCTTTTGCAGACCTAAAAGGAATATAGAAATATAAATTGTTCTTATGTCACTTTTTAATGTGCTTCTCTAACTCCATTGTTTTTTCCTCCCTCCTCACTCTCAAATGAATACAGAAAATAATGAAGTCTTTCAGCTTGCAGAGGTTTTCCACTAGAACAAATGCTGCTGGGGTGTTATTAGACTGTTGATGGAAACAGTTGAGATGGTCATGATATGCTCTCATCTTCATTGCCTGCTTCTCTTTTTAAACTTTCCTTCATTTTCAGAGACTGTGGCATCCTCGGTGATTTATTTGAATGATTGTTTCCCATTACTTTAGATATTGTTAAGTGGCCTTTAGTCGTAAACTACAGCTCTGGTGTGTTGTTTAAGGGTGGAAACCAGGACCTGTAGGGGCCAAGGATGTGGGAAGTATGAACCTAATGTTTTCTTTAAGTGTTGGGAAAGAGTTTGGGAGCTTCTAGATTAATTCATGTAACTGAAAGAAGCAGCATCTGTTCTTTGCTGCCATTTCATAGACAGTTTTCCATAAGAAACCAAAGTGAATGACAGTAGAATGTTCTGTATAGTCATCCTTAGAGCCACAGTGTTAATAATAATGCAAATACTACTAGATTTCAGTCCCACCATGTTGGCCAATTGTCTCCCCCAGAAAATATCCTTATTTTTATGCTTCCAAAAAAACAAAAGCATTGGGTCTGAGATGCTTTGAGATAATATCTGGGCCAGAATATGTGGTTCTTAGTTTGGGGTCCAGTGTGAAAGAATACAACTGGTTCCATAATTATATTTCTGAGTTGTTTCATTTTCCTTGGGGACTGGGATGCAAAAGACAAGCCTCCTGTGGTCATACTTCTTTATTTTGAGGTTGGGGAAATTTGGTTTCAATTCCTGTGCCTGGTTTCAGATAATACTTTGAGCTCCATTCATTTCCTCTGAGGAGGATTACTGATACAACATTCTTTTCTTTATACTGAGACTTCAAGAGAATGGACATGAGGGCATTCCTACCTTCTGACAGGCCCGGATGACTTAAGTCATTTAAAAAAAATTATTCTGACTTTTTAGAGGAAAAATGAAATCATTAGACATCCTTCCATATTTTTGTCAAAACCATGCTGAGCTCATCTAGTATCTGTCAGAATGTAAGAGCTAAATATATAGGCAAAGATTTTAATTTATAAATGGAGTAGTGGGTTGGGGGGAAGGGGGAGCACTTGGCTCTGTTCACCAAAGATAAAATGCAAGTACTTTTCAAGAAAACTTCAAATCACCATAATCATGAAAATATGTCAGTCTGGTAAATAACACTTCCAGAATGAACTGACCCAGGTTTTTCTGTTTGTTGTACACAGACTCCGATGTGTTTATTAATTTTAAAGAATTTGATTTAAATTGTCATCATCAGCCACTTCATTCACCAAAACAAAAAACCTACAATTTTTATTTTTTAGCATGAAAATCTTTGTAATTTAGCTGGCTATATATTCTCTATGCTTAAATTACTCTATAGGAGGCGTTTACAAACATACAACTCTTCAAGGTGGATAGAGTAGTATTTACTAAATTACATGCTGCCACTTTCAAATTCTCATTCAAAATTAATCAAAGAAGTAGTCAGATGAAAACGTCCTCCAGAACAGGACTTAGAACCAGCATTTTGTCAGTCAGATGCAAACTTGCCCATGAGGATGTCACTGCCTAACATCTCCCATTGACTGAATCTTGTAAGTACCTAGGACTATAGATGGATTGTGGTGGTAAGAAGAGATTTATTTACATATAGGTGCTTGAGTGACAGTATTTTTTATGCAAGTCAACAAATAAACACTTTATAGCTTGCGTCCAGTTTCACCCAATACTTTAAAAAAAAATGCACTGATGAATTCTCTGATGCAGGGAATTCCTGGTGAGAAAACTTCTCTTCACCTATTCTGTCATTTAGTCTTAGAGAATTGCCTGGGGTACTTAGAAATTATAAGTGATTGCCCAGAATCACGTATCTAATGTGCTAGAACCAGGTCTTCTTATTTCTTTGTTGTTGTTGTTGTTGTTGTTGTTTGGGAATTTTTAAATTTGTTTTGTTGTTTACATCATTCATTTCCATGAGATTTTTGAGTTACATATTTTCTCCCCTTCCTTCCCCAACCCCCAACCCCAAACCAGCGATCCCACTGTAAAGTCCCTTTCCCTAATCTGCTCTCCTTTGTGCCCTCCTCCAACACCCCTCTAACCTTCCGGTAGGGCAGGGAGGGTCTCCCTACCCCAGTCCTTGCACATGTTAATTCCCAGTTGCATGTATTACAGAGCTTTAAATTCTAGATTCTCTTGGTTCCTCTCCTGTCATCCACACGCACTGGAAGGACAAGCAATTCAATACAGGCTGTGCATATGTAACTACACCGGACATCTTCACAGTGGACATATTGTGACAGTCTGATCATATGTCCCTCCTTCTTATCCTGCTCTCCCCTTGTTCCACTCTCTACCCTGCCCCTGTCCCTTTACTGAAGTATGTGCTTCCAGCAACCCTCCCCTAGACCCTGCCCTCCCCTCCATCATCCCGCCTCCCAACCCCATGTCCCCTACTCTCCTGTGTGGCATAATACCCAGTTTAGAGTTTAAGTCATTCCTTCCCTAAGCCAAAATCAATGAGAGTAAATGAAAGTAAAGTTGTAACAGTTATCCCTCGCCTCCTCCATATGGGATGATTAACCCCATTTTGTCTCTCCCTGTCTCCTCTCATTCTAGTTCTCTCCCACTTCAGAATTTTGCCTTTTAAAGTATCATCCCTTCACATTTAATTCAT
>CM053601.1:92247062-92268543 GCA_028646575.1 Pseudocheirus occidentalis
TGTAACAGTTATCCTTTGCATCTTCTATATGGGATGATTAATCCCATTTTGTCTCTCCCTGTCTCCTCTCATTCTAGTCCTCTCCCACCTCAGAATTTCACCTTTTAAATTATCATCCCTCCCTATTCAATTGATCCTGTGCCCTCTATGTACACATATACACAAATGCTCAGATATGTATTCATACACACATATAGCCTCCTATATAGACATATGTGTAAGTATATATATATATACATACATACATATATGTGTATATACATATATATGTGTGTGTGTGTGTGTATTTGTATTCCCTTCACCTATCCTCATACTAAGGAAAGTTTCATGAGTTACTATTATCATTTTTCCATATTGGCATGTAAATAGTTCAACTTTGATAAGTCCATTATGATTTCTTTCCCATGTTTACCATCTCATGCTTTTTGTGTTTGATTGTCAAATTTTATGTTCAGTTCTGGTTTTTTCAGCAAGAATGCATGAACGTCCTCCACCTTATTGAATGACCATATTTTCCCCTGAAATATTATACTCAATTTTGCTGGGTAGGTGATTCTTGGTTTTAATCCCAGCTCCCTTGATCTTACAAATATCATATTCCAGGCCCTATGATTCCTCAATGTAGAAGCTGCCAGATATTGTGTTATCCTAATTGTGTTTCCACAGTATTCAAATTGTTTTTTCGTGGCAGCCTGTAATATTTTCTCCTTTAACTGGGGATTCTGGAATCTGGCAATAACATTTCTAGGAGTTTCTTTTGGGGATCCTTTTCAAGAGGTGATTGGTGAATTCTTTCAAGTTCTATGTTGCCCCCTAAATCTACAACATCAGGGCAATTTTCCTTGAGAATTTCTTGAAGGATGCTTTCCAAATTCTTCTTTTGATCATGTCTTTCAGGTAGACCACTAATTTTCAAATTGTCTCTCCTGGATCTGTTTTCCAGGTCAGTGGTTTTTTCAAGGAGATATTTCACATTGCTTTCTATTTGTTCATTTCTTTGTAACTGTTTAATAGTATCTTGGTTTCTCATAAAGAGAAACCACTTGCTCCACTCTAATTCTGAAGAAAATTGCCCTGAGACCTTCCCAGCCCTACCAGAAAGTTAAGAGAGCAGACCAGGGGAGTGGCTCTACAGCTGTTTTGGGGTTGGGGTAGGGGAAAGACAGGGAGAAAATTTGTAATTCAAAAATATCATGAAAATGAATGATGTAAACAAGTAAACAAATAAAATTCATTACAAAAAAACCATTTATTCAGACACCAGAAAGCTGAATCCCAATACCAGAAAGCCAAATCCTAACACATGAAAACCAAATCCATCATAGCAAAGAAATCTATACATTGCAGGGAGCAACACCATACCTAGCCCTCTCCTTGCCTACATCCTCTCCTCCTTCCTTTCTAACTGCTCTGACTCCCAGCTTCCTCTGGGCTCTGCTTTACCCTTCAGCAAACCCATCCCACCACAGGCTCCATGTGATTACATTTGCCTATTAAGCGGTAGGGAAGATCTTCAATGCAGGGAAGATCTTTACATTCCCTTAGGCCTATTAAGGGGCACAGAAGATCTTCAAATGTATATTAACATTACAACCACATTTCCAGAATTATGTAGAATATTAGTGGGGAGAATAGGCATCCTTGCTTCACTCCTATATTTTTCAGAAAAGGTTGTAATATATCTTCATAGCATGTGATGCTTGCTTTTGGTTTTACATAATTTCTCTTAATGTTGGTAAACAAAAAAGGGTCCCTCCCTTTCAACATTAATTGTTTGTATTATTTATTCTTTGATTCACCCATTATTTAAGATTTTGTGAATAAATCTCCATTTAGATCTGTGTCTTTTGTTTGTGCTCCCTGAACCAATGGTTATTTTTATTTCATTGTGGTCTGTAAAGGATATATTAAATATTTCTGCCTTTTTAAATTTGCTTGCACTATATCTTTGCTTTATTACTATAATGGGAATGGGAATTTGAAGATCTTCCCTGTCCCTTATAGGCTTAGGTGAATTTGAGGACCTTTCCTGATTTGAAAATATACTCTGCTCCCAATAGGCTGAATGTGGTCACATGGAGGGAGACTTGTTTTTTAGGAAGGCACATGTTTTGTTACTTTGTAGTTAAGTGGGTCACAAGGGTTGTGATGTTCTCTGACCCTGGAGAAGGCTATATATACCTCTGAGACGAGGTTTTGCTTCAGGTATCGCTTTGGGAAGAGTTGTGTGATTTGGCCAGATGAGACTCTGGGAAGCTGTTGAGCCCCCCGGCTTTGAAAACCCAGATATTGGTGCTTCTCTTTCTGGTGACTAACTAGATATGGATGTAATGGTCAGACAGCTAGAAGTCCTGTCTGTTGAATTGTGTTATTTTCTCTCTGTGTATTTTTGTCTGCTTGTAACTTCTGTTTGTATTCTCTGAAGTTCATTTACGATGCTGACTTTTCCCCCAGAACTAGGTAAATGATATATGTTTGATTGATTAAAGTAAGATTGTGACCCTTTTGGAGTTGTTTTCCTTTAGAAAAGCAGATCAAAGAACCTGTGCTAGCAGCCATCCTGGATATGCTAGAGTGCTTGCTGATACAAGTATGTGGTCAACTAACTTTTTCATGGTGCTGAGAATATGGACATTCTTTTGCCCTCCCATTTAGAAGATGGCACATCATTTCTCCTTTAAGTTGCTCAATTCCATGTGTCCCCTTTTATTTATCTTTCTGTTAGACTTATCCAAAATGAGAGGGAGATGTTGAAAGATCTTATGAAAAGTATTGTATTACTATTTATGTCTTGTAGCTCAGTCAAAGTTTCCTTTATGAATCTGGATGCTAAAGCATCTGCAGTTTATAATTGTTTGTTGTTCATGGCCCCTTATACCATAATGTAGCTTTTTTTTATCCTTTTTATTTTTTGAATATTTGTCTTTGTTTTCTCAGATAGCATGATTGTAACTCCTGCCTTTGAAGCATGGTACAGTTTTTTCATTCCAATTTTATGTCTTTGTTTTTACAAATGTGTTTCTTGTATGCAACAGATTGTTTTCTTATTCAATCTGTCATTCTTTTTTTGTCTCATGCTTGCTTATTCCATCCACATTTAAGGTTGTGAGAGCTATGCTTATATTTTCCTCTATTTGTCTCCAATTTTTTTTAAGTTGTGATACTCTCAACTTCTTCTGATGCAAAAACAGTGCTATGTTCCTTCAGGTATTACACCTTATTCTTTTTTAAGGTGGTCCTTTTCCCATTTGCTCTCTTCCCCTACCCTTTGATCCTAGTTTCCTATCAGTTACCCCTTTAACTCCTTTCCCTTCTTGTTATTGTTCAATCGTGTCTGACTCCTTGTGACAGAATTTGGGGTTTTCTTGACAAAGATACCGGAGTGGTTTGACATTTCCTTCTCTAACTCATTTTACAGATTAAGAAACTGAGGCAAACAGGGTTAAGTGTCTTACCCAGGGTCCTACAGCCACTCTGAGAATATTTGAATCCAGGAAAGTGAGTCTTCCTGACTCCAGGCCTAATACTCTATTCACTGTGCCACCTGGCTTTCCCTTTGGGGTTTTGCTTTTTATTAGCTCCTTTTTCTTTCCTACTTTTATCTGGTTGTTTAATTTTTCTCCTCCTTTTTTCCTTTGAGTCAAGTAAAATCCTACTTCCCATTTTCCCCTTTCGCTAGTCCTGCTCATTAGTTGTTTTTTTTCTTTCATTTCTGTGGCTCTTTCCAGAGAGGGTTTTATTTTTTTTTTCACTCTCTTCATTATGTAATATTATCTAGCAAATAATTTCTTCATTATCATTTTTTTCTGTCTACTCTAGCCCTTCATTCTCTGTTTCCTCACCCCTTTAGTTATCTATTCTCCCTCTTTTTTCTGTATTCCCAATGGAATAAAAATACCCATGGTACACATTCTGGGCTCCCCTCTCTAGACATTTTCTGCCGCTGTCACATAGAGCTTCCTTAGTGGATTACCTTTTCCATTGTTACTCACAGAACAAAGCTAATTTTCCATAGTAGGAAACTTCTTTACCAATTTCTTGATAATGTCAACTTTATACCCTACCCCCAGGTTACCTTCTTTTCTCCAATCCCCTCAAAGTCTCCTTTCTCAGTTCACACCTCCCCATTCATGCCGGTGCCAGTAGCCTCTATGAATTCCAAGTTCCTCCCACTCCTGAGGCAGGACATTTCAAGCACTAAATCCTCTAATTCATACTCAACAAAAGGTCCCCATCTCCCTTCACAGAACTCCTTTCTTCACTCATTGAGTCATTTATCAGTTGAACTATCTCCCACTACCTTCTTTCCCCTACTCTTTTAAATCCTTCCCACTTCCTCCTTAACTGCTCCCCTATAGGTTCTTCTCTTCCTGGGACTACAGGGGTTATTTTCCCCTCATTGCAAGCCCATAATTTGACCCATATACATCATACACCCCCTTTATCCCCTTGTTCTTTCATTTACCGTCTCATTGTATAATGTAATCCTTCCAAAAACACAACACAACACAACACAACACAACACAACATTGGCTCACCTATAGGCAGAGTGTTTCTAGATTCTCTCCAAAATATTTCATATCCACTTCTTGACAGTTACTTCCCACTGATTTCTACCTTCATTTTTGTCTCTGTACATTGAAAAGGAAGTCTTTCACTCGATTCTCTGTTGTCACTTAATTGCTATTAATATCCTTTGCTGCATTCATTCATCCTCAGGCATTTCTATTGTTTGGGATATTCAAGAAGCAAATAATTTCTTCAGGTCTGTTTTCTTTCTAAGACTGTTTCAAATTCCTCCTTATTATTGCATTTCCTTTTGCATTTATGGTTAAATTCAGATTTTCAAGGAGGTCACCCTGTTGCATTCTGAATTCCAGTGCTCTTCAGGACATATTATTGCATTTCCTCTTGCATTTTCTGGTGGTGCAGAATAGTTTTTGTGTTATTTGAATTTCTTTTCATTTATATTTGAAGATCTTTCTCTGGATTGCTTACAGAACTTGTATCTGAATTCAATCGTTAAATTTAATCACTCTGTATTAAAGCTTGATTTTTTTTTCCTTCTGGAGGCCATCTTTAAATTCTTTCAATTAGTATTTTATCTACTGTGAAAACAATACTATGAATCTACTATACTTCAGAAGTTCTGGTCAGTGCCCTAACTTTATTTCCTTCATTATGGTTTTAGGAAACAATGGGAGGAATTGTGTTTCCACTGGACTAAAAGTACTCCTATCTTTGAGTGATAGTAGAATGAAAATCAGAGGTGACTGGTTCTTGTCAGAGCAGATTTAGCAGAACCAGGTTTCTGATCAGGTAAAAGGTTAGAAGCTTGTAGGCATGCTTAATGAGCTGTTTGAGGGGGGCATGACATGGGCAGTTCAGCAGGTAGCACCTAGACAATGGAGAACAAGGTGGGAAATTGCAATTGAGGCAGCATAAAAGGGCTTTCATTTGTCTGAGTTCCTGTAGTCCATTAAGAAAGCTACCCATTTATTCAGACAGAATAAATGTAAAGTGAATGTAATGAAAACCTTCCTGGCTTTCCAATGAATATAGTTTATTCCTCGACTAAGGGTGTCTCTCATGATGGTGTTTTGTGATCCTTAGATTGTCCCTAAACATCCTCTCTTTGAGATCCGTATGTTTTGCTTGCATAGTGAACATATTTTCTCTTAATATTATTGGCTTTTGCTTTTCTTCTAGATTGTCCTTCTGTTTATTTTCACTCCCAATCTATTGTTCTTTGATTTCTTTGAGAAACTTCCCAGCACAAATTGTGCTTTTTCTTGATTTCTCCCTATTCTATGTCTGATCCTTTTTTCCTTGACGGTAATTTCCTTGGAGGCTGAATCTCAAAGCACCTCACCCTCTTCACAGTCTGGGCAATTCAGAGTTTATCAGCCAAGGACATTGTCCCAAGTGACTTTTGGGGAGACAGAACTGGTCCCAGCTGGATGCTGTACTCTTTCCAAGCTAAGCATAAAGCTTTAATTCTCCCTGCATTTATCTGCTGTTGACAGATAACCTCAGAGTAGGAAAGAGTCTGGTACACCATTGAAGCTGTTGATACTCCCCACATCAATTAGTCAACACATTAGCTGGGTGTAGTATTTTTTTTCATTAAAGAAGAGTTCTAGGAAAGGGAAAGCATTTGTTTTAGGAAATAATTTCATAACAGATCAAAACCATAGCTTGGTTTTTCAAGATCCTTTCAGATAATTTGCCATCTTTAAATAACAAGGAGATAACAAATATTAAATAGATAGACATTAGAATGCTTTTGAGGAAGCTTTTACTTATGTACACCTTAGTGTCTGTTTCTTTCTAGAGAACAAATGACATTAAGAGGGAAAAGGTTGGTGTAAAACTGCAGTAGTTGGTGGTGCAAAAGGTGGCAGCTGTTCTACTCATTGTGTTATATGTTTAAAGTCAGGGGAAGTGTCAGGGAAAATGACATTCATATGGTTGTTTAGCAGGGAAGAACATTATTATTTAAGGAAAACCAGAATATTATTGATGAGTTGCTTCCAGAAACCCAATTTTGAAGAAATCCCCAGGCCAGCCATCCTTCATTCTCTAGACTTCACCACCATGCCCTGGTTGCAGGGGTCTTCTCCTATCAGACAGGTATGAACCTAGCCTTCTAGGACCTTGGGTGCAGCCTTTTGACTGAGTTCAAGTTTTACAGAACAAATCCTTTTATTAAGGGGATTTGTTCTGTGAAGTCTGGATTCAGTTAAAGGGTTGCACTTGAGTGATAGCAGGGCCACATGTGTTCCTCATTCCTGCCCTATCCCTTTCCCCCTTTTCAGCTCCCTTTTATGTGTTGTCATTCAAATACAAGCTTTTCGAGGTCAGGAATCTATTTCTTTTTATACTTTATGTACCATCTCTCTGTACCCTTTCCCTCCTGCCCAGCTTAGCATAGTGACCAGTCCTTAGTAACTGTTTAATAGATGTTGATTTGACTTGACTCTAAACTATATTCCGTATCCACATAGTGGTCCTTTGTATTGGGAGATGATACCACGGACAACAGAGTGGAGAGTGACTAAAAAGCTCAAGGTACGAACCTTTAAAAGAGGAAGTGGTTTTTTGAAGGTCCAGTCTCTGCTTGATAAGTTTCCATGCTTGCAATTCTCTTCTCTCTTGGCTTGATTCCAAGCCAAGTTCGTATTGTTCTACTCCTTTTTTCATGCTGTTGTTGCTCTGCAACTCATAGCTCTCTACCATAATTTGTACTTGCCCTTCTGTATTGAATTTGGACTTTTATTTCATTCTTCTGATTATACCCGCTCACCTCACTAATGTCCAGTGGCAAGAGACTTTGAGTAAGGTAGAGGTTAGACATTGTCAGTCCATGGTGCCACACAATCTCAGTAATCCTCATTTTCATTTTCCTCTCTATCCTCTTTTCCCAAAGCAGTGGAATGGTAGTCATAAAACAGAACATGATTTGAATCCTGCCCTTGCTACTTAATCTTTGTGTAACCTCAGGCAAGTCACTTAAACTCTCTGGGTCTGTCTCTCTTTATAAAATGATAGAATTGGAATAGATGACGTCTAAGTTGCCTTTTTGCTCTAAAGACTATGATCCTATTTTTAGTGAACAAACACCAGAGTGGTTTTTTTTTATTTAAAATGCTGATAATGAAGACAGTGTAACAAATAAGTTAGTTCATTTGCCAATAAACAGTGTTAATGGCATTATGTAAAGTGGCCTAAAGAGACTAGTGTCATCTGTCTTTAAAATATGAATAGCTCATTTAAACAAAAAGTAGCTTGTACTTCATTATTTTTTCATAGCCCTTGAATATGAAAAGATAGTCTCTTTATTAACTTAACACATATTCCCCAAAAGTTCTTCATTTTTCTCCCTTAATGTTAATCTCTTATGTATTCCAAAAATGTGTTATTAGAGCACTAATAATAAACAGCATTAAAGACTACTTTTTAAATGCTATTAAATGTGAACAAGAATATCCAGGAAGATAGAGATAGCATAAAGAGAGAAATCTGGATCTGAAAACAAAATTTATTTTCTTCTATCATTAGAGTTTAATTCCATGAGGAAGCATATTAAAAGAAGATGATGCTATGCAGAGTTGGCATGAAGATTGGTCCTGTTTGGGATGAAATATAGTCCTCATCCTTAATTTAGTGAAAAAATAAACACAGAAATCTCTTAAGATAAGAACAGGAATTCTCTTCCCCAGGAGAAAGAGGGTGGTCTTCCCCATGACTCATCAGGGAGAAGAGGCTTGTTACAAAAGACAGTGCGAGAATTTATAACCTAATGTAGTCAAACCCCCTTCCAGACTGTCTCCTCTCTCTTTGGTTGAAAGGCAGACTTCACCAAATTCTTTCCCAAATGGGACACCAAGAAAAGGAGAGGGAGGGTCCCAAAGCATGGGAGGGAGAGTGAGCCTGGGCTGTCCCTGATTCCTCCTGTCCAGGAGGAGGGGCCCCCCAAGGCAGGAAAAGCAGACAAAGAAAGGTGAAAGTGATTGACAGCAGCAATGGAGGAGGAAAAGGGAAAGAATTCTCAAACTGCTTGAGAAATTTTCACTCATTCCATACAGTCCTAACATTTATTATTGCTGTAGGTTCAGGTTTGCAAGGTCATTTACTCAAGGAATCATTTATTTTGTCCTGTATTTTATTTTGCCTACAGTAGGAATATACAAGGCAAGTAGTAGTGTCTTTAGTATGGTTTCTTAACCTTGGGTCCCTTTAGATGTGATTACCTGAGAGTTTAGCATGCTTTCCCCTGGATTATGCATTTCCTAAACTCTTTCTTTGAAAAAGCTGAGTATCAGTATTAGTTAGCATTACTAATCACCAGCACTGCTAATGATGACTTCCACAAGGTCCCACTCCAATTTCTCATCATGGCAGGGAAATGACTCTGGGATTTCAGAGGTTGGGCCAGTGACAGACAAAGCTTTGGCAGTTTCTAGCATACTGGAAAAACCTCCAAGAATAATCCTGGTGACAGAGAGCACATGCTGTCCAGGGATCACCTAGACTAAATATAAGGTGGGTCCCCCACCCTTAGACTACCCACTGGTGGATAAATTCTTTTGCCATGTCAATGACTAAAACAAAGAAATATAAAAATTGACCTTCAGTTCTAGTCATCCTCTTTTGGATTCTCCAGTGACAGAGTCATGGAGAAGGGCATGGAAGTTGCTAAGAAACACTCAAGTTGTAGGCTGTTTATAAATATTACTTTAACTCAGCATTCTTCATAATAACCACAATAATAATAATAGCTAGCATGTCGACAGTGATTTAAGATTTGCAAAATGTTTTGCATAATGTTATCTTGTGATCCTCATAAGAATCCTGTAAGGTTGCTACTATTATTATCCTGATTTTACAGGTGAGGGAATTGAGCCTGAGAGAGGTTAAGTGACTGAGACAGGGTTCAGACTCAGGTGTTGCTCCATCCAAGTCCAGCACTGTCTCCACCACGCCACCTAGAGGTCCTTGACAGAGGTCCTTGGCCAATGACCAGAGAAAGTGAATTTTAGTTATCTTGATGTTCTTACTATAAATAAAACTAGAAGATAAGGGAGTTGTAACTAAATGAACAGATTGGTGCAAAGGTTCTTGAAGTGGCAAACAAAGAAGTGAGTAGAGTTGCTTTCATTGTGTTTCCAAAGAAAATAAGAAATATCATTTTTAGAATACTTTGCCATCACACCTTGCAGAAAGATCACCACCATTCATATAATGGTAACTTTGCACCAAAATAGGTTGTAGAGAATGAGACAATAAATAATTTCTATAAATAACTTGATAAGAGCCAGACATTGAAGATGCTAAAGTCATCCACTACATCTGGGGCTATCACCAATCATCTTGACTTTTGTTTTGCTGCTGGACTTTACTAACTTTGGAAGAGAGTTAAACTCACTTAAATCCTATTCATGTGCAAGTCAATACATCACTCAGTGATGCCACTGATCTCTCCAAAAATGAAGGACAAACAGCAGCAGCAGTAGCAACAATGAGTCAATAAACCAAATCATCATATACTTATTTTAATCCTTGTTTATAAACAGTGCAAAAGTGGGCATAAGGGAGAATGGTGAAATGTATTTTGAAAAATGAGAGTTAGGATCAGTAAATGAAAGAAACCAAAGGCTTCTTGGCTACAGAGTTACTTCACAGATATCTGTTCTTCCTTCTATCTTCACTATTTCTTTCTGTCACTGTCATTCATTCTGTCTTACACTTCCTAACATATTAATTCTCTCTGTTAATGACTCTGATCTCTCCCTCATCCCTCATATCCAGTTCACCTCTAAGTTCTGCCACCTTCACCTCCACCTCTGTCCACTCTATTTTCCCTTTTCTAGTTTCACCATCACCACCCTCATATAGCTTATTACACCTACCTGGACTATGGTAATTACTCCCTAACAAGTGTTTCCACTTCCATTTTCTCCCCTACTTCAATGACTTCTTCCTACCACTCTGCAAATAACATATCCTAGGCATAAATCAGCTCTTGTCTCTCTGTTAAAAAAATTTTCATTGGCTCCCTGTTACCTAATGAGCAAATTCCATTTCCTTTTACCTGATACTCAAGGCTGTTCATAACTTGGGGCCAAGTGACCAAACCTTTTAACCTTATTTCTTACTATTCTATTCCATACTTTCAATTATTGAGACTATTTAATTTTGGGTCTTTGTCTCCATAGTGCCTAGCACAGTTGCTAGAACTTAATGTGTCCTTAATAATGTTTGATTAATTGGTTGATTAGTGATCAATTTTGAATAATCTTTGTAACTTGAATGACTCTTTCTTTAACATTCTTCCTTACACATGAAAAGAATTTCTATACATCCTTTAAAATCCAAACTCAAACCTCCTTCACTGACTTGGTAACAACTGATAAGAGGAGGTAGCATCCTCCTCTGGTTGGTAACAACTGACCCTGCAATCTTATGTAACACTTTCTTTTGTACCTCCCTTATGAACTGTTCATGTAATATTGTGTATGACAGTCATGTACATATGTAAGTTCTATAAGGGCAAGATCTTATCTTATCGAACTTTGCACCTCGTCCAGCTTCCAGGGGAGTTCTTTTAACATAATAAACACTTCATGTTTGATGAATCAATGACCCCCTAATTGTTTTTTCCCCTACCATCAGAATTATTGTTACTTCATTGGATATGCTTTTTATCCTTACATCTTTATCATCAAAAACTATACTTTGCATTGCTTCTAACCTATAGTTTATAGTGCCTTATAAACCATCATGCCTAGCATCAGATTCAAAACTGTATTCTGAACCAGACAGGAAAGTCTAAAAATTTCAGCTATGGTAGAACACAACTTTTTAAAATACATGCAACCTGGGCTTAATAAAACTTTCAATCTTGTTAACAGAAAATCAAGTGGTTGGTTTCATTACACACAGAGCACAGGTTTATTTTTTTCCCTTAAGAAGAGAGTTAGATCAAGGCAGAGACACATGGCAATTGATCATAAATTTGAAGGACTAAAAACAGTATTCTAGGAGATATAACACTTCTCAAGGATCTCTGCAAGAGTTGAAAAGTGCCAAAAAAAAGTTGCAAAGAGAAAAAGGGCTTATAAGGTGAAATAAGAGATGAGTGTGAATCATTGAAAGAGCAGAAAAACAATGTTCCAAACCCAACTCTAATCTCAGTAGAGTCCCAACACTATTACTTCTTGGGAGAAGAGCAAGAAAACAGCTTTCATTAAAGGTCACTTGTACTCAGCAAAAAACTTTGTATTTTTTCAATGACATATGAATTGAAATTGAATATATGGTCTCTTGGAATTAAAATGCCCCATTGCCCATAACTTTTTGGGACTTAAACATATATTTATATGATTCTGTGAATATGTAGACCTCAGTGTCTTGCAAAGGCATAAAGTTTATTTATCATTGTAATCATGACATGACATACAAAATGTAACCAGTCAGGCAGGTGACAATCAGGCCTAATTCTAGCCATTCTGCTAAGTGTTGTAGATCCAAAGAAAGGCAAAAGATATCTCCTGCTCTATGAGGTCACAGTTTAAGAGAAGAGCTGACACATAAACAATGATGTATAAACAAGATATATATATATATATATATTCTAGGGTAATTTATATTCAGTTTCAATTCTCTTGCTTTCTCATCCAGATAACTTAGGCTAATAGCAATATATTTCTTTCCTCTAGCTAAAGAAGGATATTTATGCTCTCCTAATTCTCCTGTTTCCTTCCATTTATGCCATTAATTGTATCTTCTACAAGACCTTCTCGATATTGGCTAGGATACTAAATTGAGTGTGTGTGTGCTTAAAAAAGGCCCGACATACAAATCAAGAATAATTTTGAACTGTGATCCAATAGAGGAGGTCAAATGTTTTTCAGTGAAGCTGCCCTCTGGCCAGCTGCTCCAGCCTGAATGACCTGAAAATGAATTGTGCTCACACTGATGGTCACCTAAGTGGATCAGCAAGACCAAACCAGTTCAGCAGGGTGCTTAATCATCAGTGAATGAGAAAGATACCTCAACCAATCCAGTTCCTATTTCCCAAAAGTAACAACTAGAAAGTCTATCTGGTGACCTGTAGTTTGGTTCCAATTGAGTTCTACTGGAATAGATCACATTCCACAGCAAACATTTTCATCCTAGGTGGTCGAGAAGTAATATTGAAGGGAAATTAAATTGAAGGGAAATTAATATTGAAGGAAAAAAAGCGAGGATATATCTTTTTCTCATCTTTGCACATTGTGCTGTAAAACCTCACTGAAATAATTCTCAGACAGTTTTTCTTGTCTTCATCAGGCACTGGGAGGCAGTGTCGGGTAGGGAAAAGCCCTAGGCCCAGCAGCAGGGGAGCTGGCTTCTTCTCCTGGCTCTGTCCCTAACTGTCTGCTGGACTTTTGGCAAGTTGCTTCACCTTTTGCAGCCACAGATTTTCCTCCTATAAAATGAGGGGTGTGGATTGCATAGCAGTGGTACTTCTTATTGTAAGGAACCCTATTTCATTCATTGCGTTCAATGCCTTTTCCGGGATGTTGTTCTGTTGATACTCGGTATTTTTTTAAATCACAATTACATGCTGATATTTGTCATTCATGCATATGCATTTAGTTGACCCACAGGCTCTGCATGCCTATGACCTTCTTTCTATCCCCATTTCTAAATCCTTCCTTGTAATAGAGAACAATGGTCAAGTGAAACTGAACAGCAAAAGGACAGCTAATAAGTTGTAAGATATAGCAGCTATTTTTATTTCACCAAATGGACATTAAAGGTAAAATGTTTCCATCATTAACATTTTACCAGAATATTTCATATAATTATGGAAAGAGAAAAAGAAGAAAAGAGAGACACACTAAAAAACATAATTATTTACAAATAATGAAAGAACCATGTGCAATATTTGGAAAGGACTATGATATAAAAATAACAGGCACCAAAAAAACTCTTTTTTTAATTAAGCTGAAAGACAAGGGATGAGAGAGGCATACATAAAGCTATATATACTCTCTCCAGAAACAGAGATAGACACACAGAGACACAAAGAATAACAGGGCAAACCAGAGAGAAAAAAAGAGAGAGGGCTAAAGAGGGAGAAAGATAGAGACTGAAATTGATACAAAATTTATCTACATATTTTGGAAAGAAATTGTATATAATTATCAGCACTCAAATTCTAAAACAAATCAGTAAAATTGATACGTTTATGTTCTAATATGTGCTGAGTAAACTAGATTATACTAGTGTTTATGTTCGGTTCTTAGGTGAGGAAATCCCTTTGGCTAGCTCCCTTAACTCTTTCAGGTACCTACCAAGGTATTTACCATTTTAAAACTATATTTTACTGTCTGTGTGTAGTGGAAATAAGAGTGGCTAGGCGGCAGTGCAGTGGCTACAGTGCTGAGCCTGGAGTCAGAAGGACTCCTCTTCCTGAGTTCAAATCTGGCCTCAAATACTTACTAGCTGTGTGACCCAGGGCAAGTCACTTAACCCTGTATACCTCAGTTTCCTCATCTGTAAAATGAGCTGGAGAAGGAATGGCAAAGCACTCCACTATCTTTGCCAACAAAACCCAAAATGGTGTTTTGAAGAGTCAGACACAACTGAAAAATGACTAAACAGCAAGTGTGCTGGAAAGACTATCGCATTTAGTTATAAGGCCTAAATTTGAATCCCCAGTCTGCTGCTGCTTTTTGTATGATATTGAGATTGAGTTCTTAATGACCTCCAAAGTCCTTATCAGTTTTATGAGTTCTCATCCCAGTTCTGCCACTCATTATTTGTGTGCTATCACACAAGTCACCTCATCCCTCTAGTCCTCTGTTTACTTGACTGTCAAATGAGGAGATTGGATTTGGTGATCACTAAGGCCCCCACTGCTGATCAAGACTCCTTGATGAAGACCCACCACAGCTGGAGAGAACTTTCAAGCAGATCAGCCTGGAACCTAGGTAAGAGCCCCTAGGTAAGAGCCCCTCTACTTATGGGGCTTGGGCTTCTCAAAGGAACTTCCCTGCCATTTATTTTTATTTGGGTGAGGGGGTGGCAGCAGCAGTGAAGGTAGCAGCTTGTCTTTTATATGGAGAGAAGCTAGGCTCACTAGTATTTCTGTTTATTCAACTGAACCTTGAGGTTTCAAGTTGACTGTGATACCAGAGAAGGATCCCCTCCCCATACGACAGCATAGTAGACTCACTTCAGAAAAGATGGTGACTTTGATTTTCAGGCAGCGACTAGAGCACAACAGGCAGAAGATAAAGGAGAACAATAATACCCTAGCCTGTGGGAAGCACTGGAGCACACCCCAGTAGAGTGAAGAGTAATATGGAACCCAGCAGAAAAGGCATTGCCATTGGGCAACAGAACAAGCAGGCCTATGGTAGCCCTGGGTTTATTGTTACTGTTTTACCTTTGTATATGCTCCACTTTGTAACAAAAGTGTGTGTGTTGGGGGGAGGGGAGGATTGGAGTAGCTATGCTATCAAAGTGACACTGGTGACACCGGCCTCCTACACCAGGGATTGTTTTCAATTGAGAATGCTATGATGCAGCTTAAGTTAACTTCCCCACAGGTGGACTAACCTGAAAGAACTATGATTTGACTGGGGCTTCTCAGATCCACTGGAGCTTCCATGTGGGTTGTATTTACCTGGACGTCCCTGAGCATGTCTTTATGGGAGACTGAGGGAAGCTGTCCTGCTGCCTAGGAAATCGCTAACCTGAGCCTCCAGGCTTTGAGATGCCCATTGTGCCAGATTAGGATTCTCTTCTACCCCAAGACAGCCCATTTTAACATTGCTTCAATATGTCACAGATCCATGATTTCACCCATGTTGCAACATAGATCTCAACTTTGAGTAACACAGATCTCAGCTCTTCTATAACTAAATAAATGGTCTTCAGCTATTATAGTGGTTGGAAAATTCAGTATCCGTAGTCACTGTAGAATAGATCTAATTTCTCACTGGTCTCACACAGTTTTCCCTACTGATAAGACCCATCAGTTCCTTCGTTCCTTTGGTATAACTGAAAACCCAGTGTCCCCTACATAAGATAAAGATATCAGAGGAGTACTTTCTATTCTGTGGTATCTGAGGAATAACAATGCATTATTCTGAAACATCTAGTTGTCTGTAAAACCTCAGCTGTAAGAGAATTAAAACACTGAAAAAGGCTTATAGGGTGGCTAGGTGGCGCAGTGAATAGAGTACCAGCTCTGGAGTCAGGAGTACCTGAGTTCAAATCCGGCCTCAGACACTTAACACAAAAAACTAGCCGTGTGACCTTGGGCAAGTCACTTAACCCCAACTGCCATCCAAAAAAACCCCCCAAAAAAGACAAAAAAAAGAAAAAGGCTTATAGTACTAGATGGGTATGATCATATGTCCATCTATAGTATGTATTCCTTCAAGAAAAAAGATGTTTAAAATCAATTGAAGCTCCCTATTTTTAATAATCATTTAAAAATTAATATTTTATATTTTCCTCAATTACAAAAATAATTGTTAACATTCATTGTTTAAAAAAAGATTTGAGCTCAAAATTCTCTCTTCCTCCTTCTATCCCCTCCTCCATCCCTGAGAAGCAATCTAATATGGGATATATATGTTCAGTCATGTAAATCATATTTCCATATTAATCATTATGTGGAAGAAAATTCAAACAAAAAAAAGAAAAAAAGGAAATAGGCAAAAAAATAGTATGATTTAGTCTTTATGCAGATGCCATCAGTTCTTTCTCTGGAAGTTGATAGCATTTTTTATCATTAGTCTTTTGGAACTGTCTTGGATCATTGTAATGCTGACAAGAACGAGGTCATTCACAGTTTTTCAAACAATACTGCTGTTAGTGTGTGCAATGTTCTCTTGTTTCTGCTTACTTCACTATACATCTATTCATTAAGTCTTTCCAGGTTTTTCTGAAATCATCTTGCTCGTCATTTCTCACATTCTATTCTATTACAATTATGCAACACAACTTGTTCACCAGTTACCAATTGATGTGCATCCCCTCTATTTCCAGTTCTTTCCCACCACAAAAAGAACTGTTATAAACATTTTTGTACAACTAGATCCTTCACTGTCCCCCCCCCCCACCTCTTTTAAAAATCTCTTTGGGATATGGACCTGGTATTGCTAGATCAAAGGGTATGTTCAATTTGATTGCCCTTTGGGCATAGTTCCGAATTGCTTTCTGAAATTTTTGGATCAATTCACAGCTCTACCAATAGTGAATTAGTGAGCCCGTTTTCCCACATCTCCTCCAATATTTATAATTTTGCTTTTCTGTTATATTAGCCAATCTGATAGGTGTGAGATAGTACTTCAGAGCTGTTTTAATTTGCATTTCTCTATCAGTAGTGATTTAGAGCATTTTTCTTATGGTCATAGTTTTGATTTCTTTGTCTGAAAAGTACCTCTTCATATCCTTTGACATTTATAAATTGAAGAATGACTTGTCTTCTTATAAATTTGTCTCAGTTCTCTATATTTTTGAGAAATGAGTCCCTTATCAGAGAAACTTGATGTAATTTTTTTTCAATTATGATAACTGTATATTTCCCTTCACTCTATTCCCCCCCCACCTTATCCTACTCTTTCTCTCCTTTACCCCTGTCCATTCTCAAAGGTATTTGGCTCTGACTACCTCCTCTTCCAACACCCCCACCCTTTCTCTTATAAACTGTTATTTTCCTATAGGGTAAAATATATTTTTATGCCCAATTGAATGTATGTTACTCCCTCTTTGAAACAATTCTCTCCACCCACGCATTGTCTACCTTTACCTCCACTGTAAAAGCTCTTTCATGCCTCTTTTATGTGAGATAATTTACCCCAATTTTGCCTCTCCCTGTCTCCTCCTCTTTCTCACCCTTAGTTTTATTTTTCAAGATATCATCCCATCATATTCAATTCACATCTATGCCCTCTGTCTATGTATATTCCTTCTAACTGCCCTAATAAAGAGAAAGTTCTTAGGAATTACAAATATCATCTTTCCATATAGGAATGTAAACAGTTTAACCTTATTGAATCCCTCTTTCCTGTTTTCCTTTTTATGCTTCTCTTGAGTTGTATTTGAAAGTCAAGTTTTCTGTTCAGCTCTGGTCTTTTCATCAGGAATACTTGAAAATCCTCTATTTCATTGACTCTCCATTTTCCCCAGGAAGAATTATAATCAGTTTTGCTGGGTAGATGATGCTTAGTTGTAAAACTAGTTCCCTCCCACATGTACAAAAATGTTTATAGCAGCTCTTTTTGTGGTGGCCAAGAACTGAAACTTGAGAAGATGCCCATCAATTGGGGAATGGCTGAACAAGTTGTGGTGTATGAATGTAATAGAATACTATGGTGCTATGAGAAATGATGAACAGGCAGACTTCAGAAAAACCTGGAAAGACTTATATGAACTGATTATTGTGGATTATTATAATATTATTATTATTATTATCAATACTTTTAATTAATGGTAGCTTTTCATGACCATGCAAAGGAGTCAGCTCTTTCCTTTAAGTCTCTAAGGAGTAAATGTACAATGATAGAAATGATTCAAGTTCAGCAGACAAACATTGAATTAAATAGGTTTACTGAATTCTCTTAAAGTTAAATACTTTGCAAAAAAATCTATTACAAGTCTTGAATTAAACCATGAAACATCTGCTTAGGTTCCAAGGAAATTAACCAAAAAAAAATCTCAATTTATAATTTTTTTAATATTCATAGGATGTCCTCTCCCACACATACCATAAAAATTAATCTACATTTCTCTATTTGGTTTTGATGGCTTTGTACAAAAATAGTGCTATAAGTTACACAAAGAACATTACATTTGTTAGCTCATTTGTTCTTCCAAACACAACCCTGTGATGTAAGAATTATTACAATGGAGGGGTGGAGCCAATATGGCAGCATAGAAGCAGCAAGGTTTCACAGCTCAAACATAGGCACCTCAAATACCCATAAAATATCACTCTAAACAAATTTTAGGGCTCCAAAACTCACACAAAAATACAGAAAACACATCTCCTGCTAAAGGCAGCTTGACGCAAAGGGCTCATGACAGCAGACTGGGAGTGGAAACCAGCCCAGCCTGAAACCAAGGCTTGGCCCTGGAGCAGCCAGGATGAGTGGCAGCTGGAGCCTTCAGGAGAATGGATCAGCGGCAGCTGTGTCAGTTTCCAGAATTATCAAGCCACAAGAAACAAGGACTAAGTGAAAGGTCAGTGGAATTCAGGAAATTTGAGGAAGAAAAGCAGTCTGGCAAAACTGCTTCCAGGGCAAGTAAGTGGCAGAGGTGGCAGCCCTGCCGCCACCTCCACGTGGCTGCTTCAGAGCTCCCGGTCTGCAGACTGCAGAGGGGCCAAGCTATCATTCAGAGGTTAAGTGCTCTTGTGTTGAGCAGCCTGGACCTGGCTCATGGTCTTGGGTGGTGGTCCTGGGGTGCGTTTTCAGTGAGCCAAAACTGGTAGGGGTGGCAAAAAAACAAAAAACAAAAAAACGGCATCCTCCCAATAGCTCCGGCAGCTGCAGAAACCCCAGCAATTTGGGACAGAGTTTTCTCCCTGGAAGCAGAATTCCACAGAGCTAAAAAATCAAGTAATTCACTGGCAGCATGAGCAGGCAAAGGAAGCAAAGTAAGAACAGCAACTGAACTCTAGAATCCTTTTTGGGGGACAAAAAGAATCAAAGTAGGAAATGGGAGGAAGACAACACAGTCAGAACCAAAAGCTTCCAAGAAACATGAAGACTGCGTAGAAGCCTTAGATGAGCTTAAGAAGGATTTTGAAAACCAAATAAGAGAAGTGGAGGAAAAATTGGGAAAAGAAATGAGAATGACACAAGAAAATCATGAAAAGAGGAGTCAACAACCTGACTGAAGAAAATAACACTTTAAAAAATTGTTGGTAGCCTGCTTAATGTCCAGCATTAAGCATGACCGGAGATGTGAATAAATGAAGTGACAAGGCCATGTGGGTCATTCAAGGAAGAACCATGAACTCCATTTATTGATGCTTAGAACAAAGTTTTTAAAGATCCAAATGACAAAGATTCAAGTATCCTTATCTCAATCATATCCTAGAATATTAGTACTAATAGAATAGTCTGCCATACCCAGGAAGTAGATTGAATAAGACAAGGCTTGTTATCAAGAACCCATAAAGTCATGGGGAAAGTCAGTTGTCTTTTATCAAAATGTATCTTACAGAAAAAAGGATGCTCCCTGAGAGCAGGCCACAATCTCAAAGACATCTGCATACAAACTGGTCCTGGAGAATCAAGCATTTTGACTTATAATAGTCTTTTAGCATAATATGATAAGGAACATGTCATTTTTGGTGCCTGAAGTTTGGGATAAAGCTTTTGATGTAAGGATATCAGACAGAAGTCCTTTCAAGTGCACCCCTGAAGTTCTTTTGGGGGAGCCAGACTTTGCAAGCTGTATCACCACGAGAGGAATTAGGGTACATAATCAAGTTCTCTTATCTGAGTTCTGGATAAGGCCTGTTTGGCTCCCAACAAAAAACAGATAAACTCAAATGGCAAAAGAGGCTCAAAAAGCCAATGAGGAGAAGAATGTCTTAAAAAGTAAAATTTGCTAGATGGAAAAAGAATCTCAAAAGCTCACTGAGGAGAATAATTCCTTCAGAATTAAAGTGGAACAAATGGAAACAAATGACTTTATGAGAAATCAAGATACTATTAAACAGATATTAACAAATGAAAAAATAGAAGTCAATGTGAAATATCTTCTTGAAAAAAACCACTGACCTGGAAAATAGATCTAGGAGAGACAATTTAAAAATTGTTGGACTACCTGAAAGCCATGACTAAAAAAAGAAATTAGAAAGCATCCTCCAAGAAATTCTTAAGGAAAATTGCCCTGAAATTTTAGAACCAGAGGGCAAAATAGAACTTGAAAGAATTCATTGATCACCTCTTGAAAAAGATCCCCAAAAGGAAACTCCTAGGAATGTTATAGCCAGGTTCCAGAGTCCCCAGATAAAGGAGAAAATATTACAGGCTGCGAAGAGGAAGCAATGTGAATACTGTGGAAACATAATTAGGATAACCTAGGATCTGGCAGCTTCTACACTGAGGGATCAAGGGGCCTGGAATATGATATTCCAGAGATTAAGCGAGGTAGGATTAAAACCAAGAATCACTTACCCAGCAAAATTGAGTATAATGTTCCGGGGGAAAATATGGTAATTCAGTGAGGTGGAGGACTTTCAAACACTCTTGCTGAAAAAACCATAACTGAACAGAAAATTTGACACTCAAATTCAAGAAGCATGAGAAGGAGAACATGGAAAAGTAATCATAAGGAAGTATAAAAGTTGAAGTATTTACATGCCAACTTGGAAAAACAATCATTGTAACTTCTAAAACTCTTCTCAGTATGAGGATAGGTGAAGAGAATACAAATGTATATATACATATACATACACACATGTCTATGTAGGAGGGTTTATATATGCATATGAACACACATATGAGTATGTATATATTATGTGTACGTAGAGGGCACAGGATCAATTGAATAGGAAGGGATGACACTTTAAAAGGTGAATTTCTGAGGTGGAAGAGGATTAGAATGAGAGGAAACAGGGAGAGGCAGAATGTGGTTAATCATCTCATATAGAAGGGGCTAGGGATAATTGTTACAATGGAGGGGAAGAACAGGAAGGCAAAAGGGAAAGGCTCAACCTTACTCTCACTGAATTTGGCTTAGGGAAGGAATGACGTAAACTCTAAACTGGGTATCTTGCCACACAAGAGAGTAGGTGAAATGGGGATGAAAGGTGGGATGATGGAGGGGAGGGCAGGGTACAGGAGAGGGTTGCTGGAAATACACACTTCTGTAAAGGAACAGGGACAGGGTAGAGAATAGAATGGGGGGGGGTCGGGATAGGAAGGAGGGACATATAATCAGTCTCTCACAATATGTC
>CM053601.1:92269043-92283461 GCA_028646575.1 Pseudocheirus occidentalis
AAAGAGCTTGCAGATCCTATACATGATTGTATGCCAGTATGGGGCAGGGGGGAGGAAGGGGAGAAAATCTGAAACTCAAGTGATTCTGGAACTGAATCTTGTAAACTAAAAGTAAACAAAGAAGTCAATAAAAATGGGTGCCTATTGATTGGTGATTGTTGAACAAATTGTTATATATTAATTTAATGGAATACTTACTTATTGAACCATAAGAAACCACAAATATGTAGATTTCTGAGAAATGTGAAAATATGTGAGTGAATGAATGAATGCAAACTGAAGTAGGCAGAATCAAAATAATATATCCAATGATAAAAAAAATGTAAATGGTAAGAAAGCAAAAAAAAATAACTCTGAGTGCGATTAATGATGAATCTTGGTATCAGAGAAGAGATGATGAGATCAGGAGAGATGGTAGAGGGATGACAAATTATGGGTGTGGAATATAGGACTCACTATCAGTCATAATTACTGTTGGTTGTTCTTTACTATTTTTCTTTGTTACAAAGGAGGGTTTATTGGGAATAAAGAAATATCTGGAAGTGCTTGTAATGTAAAAACAAATAGCACCAATAAATAGCTTCTTTTTAGAAAGTCTGATATTTTTTAAAATTAAAAATAGGTGGCTTCTATAATTTTGCTCATTTTCTGATTTAACTTTCCTGTAAATTCATAAAAAGATTTAGATCGTATAAAATGTGCCTGACCTTGTTGAGAAAAATCAAATTCTCCTTTCCTTAGGCTCTTGCTACCAGGTGACTTTTCCTAGTGATAATGATTATGTTTTATTGCCTGAATTTTCAGGATTTCATAAAACAAACTGTGAATCACCCTAATTGTATTGTCTGCTTTGCTTTAGTAGCAAGTCAACCGAATTACTGACGAAACCAAAAAAGTACATCCCCACAAATGGACAATAAATCTCTAATTTCAAATTAAACATAGACCAGCTGAAAATTGATTAGACAGTTCAAACGTTCAGTAGAACACAGATAAATCTGTTTCTTACCATAGGGCCTCAGGAACGCTTTCTATCTAAGAGAAAATTTCTTAAAAAGAAAACAGCAATAGCTACTTCTCTCCCTATTTTCTCATTTCCTTTTGCAGCTCTTTCAACAGCCTAATTCTTATTGCGGGCAGTTAGGTGGCATTAGTAGATATCGGGCCTGGTATCAGGAAAACTCCTCTTCCTGAGTTCAAATCTGATCTCAGACATTTACTAACTGTATGACCCTGGGCATGTTAGTTAACCCTGTTCACCTCAGTTTCTGCAGCTGTAAAATGAACTGGAAATGGAAATGGCAAATCCCTCCAGTATCATTGCCAAGAATATCTCCAAAGGAGTCACAAAAAGTCAGACACAACTGAAAAAAGATTCAATAAATTCTTAGAGGCCCATTCATGTTTATAGGATTATGGAATAAATAGATTTAGATCAGGAGGGAAGTGAAGAGATTGTCCAGTCTAAACTCCTTTTTTATTAGATGAGGAAACTAAGTCTCTCTAGGTTACATAGGTAGTTCGGCAACAAAACTGAGATTTGAACTCAAGCCCTGAACAAGTTTTTTAAAGGAGTGAGACCGTTCACCCTTTCATGATAAGGTTGTGTGCTTATAGAACAACAACAAAAAACAAAAAAAACAAAACCTCCCCACGTTTTGTGCTGATTTAGGTTGGTTTACCCAGTCAAGGGCAATGGCATAGGCCCAGAATAAAGGTGGTTCAGCCTTTTCCTAAAAACACAATGCAGCTGTGCAATATGGCCACATTGTACACTCAGCCACTACCTAGCTCTGAAAGGAAGTCCTTGAATAGCATAAATAGCCATTTGTATAAAGACAGTTTGGCAAAGAGCATGGACCTGTTAAAATCTTCAGGCAGCATGTGAATGGGCACAGCTTGAAAATGTATCACACTTTGGATGGTACCAGGAGACTAGCCATAAATTGAATTATGAGGATGGAAATCTCAGCGCGAGCTCATAATCTGTCTTTGTTCATTGTGGAAGGAAACTAGGGATGATGTGAGTTAGCTCCATGAGTAAGTATATAGAAAATACTATTTTTTCCTCCCATGTTTTTCATTTTCAGCCTTACAACCCTGAAACACATATGTGTCTACCTATCAGTAAAAGACTTTTTTTAAAAAAGAGAAAAGAAAAGAAACTTTTTTCCTTGCTCAACTTCTCTAGTTGCCAAACGCCTAACTTGGAGGTGGCAAGACAACAGCAAGGTCCTAAACAGTACTATACCACGTGCAAACAAGTGCTGGGTTGAGATAAGGCCAGTGCTATAGAGGGGGAATGACTTCTCATTTTTGCCTGTTAAGCATATCATATCCATCCCAGCTTGGTTTCCCATCCTTCCCCTCCTTCAACAAGGGTTGTTGTCTTAGTGACAAAAATATCCAAGAAGAAAAGCACATGGGGGTGGATACAATGGGATTATTTTTTGCAAAAAAAAAAAAGCAAAAAAAAAAAACCATGGGGCATTGAAAGACTAGTTGTAGGATTGATATACATGTACAATCATAGATAGAGAGGTAGAAGGGTCTTCAGAGAGATCACCTAGTCTGATCCCTTCATTTTCCAGGTAAGGAAATGAGGCCTTAGTAAGTGACTTGTCCAAGATTACACAGGTTCTAAGTGTCAGCATCAGGATTTGAACCCAAATCCATTGACTCCAGAGCTAATGCCCATTCCATGATATCACACATTAAAGAATGGTCAAATTATTTTAAAATATCCCAACTCTGAAATGTTTGTTTTTCAACTAGGTCTCTAAACTTTAGAACAGCGATTCGATTTTGACTGCCTGAAAAGTCAACCGACATAATTTTTAAAATATCTTTTCTCCCCACAAGTCCAGCTTCTCATATTAACGTGGGGTTATCACTGTTAGGTAGATGCAGAAGGCAGTTAAAAAAAAAGTAAGTGTTTGTGGTTATCTTGTGAAGAGCTGGGTTCAGTAGGAGTACAATTCAATAGTAACCTTTGTAAACTCCCTCCAAGACCATAAGGAGAATGTTTGACATGTGGCTATCTTAGAGATATTGTTTCTGAAAGTTATGAGAATAGACATATAATTCCAAACACTCCATCCTCTTTGTAAAGTCTAGTACAAAATATAATAGTGATATTAATAAAATAAAGAATATAGATTCAAATCTGAGAGTTCTCCTAACCCATCTGTGAGGAAGTATTTTAGTAGATAATAAAGATAAGGAATTATAATGCTGAAATATTATACCATAAGTTCTGGCTGAGATTTTACAGTAACAGAGGTAAAGTGTATTTGTGTGTTTTCAAAACATAGGATGATTGGGCATTATTGGACATTTCAAAAGTAATACAAGATTGGATATTGATGCAATTTGACCAAATTGATTATTGAAATTACATCAGAGATATTTTTAGTTGAGGCAAACAACGAATTTGTTAAGAGCTTGTTGTGAGAACAAAAGCCTCTTTTATGAATTGGGATTACAGATGTTCCTCAACCAATCTAAAATCAGGAACCTATTTTGAATTGATTATTGGAGACTGCTACTTAAAGATTTGTTGAGACTATTAATTGGTTGTTTCTTTGAGTCAAACTTCAGGTATAACCATTCAGAAAAGCTGCCCGAGCCACTGACTCATAATGCCGGTCCCTGTAAGATACAGGTATGAGGTGCAAAGGAAAGTTGGAGGAACGACTGTTCTGCATCAGGTAGGATTTCCCTGATTTAATTTCCCACAAGCACCTGGAAAAATTTCTGACTTGGCTCAAAACTGTTTTGCACTGTTCTGTACATATCGCCTAGAGTTGATATACTAAAGTTAGGAAATTGTGATTCTCTTATTGTTTTGTCCCGATTCTTGGCAACAAGCTTCAGTAGTCAGAAAGTTTTAGAACTCAGTGGAAGTACCCCTGTATAAATCTGGGTCTTAGCAACTGGGTGGCTGCTACCACGGCCCACGTAGCAGCCCTCTTTGGGCCCGTGTTGCAGCCCTCTTTGGGGCTGCCCCCCTCCCTGTTACAGCTTCCTCTCACTGCCTCCTCATTGCCCTCAGATGATTCCTTCATTGCTAAGAGAGGGGGGAGGAAGGATAGGTAGATTTCATCATGCACCTTTTAGGTCTGAAAAATTCAGAAAATTCAGAGAAGTGTTAGGGATAGATATTATACCCTCCGTCTAGATAACATTCTCGTGAGCATAGTCACCATAGCTCATAGAGAACTCAGCCTGCAGAACACTGGGAAGTAGATTTCACTGTATTTCACTAATACCTTCCATCATTAAGTTCCTACAAGGCCCCACCATGCAGACAGTCCAAGAGACCCTGTCAGTCCTGATATCTGAACCATTCTGTCACTTCCTGCCCAAGGATTCCACACTGATTCTGAAATGCATAGCTTCTGGTGGAAAAGCCCTTATGCACCCCATCTGCAGTGAAAAAAAAATACCTCATACTAGCTCCTGACCACCCCATCTACAGTGAAAAGCATCTCATTCCAGCCCAGCTGCACTACAACTGAGGAAAAGAACTTTTCCTCAGTTTCCTGGACTGGACTGGACTGGAAAGCAGAGCCCATTGAGGACCCTGAAAAGCTAAAACTGTCAAAAGCTAAGACTGTTCATGCCATCACATTCTGTCCTATCCTGTGACTCCCAGCTCCCCCATTAGGAGGTCACCTTGGAAGATGGACGGTCCTGGACTTTTGAGGGCAGCAAAGCGGAACTCATTCTTAATTTTGGTTGTTAAAAGTATGGCTTTTACTTTGATGCCTTCAATAGTTTTTGTACTTCGCCTTTTAACTTGTACGTACTTTGAATCTGCACTTAATTATTTTATTTGGGATAATGGTGATGTATTATGGGAATTTTTAGTTAAGCCTATTTGTAATGTGTTAATTGTTTCTATTGTGTCAATACTCCCTTAATGGAAACTATAACCCAGACTTTTAATGTAACAACTTGTTAGGTTTATAGGGAACCACAGCTCCCTTGGTGGCTGTTACACATGTCATACTGTTAGCTGTAAGAAAGCCCCTATACCTGTATTCTCATGTCAAAGGTTCGACATATTCATAACAACAGGTGGGGAACGTTGTACACAAATCCTAGGTCACTACACACCACCTGACTTGTGGCCCACCATTAAGCCCCTTTTGTATTTCTGCCTTTGTCCCTGTTTTATATTTTAGCTTGAGACAGCTTAAGGCATGTCTGGGCATATTGCTCAAGGTGTTTCCTGACTCTGTTCCCCCTGATCAGTATTTTGTATTTTTTCCTTGAATCGTTATAGAGTACCAGGCTCATTACAGTGCAAGGACCTTATCTAAGTACCACCCTGTCCTGCCCCACTGACCAAGCAAGGCCTTTACCTCTCTTGCCCAGAACATGACCCCAATCAATGCTGGGGAATTCCATCCCCCTCTGACTACCACCTGAAGAATTCCAGTTCCCCTCATACCATGCCCCTCCACCCTGTGTCCTACACCCAGTTGTATGAAAGATCCTTTGTACCCTTGTACCATACTCCCCTGAGTCATGCACCACACTCCCCTGAGTCATATAGAATTGACCAATGGCTGATCTTTGCTTCTGTATGTAACAGCTTTTGCTAGCTCCCCTCCCTATTATAATTTTGTGGTTTTGGCCTATATAAACAAGATCTGAAGGTCCAGAAACCACTGACAATTTGAGTGAGAACTCTGGCAGTCGCATGCTTGATCAATAAATCCACATCTAAATTTTATCTTGAACCCAGGTCTTGGCTCACTCTTATTTCTCTGCACAACAATTTATGTCTGTATTTTCCCCAGTGCTAGTGAATTACATGTAAAAGAACTTAATAAATGTTGAATGAATGTCCCAAGGGCTAGTGCTTGCATAGGGAGGTAGAAATGATGATAGTTTAATTCAATTCCATAAACATTTATTAAATGCCTTTATAACCTAAACACAATAATGATTATAATGATGGTCTGTGGCAAGGATAATATCCTCCTAGGCAAGAGCATGTGAGAGAAGTTCTGAGAAGTTTCAAGGACCATGAAAGTAGTTTTCCTAATAGAAAACTATTTTCTATATCCAAGGAACAGAATAACCTAGCCTGTGAATAATGATAAAACAATGACAACGATGACAACCGCTAACATTTAAAAGCATTTATTATGTGCAAAGCACTGTGTAAAAGTCCTAGGACCAAGGATTTGGTGCTAGTTTTTAACCTGGATTCTGTGAATTTATTTAAAAAATTTTTTTTTTAGAATTTTGCTTCAATATAATTCGTTTCCATTGTAATCTTATGCATTAAAAAACATTATCCTAAATCTGGGAAATAGGTCTATGGCAGAAGAGAGGAGGGGAGGGGAAAAGAGAAGAGATGTGGGGAGGGGAGCTTAAGAATCCCTGGTTTACTGAGTCATCTGATTCTAAACACTTCCTTCATTTTTCAGACTTACAAATTGAAACCTAGAGAAGTCAAAAGACTTGTCCATGGTCACAAATTAAGTAACCCAAGTCCTAGAAAGCTAGAGTTTGGTCTTGCTCCATTATACCACAGCTGCCTCTCTCTTAATGGTTAGTATTTTGTTCACACCTGCTTCACCCGCTCCTTTGTCTTGTTCCTGTCAACCTCCATTAAAGTGATAATTGGAAAGTAAGTTGTTTATTGATAAGGTCCTTTGTCCTGTTCCTGTCAATCTCCATTAAAGTGATAATTGGAAATTAAGTTGTTTATTGATAAGGGATTAGGGTGGCAGAGGTTTTAGTTGGGATGTCTTAAAAGATGAAAAAGAAAAGTCCCAGGCTAGACAAAAAGGAAAAATAACAAACCAAAACTGTCACTGAATTCTTGTCTGTTGCTGTCAAATGGTTTTGTGAGAAGAGGGATGTGTGTTTAGAGAAAATCAAAAGGAGAACAGAGGAGCTATGAAGAATTAATAGATGGACTGAAAGATTTTATATTTTGTAAAAGCTTGGTTTAGCGCTCTGGAAGACGAGGCTAGAAAATTGTAGGAGAGAATGGAATAATATTGATGAGGAGGAGATAATTTGTTACATTTACAGTAACTTCACAATGGAAGAAGAAAAGGAAAAACATAGCCAGAATTTTTAACCTGGGGGTTGGTTCATGGACCACTTTGGCAGTCTGTGAAGTGAATGGATCCCATTTCAAAATAAAGTTTTTAAGTAACTGAAAAAAATGCGATTCTTTCAATTAGAGGCTAGTGAAAATAAAGATATAATATTCTTCCTATCTAAATAAATGGAATTTCTGAAATCCATCCACAGACCCCTTAGAAGTCTGGGGACTCAAACTATGAACCCCTAATATAAGGCCAGAAAAGATCTAAAGATGTGAGTGAAGGAATTGTTTCCATTCTCACCCCCAACCCCAATTGTTAGTTCTCATTATTGATTATTAGCATTAAATATTTATTATTCAAAGTTAGGTATTTGTCCTCATGTGCTTTATTCAGCTTTTTCATGGTCTTCTGATATGTATATTTGGGCCCATTTCCCTTCTTGTTCCCCAGTAGTTTTCTTCTTTTCATCCAATTCTTGGCTTATTTGTTAACTCTGCATGGAAGTTACCTTTTCCTCCTGTTACACAGAGGAAAGAACAAATATAAATTCTTTGGAGTCAAAGGCTACGAGACAGATGGTTATCCTGAATGAATACTTAGCTATGAGATTATTAACAGTCTCTAAATCCAAAAGTTAGCTATATTTGTGAGCTTCCAAACCCACAGAAGAATATTGACAAAAAGACATAACCATTCTAAGATAGTAGCACATGCATCAGTTATTTAGGCAAGAGAAAGACCCCTTGTTGAGCCCTATTCAGTTACTAGGTAATTTACTCACCCAATCAAGAGTTCATATAACCCTTTGAAATAACAAAAAAAGAAAGAAAAAACTGTATGGACAATGTTTCTTCCGTTACTCACTTGTGACAATTGGTTTACACATCACTTGTGATGGTTACTTGGGCATATATTATGCTTTTCAACAATACTAGAAGTGAATATGGGCACAATACTCTTCTCTGCTAGGTGGTGCATGGCACTGTGCATAAACTCAAGAAGACTAGAATTCAAATTCTGTCTTAGACATTTACTAGCTATGTAACCTTGGGCAAATCATTTATCCTCACTGCCCCTAGCTATAAAATAAGGATATTGAAAAAATAATAATAGTACTTACAATGGGGTACAGGCCCAAGCTGAGACCTTTTCCCTTTACCCCAAAAGAATATGAGTTCCATGGTTCATAGGCCCTGAGAAATCCCCACCTTGAATTCATCCCTGAATTTTCCCCACTTAATCTGGCTTTTTCATGCCCAAATCTGTTACCCTTAACCTAGTTTAGCCTTCCACTGTCTATTACCTCTTGGTTTGCCTCCAGCTGATACCATCAAAATCCCATTCTCTTGGTTCCTGGGATAGTGACCTTTAGTCACACAAGTTCCATCAAGATACTCCTAAGATTTCTCCTCAAGACCCTCCCTAGACCCCTCCTCTAGTCACACCAGACTGACTACTTGACCACCCCTAGTTCTCTCCCATAGTCTTTCTGTATATAACATCCATCTTGCTTCAATGAAGAGGTTCAGATTCAATCTAGCTGAGATTCAATCCAGTTTAGATTCAATCTGGACTGCTGGCATTAGCATCACAAATGCTTAGATTCCTTAAGGGTCTACCCAATATGGCAGATCTTTAATAAACTTTGTTTTTCTTTGGCTGAAGGAAGGCTTGAGACAAATTCATTGAGCAGGACCTGGCATGTTGGTATTTTGGGGTCCTGAACACCCCTATACCTCAACATTCTAAACCCCAACACCTGAATTCCAGGGATGTTGTGAGGAACAAATGAGATCACATTTCTAAAGCACTTGGGACAGTCTGATACATAACAGGTGAAATATAAATGCTTATTATTACTTTTTCCTTAAACTGATTCTAGATTCAGCTTAAAAAAATAGAAAAAAAATTTTCAATAAGATTTTTGCTGTTATCAACCATGTCCATCTTACTACTGGCGTAATTGTATGTAATTGTATAATGGGGTAATCAAAACATATACTGACTTAGTTTGAAGGGCCCTGCCAACTTCTTCACAGAACATTCTTTGAAACACATGTTGGTGTATAAACTGCAGTGATCTTGCCAGGCAGTATGATTCAGTAGAAAGTTTGCTGGACTTGGAGTCAGTCTTGTCTCTGACAGATATTAGACTGTTAATGTTTAGCAAATAACTTAACCTACTTGGGTCACTCTTTCTTCAACTAAATTAGATGATCTAAATCATCATGGTCCATTTATTTATGTAGCTCATGGACTCTTCAAAGTGAGATGGCTGAAAGTCCCATGAAATAACAGTTCTCATTGCCTTGGGACAAGTGGTAAAACCAAAAATTTTATTCACTTCTCTAAGAATGAAGACATCTTTTCATTTAGTGGTAACGTCTTTATGCCTTCTGATTTAATTTATAATGAGATTGTCGATAAGAATGCAGTACATTTCCTTCAGTAATGTATTGACTTCTTGGGCTTTGGACAAAGCTCTCATATTAAAAATGCTAGCATTGGGGCGGCTAGGTGGCACAGTCAATAGAGCACCAGCCTTGGAGTCAGAAGGACCTGAGTTCAAATCTGGCCTCAGACACTTAACCCGAAAACTAGCCGTGTGACCTTGGGCAAGTCACTTAACCCCAATTCCCTCCAAAAATAAAAAAAAACAAAAATGCTAACATTGAAGTTACTATTTGTTGTAGATGATGTAAAAACTATGTGGTTCTTAGAACATTTGGCCTGTCCTCTTTTCTATATGTTTCCAGAATCACTGCACAAGTTGAGCAGGCCACATAGAACAGTTATTCTTCTTTCTTTCGTGAGTCACCATAGACAAAAAAATATGTCATCTGCAGCCAATCTTCCCATGATGAACTTCAGTCAGTTAAACATCTGTTAATTACCTACCCAGTAACACTCACTGTACTAAGCCCTGGGCATGTAAAAGAGATATAGGACAACCCCTACTTCTCAAGGAGCTCACGATCTAATTGGAGAGACAACAAGCAAAAACATATGTACAAATAAGTTAGATATAGGATGAGTAGGAAATAACTAACAGAAAGTACTCATTTAAGAGAGTTTAGGTATGGCTTTCTGTAGATGGTAAGATCTTAATTGGGCCTTAAGGAAACTCAGGGAAGCCAGTAGGTGGAGGGAGGGAGAGCCTTCCAAACACAGGGAATAGCCAGAGAAAATACCCAGATGTGAGAGATAAGGTATCTTGTTCATGGAACAGCCAGAAGGCCAGTGTCACTACATCAGAGTACAGAGTGCAGGGAGTAGGGTATTAAAAAGACTGGAAAAGTAGGACAGGGTTAGATTGTGAGGGGCTTTGCAAGTCAAAGGAAAAATTTGGCATTTGAGCCCAGAGATGATAAAAAGACACTGGAGTTTATTGAGTAGGGAGGTGACACCGGTAGAACTGCATTCTAGGAAAATCACTTTAGTGGCTAAATGATGAATAGATTGGAGTGAGGAGAGACTTGAGGCAGGCAGACCTACCTGCAAATTATTTTGATAATTGAAGTATGAGGGATAAGGACCAGTACCAAAGTTGTGACAGTGTCAGAGGAAAGAAGTTATTTAAGAGATGTTGCAGAGATGAAATCAACAAGCCTCTTCACCCTTAACTATGTTGGTCTCCAGAGAGTAGACATAGAGTCTTTGCAGGCTCATTCCTGAAGACTTTCCAGTATGGTAGAACTGTTAGTTGGTCAGTTTATTTAAAATCACTCAAGTATAGAGTTCTCTTGTTACAAGAGGATCCCTAACTTTTTGGAACTCAAATTTGACTGTGTCTGAAGTCAATAGATATAACTTTAAATTATCTTTAAAAAAAAGTCTACCCAAGATTTCCAGAGCTGCTGTCCCATTGGCATAACTTCTGAGAATTCAGGATCACTTGTACTAGATGAAATATTAGAGTATCTTTTCTATGTGTGTTTGGGACCAAGAAATGGAGGACAGCAAGGGATTGTCAACTGCTTAGAAATCCCATACCTGTATATCATAAAATACTTTCTTCAAGACAAACAGAAAGTGGGGTGGAGTCAAGGTGGTGGCTTAGAAGCAAGAGAACTCTGTGGCTCCCCCCATAATCACCTCAAATACTTATAAAAGATGACTCTAAACAAATTTTAGAGCTCCAGAACCCAAAAAATTACATAGCAACAAAGCTCCTACTGAAGGCAGCCTGGCAGGCTGATGGGAAGGGGTCCTTCAGAGTGTGCTGGGAGCCTAGACCAGCACCACATGAACCTGCAGCTGGAGCCCTAGGGCAGCCAGAATAAGCCATGGCTGGAGTTTATTTATAACTGGTGTAAATTTCCTTTTTTCTTCTGAATGTAAACATCAACCAGAATGAACAGTCAAATATATGAAGAAGAAAATAGGATTGCATATAAAACTGTATCTCAATTGATTCTTCTTAGAGACTAGTGAGATCACCCCTGCCTAGCTAGAAACTTTCTCTTGTATAGCAGCGTAAAATAGTCACTTATCATTGAAGTTTGATTCTGATCATACTGATACTGTTCATTATAATATCTTACACATTTGTTGGCTATGTTTTGGGACTTCTTTCTATATCCAATAACATATATGTATAGTTGGGCACAACCATGTTAAAGAGACCAGTTAGGGAGTTTCTGCTGTGCCAAGATCTGTGCCAAGAATGATCTGAATAGAAATAGAATGAGTTTAATGATAAAGATTTTATGGTAAATACATGCTTGCAATGCAATATAATCATTCTCCCACCATTTAATATAAAAACACATACTAGACAAATCTCAGGGAAATGGAGAAGTAGACATTTGTTTATCCTTTTTTTGTTTGGCAAGAGCTCAGAGATCTATCTAGCATCTTCCCTACTGCCAAGAGGAAAGGATTAATGATTTCTTTCCAAATTCCTTTCTCTCCCCAAAGTTTCACCTTGCTAGAGGAGCCAAACTCAATGATTCACAAACTGTATCTAATTCACAAATACTTAGTGAGCACACACTATATGCAAAGTATTATGTAAATAAGACTGAATCCCCATCCTCTATGAGCTTATAATAAATACAGATAAGATTTGCACACAAAACATTGTCAGGACTCAGTCATTCAGTCAGTAAACATTTATCAAAACACCCAATATATGCCAAGCATTGTGCTAAGCATTGGTGTAACAAAGAAAAGTAAAAGATAGTCCCTGCCCTCTAGGAGTTCACAATCTAATGAAAGAGACAACATGCAAACAACTATGTACAATCAAGCTACATACAGGAAGCAAAGGAAATAATTTACAGAGAGAAAGCATTAGAAATAGGAGATATTGAGAAAGGTCTAATTAATAAATGCCAGACACTGTGTTAAGCTCTGGAAATACAAAAACAAAAGACAGTCTCTGCCTTCAAGGATCTCACAATATGATAGGGAAGACCACATGCAAACCATGTGAAAACAAGTTGTATACAGAATAAATAGGAAATAATTAACAGAGAAAAAGATATTAGAATTATAAGGGATAGAGAAGGCTTCCCACATAGTAGGATTTTAGCTGGGACTTGAAGGAAGCAAGAGATGAAGAGGGAGAGCATTCCAGGCATAGAGAACAGCCAGAGAAAATGCCCAGAGTTCAGAGATGTAGTGTATTTTTTGAGGAATAGCAAGGAAGCCAGTATCACTGGATCAAAGAGTACATGGACAGGTGTAAGGTATACGATTATTAGAAGGGTGAGCAGGGGGCTAGGTTAGGAAGGTCTTTGAACACAAAACAGGGGGTTTTATATTTGATCCTGTAGGTAATAGGGAAGCAATGAATTTGTTGAGTTTTGGGAGGGAGGGGTGGAGAGAATGAGGGATGAAGTGACAGTCAGATTTGTACTTTAGGAAAATCACTCTGGTGACTGAATGGAGGATAGACTAGAGTGGGGAGAGATTTCTGGTTAGTAGCCTGCACCAGTAGACTATTCAATTGTCCAGGCTTAAAGGAGATGAGGGCCCATACCAGTGGAGTGGCAGTATCAGAAGAGAGAAGAAGGAATATTCAAGAATGTTACAAAGGTGAAATTGACAAAACTTGTCAAAAGATTGGATATGGAGGGGGATGGGGTTGAGAAGATGTGAGGAGTTGAGGATGACATCTAGATTTAATCCCAGGGGACTGGGAGGATGGTGGTGCCCTCAACAGTAGTAAGGATATTTGGAAGAAAGAAGAGTTTGGAATAAAAGATAATAAGAAAAGGGAATGCACTGAGGAGATGTTATAAAGGTAGAAACAGGTGTTGGGTGGGTAAGAATGGTTCAAAGATGAAATGGAGCTTTTGACACTGAGTGAATGGAATGAGGGTGGTGCTTTCAGCAACCACAGGGAAGTTCAGAAGAAGTAGGGTATTCTGTTGAGAGACCTATGAAATACAGTTTGAGATGTTAAAAATGGATCAGTTAATCAAGTTTTTTGAAGTGCCTACTATGTTCCAGACACTATCTTAGGTTCTTAGTATATAAGTACAAAGAATTAAACAATTTGTACTAGGAAGTTGCTTACCTTCTAAGATGAAATGGTGATGAAGCCTAGAGAAACCAGGACTAGATAACTGGGTCTGCATAGAAGAGGTAATTAAACCCTTGGGAACTGATGAGATTATGATGAGAAATTGTATAGAAGGGAAAGGAGGGAGGAAAAAGAATCTAAAAACTCAAAATAATTGCTAACTTTTTAGTGTGCACATTGATACATCAGAAACCGTGCTACAAGACAGGACTTGATTTATTGGTTTGTTGATTGTCCACACCTAAGAAAATACTAATAATTCAGATTGAACTTAAAAGTGTGTGTTTACTTATTTTAAAAAAGAGTTTAGTTTTTAAACATTTACCAACACACCTCTGCCCCAAAGAATCCTTCTACCAAACCAAATAAAAAGCGATTTCTGTGTGTTCATGGGCTAAGAATCATGACAAATAGGCAAGCTTGCTTGGAAGAAGTTTGATTCTGACCTTCCTGACCAGCTGGTTCTGAAATCATAATCAAGCCAACTATTTCATAGCTCCTGGAAAGGGTGAATCAATCTATTCCCCTATAATTCCATTCACCATCTCTACAACTTTCCAAATCAAAATATCCCTCCCTGACCACCATTCTATTTTGACCATTCAGAGGCTATCTCTGAGGACTGGATGAGGACCAGGGAGCTGTCTGCTTCTGAATCCAGGTGACTGTTTGGTGGATTCAGGAGGGAGCTGGGACCATGGAAGGGGATCCAGGGAATCAGAGAGACCACCCAGAGTCAAGATGAAGGAAAGACCTCCCCTTGGATGAAATTGAGGTTTGCTGGACACTGAGGGGTGGAGGGTTTGT
>CM053601.1:92283561-92294392 GCA_028646575.1 Pseudocheirus occidentalis
ACTGATTAATGATATTTAGTAATTGTGAATCTAGATTAGTGACTGATTAAGTTAATGTTTGCCCCATGAGTGGCAGTTTGATTATTGTATTGTGACTGATTAAGTTAATGGTTGCCCCATGGGTGGAAGATTGATATATTGTGAATTGATTGACTAAGTGAGGAGGGTTTCTCCCCTAAGGGAAACCAGATGATTGTTCTTTTGTTCCTTGTTCTAAATATTGTGGCCACTGTAGTGAAAACTGTGTGACCATTCTAATGTTAAGCTGTTATGAACACCATATTGTGACTTTCTGTGATAAGATGTAATGTAGTGAATATTATATTGTGAATGTTTGCCTTGATTTGTAATAGAATAAGCAGAGTGTTCACTATATTGTGTAATCTGAAACTTAAAAGCTGTTCACAGTAGCATTCTTTTGGGAATCTGCTAGTGCATGACATTACATCCGCTACCACCAAATAGGGAGAAGAGTGGCATTGTTTTACATTTTTGCATTTAAAGGAAGACAAATGAATTCTGATATCTGTTTCTATATTCAGTCTTTTGTGATAAGTTGTTTTGGTAAAAATGTATGAAGAAATCCACTCACAAAAATAGGCAGTTGGAAAAGAGAATTTAAGTGATATCTTAGTATTATTACAAGTATTAATGCTACTATTATGAAACTAGTTATGACCTTGTCGACCCTGTGAAAGTGTCTTAGGAGGCCACAGAGGTCCACAGACCATACTTTAAGAATTGCTGGCATTGTGGGTGCTGAACTTGATATCAAGAAGACTTTGGTCTTAGAATCTTCCCTCTGACACTAAGTAGTTGGGTTATCAGGGTCAGATAAGTTAAGTTCACTAGGCTTCTTTCATTGTCTACAAAATGACAATAATAAATCCTGTTTTACTTGTTTTCCAGGGCTGTTATGAAGTTAAAAAGCAAATGAGATGATCTGTGTAAAGAGCTCTGCAAACATTAAAATATTACATAAATGCTAGATATCAATGCTAAATAATAATAATTATTAATACCTCATAGCTAACCTGGGAAAGCTCTGAACTGGAAGCAGTATCTCTGCTCTTTGCAAGTAAGGGGGAATAGAGTTGTGGGGGGGTGAGGGTGGGATGTAATGGTAATGGAATTTGGAGATGTCCCTGTATTGGCTTAGGTTTGGGGTTGGGTGTTAAAACCCAGAGCTTGTGAATCCCTCTTGTGGGATGGATTTGTTGATTGAAGAGAGAGGGCTGAACTGAGAGGAGCTGTTAATTGGGAGAGAGGCCCAAGCTGAGAGAAGGCCAGAAGGACTTTTGGAGAGCAGTATCCAGTATGTGGAGCCTGAGTTGCTGAGAGAAAGACAGCTGAGGGCCTGTTGGAGCTGCCCAGGACTTCTGAGAACTGCCATCCAGAGCTGCTGAGAACTGAGGAGGCATGGCTATGATGTTGGTATTTTGTTTGTCTGCTTTGACATTGTTTTGCCAGATTCACCTGCTGGTGAAGGACAATGCTGCTGTAGTAGAGGTCCTGGAACCTTGCTGTTGTTTCAGAAACCCTGAAGAAGAATTTTCTTGTGATATGTTTATAGAAATCCTTGAAGAGGGCCTTGCTGATGTTTTCAGAGGTTCTGGGACTGTTCTACAGGCAGAGAGTTCCTTGCGTCAAGATTAAAGAAGGGTCTTTCCTTGGGTTTTCAATGCTGAGATGATATCTTAACCTTGCTGTAACTTAAGGGTGGATGGCCTTTTGTGCTCTCCTGCCCCTTTTGAGAAAGTGCTTGGTGTTAATGGATGGTATTATAATTCAGTAGTGTCCAGGGGTGGGAAACCTTTGGTCTTTTTGTGCTCTGTGATTGACTAAATCAATATACTTTGTTTAGGATTGGAAACTATTCTCCATTTGAGAAGAGACTAAATGAATGTACTGCCCAGGAGTGGGCTACTTTGACTACTGATCCAGGGGTGGGATACCTAGATCTTTGTACTCAGCAACTGAATGGAGAACTTACTTGCTAAATGAATGAGTTACACTGTATTTTGACTTTCTGTGTTGTGTGAATGTTTTGCTAAATAAATGGGGCTTGGTATGGTGGTAATCCAAACCTTGGAAGTTGCCTTTGCTTGGCATTACATGGTGGATAAGAGCTTTACTAGGTGACTATAATTATTATTGCAACTGGAAGTCCCAGCACCTGGAGAAAAGTCACTTGGGGAGGTGTAGGTAGCAATGGAAGTGGCTAATGGTGCAAGTGAGCCTTGGAAGAAATAGCCCAGCTTACAGAGGTAGTTTTACAGAAAGGTGAATATCTAATTCCTCACTGCCCAAACCCTATTTCCTCATCCTTTCTTAAGGATCCCACTCCCAAGGAAATATAGGCTAATAGAGGACTTCAAGGCACAAATACAGTGGACTTCCATGGGAAGAAAGCACTGTCACCCTTCCCCCGCTTCCCTTGTATCAGCTCCCCAGTAGCCCAACCCTAGCTATAACTCTGCCTATAAGTTTAAAAGGCTTAAAAGGTAAAGACATTAGTTTGAAAAAAGGAGTTACAAGGGTCAAGGTAATTGACGTCATAGTCCCCAAGAAAGAAAGATTTAATTTCCCAATATAAGGAAGTCTATGCAAGAAACATATAGACATCACCATTGATCTCTGATGCATAATCTAACCTCTCCATGCTCCAAGAAAAGAAACAAACAAAAATGATAAAATGTTGTACTATCAGCATGTACTAGCTACACATTAATCAGTCCTCCCTTTAAAGGAGACATCCTAGAATAATGAATGGACTCTCAACTGGCATAGTATACTACCCCTGGGCAAGAAAAGAATTTGCTATTTTGAAGGCTATTGTAATCTCATGCAGAAAATTACTGTTTCACGGGGGTAAATGTGATCTGAGCAAGTTAAACCTGGTTCCTAGGGTGTTTAACTGATATAATTGGATTGTTGCTTAGCTGAGACACTGAAAGAAGCAGATTCAAAATGTTGTTTACTGCTGGTCACAAAATTTGCCAGGAAATGTGCAGTTTCTAGGACTCCTGTGAATAATCATTTGCCCGTTCATTCACAGTGTTGAGTTCCTTCTGACAAGGGAATATGATTTTATTTTGTCCATTTGTAAAGTGTTTCAGGATCCCTTCGTAGGTTCATTTCATATGTTTTTGAAGTGATATGGAAAGAAGAATATTCCCTTAAAATACAAAAGTAACTATAAGAGAACTTTCTTTTATATATGACAGCTATTTGTAATAAAATGATTGGTTAAGAAATCTTCAGTTGATTATATTGGCTTAATAAGGTATATATTGTTACTGGAAATCTACCTTGGTTTAATCCCAGTTAATAAGGGCAATATATTTGCTTATTTTCTTTCAAAAATATGTTTTGCAAATGTGTTGTTTTTAGGGAAGCAATGACAAATGACATTTTGCAAGGACAAAGAATGAAAGCTAAAGAATTAGGATTCATTGTCGCAAAAATGGAGATATTTTGCATAAAGTAATGAAATGGTGTCATATGGCACATTATATTTTTGATTCTAATTCAAAATACACTAACATTTTGGAATTGAATGCAGGCAGAATTTTGGATGCTTCAAATAATTTCCTGATATCAGCTGCCTGGAGTAATTTTTGTTATTTTTATTGTTATTGTTGTTTTACTGTTATGTCTAAGAAGGAATGCAAAAATAAAAATGTCATTCTAATAAACAGCAAAAATAACAGTTAACAAACATGACACTACACATTTCAATGGTCTTGTGTAATTAAGAATTCATTTTTATATCTTTTTAACTTGAAATGGGTTTGAAATTTTTCAAATAATCAGCTCGATTTAGGACTCAAACCATTTTTATCAACCTTCATCATCTCACTGGTTTCACCTTCTAAGGATAAGAGAAGATGTGTTAATAGCAGGGCCTGAAAGACTCTTTGCCTCAGTACAATGCAACCAGCAATTGTTAATAGGGAAAGCAAAGAATTCATTCAAGATTTTTAACAGGTGGCAGTCTAATTAGTAAGAAATTATTTCCCATTGCCCTCTTCAGCAGATTTCCATCCTTTGAGCCATTTAATTTGGAGTGGTAGCACATACGCTCTCAGAGTCATAAACAGCTGTTCAGGTCTGTGATATTCATTTAGTAAAAGATGATTTTTAAGGCAGAGAGAAAACAAAAAAAAAAAGAATCTGTTCCAAAAACACTGAGCCCAAAGTAACCCACGTTTGTCAAAATCTAAATGTAAGATTCTGTAAAAATATTTTCAAAGGCAAAGCCTTGTTTAGGTTGTCTTTCCACCTTAAAGGAGTTCAGGCATAGACCAACCAGGGCATAGTAAGGGATTACCACCACCACCACCCTTTTTTTGTCATAAACTTGTTCTTTATGACTAAGCAAGACCCTACCGCACTTTAAGTTATTTTCATTTCTTCCTCTTCTTTCCTCAGTGAAGAGAAAGAATAGCTAGTTGCAACTCTGCTATTGTACTTGGGGGAAAAAAAAAACCTACGGAAGCCAATGGTCAAAGGCAAGACTCCAAATTCACTTTCATGCAAATACCCCCATCCAGTTTTTCCTTAATACTAGTTTACTGCTTACCTACCACACTGGGTAAAACTAGATTGGAAAAGTCTTCTTTCCTTCACTGAGATTCAGTTTCAATCATCCCTTGTTGATGCTTATCTTCTCATTCAATTCCTCTAAATTCATGCCTTTGATTTGATCCTTTCCTCTGACTCCCTATTTTCAATTGCATCCTGACAATGAGGCCTCAAGGCAATCTGTCCCCTACTCTCCCTTCCCCCTTTATCTATTCCAATTGGCCTTCCCACTTTAATTCCCAGGAAACAGGCAAAATCAGTCTCCATAGTGATCTCAGTAAACCAGGTAGTCATCCTAATTCAATATTCTCCAGGATTAGACAGAATCTGGTTTCCCTGAAATTTGATGTAAGAGCAGTTTGTGTCTAGACACATTACTGTAGTCTCCCCATACACTCTGTATAATAATAATTTGTTTGAACTCTGTAACAAATTTAGTCTTTACTTTGTCCATACTCATGTTTCTGCACAGTGATAGGATCAAATCGGCACTTAGATGGTGGATGCCCATCGCTATTTTCCAGTTTTTATGGAATTCATGTATCTATTCCAGTTCTTACTAAGTTTATTTCTAAAAGCACTAAATTCCATTTTTCCTTCTTTTTAAATTAAGAGCTTGCCATATTTTCCTGATTCAATTACTGTCATCGTCCAGGAAAAAGTAAAAATCACCACTGCTGATTGTATGGCATTACAACAGTTCTATGTTGAAAATGGCAGCCCATTTAATAGTCTCCACTTTTACAAATTATAGTATAAAGTCTCTATTGTGGTTTTCCCAAATTACAACTTTCAGGAATTATAAAATATTCAGAAGACCCAGGACTGTATTTACATGATTTGCATAGTTCTTGGGCAAGCTTACATAGTCTCTGCACTATATGCATAGGTAGTTGTTCATCTGTTGCATCCAACTCTTCCTGACCCCATTTGGGATTTTCTTGGTAAAGATAACTGGAATAATTTTCCATTTCCTTCTCCAGCTTATTTTACTGATGAGGAACTGAGGCAAAAAGGGTTAAGTGACTTGCCCAGAGCTTATAAGTATCTAAAGCCAGATTTAAATTCAGAAAGATAAGTCTCTACCCACTGCACCACCTAGTTGCCCATCCATGGGCAGTCTGGAAGCAAAAATTTTGTTGTTTCTATCAGAATATTTCTTATTACTCAATGAATTTGTTTAATTTATTTTTTTTTCTTACCCTCAGCAGGCTCTGCGAGGAAAAAATGTAGGAAGTTTGTCTTTGATAGCTCTGGTCTTTCCTTTGTCCTCCCTATTTCAGATGCTACTTCATATCCTCCCAGATGCACAGCACTCATGAATGAGCCTATAGTTTTGCTGATGGAGGAAGGATTCTGCTAAGTGAATTCACACAAAAGTGATAAGGTGACAGTGAAAAATAATAGTTTACTCTCCTTCCTAGGAGTGTTTATAATAACGAACACACTGATATAACACTTAAAAGTTTTTTAGTGTTGGCTTTCCAACAACCCTGAAATAGGTAATGTAAATATAACTATCTCCATTTTACTGATGCAAAAACTGAGGCCTGTAGAGGCTGTTACATTTTTATATTTTTAAATGTTTTGTTGATACTTTTTTCTTTTCTTTTCTATCTTCACACATATATGGATAGATGGATAGATAGATAGATAGACAGACAGACGGACGGATAGACAGATAGATAGATAGATAGATAGATAGATAGATAGATAGATAGATAGATAGATATGTATATATGCACCTATATGTATATATAATTAGGGAGAGAGAGAGTTGGTTTATTTGCCATTTCCTTCTCCAGCTTTTATAGATGAGGATACTAAGGAAAACAGGATTAAGTGACGTGCTCAAGATTATATAACTGGTAAGTATCTGAGGCTGGATTTGAACTCAAGTCTTCCCCAGTATAAATAAGTAGAATCAGACAAAACTAATAGACACATTGGTCATATGCAAAAATTCTACCTCCTTGTTCTATTACCTCTCTAGTAAAAGACAAGAGGCATGTTTACTTCTCCACCAGCCTTTTGAAGCCATGACTAGTCATTCAAACATAAGAGGTCTGAAGTCTTTCAGTGTTGTTCTCTCTCACATTATTCTGGTCATTGTATAAATTGTTCTTTTCGTTCATGCAGTGATCATGAAGTCACACACATTAGTAAGCAGAAGAACCAGCCCTAAAATAGAACCCAGTTCAGTACCCTTTTCAGGATACCAACTAGCAAAATGAAGATGATTTGATGACTAATCTAAAAGATTTAATAAAATAGAATCTCTAAGGAGAAATAGATAAAATGGAAATCAGAAGAATATGGAAATGAGAAACAAAACTAAAATCTTTGAATTTATTGAATTGGTTCTTTGAAAAGACTAACAATAGGTAAACCTTTATTTCTTCTAACAAAAATAACCAAGAAAAGTTAAATTACTAAAATAAAAAACGAACAAAGTAGAATCACAATAAAAAAAATAATAATAATTAAAAGGATTATTAGAACCGACCATGATAATTATATGCTAGCAGGAAATAGATGATTACTTTTATAAATTCAAACTGACCAAGTTAACCACATGAAACAGAGATCTTAAACAATCCAGTCTCAGGAAATGAAACAGAAAAAGCCAAGAAGGAACTAACAAAAGGGTGGGGGGAGAATTGAATGTTGATTTACATTTGAATGCTATCAAAAGTTTAGAGGGGATGGGTGTTTATTTGTTTGATTGATTGCTTGATTAATCCTGTCTGACTGCCACACCATTTGAGGTTTTCTTGGCAAAGATATTAAAGTGACTTGCCACTTTCTTATTCAGCTCATTTTACAGCTGAGGAAACTGAGGCAAACAGTTAAGTCACTTGCCCAGAGTCACAGGGCTAGTAAGTATCTGAGGTCCAGATTTGAACACATGAAGATAAGTCTTCCTGACTCTGGTTCTGGCACTGTCCACTGTGACACCTAGCTGCCCCTTAAAGAGCAGTAGTTATACAGAAATTATCAACAACCAAAAGGAAATACCCTACAAAAGACCTTGTATAAGACAAATCTGGTCCTGTTATCTAAACCAGGGAAGGATAAAGCAAAGAAAGAGAATTACATATCAATATTATGATTGAAGAAAAAAAAAACCAAGTGTTTGTTAAGCACCTAGTACGTGCCAACAACTTCAGTAAGCACTTTTTACAAGAATTATCTCATTTTGTACTCACAACAACCCTGGGAGGTAGGTGCTATTATTATCCTGATATTACAGTTGAGGAAACTGAAGCTGACAGAAATTAAATGACTCACTCAGGGTCTTAGCCACTCGAGACAGGTTTATGAAATCGGGTCTTTCTGACTCCAATTCTGAAGAGGGGCAAATGTCTTCCCTGGGAAAGTTTACTTTCCCAGAGCCTGTACCTCAAAGAATCAAGGAGAGCTCAAAAGGTAGGGGAGGGGGGTGGTTTCCAGAGCCTACACCTCATCAGTTCTACCTCTATCCACTGGACTACCTAAAAATATTGAAATTAAATTTTAAAATAAAATCAAAGAAAAAAGATTATAGTAATATTCCAAAAACGTGAAACTGTAACATAGTTGTATTCATACTGCAACATTAGGGAAACATTTAACACAATCATATTAAAAACAAAAACAGCCTTCCTTCTTACTATATCAATAGATTTTTTAAAAGCCTTTGGCAAAGTATAACATCACTTATGCTAAAAATCCTAAATTGCATACATATTAGGAGTACCATTTTTAATATTACAAAAAGCATATATCTCCAACCAAAAGTTGGCATTGAGACAGACTGGGACTACAGGAAGAAGAATCTTAAAAAAAAAAAAAAGGTTGGGTTTTTACTGAAACTTTTTTAGCTTCTACATCCAAAGTGGGGCAATGTGAGGATGTGGTGCCTCGTCTTTTCTCCCCCATTCTGGAGACCTTCAAGGATTCACTTTTAAGGCTTGTGAGCCAATTTTGTCCATTTTTCAGGAGACTGCCTAATGGGAGTCATTGTCCCTCCACATTCAGAACTTGACCAGAATTCCAATGGGGGGAGGGAAGGAAGGCTTACATACCTTTTGGTCTTGGCTAAAGGAAGGCTTGAGGGGGATTAGGCAGGCTTCCCAGTCAGGGAATCAACTATGATTTATTTGGTCTAGGAGTGCTAGGACCCCTAAAATACAAGAGTACAAGGCTACTTTGCCTCAAAAGAATTTGACCTCAAGTCTTCCTTCAGTCAAGAGACAAAGCTTTATTATAACACAAGTTGGTTAGGGGAGATTCTAAGAATCTGCAAATTTGATGAGGATGGGACTAACACTTTTATACATAAAAAGACTCTGCGAAAATCTGGAAGGGCTCATATCTCACCTTGAGACCTCCCTTGACTCTCCGGCAGAGGCTGTGTTGCAAAACTGAAGAGGTCTAGACCTCCCATTCCTCAAGCAAGGGGGCCTGTGTATGGCCTTAGGTGAGACTTGTTGTTTCTATGCCAACAAGTCAGGGGCCATCCGGGAATCTTTAGCCTCCCTCCATAAATGACTAGATGACAGAGAACAAGCCAGACAGGTCGGGGCTACATGGTATCAGTCCCTCTATAATTGGTCACCTTGGCTGACCACCTTAATTTCAGCCCTGGCCAGACCTCTCTTGCTTGACCCTGGGTCCCTGCCTAGCCTCCTGGCTCCTGACGTTCATACAGTCCCACCTGGAGACCACTAAGCTGTTTGCTGTCCAACTGGCCTACAACCCCTTAGCTATGGAAGAATCCTCCATATGACCAAAAAATGGGGGAGTGAGCTGACCAGCTTTGAGACTTGAGGCCAGAGTGCTAACTGGACCCTGAAATTAGTGAAATCTCCTCTGTGGTCTCCTTCACCTGTCCCTGTGTTCCAATAAGATAAGATCCAGATTTCTAAAGGGAAGGCAGTTTGCTTTTGGGCTCCTCTCTGTCTGCTACATTCCTGTAAAAAGGGGAGGGGGGCTTTCCAGAGTTCTCTTCCTCCCCACCCCCCCAGCGTACCTACGAAGAATACACAGTGGCTTTATTTTAACCGCTTTCAACTGTCATATTGTAAGAATTTGTTACTATATAAACGTGGCTGAAACAAAGGCTGGGGGCGGATCCAGCGACTTGTTCCTGGGCTGCCACTGGCCAGCAATAAACTGATGGGTCCTGAGTTGACTATTGGTCTTGGTCTTTAATTATTGCTTGGTGTCCATCTCAACTCTGAGTAGTTGTTTGTCCACCCCCCCCCCCAACACACACACACTTTGACTGCTGACATTTCTGTGCTCCCTCAATCCAGTGATGTATGTAAAGTATATAGCAATGTTGCTATGTTCAGACAGCTGGAACCCTGTCTTTTGGTCTTTGTGCTAATTCTTCTGCTTGTATTTTTTTTATACTCATTCTTTCTCTGTAATTAAAGTAGGACTGTTAACCTCTTTAAAGTTATCTTTCCTTTATAACGAAGATCAAAAGAACTTGTGCTGGCAGGCCACTCTGGATATGCTAAGGTATACATTGTTATAACGGCAGATGGAACAAACAGGATACAGGATATGAGATATGAGGTTGTAATGGCAAACAAAATCATACTTTGCTGCTTGTTTTGGCTATTCAAGTGCTTTTGAGCTTCACCTTTGATTGTGTTAAGACTTCATTCGAAATAATGTATATTCATGTTGCCCTTAATAGGCCTAAGGGAGTTTGGAGACCTGCCCTGACCTTAATAGACCTAAAATCATCAAATGGAGCCCACAGTGGGAGGAGCTTGCCAAAAGAGCAGAACAGGAAGGGTGGAACAGGAAGGAACAGAGCAGATAAATACTTGATCATGAGCTGAGACCAATGAGAACTGAGAGGGAGAAGTTTTGTGACATCTGGCACTCTGTTCTATGTTTTTTTTTCAATTCTTTTTTTAATTTGTTTTCTTGTTTACATCATTCATTTTCATGACATTTTTGAATTAAAAATTTTCTCCCCATCTTTTCCCTGCCCCAACCCTAAAACAGCAGTCCCCCTGTAAAGTCCCTCCCCTGCTCTGCTCTCTTACTTTCTGGTAGGGCAGGGAGGGTCTCCCTATCCCAGCCCCTGTATATCTTAATTCCTAGTTGCTGGTATTGCAGAACTTTAAATTCTAGATTCTTTTAGTTCCTCCCCTGTCACCTACTGGCACTGGAAGGACAATCAATTCAATACAGGCTGTGGATGTGTGATTATACAGGACATCTTCATAATGGACATATT
>CM053601.1:92294892-92316154 GCA_028646575.1 Pseudocheirus occidentalis
AGGGGGGGAAAGCTCTGTTCCAAATCACTGGGGTTTTCCCAGCTGCTGGAGCTATTACGGGGGTGTTGCAAGTCCCCCCAGCTTTGGCTTGCTGAAAGCGCTCCCCAGGACCACCACCCAAGACCAAGATCCAGATCCAGGCCACTCAATGGAAGCGCACTTGGCCCTGATCAATCGACCCAGCCCCCCTGCGGAGTCTGCAGGCCAGGGGCTCTGAAGCAGTCCAGTTGGGGCATCTTCCGATTACGGCAGTTTCTGCCCTTCCCTCACTGCTTCCTTACCCTGGGGGTATATTGGCCAAACTGCTTTTCCTCCCCCAAATTTAGCTTGAAAGCTTCACTCACTTTCACTGACCTTTAATCCTGGCTTATGTAGTTTGCTCCAGGTGCTTTAGATATTCTCTGTAATAGACTCAAGCTGTGGCTTGGGAGTCTCTGCTCCTTCAGGCTGCCCTGGCTGCCATGTGGAGCTTTTAGGTGGGGCTGGTCTCAGCTCCCGCCTTTGCTGAGTCCCTCCAGACAGCTGCCTTTCTCTAATCCCTATTTTTCACACCTTTCTTTAATCCCTATTTTTCACACCTTGGTAGATGTGGAGGTGCTGGAGGCTGTTAATCTTCTTACTTGTAGACTGGCTGCGGCTGAGCTTGGCTCCTTCCTACCACCTGTCCTGGCCCTGGTTTTGGTTTCAAGCTGGGTGGGCCTGGGCTCCCGTCCTGCCTCGATGATCCCCTGCTGCCATGCTGCCTTCTGCGAGAGATATAATTTCTGTATTTTTTTGAGTTTGAGAGTCCTAGAATTTGTCCAGCATCATAGTTTTATGGGTGTTTAGGGTGGCTGCTTGGGGGCTGTGGGACGCAAACATTCTTGTTAAAAAAAACAGAGCTGAATAGAAAGTTTGCTATTCAAATACAAGAAAAGAAGCATGAGAAGTTAAACAGGGAAAAGAAATCATGAGGAACTCATCGAAGTTGAAGTATTTTCAGCTACATTCCCCATCAGCTTTGGCTCACTGGTCACACACCTCAAGACCATGACTCAAGACCACAATCCAGATCCAGGAAGGTTAAGGCAAGAGCACTTAGGTTCTGAATGGTTGCTTGGCCCCCTGTAATCTGCAGGCTGTGATTTCTACATCAGAGGGAATTCTTAGTGTAGGAGCTCCTTCTATGAATTTATATCATAACCTATGACAACCATTCCTGAAATTGTTCCCCATCCCAGGGACAAAACTCCTGATAAATTTCTAACATAAAATATTGCTATGGGACCCCAGAATTAATTTAGTCTAATAACTTTTTTAATTTTACAGACTTAGTCTAGTGAAGCAATGAAGTCACACAGTCAATAAGTAGCTCAGCTGTTCTTTGAACCCAGATCCTTTGACTCCAAATCTAGCATGACATTGTACTGCTTTGATTCTAGGAATTTGCCTGAGACTCATGGAACTTAGTTGACTCTGCTAGTTAAATGTCAGAAGAATATCAACTGAAGTTTTCCTGACTCCAAGTCCAGCATTAATACACCCCCAACCATTAGCCACTAAAATTCTTCCACTTCTGTTGTCTGCTTCTTCCCAGTCTTATAAATGACTGACAGACATTCTGAGAGATAAGCTTGCAGTCTTGAGGTAATTGCCTGTACTTGGACTTTGGAGCCTTTTTAACCATTCTGTTTGTGAGATGGAAGGCATAAGGGACTGCTCCACCATGTGTTGAAACTTCTTGCTCATGTCTGGTCAAGCGATGGAGTAGAACATCCTTTCTTAGATTGAAGGATGGGGTATAAGTTGTGAAAGTCAAGTTAAAAAAGCAATCTGACAAACATCTCTAACATTAAATTCCATGTTGAGAATATACTACAGAAGCAAACATTATGGGAGAGGTGTCAAACACCTGGCTTACAATACTTTCAAGTGTCCCTGAACCAAAGGAAAATATAATTGGAAAATATTCTTCAAAAGGAAGGAAAATAGAATAGAGCATGATGTAATATGCAGTATACTAAGTGAATATATGACTGAAGGGATCTTTAAATATGCTTTAGTCGTCTCCCTTTCTTTTTAAAGATTTACACCACTGAGTTACGGGGTCATTTAGAGACAACTGGATTACTTTGGGTAAAAAGTGTTGAACTAGCAGCCAAGTTGATCCAAATTTGAATCTTCTCTTAGACACTGGCCATATCTAACTTAGTTCCCAGTCTTCTCATTTGTTAAATGAAAATAATAGTAACATTTAGCTCACAAGATTATTAGGATCAAATTAAATAACACGTATAAAGTCCTTTGCAAACCTTAAAGTGATCATGGTGATGATGATAATTATGATGATGAGGAGGAGGATGAAAAGAAGGAGAAGCAGGATGATTTACACATTTTGAAATCAAGATAAAGATTCCTCAGGCTAGAATTAAAAAACTCTGGTGAGGTGGTAGAGGTAGTAGCTTGGGTAGGAAGTTTCTCTAAGAGACAGACTGGAAGATGTGAATAAAATGAGAATGCAGAAAAAGGAAATGGATAAGTTTGGTTCACGTCTCATACCTTAGCAGGAAATATATGTGCTTTACTAAGCACAACTAACTTATAAAAATATAGCAGGACTGCTTAATGAGGTCATCCAGTGTTGGGAGAGTTTTGATCCATGCCCAGTCAAATACTTTCACCTGCAGTGGCTGCCCAACCTTTGCAAGTGAAGTCAACAAATTTAGTTATCTGAAATTCAAGTGCCTATATTGCAGTTTCTTAGCATGTAACTCCTTGTCACTGTCACTATCCAGGAATGATACTTCCTAATTGCAGCTATACAGTAGTGCCCAGAGGCTGCTCTGCCTTGGTGCCCCAAGAGGGCCGCTACTTATCCTATTTATCTTTAGTAGACTATTTGTTAAAGAAACGAATTTGTGTCAGCATAAGGAACTAACTTAGGAATGTGTCCAGCCACACACATGCCAATCACTCTGCATTCTCTGCATCTCCTCAAACAATAACAACAACAAAAAACAGCAAAGATATCCTGAGAGCAAGAAAGATAGAAACTATTTAAGGAGTTGAGAGCTATGGAGATGTATTCTATGGCACTATGCAGAGGCTGGCTAAGCACAATTTAGAATGTCTCAGAATGAACTAGTGTGGTGGGATGTATGGCTGTGGCAGGATTTCATAAGAAATTTGTGTTTTTGAGAGGTTCTTTTCTTAAGATTATTTCCTGTGTGGTACACTGGTATCCTTGTGATGTGGAAAATGAGTGCCCCCCCACCTCTGCTTCCCTAGCTCAATGGGTAGACCTCTTATAGTGAAGTAATGGGAGGATACGGATGAGAATCTTACAAGATAGGAAGGCATGGATGAACTGGAATCTGCATTATTGGAGGAAATGCACAAAATCACACCTATGATATCATGTGTACATTTGAACACTGGCATTTGTTAGATATAATGATTAGAATTTTTCTTTCACACTGATAGGTAGTGTTCCAGTACTATAGATTTGGAGTCAGAAAGCCTAGGTTCAAATCTAAGCTCTACTCTTTTCTGCCTGCATGACTTTAGACAATCCACTTCCATCCCTCTGGACCTTAGTATTTTAAGATGTAAAATGTAGAGCTACAGCTAGACAGTCTTCAGGATCTCCTGTAGCTCTAAATCTTGTGAGATTATAATGTATCAAAGCAGTATGTATCTTGACCAGCTGTCACTGTGCTCTAGGCAAAAGACTTGCTTTCTTAGGATAAAACTCTGATAATAACTCTTGGGAATACTAAACAGTCAACAATACCATCTGGAATGAATGATTTTACTTAAGTTTCTTCAATTATTGTGCTTCAAATGTGAATATTGAGGTACAACTGAGTCAATTAGCAACATATGAAAAACAAACTGATTACTTTGTATTGACGTCTAATGTGACACTGCTGCTTCAGTATCAATTGAGCATGTTCCTTTAGTTTCCCTAAGAGGCAAGAAATTTTGACTGATTAATCAATCTCTCCCAGTTTTCTTGTGAACAGGAGTGTTCATTTGTTGGTTAGGTAACTAACTGTCTGTGGCAGTGGAAGTCATTTTAATAGACTAAGCTTGATATTTCTTTCCATGATCTAACCCTATGATCCAAAGGAGTAACCTTTCCAGCTTGGAAGCTGAGTCTCTTTCCAAGGAAGACTGTTTGGATTCTTGGGTGGATGATAAATCTTCATTAAGATTCAGGGCCTGATGTAACTTGTTAATAAATTCCAGGTCAAAAACTCATAATTCACAGTTGTTTATATCAAAATTGTAGTTAGGCATTCTATTGCCCAGGGCAAGTTCATTTGGGCAGGACCTTGGGGAGAACCTGGAGTCTGTCCCAGGTGAATGCAAGGCTTATCTCCTCTAGAGTCCAGAATTAGCCCCTATGGCTTGGCAGATTCATTCAAATTTTTAACCCTCTAGGACAGCGGTTCTCAACTTGTGTGTTATGTTTAATTTGTAACAATGAAAATACATCATGCATATCAGATATTTACATTATGATTCATAACAGTAGCACAATTACAGTTATGAAGTTGCAATGAAAATAATTTTATGATTGGGGGTCACTACAGTATGAGGAACTGTATTAAAGGGTTGCGGCATTAGAAAGGTTGAGAACCACTGCTCTAGGAAAAAGTGGTAGCAAGGCAGAGCAGCAACCACACTGGCATACCCAGGATGGCTGCTGGTACAAATTCTTAAATCTGATTTACTAGGAAAGATAGCTATTTAAGGGGTCAGTCTTTTTAAATTACAGTTCAGGGAAAAAGTCAGCACCCTGAACTTCAGTGAAAGTACAAAGAAAATGCAGAGAAAATACAAACAGAGAAATAAAAAAACCCACAGACGGGGCTCTGACTGCATGAATCAAGTATACAATTTATGTAGATTCCCTAGATCAATAGAGCCTTTACATCTGATCATGCAGGTAGCTCTGAACATACAGCCACTTAGAATCTCCATCAGGGAATCACAAGATCCTTCTCATATGCAAGCCCCCAAAGTAAAATACCAACTCAGAGTATACACTTCTCAGAGTCAGAAGACATCACAACACAGTGACTCAGTGCCTAATTAGAAATTAGCAAAAGGTAAGAAAGTCTTCCTATAGAAAGCTTAACAAGCTTCCCTTAATGGGCTCCATGTGAGGCCTATTAATGCATAGGAAAAATCTTATATCCCATTAACATTACACAAGGTACACTGGCGGGAGAATATAAACTCTTTAAAAAGAGTGGGACACTCAGGGGTAGGGGCCATATGGCATGGAGCTAGCTAGTAGACCAGATAATCAGTATAAGGAAGTACCCTCCTCACCATTACCCCAGGCGGGGGGGAGAAATTTCTGGTGACATCACCCTTATTATACCTGTAGTTTATATACAACTAAGGATGCTACAATATACTCTGTAGATCAGTGGTTCTCAACCTTCCTAATGCTGCAACCCTTTAATACTTGTATGTGGGTATATCTGCATATTGGTGGACCCGCCTGGAGATGGATAGAGGAGCGGTGTCTTAGTTCCTAGGACCATCAGAAATATGTGTTTTCTGATGGTCTTAGGCAACCCCCAATGCGGTCACGACCCACAGGTCGAGAACTGCTGCTGTAGATGATAAAACTTGTTCATGGGATTTACTATTAAAACTGGAGAGAGATTTCTCTTTTATTTTAGAAAAATACTGATAATGATGTAAACTTTTCCCCGATAATAAAGTAAATCATTGGTAAGAAGGGATCAAAACTTCATTTTCAATAAATATAGTAATACATTGGGTGACCCATACAGACAATATTCACAGTATATGTAAGAGGTATAAAGACCTTTAATCAATAAACATATAATCAAAATTTTAAGCAGTGACAACTTGCCAATACAAAAAATTTAGATGCTAATACATAAGAAAAATGAGATTAAAGAAATCACACGTAAATATTACTATATGTTAATATTGCTTTAACATGTCATAGTTTAGACAAAAGTTGCTATATATTTCTCATTACTAAGACTCTTGCTTGGTGCCATCCTGTTTCTCCCTCATGGCATGCTTCACATAAATATCTCAGTGACGCCTCCTGACACCTATGACCATTAGTTCCTGCATTAGTTGACAGTATTCTGACCCCAGATTCAACCTTAGTAACATAGTTTCATTACAGGATCTCATCCTCCAAGGTAACAAGATCCACCAAACCCCTTTTAATTCCCTTACTTTTGATCATCGCCCAAAGGCTGCTAAACAACATTAATGTCATGCTCAAATGTCTTAGAGTATTGTAGGTGACCTTGAATTCTCAAAGATTATCCCACTGAAGCTCAAGCAAACAGCAATAGTTTTTAGAGTCCAAAGCCCTAGGGTTTAAATTTAACTTCAGACAACTCATTACTTGTGTGACCTTGGATGAATCTTATCTCATTCAGTCTCATTGATCCTCAGTTTTCTTGTCCGTAAAATGGAAGAATTGTGCTAGTTCCCTTATAATTCTAGCTCTGTGACAACATGACCTGGATTTTAAGTTTGACTCTACTACTTAATGCTTATGTGACTTGGGTAAGTGATTTACTTTCCCTGAGTTTCAGTGTTCTCATCTCTAAAATAAATAGTTTGACTAGATAACCTCTCAGCTATCAATTCATATAAGGGTTATAGATGGGAACTGGACCTTCACTGAAATAGGGAGCTATTTCAATAAGGAAATTGAAACTACCTTCTCTTCAATTTGTAGTCTAGGAGGGGCAGCTATGTGACACAGTGAATAGAACCCTGGCCCTAGAGCCAGAGGTATCTGAGTTGAAAGTTGGACTCAAACACTTGAAACTTACTAGCTGTATGACTCTGGGCAAATCACTTAACACCAACTGACTCACAAAAAACACTGTATTCTAGGAGAAATACTCAGAACACTGACAAGCTAAATGACTTTTCTGTGATCAGGCAGTATGTGCAAAGACTATTAGAGATATTTGAACTCGTCTTCTTTGTTCTAAGGTAAGCTTTCAATTCATATGTCACACACATCGACTCTACATTAATGTAATTCAGTGATCTTTGAAGGGTTGAAATATTGAAGAAAACAGTAAACAGCAAAAGTGTCAGGTCTTGCTAACAAGGTCTGCTATTGATGACTCCTTTGCTTGTCTACCTCTTCCTATTGCACTCTGGGAATAACAGATGAATTACCATCATTCTAACCTAAAAAATATGTAAAAGTTCTTTGAATTGGAATACTATCATCTAACTTAATGTGGGAACATGTCTGATACTCCAAGGACAGTAGACTAAAAACTAAGTGGATCAACTGCACTTTAGTGTGAAATTCCTCAATACTATTTATTCTTTATCATCCGAGGAACCAGTGTATTTAACGTATTTAATTGCTTATGTCACTCCAACCATTTGGTATTCTGCAAAAATAAACAATGAATTTTGTGGAAGAAGCAAACTAAGTCTAATTTTCATATAATTTGACATACATTTTGCTCTTGGCATGACCTGGAGAACGAGATTGTTTGAACTCAATAGCCTTTATATTAAATTGTTTATTAACTGTAATTCTCCGTATGTTTCCATGGCATTTCAAATATACCAGGGACTAATCTGTCACCTGTAAATTACAATTATTTATAACTCAGACTGTGAACCTGACTCAGACTTTTCACCATTTCAGGCTGAATTGAAATCAAAATTGGTCTTAGAGGGCATTATATTTCATTAGAGATGTGTAGTTTCATTTGGTTAGAGGTTCAGTGAACTCTTCTATCAGATCTGCTTCTCCCAGATTCAGACCCATGAAGTTTAAAAGGAAGTCTCCAGTTAAAAAACAAACCCTAAGATTCAAAGCAAACCTCAGGCAAAAGCATAAGCTTGGAAATAAAATACGTGCCTGGTATTTAAAAAAATGTTGTTTCCAAAGCTCAGAGAGCGGATATTGTGTTTCATTTGGTCTCTGAAGAATGCTTAATATGGTTCAATTTCTTACAAGCTAGAGCTTTAATAAATACTCAATTTGAAATAAATGCTTTAATACTTTGAAGGATCTGTGATCTCATTATTATGAGTACTTCCAATAGTACAACACGCAATCCATTCTCACTTTTTCATCCTGTTGCACTCTTGCCATATCCTTCCCTAAATGTACCGCAGAAAATCTAACCAATATTTTTTGGATCTTTCTGCAAGACTTTTGACTATATAGAGGTACTTAAAGGAGCATATTGGGCATCCGTCCTTACTCTCAGTACATAGTCTCCCTCCTTTTCTGTCCATATCCCTCTTTGATGCCAGTATATGCTAGGCCTGATTCAGGCAGGTCTGGCACTTAAGGTTCAGAATTTGAATGAAATGTGATGCTTAAAGACTATCTAACAGTTAAGAAAAGCAAGTTTATGTACAATAACATGGTTTTCAGCAAGAATACAGCACTGGTTCAGTCATATATTTATCTCCCTATAGAAATGTATCTAGTCAGCAGGGGTCAGATGAGTATGATAACTTTCATGGCAGTGGGATATCCTCCAAGTATGAGGGAAACTGACTCCTATAATCTCTAGATCAGGGGTTAATGTTTTTTATATCTTGGAACACTCTGGCAGTTTTGTAACAGTTGTACCATGGATTCCTTCCCAGAATAATGTTTTTGAATGAAAAAATACAATATGCAGGATTATCAGTGAAATGAATTATATTGCAACAAAATTGTATATGTATGTATGCATCTATCTATCATCTATCTATCTATCTATCTATCTATCTATCTATCTATCTATCTATCTATCTATCTATCTATCTATCTACCTGTCTGTCTGTCTGTCTGTCTGTCTGTCTGTCTATAATCTATCATGGACCACAGATTAAGAACTCTTGTTCTAGGTGATTAGATAATGGTCAACAGCTTGACCACTAGCCCTCTGACCAATCAAGTCTTGGGTACAACTTCTCTGTCTTTTAAGGGGAAAAAATGCCCAACCTAACAACCAAACAACCAAACAACCTAGCCCAGACTTCTGACATAGTTTAGGTGAAAGTAGCACAATCTAGCTTGCAAAGCTTTTCACAGATACTGACTCTTTAGGGAAGCAGTTCATTAATGCTGTGATAATGGCTGTTTATATTCAACAATGCGTCTTTCCATTACCCTTTGAGTGACTGGTGACTTTTAGAATTTAGAGACTGATATACCCTGTATTTTATCTATATAATATCTCTAAAAGATTATTGATGATCAAAAGATGGTCCTCTGTTTCAGGGAAGAATTTCGAGTAATAAAAAACAATGTACAGTTCCCAAAATCTAATCCAATCTCTTCTTTCTATTCATTTTTTGGACCTACTTTACTGGCTACTTGAAATGTGTACCCCAGATTCTTTGAAGACACTATTTTGAAGTATCTTTTCTTCTTCCTGACTATGTTAGCAACCTGTGAGCGAGGAAAGTGTTATAATCATTCATCCCAGATGAATGGTTGCTCTCTTCCACATTCTACCCTAACCAAGTTGTAAAGTATTTCTGTTGTTACCATGATGTAAGAGCAGGAATATATCTCTGAGTATGAAGAGAGGTAGGAGACACTTAGTATGATTACTTTTCAATGAAATGCATGGCATTCATCTATGCTATTTCAAGCCAAAATCTTAAGTACTAATTAGGGCCTTTCAAAACAGATTTTCTTGATATCTTTTGTTGTTGCATCTCTTACATTTGCCCCCTTTCCCCCACTCTCCTCATAAGAACTATTCCTTTCAAAAAATAGGCTTTTTAAGAGACAGAGGAAAAAAATCAGTAAAAAAAAATTGCTGTTATGTACAATCTTTCAAGCCCATAGACTCTTTTTTGCAAAAGAATTGGGGGAAGAAACTTCTTGTATCTTTTTCATGTTTCCTGTTTCCTATGAAGCAGTAATATTCCCTTTCATTCTCGTATCACAATCTGTCGAGCCATTCTCTAACCAAAGGGCATTTTATTTTGTTTCCAGGTCTTTGTTGCCACAAAAAGTGCTGTTATAAAATTTTTTGTGAAGATGGAGAAATTATGATATTAGCTTCTGTTGTTAATTCAGTGACCTTTTGAGGCTATATGCCTAGCAGTGGAATCTGTTTGGTCAAAAGGTATGGACATTTTTGTCACTTTATTTGCATAATTCCAATTTTTTATCAATTCACAAATCTACCAAGAATGCATTAATATGCTTTTCATTCCGTAACCCTTCCAATATTAACTATTACTATGTTTTGTTGTCTTTCTTAATTTACTATGTGTGGGGCAAAACCTCAGTGTTATTTTCATGTACAGTTCTCTTATTATTAAAGATCTGGAAGATTCTTTTATGTGGTTATTAATTTTGAATTCTTATTTTGAGAAAAGTTCCTACTTTCATCAATTTTATATTGGGGAAATGACTTTTGGTTTTGTATATTTCTGTTGTCAATACATTTTAGATATCAAACTCTTATCAGAGACAATTTACAGGATGATTTTTTTTACCTCAATTGACACATCCTTTGTTATCTTTACGGACATTAATTTTGTTTCTACAAAAGGTTTTAAATTTCATGTAATCAAAGGTATCTCTTATCATTTCTATTGTTTCGCTAATATTTCATCCCCTATTCATAGCTATTGAAGGCATATGATCTGCTTCTCTTCTCATTTTTGTAGTGTAGTCTTTAATATTCAAGTCACCTATCTATTTAGAATTTATTATTCAACTCTCACCTGATAATGCCCATACGACCTTGATCAAATCACTTAACTTTCATGGGTTTCAGTATCTTCATCTTACAAATGATAATATTGAACTATACGGCCTCTGTTATCCCTTCCAGCTCTAAATCTGAGATCTTACGGTTCTTCACAGTTCCATCATTCCGTATAAGCACCACCAACCTATAAACTGAAGAGGATAATAGTAGTATAGCTACTTTACAAATAGAGAAATTTAGAGAACTAGCGACGGACGTCTTAGAATACAGGAGTTGTCACATAGTATATTTGTGTGTGTGTGTATATATAGAGCGCAGTATCTCACATAAGGTCTCCATCGTTCATGCAGACCTCTTGTAGCAATGCTTTTCGGGCTCAGGAATAGGATTTGCTTTAAGTCAAATGAAATTACCAGTCTTGTCCTGCACATATTTTCATTTCATGCGATATGATTTGAATCACGCTGTGTCCAAGTGCATGTAATAATGACTCATTTTAATGGAGTTTAATTACAAATGCACTTCAGTACTAGCATAATTCCAACATGAAGTTGTAGTTTTACCTCTAGGATAAGGTTAATCAATCTCAATCTCATATTTATCAACCCTATGATGAAGTCTTGGGACAGGGGGGAAAACAAACGTCTTACTACTTCATTGCCCTTGGTTGTTTCAACAATTGACCATTTTCCCGCTGAGTTGCGTTTGCATCGAGGCGGCTTAACTCTCCTTTTTCTGCCTTAGGTTTCATAAAAATGTAAAGAATATATAATCACAGAATACATATTTTAGCCTGTTGCTGAAATAACAGTGGGGAAAATAATGCTTTCTATCATGCTAATCCCAATAGATCTAAGACTTTTGTCATGCTACTATGATGAAATCTAATTATATCCATCCATTTTTTATCTTTCTATCATACCAAAGAACTTGGATCAAGAAATTGCCAGCTGGACTCCCATCTTCCATTACTCAAACTGTGTCAAAGATATTTTTTATCACTGAGATGGAAAACATCTTCCCTCCTGCCTTAGGGCTTCTATGTTTAATTTGACAACCTGCTGTTTATCAAATCCAATCTGCCAATCTTAAAACTGTGGTCTTCATTGCTAGGATTAAATATGAAATTCGAAGAGTGAGGAAGAGATACTTTAAATTCAAATTTAAAGGGAATTTTAGACCAATGAGATTGGGTGGATACTTGTATCACTTGACTCTGATTTTCTTGGGCTAGCTTTACTCAGTTCCCATTCCATTGTACAAAGATGTCATGCTAATTTGATTCCTTAGAATTTATTTTATTTTTTCCAATTATTAGATATTCTTTTCCCCAATTACATCTCCATACTGAAAAAAAAGAAGAAAGAAAGAAGGAATTAAGAAAGACAATATTACTTAAGTACATATTCCCATATTGGTCACATTCAAAAATTAACCTCTCATTATATATATAGTCCATCATATTCTGTCATGAGGTGAGTAGTGTTCTTCCTCATCAGTTGTCTCGAATAATAACTGCTCATTTAGCTGCTCAGAGTTGATAAGTCATTCAAAAATACTTTAAAAATATTGATGCTATTGATGCTATAAATTGATTTGGTTATTCTCATTTCAAACTGCATCAGGTCATACAAGATTTTTTCCTTGTTTCTTTAAAATAATCTTTTTCATCATGTCTTACTGAAAAATAATCTTCCATTACACTCATGTAACCACAGTTTGTTCAGCCATTCCCCAAATGATGGGAATTTCTGAGTTCTCCTTTTAAAAATAATTTTATTTTTAAATTACATGTAAAAACAATTATTTTTAAATTGAGTTTCAAATTATGTACCTCCCTCCCTTTACCTCTCCTTGAGAAGGCAAGCAATTTTATATAGCTTATAAATGTGCAGTCAAGCAAAACATATTTCCATATTTTTACGTTGTAAAAGAAAACAGACCAAAAATAATCTCCCAAGAAATATAAAGCAAAAAAAGAAGTATACTTCAATCTGCAATCAGACTTTATCAACTCTTTCTCTGGGGAGTGATAGCATTTTTCATCCTAAGTCTTTCCAAACTGTCTTGGATCATTGTATTTTTTAAGAAGAACTAAGTTATTCACTGTTCTTTATTGGACAATATTGCTGTTACTGTGTACAATATTTTCCTAGTTCTATTGTGTTCACTTCACTTTGCATCAATTCATGTAAGTATTTCCAGGTTTTTCTGACTGTATCCTGCTCATAGTTTTGTATAGCAAAATATTGTTCCATCACAACCATATACCACACCTTGTTCAGTAGTTTTTCCTGTTGATAGACATTCCTTCAATTTCCAATTATTTGCTGCCACAAAAAGAGCTGCTATAAATATGTGTACATATGTGTCCTCTTTTTAAAAAAAATCTATTTGGGATGTAGCTCTATTAGTGGTATTTCTTGGTCAGAGAGTATGCATTGTTTTAGAGCCCTTTGGACATAGTTCCAAATTGCTTTGCAGAATGGTTGGATCAGTTCATGACCACCAAAAGTGCACTAGTGTCTCAATTTTCTAAAATCCCTTTCAACATTTGTCATTTTTCCTTTTCCATCATATTGATCAATCAGATAGGTGTGAGGTGGTACCTCAGAATTGTCCTGTTTTGCATTTCTCTAATCAATAGCGATTTAGATAATTTTTTCATACAAAGATAGATGCTTTGATTTGCACTTCTGAAAAGTTTCTGTTTGTGTCCTTTGACCATTTATCAGTTGGGGAATGACTTGTATTCTTATAAATTTGACTCAGTTCCCTATATATATGAGAAATGAGTTTTTATAAGAGAAACTTGCTGTAAAATTTCCCCTCCCCCAGTTTTCGACTTTCCTTCTAATCTCAGTTACATTGGTTTTGTTTGTGTGAAACATTTTAAATTTAATGTAATCAAAACCATCTATTTTCATTCCTGTAATGTTCTCTATCTCTAATTTGGCGTAAATTCTTCCCTTATCCATATACCTGACAGGTAAACTAAATGATGTTCCCATTTATCTATTTATTTATTTATTTACTTATTTATTTATTTGTTTGTTTGTTTGTTTATTTATTTATTTATTTTTACCTTATCTTGGTATATGGTGTAGGTATTGGTCTATACCTAGTTTTTGCCAAACTGCTCTACAGTTTTCCCAACAGTGTTTGTTATATAGTGAGTTCTTGTTCCCAAGTTTGGAACATAGGGTTTATCAAATACTATGTTACTATGGTCATATGTACTGTGTCATTTGCTACCTAATTTCTTCCACTGATCTACTACTCTATTTTTTAACTGGTACCAGAATGTTTTGATGATTACCACTTTGTAATACAGTTTGAGATCTGGTATAGCTAGGTCACCATCCTTCACATTTTTTTTTCCATTGGTAACCTTGATATTCTTGCCTTTTTTTTCTTCCAGGTGAATTTTATTTTTATTTTTTCTAGCCCTATAAAATAATTCTTTGATAGATTGATTGGTGTGGCACTAAGTAAATTAATTTACATAGAATTATAATTTTATTATATTGCTTTGCTCTATTCATGAGCAATTAATAGTTTTTCCCAATTCTTTAGATGTGACTTTATGTGTGATGTGTTTCTATAGTTCCTGGGCTTGTCTTTGCAGGTACTCTCCCAAGTATTTTGTATTGTCTGGAGGTATTTTAAATGGAATTTCTCTTTTTATCTCTTGCTGCTACACTTTGTTGGTAACATATACAGATACTGATTTTTTTTTGGTGGATTTATTTTATGTCCTGCAATGTTGCTGAAGTTTTAAATTATTATTTCAACTTTTTTTAGTTGATTTTCTAGAATTCTTCAAGTATACCATTATATCACCTGCAAAGAGTAATAATTTTGTTTATTCATTGCCTTTTCTAATTCCTTTGCTTTCTTTTTCTTCTCTTATTGCTATAGCTTCTATTTCTAGTACAATATTGCATAATAGAGGTAATGATGCATATCCTTGCTTCACTCCTGATCTCATTGGGAAGGTTTCTAATTTATCGTCATCATTACAAAAAATGATTTTAGATGAATATTACTCATTTTAAGGAAAGCTTCATTTGTTCATTTGTTCCTATGCTTCCTAGTGATTTTTAAAAATAGGGATGAGAGTTGTATTTTATCAAAACCTTTTTCTGCTTCTATTGAGATAATCATATGATTTTTGTTTTTGTTTTAGTCACTTAAGCTGATGAATTTCTAGATATTAAAGCAGTCCTGAATTCCTGACAAAAATACCACGTGGTTGCAATGTATGATCATGGTGATAAATTGCTGGAATCTCCTTGCCTGTATTTTATTTAAAATTTTATTCATCAATATTTATTAGAGAAAGTGTTGCATACTTTTCTTTTTTTCTGTTTTTTTCCTCTTTCTGGTTATGTATCAGCACCATATTTATGTTGTAAAAGGAATTTGATAGTACTCCTTCCTTTGCCTATTTTCCCAAGTAGTTTATATAGAATTGTAATTAATTTTTCTTTAAATATTTAGTAGAATTCACTTGTGAATTCATCTAGCTTTGAGGATTTTTTACTTAGAAAGCTCATTTATGACTTGTTCACTTTCATTTTAAGGACACGCTTTTTTTTAAAGTATTCTATTTCATCTGGTAATCTGGGCAATTTATATTTTTGTAAATATTCATCTATTTCACTTAGATTTGTAGGTTTTTTGGCATGTCATTAAACAAATAGCTTCTAAAAAATTGCCTTAATGTCATTTTCACTGATAGTGAATTCATTCATTTCATTTTTGATAATATTAATTTAATTTTTTCTTTCTATTAAAATTATTTTAATCAAGTTTTATTTATTTTATGTTTTTTCCATAAAACTAGTTCCAAGATTTATTTATTAGTTCAATTTTTTGAATTTTGAATTTTATTAATTTCTCTTTTGACTTTCAGGACTTCTAATTAGGTGTATAATTGACGATTTTAAATTGTTCTTTTTCTAGTTTTTCAGCTGCAGGCTAAATTTATTGATGTGCCCTTTCTCTGTTTTATTGATATAAACATTCATTTAGAGATATAATTTTCCCCTAGGCATTACTTTTGCTGCATCCCATAAATTTTGTTATGTTATCTCATTGTCATTCTCCTTTACTTTCCAAAACTTCACTTTACATTCTCTTTTATTATTTCTATGATGTGTTTTGTGATCCACTCATTCTTTAGGATTAGATTATTTAGTTTCAAATTAATTTTGAATCTATATTTCCCTTCATTGGTCCTTCATTGAATACAATTTTTATTGCATTGTAATCTAAAAAGGATGCATTTAACATTTCTACTTTTCTACATTTGGTTGTGAGGTTTTCCGTGCTCTAATACATGGTTAATGTTTTTTGTGGATTCCATGCACCAATGAAAAAATGCATTTTCCTTTCTGTTCCCATTCAGGTTTTTTCCCCCACAGAGGTATATCATATATTAAATTCTGTTAATCTCCTTTATTTTTTTTGTTCCTTTTCTCTCAGATTTATCTAGTTATGAGAGGTGAAAATTGAGGGCCTCCAATAGTACAGTTTTATTTTCTATTTCCTCCTGTGATTCATTTATCTTTTCCTTTAAGAATTTAGACATTTTACCATTTGGTTCTTTTATTTTTAGTATTGATATTACTTCATTGTCTTTTTTTTTTAGCAAAATGCTTCCAAGCTTATCTCTTAATTAGACCTACGTTTCTTTTTCTTTATGTGAGCTCATGAATGTTATCCCTACTTTTTATTTCAACCAAAGCATAATTGTTTCTGCTCCAGTCACTTACCTTTACACCTAGTGTATGTCTCTGCTTCAAGTATGTTTCTTGCAAACAACATATTGTAGGATTCTGGTTTTTTCATCTACTCTGCTATCTACTTCCATTTTATGAAGGAGTTCATCCCATTCACATTCACAGTTATGATTACCAACTGTGTATTTGCCTCTAGCTTGCTTTTTCTTCTTGTTTATCTTTCTTTCTTTCTCCTTTCAGCCAGTTCTTCCAGAAAACAATTTTGCTTCTGATCATCACCTCTCCCAATCCACATTCCCTTCTTTATGTTCCTTTCCTTCTCTCATCCCCTCTCCCTCCAACTTCCTGTAGGGTAAGATAGATTTCTATACTCAACTGGAACATGTATGTTATTTTCACTTTGAGCCAATTCAGACAAATCCTTCCTCTCTGTGCCGCTCTCCTCTGTAATCCTCTACACTGCAAAAGTTATTTTGTGCCTCTTTTATATGAAATAATTTATCCATTCTACTTCTCACTTTCCTCTTCTTCCAGTGCATCTCTCTTTTTCACCCTCTAATATTATTTTTTTCAATATCATCCCATCATAGTCAACCCATACTCATGCCCTCTCCCTATGTAGAATCCTTCCAGCTCACAGTCTTAACGAAGATAAAGTTCAAAGAAGACCAGACACAGTATGCAGAGGCCTGGTCAATGTGGCAGCAAGTTGGTCCACCAACCAAAAGGGTCATTCCCGGGCCTATCACTGCAGGGCTGGGATCTGACAGAGCAGGGTAAGAGGCAAATGCAGAGCCCGTGGCAGTGGCAGCAGTTACTCATGGGACTACTAACTCACAGCCTGGAAATTCAAAAAGCCCTTATCCAAATTTCTAGGGACCGGGATGGCAGAGTGAACCCTGGCTTCTCCAATTCCCCTCTCTGACACTGAAAACACTGTAATTATTGCTCCAGAGCAAAATTTTAAACAGTAAAGGCTTAGGAACCCCAGAGGAAGGCATATTTAAGGCCCTGCCTCAAAATGGGTAAAAAGCAGAATGCAAAGACAGACTCTAGAATCCTATTATTGTGAGAGGGAGGAACCAAATTCAGGAGACAGTATTGATTCCATATCCACATCTGAAGGCTCAACAGGGAATATGAACTGATCTCAAGCACAGAAAGCATTCTTAGATGAGCTAATAAAGAACTTTGAAAACAAAATTAGAGAGGCAAAAGATAAAATCAATAATTCTTTTAAAATCAAAATTGTAAAAACAGAAAAACATTAAAATGAAGAAAACTTCCCTGAGATCCCAGAACCAGAGAGTAAAGTAGAGATTGAGAGAATCCACCAAACACATCCTGAAAGAGATCCCAAATTGAAAAGTCTTCGAAATGTTGTGGCCAAATTCCAGAAAGATAAGGTAAAGGAGAAACTATTATAAGTAGCCAGAAAGAAACAATTCAAATATTATGGAACTACAGTGAAGATTGCACTGGATCTGGGAGCTTCTACATTGACAGATTGGAGGAACAGGAATATGATTTTTTCAAAGGTAAAAGAGCTTGGGTTATGACCAAGGAACACCTATCCAGCAAAACTGAGCATAATCTTCCAAGCAAGGAGATGGTCATTCCATGATATAACGGACTTCCAGACATTCTTGATGAAAAAGCCAGAGCTCAATGGAAAATTCAACTTCCAATTACAAGACTCAGGAGAGACATAGAAAGTGAAATAGGGAAAACACACATACAAGAGCAAACTATTTACATCACTATATGGGAATCTAATACCTATTAATATTGTGAATTCTATACCTATGGTGACAACTAAAAGTCATATAGTTAAATAGAGAATGTGGGTATAAATTACACAAAATGATAATAAAAGACCTTATTAAGGGCTGCAAAAGGACTGCAATGGAAGAAGAGGAAAGAATGAAGCAGAAAAGGGTAAATTATGCTACAGAAAGAGGCACAAAAACATTATAGTAGAGGGAAAGGAGGAAGGGAGATGAGCATTATATAAGCTTTTCCCTCATTGGTTCTGATGTAAGGTTAACAACTTAACATAATCAGTTAAGTATAGGACTCTGTTGAGGAGAGATATAAAACTTATCACAAGAGAGGGAAAGAGAGGAAGGAGAGGAGCATTGCATGAGATCTATTTTCATCAGTCTTGGTTAGAGAAAGAAACAACATACTACACGAAGTATAAAAATCTATGATAACGTACAGGCATTAGGAGGGGGGGAGGGATAAGAAAGTGGGGGCGGTTAGAAGGGAGGAAAGAAGTAGTAAGGGGGAAGAATAGGAAAAGGGAGGGTGGATGAAAAGGAGGGGATATTGAGGGAGCCAAAAGGAAAACATTTAAGGAGGGAAAGTAGAAGGGGGGAAATAAAAGCATAAACAGTGGAGGGAATAGGATGGAAGGAAAGATACAGATAGTAATCATAACTGTGAATGTGAATGGGATGAAATCTCCCATAAAATGGAGGCAGAAAGCAGAATGGATTACAAACCATAATCCTACAATAGGCTGTTTACAAGAAACACACCTGAAATGGGGAGATACACACAGGATAAAGGTAAAAGGCTGGAGTAAAATGTATCATACCTCAGCTAAAGTAAAAAAAAAGCAGGGCTAGCAATATTTATCTCAGACAAAGCAAAAACAAAAATAGATCTAATTAAAAGACACAAGTAAGGAAACTATATCTTACTAAAAGTCTCCATCGAAAATGAAGCAATATAATTTTTAAACATTGATGTGCCAAGTGGTACAGCATCCAAATTCCTAAAGGAGAAGTTAAGGATGTTAGAGGAAGAAATATATAGCAAAACTATACTAGTGGGTGACTTCAGTTTCCCCCTCTCTGAGCTTGATAAATCTAACCTCAAAATAAACAAGACAGAAGTTAAGGAGGTAAATAGAATCTTAGAAAAGACAGATGTGGCAGACCTCTGGAGAAAATTGAATGAGTATTAAAAGGAATATATTTTCTTCTCAGTGGTACATGGCACATATAGAAAAACTGACCATGTACTAGGACATTAAAACCTCATAACTCAGTGCAGAAGGCAGACATATTAAAAGCACCCTTCTCAGAACATGATGCAATAAAAATTATGTAATAAACAGCCATGGAAGGATAGACTAAAAACTAATTGGAAGCTAAATAACAATCCTAAAGAATGACTGGGTCAAACAAGAAATTATAGAAACAATCAGTAACTTCATTCAAGAGAATGACAATAATGATGCAATGTATGAAAACTTGTGGGACGCAGCAAAAGCAGTTCTTAAAGGAAGTTTTATATCCCTGAATGCATACATAAATAAAATGGAGGAAATGGAGATTAATCAATTGGACATGCAATTGAAAAAGCTAGAAAAAGAACAAATTGACAATCTCCAAAAAAATACTAAATTAGAAATAATTAATACCAAAGGAGAGATTAATAAAATTGAATTTAAGAAAACTATTGAATTAATAAATAAAACTAAGAGCTGATATTGTGAAAAAACCAATAAAATTGATAATTTAGCCAATATAATAAAAAGAAAGAAAACCAAACTACAAGTATCAAAAATGAAAAGGGTGACTCTATCCCCAGTGAAGAGGAAATTAAAACAATAATTAGGAATTATTTTGCCCAATTGGATGCACATAGATATGACAATGTTAGTGAAATGGATGAATATTTACAAAAATATAAATTACTGAGACTAACTGAAGAGGAAATAACCTACTTAAATAACCTCATCTCAGAAAAAGAAATTGAACAAGTCATCAATGAACTCCCTAGGAAAAAATATCCAGAGTTAGTGAATGCTACCAAACATTTAAAGAACAATTGACTCCAATGTTTTATAAACCATTCAGGAAAATTGGAGAAGGAATCTCACCAAATTCTTTTTATGACACAAATATGATACTGACACCTGAAATTGGGAAAAGACAAAACAGAGAAAGAAAATTGCAGATCAATTTCCCTTATGAATATAGATGCAAAAAGTCTAAATAAAATATTAGCAAAAGACTACAATAACTCATCATGAAAATAATACATTTTGATCAGGTAGGATTTATTCCAGGAATGCAATGATGGTTCAATATCCGAAAACTATCAGTATAATTGATCAAGTCAACAACAAAACTAACAGTAATGATATGATTATCTTGATAGACTCAGAAAGGGCTTTTAATAATAATACAACACCTATTCCTATTAAAAACACTAGAAAGTAGAGGGATAAATGGGTTCTTCCTTAAAATAATAAGTAGCATCCATCTAAAACCATCAGCAAGTATTACATGTAATGGGGATAAGCTAGAAGCATTTCTAATAAGATCAGGGATGAAACAAAGATGTTCACCATTACCCCCTCTTATTCAATTCAGTACTAGAAATGTTATCAGTAGCAATAAGAGAAGAAAAAGAAATTGAAGGAAACAAATTGGGCAAAAAAGAAACTATGCTATCACTCCTTGCAGCTGATATGATGATATACTTGGGCAATCCTAGAGAATCAAGTAAAAACCTACTTCAGATAATAAACACATCTGGCAAAGTTGCAGGATATAAAATAAATCCATATAAGTTGTTGGCATTACTATATGTCCCTAACAAAATCCAACAGCAAGACATAGAAAGAGAAATACAATTTTAAGTTACTGTAGACATAAAATATTTGGGAATCTACCTGCCCTACAAACCCAGGACTTATATGAACACAATTACAAAACACTTTTCACACAAATAAAGTTTGATCTAACTAATTGGAAAAAAAACATCAATTACTCATGGCTAGGGTCAAGC
>CM053601.1:92316654-92344039 GCA_028646575.1 Pseudocheirus occidentalis
TGCTTACTATTTTTTCATTTGTTTGTATTTGTTTAATAGTATCTTGCTTTCTCATAAAGTCATTAGCTTCCACTTGCTCCACCCTAATTCTGAAGGAATTATTGTCTTCAGAATGCTTTTGAGATTCTTTTTTCCATCTGGGAAATTTGACTTTTTAAGGCATTCTTCTCCTCACTGGCTTTCTGGGCCTCTTTTGCCATTTGAGTTAATCTATTTTTTAAAGTGTTGTTTTCTTCAGTCAGGTTGTTGACTCTCTTTTCATGATTTTTTTCCATCATTCTCATTTATCTTCCCAGTTTTTCCTCCACTTCTCTTATTTGTTTTTCAAAGTCTTTTTCAGTTGATATATAACTTCTAGAAATTCTTCAAGTGTCTTGGAAGCATTTGGTGACTGTGTTGTCTTCCTCTTTTTTGTCCATGTAAAAGGATTCAAGAGTTTTATTGCAGTTCTTATTTTACTTCCTTTTCCTCATGTTGGCCGGTCAATGAATTGGTTGATTTTTTTAGCTTTGTGGAACTCTGGTCCAGGGGGTAAAGCTCTGTCCCAATTTGCTGGGGTTTTCACAGCTGTCAGAGCTGTTGGGGCGGCTGCAGCCCCCCCCAGCTTTGGCTTGCTGAAAGCGCACCCCAGGACCACCACCCACGACCACGATCTGGATCCAGGCTGCTCAATGCAAGAGCCCTTGGCCCTGATCAATCACCTCAGCCCCCCTGAAGGGTTCACAGGCCAGGAGTTCTGAAGCAGCCCAGTGGGGGGCAGTTGCCGGTTGTAGAAGATCCTGCCCTTTCCCCACTGCTTCCTTGCCCTGGGGGCACATCTGCCAGACTGCTTCTCCTCCTCCAAAATTAGCTTGAAAGCTTCGCTTTCACTGACCTGTCTCTAATCGTTATTGTTCCTGACTTGATAGATGTGGAGATTGCTCCAGGTGCTGTAGATCTGCTCCCTGGGATAGACTCACACTGTGGCTTGGGAGGCTTGGCTCTGGGGCCTGGCCATGGTTGTGGTTTTCAGGCTGGGCTGGCCTCAGCTCCTGGCCTGCTGAGTTGAGCCCCTCCTGCTGAGCTGCCATCAGCGAGAGATGTGTTTTCTGTATTTTTCTGAGTTTGGGAGCCCTAGAATTTGTTTAGAGTCATATTTTATGGGTATTTAGGGTGACTGTGTGGGAGCTGCAGAACTTTGCTGCTTCTACGCCAGCATCTTGGCTCTGCCCCCTCACATTTTTCTTCCTTACAAGTGAGATCTCTTGTAACAAAAAACAAAAACAAACCAAAAACCCATTTAATTTTGTTATTCATTGAAACTAATACTATAGGACCTCGTCTTAAAATTCATGAACATTTCTTATTTGTAGCACCCCCATGTCTCTTAAAAAAATCTATTTTTCCTTTTTCCTTGCATATCTCCTCACACACATACCATTGGAAGAAAAAGGGAGGAAAAGAAAGAGAAGAAGAGAAGAGAGGAGAGAAGAGGAAGGGAGGGGAGGGAAAAATTTATTGCAATATGTACATATAATCAAGTAAGACAAAATCCCACAATGGCTGGGAATACCTACATACATATATATGTACATATATACATGTGCATGTATGTATATGTATATGTATAGATAGATACTCCATCCTGCAACCTAATGCTGGATGTTACTGCAATATAAATTTTTCTAGTTCTATTAATTATTTTATTGACTCAATTAATTAACTTAAAATTGCTTATTTTTATAATATTGTTATTATAAATTGTTTTGTTTCTGCTAATTTCACTCTACATCAGTTTATGTGTTTTTACAAATCATCTGTTTCTTCATTTGTTATATTTCCTTCCCGTTCTTATACCATAACTTGTTTAAGTGTTCTTCAATTACTGGACATTCTCTTAGCTTCCACTTATTTTTTTTTGCCTCCACATAATGAACTGCTAAAATAATTGTGTATATGAAGTACTTTTTTTTCTCTTCCTTTAATCTCTTTTGAGAATAGACTTTGCAGTGGTGTAGGTATATCAAAGGGCACATACTATTCCATAACTTGTGTATGACTCCAAATTACTCTCCAGAAAAGTTGTACCCATTCACAGATCCAACAAAAGTATATCAATGTTCTTGTTTTCCTACAGCCCCTCTAACATTTGTCACTGGACAGTTTTTCCCCACCCACTCACTGCCCCTCCCACAGTCCTGAATGAGGGCACAGAAGTAGAAATTATACCCTCTGATTCTTGGTCCTGGCCAGAATTCTAAGGGACAGAATCAAGCCATGGGCTTTTCTTAGCCTGCAGTCCTGAACTAAAAGGCTATGAAGACACTTTCTCTTTGTGCCAGACACTTTCTCTCTGAGTTGTCCATCATGACTCCCCAGTTAAGTAGGCATCAGAGTGCCTCTGGAGTTTTTCATGGCTGTTTTGTACTCTGGTGACAAAGAAGTGATATCATCAGCAATCCCTTGAGCCAGCTAAGATTTGAGAATATCCTCAATATATTTAAGAAAAAAAAGCATTGCACAGGAAGGAGAGTTAAAATATTGCTTTTATAAGGTCCTAAAGGTCTTATAGAGGATCTTACACCAATCAAGACTTTAGAGATATCTGTTTTTTAAGAAGCCAAATATAGGTACAGGGAAAAGTAAAAAACTAAAAGAAGGACCCATGTGTATGACTTTACTTCTAGCCAATGCTGATTGGGCTTGCATCTATGCTACCCACTGGCTAGCACCACCAGAGCCCATATCTGTGTCTTCTGCCCACTCTTCCAGAATCAACTATCCCTTGAGCTCCCAAAAGTCAATGGCTATGGCTAGAACCTGAGCTCTTCCCTTATACTAGGACAGATTATTGCAGCAGAACCAAGAAGTCTTGAGCTTCCTTTTCTGGCATCTGACTCCATCCCACCATGATAAACCTGACTATGACCTCCTATGCTGGGGGAAATAACACAAAAAGCAACAAATCCAGAAACTTATCCAAGACAGAATATATGCTCCTTTTGCCATTTACAAGCAGGAGCTATTTCTCCCAGCATTGGGGAAATGCACCTGAAGCCTGAGCTCCATGCTCTGTGGTATCTTTCCATTAGAAGGTTTAGAATTATGTTTCACTGTTCAAGATTGAGAGCGGAAACATTAAAATTGATAGAACACCCTTGTCTGTCCTCAGCTAAGTAAATGGAATGAAATTAACACATTTTTCCCTATCCCCAATTCCAGAAATGTCTCCAGATTCCCAAAGAGAATTGTTCTTTGTGTTATCTCCTCAATCGCCCCTTCCCACAGTGGTTTGTACCAAAGAATCACAACAAACCCCATGGGGTAAAATTCTAGTTGACTTCTTAAAGGCCAAATTAAAACAAACAAAACTGAAGTATTTTCTTCTTCACAAATGTTAAACAATCCTAAAATTCCAGGGATCCACCTTGGTTTGCATTCTCTCCTTTGTAGGGTCCCTCATGCTAGCCCTCAATGACTGGTTGTGTCTATCTAATTTTAAGACTGAAGACTGCTGGTTGAACTGATTGTCATGTTCAAAAAATCCATTCTCCTCACACACATTCTCCTGGCAGCTGTCCGGGCAACTCTGCCCAGCCTGTACAAAAGTTGTGTGTGCATTCCTTCTGGGATGAGCAGTCAGATTTCAGTAAAACCAGGATAGACTTATATGAACAGATGCTGAATGAAGTGAGCAGAACCAGGAGAACATTGTGTGATGATCGGTGTTTGATAGACTTAACTCTTCTCAGCAATACAATGATCTAAGACAATTCCAAAAGACTCATGATGGAAAATGCTGTCCACATCCAGAGAAAGAACTATGGAATGCAGATGGAGGCATGTTATATGTAATCTTAATGAAGGTGGAGGCTTGCTATTTCCTTTTTTGTTTTGTTTTTTCTTTCTTGTGGTTTTCCCCTTTTATTCAGATTCTTCTTTCACAAGATGACTAATGTGGAAATATTTTTAATATAATTGTACATATGTAGCCTATATCAGATTGTTTGTCATCTTGGGGAGGGAGGAGGGAAGAAAGGGAGAGAAAAAAATTGGAACTCAAAAATTTTACGAAAGTGAATGTTGAAAACTATCTTTAGATGTAATTAAAAAAAATAAAATACTATTAAGTGGAGAAAAAAGAGATTTCCCCAATATTAGAAAAGGAAAGATTCAGAAGGATTAGTGATCTGACCTTGTAGGAATTGGATGCTTTTGTACTAATGGTTATCATCACTAAGTTATTTTGAGGAGACCTCCTGAAAGAAGTTCTCTCCGAGCTTGGTATGAATGGGAGAAAGAACTGTTAGGTTTTGAATGGATTTTTTGAACATGACAATCAGTTGAACCAGCAGTCTTCAGTCTTACAATTAGATAGACATAACCAGTCATTGAGGGCTAGCATGAGGGACCTACAAGGGAGAACCACCAGGGTCAAAGAGAGTCCAGTGAGATAATTGAGGATTTCACACAACAAGAGATTACTGATATATTGAGTAGATTCACCCAAAGAATGGGAGAGTCTTTAGTGGATGGTAAGACTCACTGATGAAGCTGCCAGAGGAATAACACTGGACAGTGTGGATTGCTTAAAATTCATAAGCATCAGTCAGAATCTTTTTGTACACCTAGCTTTTAGGGATCACCATATGCTAGGAGGCATCAACAGAACTAATCTGTTAGCTTTAGCTGTAGAGGGATGCAAAAAGCAATATCCTACTGACTCCATGTGGCCTCGTGGAGACAGACCCTGATACTTGCTTAGAGTATGACAAAGCTAAAGGAGGAGTTAATGGAAACTGCTATCACGCTTGGAGGTGCAAATACATATCATGATACCCCTCCCCAGGAGTTCCTCATAGGAATATCATAATGAAGACGGCTCCTGCTGCTTACAAACAACTAATTCTGACTCTATTAATTTTGGAAGTAGGGCACCCTCTGTTGGAGGGGCTGGATAACATTTCACAATTAAATGACAATTGGGAAGAGATATATTTCCTCCAGAGAGAAGAGTCAATAGCAAGAGGATTCAAAGACAAAATGGATTGACAAGAAGGGAACTATTTACTGCTCTATTGAGAGCAGGGGTGGATTTTAGAAGAATAGATGGTATTCCAACCGAAGAGCTGCATAAGATGTACCAAGAAAAAGTGCTTAACATTAGAATGAATAAGGAAGCAAGAACCACCCCTGCAGGTACTCCCGAATATCCAAGTTTACCACACCTTCAAGGAGAATAGGAAATAGACCAAGCCCCAGCGCAAATTAAAGAAATATACCGGGGACCACATATTGGTTTAACAATATATTGGAAGAATGGATCAGCTACTGTAACCAAGGTGTTGCTGGATACAGGGGCTGAGGCCACACTTATCTATGGAAATCCTGATAAGTTTAAACATGGAACTCCTATTACCATCACACTGCTTGTAGGGGCTGAAATATCAGCCAGACAAGTTAAAATAATGACAACTGGGCAGTTACCTAAGAAAGAATATACTGTGGTTGTTGTATCCATTCCTGAATACATCATTGGAATAGATATATTGAGAGGCATGACTGAATTTACCTGAAGGAAGATACCAATTTGCTGTAAGGAAGATAGGAATTAATACAGTTCTAGTGGGAAAAATAAAAATAGACCCAATCACTTTACCTGAACCTTCTGAAGAAATTACTTTAAAGCCGTATCATGTGCCAAGTGGGCAAGATTAAAGTACCACTACTATAAAGGAATATGTTGAAGCAGGAATGTTAGTCCCTACAACCACACAATGGAATAATCCTGTCTGGCAAGTATGAAAATCAGATGGGACATGGAGAATGACCAGGGATTATAGACAATTGAATAAGGTGACTCCTCCTTTGTATGCTGCTGTTCCAGATACCATCACCTTAATAGAAAGGATCCAGAAATATGATAGGACTTGGTATGCAGTTATTGACTTGGCAAATGCCTTCTTCACCATCCCAATAGACCCTAAATAATGCGACCAGTTCACTTTCCCTTGGCAGGGTAGACAATATGCTTTCACTTGCTTGCAACAAGGATACCCGCACAGCCCTACTATTTATTACAGGGTTGTGGCTGAACAATTGGATGAATTGAAGCTACCTAGTGTACAACTTACCCACTATATTGATGATATCATGATACAGGGAAATGATGCAAAAGAAGTGGAGAGGAGTTTGACCCTTCTAATTGAGCATATGAAAAGTAAAGGGTGGGAAATTAATCCTGCAAATGTTCAAGAACCAGCTCAAAATGTATAATTTTGGGGTATACAATGGAACAAGGGACTATGAGAGGTTCTTCCACAAGCCTGACAAAAGATTCAGAATTTTCCCACCCCTACTAATAAGAAGGAGGCCCCAAAAGTTCATAGGATTGTTTGGATACTGGAGGCACCACATTCCACATTTGAAACAGATTTTGAAACCTTTATATAAAGTCACTTGGAAGAAATGTGAATTTGATTGGGAACTTGAGCAGAGTAAAGGTTTTGAAGAAGCTAAGTCTGCCACACAATTGGCCCTAGATTTATGGTCAATGCAAAATGGTCTAGTGGAATTACAAGTGACTGTACAGGATGATTATGCAAACTGGAGTTTATGGCAAAAACAACAGAGCAGAAATGTACCATTGGAATTTTGGTGTAGGAAACTCTCTTCATCTGGAGTCCAGTATATACCTTTTGAAAGGCAGTTATTAGTTACATATTGGGCTTTGGTGGAGAATGAACAACTGACTCTGGGCCATGAATTGATATCAAAACCTGGAATCCTAATTATGACCTTGGTAATGAGTACCCCAGTTTCTCACAGAATTCGACATGCCCAAGAGGCTAGTATAATCAAATGGAAGTGGTATATTCAAAATAGAGTGAAAACAGGCAAAAGCAGAGTCTCTGCTGTACAAGAATCTGTGGCAAACATAGAAACTGAGGGCAATGGCACACCCCCTGAGCCAAAGCAATGGTTGGTACAGTCCTCTGTTAAATGGAATGAGGGATATGATGGATTAACTGAAGAACAAGAGATATGCATGGTTTACTGATGGGACAGCGAAATATTTGGGCCAAAAAAGACATTGGAAAGCAGTAGCCTATAACCCATGTACTAGAAGGACTTTGGAAAGTACTGAGACAGGTGGAAGTAGTCAATATGCTGAACTTATGGAAGTACATCAAGCCATCAAAACAGAACAAGGAGGACAGTGTCATATATTCACCAATTCATGGACAGTAGCTAATGGGTTAGCTACATGGATGCCCATGTGGAAAAATCAAAATTGGGAAATTGATGGCAAACAAGTCTGGGGCAAAGAATTATGGGAAGATATCTGGAACATATCTTTGGTCACTGACTTGTCAGTTTTTCATGTAGATGCTCATGTGGCCCTCACCAGGACAAAACGTGAGTACGATGCTCATGCTGATCAAATGGCAAAGATTGCTACTGAACATATTATACCTACTTCGACAACAACTGATGATCTAGTATTAGCAAAATGGGTCCAGCAAATGGCTGGCCATTTGGGGGTCCAGGCCACATACTGGTGGGCACAAGATCAAGGGATTAGTATCTCTCATTCACTATTAAAACAGATAGCAGAAGAATGATAGATAGATAGATAGATAGATAGATAGATAGATAGATAGATAGATAGATAGATAGATCAGTTGAAAAAGGAGCAAACTGTTCCTTCGGTAGTAGCTGGAGAACTAGCAAGAGGAAAGGTTCCAGCACTAATCTGTCAAATAGATTATACTGGTCCACTACCACAAGATAAAGGGTGCAGATTTATATGTACTTGTATTGACACCTATTCAGGTGTACTAGTGGCTTGTCCTTATAAGAATGCAACCCAGAAAAAAACTTGTAAAACTCTAGATCTCCTAAGTCTGTATTATGGAACCCCAATGCAGATTCAAAGTGACAATGGGTCACATTTCAAAGGTAATGAAATGAAGAGGTATTGTATATTAAACAACATAGATTGAATACATCATATTCCATATTATCCACAAGTATCTGGGTTAATTGAAAGAATGAATGGATTATTGAAAGAACAGTTAAGGAAGCTAAGTTCCTATAATTCGTATCAACATTGGAAAGTAAACTTGTCCATGGATTTACGTAATTTGAATAATAGACCACTGCGGGGAAGTACACCTCTAGCCAGAATGATGACCCAAATCTGCAAATTAGAAAACAGCAAACACATAAGATTCCAAATATTGAGTATTGGACTTTGAGGCCAGATGTCCCAGCACCTTACCCAGGAACACCTCGTTCAGTGGGGTATGATTTACTTTGTTTAGAGGACTTTTGGTTGGATAGAAAAGAAATAAGAAAAATCTCTTCTGGAATATGCATAAGAATCCCTAAACATCACTTTGGACAGATTTTACCCAAATCAGGATTAGCAGCTCAAGCAATGCTGGAGTAATTGGCTGTAGTAATTGGCTCAAGTAATTGGCTGGAGTAATAGATTCTAATTATCAAGGTGAAATTGTTGTGACATTCCATAATTTAGGTGAAGGGCCCATACAGATTTGTAAAAATGATAGGATAGTTCAAGAGATTATCATTTCTTGTAAAACAATATCACTTGCAAAAACTGACCCTCCTCCCAAAATAACTATCAGAGGAACTGAAGGATTTGGCTGATAAAACTGGGAGCTAAAGTATGGGTAAAACAGAAGCCAGATGATGTTTCAAGGGCTGCAGAGATTATAGGGAGGGATAATACTGTAACTATTGTTTATTCCCGAGAAGATGATTATAAAATTGTAACCTTAACTCATAATTTCTACCATGAGGAAGGCTGTAATAGTGGGCTCATGGACTCCAGTAGCATGGCTAATCCTATATCTATTTTGTTTCTGGTTATTGTCTCCTTGCTTCTTCTTGGCTTTTTGCTTGTTCACTTTGCTAGATTTGTTTCCTCAGGCTTGGTACTCTCCACTTGTAGATGCTGATAGCTCAAACTGGATGTCATCCCCTGTCCACAACTGTAATGTTTCACCCCTGGACCTGGCATAAAGCACATTCCAAATGCTGGCTAAAGAACTGATATCTAAAATGGGACAACTTGGGACAGGAACAACTATACATCCAATTTCAGCAACAAGTAACCATGGAAGAAAAGACCTTCACCCCTTACCCCAAGATTTTGGGACCCCATTTGTTTAGGGAGGGGAATGATGGGGAGCTTCTACTAAAGCCCCACCCTAAAATATTGTTTTCTGTGTTTATTGTGTGCTGTCTTTGTTATATTTTTGTAAAATTCTGTTGACACCAGTTACTCCTAAAACTCCTATTAACCTATGGAATGAAATGTATTGTTAATGTATTTTTGCCAAGTAAGGGACATGAAAGATCTTGGGGCCAAATATAATGATACTGGGATTTGAAGATCTTCCATGCCCCTTGAACTTGCTGATGTAGCAGGAAGGGGTGGAGCAAGAGAAAGCCACAACCAAGCTAGCATCCATACCATCGTGACTAGAAGCAGCAACAGCAGCAGCAGTGGCTGCGGTTGCAGCGTGAATTCTTTGTTTTTGAGCCAGCCAGAATCTCTGTTAAGGACTCCTGCTGAGGACTGCCAGAGACAGGATCTGCAGGGGTCCGGAGCTGCTGGGAGCAAACTGCCTGGACACTGAACATTTGCATGAGTGAAGAGGAGGATCTTTGCCTGAGGTAGCCTGTCCTGTTTTGAAGGCTGGAGAATGTGGGTGTTTACTACATTAACTACATGTGCCAATTTCATAACTACTGTGTTGGCTTTGACTTTCTGGTTTTAGGACTCAGTTTTCTCGTATTTGAATAAATGCTCTAGCCATATTTCCCATGTAGAGAGCCTGTTACATTTTGTGATTAATAACCATCTCAGCATACTTACAGTTACTGTAGGCATTGTGAATACTGCATTGTTGATACATATAGCACAACTTGTTCAGCCATTTCCCACTTAATGGGGATCCCTTAAATTTCTAACTCTTTGCCACCATAAAAGAGCTGCTATAAATATTTTTGTACATCTGGGTCCTTTTCCCTTCTTATGATCTCTATGGCATATACATCTAGTAGTGGTGTTGCTGGATCAAAGGGTATGCATAGTTTATTAGTCTTTTGGGCACAGTTCCAAATTGTTCTCTCAGAATGGTTGGATCAGCTCACAACTCCACATGCTTTAGTGTTCCAATTTTCTCACATCTTCTCCTACATTTATTATTTTCCTTTTTTTTTTGTCATATTAGCCAATCTGATAGGTGTGACGTGGTACCTGAGAATTGTTTTAATTTGCATTTCTCTGATCAGTAGTAATTTAGAGCATTTTATATGACTATAGATAACTTTAATTTCTTCCACTGAAAATTGCCTGTTCATATCTTTTGACCATCCATTAGAAAAGGAATTTTATTTTTACAAATTTGACTCAGCTCTCTCTATATTTTAGAAACTAGGTCTTTATCAGAAACACTGGTTGTAAAATTTTCCCCTCTCCCCCGCCAGTTTTCTGCTTCTATTCTAATCTTGGTTGCGTTGTCTTTGTGCAAAAACATTTTAATTTATTATAATCAAAATTATCCATTTTGCATTTCATAATGTCCTTTATCTCTTATTTATGGTCATAAATTCTTCCATTCTCCATGAATCTGACATGTAAACTATAGTTTGTGCTTCTAATTTGCTTATGGTACCACCCTTTTTGTCCAAAACATGTACCCATTTTGACCTTATGTTGATATACAGAGTAAGAAGTTGATCCATGCCTAGTTTCTGCCATAATATGGCAGTTTCCCCAGTAGCTTTTGTTAAGTAGTGAGTCCTTATTCCAGAAGCTCAAGTCTTTGATTTTATCAAAGAGTACATTACTAAAGTCATTGACCACTGTGTCTTGTGTACCTACTTTATTCTACTGATACACCAGTCTATTTCTTAGCCAATACCAAATAGTTTTGATGATGGCTACTTTATAATATAGTATGGCTAGGCCACCATTTTTCCCCCATTAATTCCCTTGATATTCTTGACATTTTCTTCCAGACTAATTCTATTATTTTTTCTAGCTCTATAAAATAATTTTGGTAGTTTAGTTGGTATGGCACTGAATAAGTAAACTAATTTAGGTACAATTGTAATTTTTATTATATCATCTCTACCCATGAGCAACTGGTATTTTCCCATTTATTTAGATCTGACTTTATTTGTGTGAAAAGTGTTTTGTAATTGTGGTCATATGGTTCCTGGTTTGTCTTGGCAGGTAGACTCCCAAATATTTTATATAGTCTACAGTTATTTTAAATGAAATTTCTCTTTCTACCTCTTGCTTCTGGACTTTGTTAGTAATATGTAGAATTCCAATGATTTATGTGGCTTTCTTTTATATCCTGCAACTTTGTTCACCAGGCAGGGTAAAGTTCCTCCAACAAATATTGGAATCATAGATGGATGATTCCTTCCTTCTTTGTTGATGCAAGGTTTACCTGAATGGGAATGCAGGTCAGGAAATGATAAAAACGTGTATGCTGTGCAATATCTGGCCCCACTTTGTGGCCTTTACCCTTTAGAGGAAGGGCTTTTCACCTGAAGAAAGTCCCTTCCGTGTCTCCCTGAAACATGAAAGGATAGTATCCTCGTCTTGGTTAATTCTAGCTTAGGAGAAGGGCATTAAAGGTCTGAAAATGAAGAAATGTGTCTTCTTTTCAATGTATCTACACACGTTGTGTCCTGCTCATGTATACCAAGGTATTTTCAACCGAAGAAAGTGTTTCTATTTTCTAGTAGTAGCATGAGTAGATGGTTATGCCTTATTTGTCTGATTCTAGACTGAACAGAAGATGTTCGCCAGGCAGAATAAAATCCCTCCAGTGACTTTTAGATGCATAGATGGATGATCCCTTCCTTCTTTGTTGATCTTAGTTTTGCCAGAATGGGAGTACAGGTAAATAAATGATAAAATGTGTATGCTATGCAATGTATGGCCTCACTTTGTGGCCTTCTCCCTGTAGAGGAAGGGTTTTTCACCTGAAGAAAGTCCCTTCCATGTCTCGCTGAACCATGAAAGGATAGCATCCTCGTCTTGGTTAATTCTAGCTTAATAGAAAGGCAACGAGGGAGAGAAAATGAAGAAATGTGTCTTCTTTGCAATGTCTATACACACTTTTTGTCCTTTTCCTGGTAGATAAAGGTATTCTCAACTGTAGAAAGTGTCTCCCCGGTCTAGTAATACTATGGATGGGTAGTTACCTGCTTTCCTGCTCATCTCAGTTTTGCCTGAAGGGCTGTGCAGGACAGGCATTGAGAAAATGTGCATTCTTTGCAATATATGCCCACACTTTGTGTCCTTTTCCAGGTAGAGGAAGGGATTTTCGACTGAAACAAAACTCTCCTTCTTCTAGCACTATCATTAAAGGGTGCTTTGTGTCCAAAAGTCTGATGGTCGTCTCCATTGAAGATGAGTGGATATCCAGGACAAGGCATGAGGATACTGCAATTTTTGTTCTACCTGGGGGTATTCTTCATGTCCTTTCCCAGGTAATGTAAGTGATTTTTAAACTGAAGAGTCTCTCTTGTCTAGTAGTAGCATGAGGGGATGATTTTGCCTTAATTTTCTGATTGTTAATTGTTGCTGAAGTTGTTAATTAAAGTAGTTTTAAAATTGATTCTTTAGGATTCTCTGAGTATACCATCATATCAGAGTGACAACTTTGTTTCCTCATTTCCTATTCTAATTCTTTCATTTTATTTTTCTTCTCTTATTGCTGAAGGTAACAGTTCTAGAACAATTTTGAATAACAGTGGTGATAATGGACCTCCTTGTTTTACCTGTTACATATAATGCTTGCTGATGGTTTTAGATAGATGCTACTTGTAATTTTAAGAAAAATTCCAATTATTTCTATGCTTTCTAGTGTTTTAGTATGAATGGGTGCTGTATTTTGTCAGAAGTTTTTTCTGCATCCATTAAGATGCGTATGATTTCTGTTAGTTTTGCTCTTGATAAAATCAATTATGCTGACAGTTTTTCCTAATATTGAATCAGCCTTATATAAATTCCTATTATAAATTTCACCTGATCATAGTGTATTAACCTTGTGATAAATTACTGGAATTTCTTTGCTAATATTTTATTTTAATATTTTGTATCAATATTCATCAGGGAAATTGGTCTACAAATTTCTCAGTTTTGGCTCTTCCTGGTTTAGGTATGAGCACCATATTTGTATCATAAAAAGAATTTGGTAGGTCTCCTTCTTTGCCTATTTCTTCAACTAGTTTCTATAGTACTGGAATTAATTGTTCTTTACATGTTTGATAGAATTCACTTGTAAATCCATTTGACCTTGAAGATTTTTTCTTAAGTTTTTCATTTATGGCTTATTAAATGTCTTTTTTTGGAAATGGGGTTAAGTATTTTATTTCCTCTTTTCTTAATCTGGGCAATTTATATTTTTGTAAATATTCATGTATTTCACTTAAATTTTCAGATTTATTGGAATATAGTTGGGCAAAATAACTTCTAATTATTGTTTTAATTTCCTCTTCATTGGTGGTGAATTCACTCTTTTCATTTTTTAAACTGGTAATTTGGTTTTCTTCTTTCTTAATCAAATTAACCAAAGGTTTATCTATTTTATTCCCCCCCAATCACCCCCAACTCTTATGCATATATGTGCATATATGTTTAGTAGTGATATTACTTCATTGTCTATGGTACCTTTTAGCAGGATGTAATTTCTTTCCTTATCTCTTTTAATTAGATCTATTTTTGTTTTTGCTTTGTCTGAGACTGGGACTACCACCTGTGCTTTTATTCCTTTAGCTGAAGCACAATATATTATGCTCCATCCTTTTAGCTTTGCTCTGTGTATATCTCTCTGCTTCAGATGTGTTACTTTCTCATAAACAACATATTGTAGGATTCTGTTTTTTAATCCACTTTGAGATCTGCTTCTGTTTTGCAGGAGACTTCATCCCATTCACATTCGCAATTATGATTACTGTCTTTCTCTCCATCTCATTTCCCACTGTTCCCAGCCCATCCCATACTTTTCCTCTATCATGTCATCTTTTCCCTCCTCTCTAGTGTTTTGCTTCTGACCACTGTCTCCCTTAATATGCCCTCCCTTCTATTCACCTACCCCTCCCTTTTCTTTCCCCTTTCTCCTCCTACTTCCCTATAGGGTAAGTTAGATTTCTATACTTAACTGACTGTGTATGTTTTTTCCTCTTTGAGCCAAATCTGATGAGAGTAAGGTTTAAACAATGCTCACTCCCCTCTCTTCTTTCACTTTGTTGTAAAATGTCTTTTGTGCCTCTTCATGTGATGTAATTTACCTTATTGTGCCTCTCCCTTCTCTTCTCTCGTTGCAATACTTTTTTCACCTCTTATTTTTTATATCATCACACCACAGTCAATTTATGCCCACACCTTCTATGTATACCCTTTCTAAATGTTGTAATAAACATACAGTTCTCAAGAGTTATAAGTATCATCTTCCTGTGTAGGGATGTAAATTGTTTAACTTTGTTGAATAACATTTTTTTCTCCTGTCCTGTTTACCTTTTTAATTTCTCTTGAGTCTTATATTTGAAGATCAAACTTTTGTTCAGATCTAGAGTTTTCATCAATAATGAGTGAAAATCCCTTATTTCACTGAATGTCCATCTTTATAAAAAATTATTTAAGACCTTTATTAGCAGGTGTTTGCAATTCGTGGGTTTTTGAAAAATTCAGGTGTCGTCTAAATAAATTAAAAATGAGGTTCTTAAAAATTTCAACTTGACCAGATATGAAACAATTTAAAAACCTTCAAAGGTGTATTGAGAAAACCATACATTTAAAAAAAACCATACTTGTCTTTCACAAAAAGGGACTTCTTTAGGTAAAAAGTTTAAAAAAAACATGCTGCACAGATAATGCAGAGAATTCTAGTTATCTGGTCAACAGCAAAAAGCAAGCACTTCTGTTCCAAATCTTTTGTTCATTTCTTATTATTGCTGGAATGTCATATTCTTTCTTCTTCTATGATGACTAAACCAGATGATGGTAGAGATGGTAAACCAGCATTTACTCAGCCCAGTCCTGTTCAGTCTTGGCAGCTGACCTATTTTCATCTGGTGGTTCTACTGCTTTTGTCTCTTTGCCATATTATGGTTTAGGGTTCTCTGGCCAACTGCACGGGTAATTGAAGTTACGGCAGTAGTTGTCTTCTTTGTTACCTTCCTCTCTGGACTGTCTTTGACAAGGAAAACCCTTGAGGAATCGTGATCTATAACCCTCCAGTCCTATAATGTTGATGCTGTTAAATCCTGCCTAATCCTGACTGTGACTCCACAACATTTAAATTGCTTCTTTCTGAGTGTTTGCAATACCCTTGACCTGCTAATTCTATAATTTTGCTACAATATTTGTTGGAGTTTTCATTTTTGGATCTCTTTCAGGAAGTCATAGGTGGATCTTCAATGACTATTTTACTCTCTGGATCTAGGTTATCAGGCAATTTTCCTTGATAATTTCTTGAAAGATGCTGTCCAAGCTCTTTTTTTATCACAACTTTTAGATAATCCAATAATTCTTAAATTACCTCTCTTGGATCTATTTTCCAAGTCAGTTGTTTTTCCAATGAGGTATTTTATATTTTCTTCTATTTTTTCATTCTTTTGCTTTTTGTTTGACTGATTATTGATGTCTGATAGTTATTAACTTCCACTTTCCAATTCTAATTTTAACACATTATTTTCTTCAGATAGATTTTGTACCTTTTCTATTTGGCCAATTTTATTTTCTAAGGAATTGCTTTCTTCAGTCAATTTTTGTTCTTCCTTTTCCAAGCTCTTTCTCACATACCTCTCATTTCTCTTTCCAATTTTGCTTCCACCTCTCTTATTCAACTTTTAAAATCCTTTTTGAGCTCTCCCAAGAAGGCTTTTTGGGACTGAGACCAATTCATATTCCCCATCTGAGGTTTTGGATATAGGCATATTGATAATATTGTCCTCTTTTAAGTTTGTGTTTTGATCTTCCCTGTCACCATAGTAATTTTCTATGGTCAAAGTTTTTGCTTCTTAGTCATTTTATTAGCCTATTCCATGGTTTTTAAGGTTGAGCTTTCCTGATGGGATACAGGGGGCTAAGGGACCTGATTGCTGGCTTTGTGTGTTGGAGTCTTAGGTGCTGGTGGCTTCCTCACTGTGTTGTGGTAAACTGGTGTACTCACACCTGTTGCTGACTGGTTTCAGGGACTGATAATTTGCCTTTTTTACTGGGGCTGGAGCCCTCACAGCTGGCCTGTTGTGTCATTGTCCTGCTGAGTCAGAATTGAAGGGCCTCAATTGCTGATCTGTGCTATGCCTAAGAACCTCCCACTGGCTTACCCAGATGCTTGTGTGTGTTGGGCTGGCTCTTCTGTTACCCAAATGAGACTGATCTTTGCTGAAGTCCCTCTAAATTATTTTAAGGTGGAAAATTGTTTAATGCCATCTTTTTGTAGGTTCTGTCACATCAGAATGCATTTAGAGGTTTGATTTAATGTTGTTTGAGGCAAACTGGAGAAAGTTCAGGCAAGTTCTTGGATTCTCTCTGCATATTAGCTTCAACTTCAGAAAGTTTCTTTTTTTCCCCAAAAATAAATTTACCCAAATTTCTTTGAAGGTAAAATGAGTGACAAAGATATGTCTTAGCAGAACTTGGTGGAGGCTTACATTACCAGGCTAGGAGACCCAAATAAAACTGGAGGCCCAAAAGATAGTTTACCATGATTAACTTCAGTGTACAGTCTCTCCTTGATGAATTATCATAGTCAGTTTACCCTTTAATGTCACAGGAGTGGGAAGCACCTCACATTAAATAACTGCTGTCTCTAGAAGCATCAGAGAAAGAACCATCAGAAGCATAAGATTGTGGTGCCTCCAGTATCCAAACAATCCTATGAACTTTTGGGCCTCCTTCTTATTGGTAGGGGAGATAAAATCCTGAACTTTTTGTCAGGCTTAAAGGAAGAATCTCTCATAGTCCCTTCTTCCATTGTATACCCCAAAATTATACATTTTGAGCTGGTCCTTGAACATTTGCAGGATTAATTTCCCACCCTTTACTTTTCATATGCTCAATTAGAAGGGTCAAACTCCTCTCCACTTCTTTTGCATCTTTCCCTGTATCATGATATCATCAATATAGTGGGTAAGTTGTACACCAGGTAGCTTCAATTCATCCAACTATTCAGCCACAATCCTGTAACAAATAGTAGGGCTATGCAGGTATCCTTGTTGCAAGCAGGTGAAAGCATATTGTCTACCCTGCCAAAGGAAAGCAAACTGGTCCCATTGTTCAGAGTCTATTGGGATGGTGAAGAAGGCATTTGCCAAGTCAATAACTACATACCAAGTCCTATCATATTTCTGGATCCTTGCTATTAAGGTGATGGTATCTGGAACAGCAGCATACAAAGGAGGAGTCACCTTATTCAATTGTCTATAATCCCTGGTCATTCTCCATGTCCCATCTGATTTTCGTACTGGTCAGACAAGATTATTCCATTGTGTGGTTATAGGAACTAACACTCTTCCTTCAACATATATCTTTATGGTAGTGGTAATTTCATCTTGTCCACCTGGCATATGATACTCCTTTAAAGTAATTACTTCAGAAGGTTTCAGATAAAGTGATTGGGTCCATTTTTATTTTTCCACTAAAACTGTATTAATTCCTATCTTCCTTACAACAAATTGGTATCTTCCTTCAAGTAAATTCCGAGTCATGCCTCTCAATACACATTATGGCATAGTTGGCAAGGATTACAAAGTATACTGCCTCTATTTGTTCCAGGATTCATGGCCATTTAGATTGAGATTGTAAGGCCAAGGAACCTGGAGGGGTAGAATGTAATGGTAATGGAATTTAAAGATCCCCTTGTATTGGCTTGGTTTTGGGGTTGAGTTTTGAAACCCAGAGCTTGCAAACCCCACTTGTGGGATGGACTTTTTGACGTGAAGAGAGAGGGCTGAACTGGGAGGAACTGGTGCTGTGGATCTAGAGAGTGGTTTAAGCAGAGAGAAGCCCAAACAGGGAGAAGGCTAAAGCAGAGGAGGCCAGGACTTTTGGGGAACAGTATCGTAGAGGCAGAGAGAGAGAGAGAAGAGAATTGCCTGAGGCCAGAGTTGCTGAGAGAAAGAGAGTGCTGAGGGTCCAGTTGGAGCTGCCCAGGACTTTTGATAACTGCCACCCAGAGCTGCCAAGAACTGAGTAGGCATGGCTCTGATGCCCATATTTTGTGTCTGTTTTAATGTTGTTTTGCCAGATTTGTCTGCTGGTGAAGGACAGTGCTGTTGTTGCAGAGGTCCTGGAAACTTCCTGTTGGTACAGAAGCCCTGAAGGAGGGTGTTCTTGTTGTATGTTTACAGAAATCCTGAAAGAGGGTCTTGCTGATGTTTTCAAAGATTCTGGGACTGTTCTGCAAGCAGAGAGTGAATTAATGAGGACATTGGCAATGTATATTGTGGCTCTGTTAAGCCTTGTCTCCCCAGGAACAGAGATTTCTGTGAATTTGCCTTGTGTTAAGATGAAGAAAGGACCTCTCCTTGGGTATTCAGTGCTGTGATGATATCTTAACCTTGTTGTAGCTTAAGAGTGAATGGCTTTTGGTGCTCTCCTGCCCTTTTTGAGAAAGTGCTTGGTGTTAATGGATGGCATTGTTATTCAGTTGTGATCCAGGAGTGGGAAACTTTTGACTTTCTTTTGTACTCTGTGACTGACCAAATGAATGTACTTTATTTATGATTGGAAACTAATTTCCGTTTGATAAGGATTGACTAAATGAATGTACTGTCCTGTAGTGGAGTAGTACTTGGATTTAATTGAAAACTTACTAAATGAATGAGTTGCACTGTATTTTGATTTACTCTGTTCTGTGAATATTTTTTGACTTAATTTGTCACTAAATAAAATAGAGTTACTATGCTGGCATTCCAAACCTTGGAAGTTGCCTTTGCTTGGCATTACAAAGGTCAATCTTAGGTCACCTTCTTCAGCACTTACTTCAGAAAGCTCATTATATTCCAGTCCTGAACCACTACGCTAAATATTTTATACCAGGCCTAATTTTGTTCAATCCCTTGGTCCTTTCAGTTTAATATTGTAAAAAAAATGAGATAAAGATGATTGAAAGTATAGCCACTGAGGACCCCTTGATTTGATTCAACTGGGCGGAGCTCCTTGGCCTGATTTATGAATCCTAATCCACTAGCCAAGCCCTTGAGTGTATCCAGAATGTCTCAAGGCTTCTTTGCATCCTAGGAATGAGGAAGGAATGTCAGTAGTCTGAGTCATGATACAACTAAGACTTAATAGTGTTCTTATTACCTTTTAAGGAAAAACCAGCCTTGTATGGGAGGAGAAGTTAAGAAATAGTTCCTATCACAGGTATTTATTATCATAAAACACATTTTTAAGCCTCAGCCATTGGTTCAGATCACATTTAGTAAAATTAAGTATTTCAATACAGTAGAATAATTTGGACAACTCATATTAGGATCATAGACATTGTCAGATAATTGTGCAAGCAAGTGAAAACACTAGTAATGAAGTCAATAGGGTAAAAAAATGGCCTGGATTAAATGGATCCATTAACAGAAGAATTCTAGTCATGCCTAAAACCATAAGTAATGAAAAAAGATCTAATAAAGAATAGAAGCAATATGACATAGAGGAGTCATGGATTTTCAGCAATAGTGTCTTGGTAAATGTTTAGCAACTGGGTCTCCAAAAATAAATAAATAAATAAATAGCCACCCCAACACAATATTAATTTATATTAACATATTTCTATCAGTTTTTTAAGGTTAGACAATCAACAAAACAATAAACCAACTGATGATTTTTAGTGTTTACCAATTTAGAGATAATAAATGCTCTTACTAAAAATTTAACAATTGACTCAAATATGCTGGTTCAAGATAGTTCTAGTCCACCCCTGATTTTTAGTTAGAAGAACTTGTTTTAATGACAGACTCCACTACTTACTAGGTATGTAACTCTGGGCAAATTACTTATGCTACTTCTTCTTCTGCAAAGAGGAAATAATATTTATGGTTCAAGTAATATCAGGTATATAAAGCATTCTCATTACAATGTGCTATGTAAGCTGTTATTATTAGTGTAGCACCTGTAGGTTTAATTCTTGGGACCCTGTAGGTATGAGGCCATCAAAAACCTACCTCACAAGTTTCCACTAATGTATTTTTGTTTAAGTCGGAGGACATTGATTGACTAACAGTAAGTTCAAAACAAAGGCATTTAACGAAATTACAAGGTAAGAAAGTCACAAGAGAACATTCCTTTCATATTGTTCCACAAATATGTATACCATCAGTGGAGAGAGTGGGCACACATAAGGAATCACCTATGGCATATAATAAGCAATTAATAAATACTTGTTGAGGAAACACATGTAGCCAGTACATATATATGGAGTTGCAACTAACTCTTAACTCTGACAATGCAGAATCACTCCTTCTTTCTGCTGTCACTGATCTAATTTTGCTGGGCATGTTTCCAACTGTGGCGGCATCACCACTGGACTAATTGCTTGAAAGGTCCCCATTGATCTTATGATACCTGCAAGGTATTTAGTCTACACTTGGCATTGCCCTCTACTACTAGTTTCTAGGCCTTGTCTCATCATGGCTTCCTATAGGTTATCTTACTTCTTGTCTGCTAGGACAGGGGTCAACAAATTCTGGTCTTCAGGCCAAATCCAGCCTTCTGTCTGTGTTTAGCCTGTGAGCTAAGAATGGTGTTTATATTTTTAAATTGTGTGTGTGTGTGAGGAATAAAAAAAGAATATTTCATGATGTAAAAATCATGTTACATTCAAAGTTTAGTGTATATAAATAAAGTTTCACTGGAACACAGTCACACTCATTTTCTTATGTATTGTCTGTGTCTGCTTTCAAACTACAAAAGCAGTATTGAGTAGTTATAACAGAGACCATATGTGGCCCTCAGATTTGTACTGCTGTTTCATGCACTACAATTCTCAGTAACATAATTATAATTTGACAGTATTTCAAGTGCCATGTGTGTCACCATACCACAGATTTTTATTTACTTTTTATTATCAGTACACATTCATCATGTCAAAATAAGAAAAAATGAGAAAAACTTTTTGACTCAGAGCTGAGACGGAAATTTTTTTCCAAATGAGAACTATCTTCAACCACTATTATTGAACACTGAAAGATTTTGGAATTAGCTTTTGCTGAAGACTTGATAATGTTTCTTAGTAAATTTGACATAAAATTATAAAGTGAAGTAACATTTATTTGCTAAACTTATACTGGAGATACAGTAAATTTGATGTCAACTTGAAATATTTGAATTTCAAGTAATGTCAAGCTACTTTATACATTTCCTATATTGTCAAAAGTTAAACAAGATCTTTATTCCCACACAGATTTTCAGTGGATATGTTTCTGAGCTCAAACTACAGTTCCAGTATTGTTCCTAAAATTGCAATGCAAGTGCAAAAGAACTCTCCATATTTCAAATTCAGAGCTTCCACTTACCTTTCAATGGGAAATAATTAGTCTGCAATATAATGACATACTAAAAGGAGATTTTTAAGAGCAGAATCTAATAGAATTCTACAAAAGCCTTACAGGTGGTAAGTAAATAAAAACCACATGCCCACCGACTGATATCGGCCTGTGTGTGAAAAGACATTTTCAGATGTGAAATAAGTACAATCTCATTACAGATCAGCATTAACAGATGAACATTTGTAATTGATTTTGATGCTAGGAAACATTAATTTTGAACTCCAGTTTAGTACAATGTTAAGACTTTTTTATTAAAGAAAAAAACCAAAGAATTCTGTTGCTCTTTTTAGTGGATCTATATTTTTTAAATGTACTTATTATTAGGGTAGCTAGGTGGTACAGTGGATAAAGTGCCAGCCTGGAATCAGGAAGTCTCATTTTCCTGAGTTCAACTCTGAACAACAAAAAACGTTATTACAATACTTTGTATTTTATCAATAAAAAATTAGAGAAATTTATTTTCTCTCTTGTTATACAAGTACTTACATAACATACTTGATTTTGCCTCTGTTCACAAAACCCTAAATGACTAACACAAAAGACCAAGTGGAGAGCTATTTATCATAGCTACAGCACCCAGATAACAAAAACTAGGCAAAATGAGCTTAGAGTAAAACTAAGTCTTTTCTTTTCTACCTCTGTGTCTGCGCAGAGATCATAGCCCTCTATTCCAGACCAGTATTTTATTCTGAAATAGACATTTCCAAGGTCCTCTCTGGTTTAGCATATAAATTAATTTGAACAAAAAAAAAGAGTAAACTAAGAAGTTTAGGTCATTGTTCTCTCTTTACTTTTATCACACAGAACTCTTGCTTTGATGTTATATTTGGTTTAGCAAAAAACTTTAATGTCTTCCCACAGTAGCAGTATGTTAGAATGAAATTAATTCCTCTCTAGCTAAAGGAAAGAGACTCACCACAAAATTGAGAGTGGAAGTCACATGTGTTGACAATTGATGTTAGAAATTTAAATGACCTCAGACAGGCTACCTTTTTAAAAGCAATTCTAGAATTAATTCAGTTGAACAATTATTTATTAAGTACTTATAATACACAAAGCACTGTGCTGTGTATTGAGATACAAAGAAAAAAAAAGAAACATTCCATGACTTCAAAGACCTCATTTATTCTGCTAAGAATACAATAAGAATTCAGATGAGTTAAATACAAAGTTATGATGTAGGGTCACCAATTAGGTTGTTGTTGTTCAGTTGCATCCTACTCGTTGTGACCCCATTTGGAGTTTTCTTGACAAAGATACCGGAGTGGTTTGCCATTTCCTTCTTCAGCTCATTTGGCATGTGAAAATAGACAAACAGTAAGTGACTTGCCCATAGTTATACAACTAGTAAATGTCTGAGGCTGGATTTGAACTCACAAAAATGAGTCTTCCTGACTCGAGGCCCAGCTGTCTTCACCAATTAAGAGGTAATTACAATAGTACATATGAGAAATGACAAGGCATTGAACTAGAAGAGCATTTGTGTGCCTGAAACAGCTAGATGTTAACTAGAATGTTGGATTTGGAGTCAGGAAAGACTCGAAATCCAGCCTCAGGGACTTTAGTAGCTGTATGCCCAGGCAAGTCAATTAACCTCTGCCTGCCTCAATTTTTTTCATCTGTAAAATGGAAATAATAATAGCACCAATGACTCAGGGTCGCAATGAGATATTATTTGTGAAATATTTTGCAAACCTTAAAATGCTATATTAAGGTAAACTATTATTATTTATTGCAAATGAGATACATTGTGGAGGTTGAATTAGTAAGATTTGGCACCTGATTAGATATAGGAGTGAATGAAAGCAAAAAGTCAAAGATCAATCTGAGTTTATGATCCTCATAATTATATGAATAGATGTATCTCTGACAGAAGATTAAGAACTTTGGAAGAGGGATATGATTATGTTTTGTTGTTATTTTTGTTGTTTTGTTTTGGTTTGGTTGTGAAAGGGGGCTTTGTTCCATTTTGGACATGCTGAGTTAGGTAGAAATGTCCAGGAGGAAGGTGACAATATGAGCCTAGAATTCAGAAAATAGATTCTGGTTATATATGAAAATTTGACAATGCGTGGAGATGATAATTGAACCCAAGGGAGCAGATGAGATCACAAAAGGAGAACTTGAAAAGAGAGACAAAAACCTAGGACAGATATCCACCCTTGGGTGGGAAAGGATGATTATCTCATCATAGCCATTGAAAAGGAGTCATCAGACAGGTAGAGACATGAGAGAGAAGAGTCACAGAAACATTAGCCTGCTTCACAAATTCTTTGATTACCACAATTTTATTACATAAATATTATCCACATTTAGACACTCTCACAAGGATACCTAAAGTTAATTTTAATTAGGAAGCTAGTCACTTTCTCCAGTGGTATATTCATAGTGAAATTATGGATTAATATTGGGCAACCAAGTGAAAAGGCAAAGATTTTTGTTTGTTTAATTTACAACTGCTATGTTAAATAGTATAGCATTATTTAATATGTAGTGCTACAAAATAGTCTCTCTTTTAAATATGTCAGTGTTCTTAGTTATACTGTCAGTTGCCTATAAACAGCCTGAGGGTGGTAATTAGAAACAACTGGAACAGACTCAATGATACCATAAGTCATATGGTTGCAACTGAAAATTTATCATTATTAACTTGTAAAGTACTTTGTACTTGGAAAATTTATTTTTATTTGTTCTTTTTGTTACTATATGGTTTGCAATTAAAAGTGAATGAACTATTTCCCGTTACCTTATTATAAATGGTAAAGTAGAAGATGCATGATTTTATTGACTGCCTCTCCCCAGAGTCATTTATCCAGTTTAACTGTGCCAGTTTCACTCTCATTAATGACCTACTAGGGAACAACTAGAGGTAAAGAATAAAGCCTGGAAGGACACAAATGGCCTCCTTAGCAAATGTTTTAAGACAAAAAATTCTTAAAAAGTAAATAATGGACAATTTGGGGTAGTAGAATGACCGCTAAACTGAGTGTTAGGTGAGATCTCTGTCCTACCTATGAAAATAGCTGCGTAACTTGAACTCTTTCTGAGTCTCAGTCTCCTCTCCTGTAAAATACAAGTTATACCCATAGTACAGATGTGAGGTACTACATATCCCCCAGAAACGATGATGCAAGTGGATAGATGCTAAGGGAGTATCTGGAAATCCACAAGTCCAGAATCTGATGCCAGCGCTATTTATCCACTCTTGTTTTTAGTTTTATCTTCTTATCCCAAGATTGGTGTATTTATAAGAAACTCTTTCTCCCTTTGTCTTCCTCAGGATAAAAACACACAACCCTAATATCTTTGGACCAGCTACTAGTTGGATCATTATAGTCTGGACAAAACCAACTTTCTGGGAACAGTTCTACATGTAGCTTAATTTCTCTAGGTCAGTGACAGTGAATTGGACTAGAAACATGTGCATGTCTGTCTTCTTTCCTTCCTGCATGAGTATATCTATATGTTTTATATATTACTCAATAATATATAACTTTTATATTTGTCATATAAAAGTAGTTAGCTTGCTTATTGCAGGTGGAACTACATTTCTGTTCTTTGAAATCCTCAATCTGACTGGTACTTCAAAAGTTAAACTTCCACAGATATAGCCCAGAAAGGATGACAATCCCCATTAGATTGTGAGTTCCTTGAACACAGGACTTTTTTTTTGTCTTTCTTTGTATCCTCAGGGCTTAGTCACAGAACCTGGCACATAATAGTTGTTTGATAAGTGTTTGATTTGATGATGCTTTAGTGAGTGGATAGAATGCTGGGCTTGGAGTCAGGAAGACGTGGCTCCTACCTCACATTTCTTAGTTATTTGACCTGATCAATCACTGGATGAAAATAATACTAACAGTATTTATCTTACAGAATTGTTTTGAAGATCAAATTAGATAATAAATATGAAGCACTCTGCAAAACTCAAAGTGCTATGTAGATGTTACCTATCATTACATGTTTTTTTTTCCTTCCATGTTAAAACAGCAAGATATGTTTTATTTTAAAAATTGCTTACTGTGAAAATTGATCTCAAAACATTCAGCATTCCTGACTATATAAAAATATGCTTCTTCAAAAGTTGGAATTTTTCAACAAAGGAGAGACTTTGGGTGGAAAATGGTTTGCAATAAGTGGTGGAAAAATTTCTTGAGAAAAATCAGACAAATTCAAATGATGCACTTTTGTGGAACCTGCCTTTGGGGGAATGCTTGGAAAATTGTCTAAGATACTGCCAAGTAATATGTAAGAGACTTCTCCAAAGCAACTGTCTCAAAAGCAATATTCTTTCAGAAGTAGAATGAAAGATGCTTCCAAAGGGAAAGATAATGACAGGTTTGTTAAAATGCTTCACCATGGGGTGTAACCTTCAGGCAAACACATAAATCAAAAAAAACAAGCAAAAGGCTTTAAGTACAACAAAAGTGAAAGGCAGGCCTCATGCAATCTCATGAGATGGAGATTGGAAGGCTTTGGATCTGGGTTTGAATCCCCGTGCCACTTAATCATAACCTTTCTGAGCTTCTGTTTCCTCACTTAAACTTTTTAAGCCTGTTTTCTCAGCTGTAAAAGGAGGGAGTTTAACTACATGGTCTCTAAGGACCCTTCCAGTTATGATGTAAAGAATCTATTACAATCTAAATAAAATGAAAACTGCCTGAGGGGGGGGGGAATTGTATCTTTTTATCTGCAACTTCTTATAAAAAATTTTTTTTGGTCAGGGAACCTACAGATTATGTTATTAAAAAACCCTTTCTCTTTTTCATTTTTAATTTTATTTAAAAAAACTAATTGGGGAAATGAAGATATTGTAAACAACAACAAGAACCCCACCTCCCAGGATGGAACCAAGATGGTGGCATAGAAGCTCCCACACGGCTACCTCAAATACCCATAAAATATGATTCTAAACACATTCAAGGGCTCCAAAACTCACAACAGAAACAGATATCTCTCGCTGAAGGCAGCTGGGCATGAAGGGCTCATCACAGTGTGCTGGGAGCCAAAACCAGCCTAGTCTGAAACCGCAACTTGACCCTGGGGCAGCCAAGCTGGAGCCTTCAGGAGAGTGGATCAGCAGCAGCTGTAGTAGTTTCCAGAATTATCAAGCCATAAGAAATAAGGACTAAGTGAAAGGTCAGTGGAACTCAGCTAAATCTGGGGGAGAAAAACAGTCCTGCAGTACTGCCTTAAGGACAAGGAAGCAGCAGAAGTGGTGGCCCTGCAACCACCTTCACCTAGCTGCTTCAGAGCTCCTGGCCTGCAGATTGCAGCGGGGCCAAGCAATAGTTCAGAGGCTAAGTGCTCTTGGTTTGAGTGGCCAGGATCTGGATCATAGTCTTGGGTGGTGATCCTAGGGTGCATTTTCAGTGAGCCAAAGCTGGGTGGGGCGTTGATGCAGCAGCCTCCCAATAACTCCAGCAGCTGTGAAAACCTCAGCAATTTGGGACAGAGCTTTTCCCACTGTAAGCAGAGATCCACAGAGCTAAAAAGTCAAGTAATTGACTCACAACATGAGCAGGCAAAGGAAGCAAAGTAAGAAAAGCAACCAAACTCTAAAATCCTTTTATTCTTTTGGGGGGACAAAAAGGACCAAAGTATGGAATTGGAGGAAGACAACACAGTCAGAAGTCCTACACCAAAACCTTCCAAGAAACATGAAGACTGCCTACAAGCCATAGAGCAGCTTAAGAAGGATTTTGAAAACCAAGTAAGAGAAGTGGAGGAAAAAATGTGAAGAGAAATGAGAATGATGCAAGAAAATCATGAAAAGAGAGTCAACAATCTGACT
>CM053601.1:92344539-92369558 GCA_028646575.1 Pseudocheirus occidentalis
TGATAGAATACTAAGAATTGATGAGCTTAACAATATTAGAAAAACATAGAAGGACTTGCATGAAATAACGAAGAATGAAATAAGCAGAACCAAGAGAACATTGTATATGTAATAACAATATTGTTTTAAGAATGACATTAAGTGAATAAGTCATTTTGACTATTATAAGTATCCAAATATACTATAAAGGACATATGAAGAAAGAAGCTGTCTGTATGCAGAGAAAGAACTGATAAATAGAATTATGTATAGAATAATTATATCTCTATCAATCTTATCTATCTATCTATCTATCTATCTATCTATCTATATATCATCTATCTATCTACACACACCTATTTGTAGCCATCTCTACGGTGGGCGGGTAGGAAAGAAAAAAATTACATGATCATTTTGATGTATATTTTAAAGTAATAGCAAGTTGTACATAGTAGATTTGCAGTTTCATGTGCAAATTCTTAAATTCTTTTTAAATTCTACTATGTTATAGAAATGTTTGTTTTATTCCATAAATTTAAAATAAGATAATTTTTTTACATAAGGAAAAAAAAGAACTCTGTTTATGAGCATTTTGCTGTGGTTTTAGCAATTGTCTATCTTCAAATCTACAATCACACTAAAATAATTCCAAAAGGAGATGATAGGACCATTTATTATACCTCAACTCTTCTAGTTCTCAAGTGCTTTACTGTTAGATAAAACAGCAATCTAAGGTATCTGAGAGGAACTCGTGGAAGCAATAGATGTGGCAATAACTGATTTCATTCATTCATTCGATGAAAATGTATTTGAAGGTCTGTGGCACACCCAGAATTGTAAAGGAGTTATCAGGGATGAACTGATTGATAAATATTTAACAACTGACTGTTTTGTGGTGTGTGGGGGAGTAAGTACCCTTGAAACACTTTTAAGTTTAATTTTCATTATTAACATTTTCTCCATCACTTTAAGTCTAGACAATCCACAAAACAATAAATCAAGCCCTGATTTATTGTATTTGCCAATTTCCAAGGGCATAAATGCTCACATTGAAAATTTAGCAATCAGATCTCATGAGCAGAACTAGCTCCAGCGCAACCCAGGATATGCTGCGTGTGGGTACATTTCTGACAGTTGCATATACATTAAATTCCTTAAGTCTAATCCTGTTTTGAACGCACATAGGGGCAGTTGTGTTGGTATAGTGGATAGGTTGCTGGGCCTGGAGTCAGGAAGAGTCATCTTCCTGAACTGAAATCTGGCCTCAGACACTTGATAACTGTGTGATCCTGGGCAAGTCACTTAACCTTGTTTGCCTCAGTTCCCTTATCTGTAAGATGAATGAGAGAATAAAATGGCAAACCACTCCAGTATCTTTGCCAAGAAAATCCCAAATGATGTCACAAAAAGTCACATGTCTGAAAAATGTCTGAACAACAAAAAAGAAGCTTCTTTTTGAAGAAATTCTATTGTGAATTATTTTTGATAATAATTCTTTCACAAAATAACTGAAAGCTCTGTAAATCTGGACTTTCATGCATAAGGTTTGCTTAAAGTGAGGTATGCCTGTAGAGGAAATAGAACAGTAGCTTGGCATTGCAGAGGAAAGACAAAGCCACTTCTTAGGAGCAGCAAGAATCGTACAGGGATCCCTAAAAGTTCAGTCAGTGTTAACCTTTGTTTATTCTATTTGTAGTCCAGTTGATGGTTCTGCTTTCCAATAGTCTCTCCCCCTTCCTCATCCCCAAATGTATGTTCTCTTCTGATTAGCTTGAGAAAGAGATAAACTGAATATTCAGTAAGCCTACTATTCTGTGTGTGAAAAGAGGAGGGGGAGGGAAAGGAAAATAGAGAGGGAGAGAGGGAGACAGAAATGGAGAAAGGGAGACACAGAAACAGAGATAGAAACAAATGGTAGAGAAAAAGAGAAAGACAAATGAGAAAAACAGAGAGACAGTAAGGGAGGAAAGGAGACAGAGAGAGACAGACAAAGAGAGGAGAGAGACAGAGCGAGAGAGACCCACAAAGACAGAAAGACACAGAGACATATAGACAGAGAGAGACAGAGACAGGAAAAGAGGGGAGAGATAAACAGAGAGAGACCAATGAGACACATACACACTCACAGATAGAGATGGAGAGAAAGAGACAAAGAGGCAGAGAGAGAGAGAGACAGACAGAAACAGAGACAGAGAGAGACAGAGAAAGAAAGAGAGAGAGAGAGAACCAGAGAGATGGACAGAGACAGAGAGACAGAGACAGGGAAAGAGGAGAGAAAAAGAGAAACGAAGATTGATGAGACAGAGAGCTAGAGACATACAGATGGAGAGCGCGAGACAAAGAGAGAGACACACACACACAGACACAGAGACAGACACACACACACACACACATACACACACTGTATAACATTGGGCAAATTCCTTTCCATTTCTGTGCCTTAGTTTTCTCAATTGTAAAATTTGGAAACTTGACTAGATCATGTCTAGAATCACTTCTAGCTTTAACGTTCTATGATTCTACTCTTCAGAAAGGCTGTTTCTTGAGGCCAAAAACACTTTCAATTTCTGGGTTATGCATGGTATCCACTTCAAATGGCCTTAGGTCAACCACAGAGATTTCTACTAGCAATAAGTGATGTTAGAAATTCTCCAGTTCAACCTTTTAATTATATAGTGATGAAACTAAGGCTCAGAGAAAGAAAACAGCCTGCCTAAGGTAATATGATGGTAAATCACACACACACACACACACACACACACACACACGCACACACACCACAACTTTTGAAAGGTTCAGCTTTTCTTTTTTAAGCTAAGCAAAAGAATGTATCCATGGTGAGCTGGCACTTTCTGTCTTCCACTGCTCAGTCAGCCAGGTCCCAGGCTTCAAATGAATGCAGAGGACAGTCAAATAATATAAAATCCCCAAAAAGATTGAACTGACTGCCAATGAACCCTGTTATGATGACAAGGATTGAATTGCTTCTGTTAAGATGTTGTGTATTTTATATGCTGTCAATTGTTGATGATTCATAAAAGGATTATCATTTAGCAGATTATTCATGATGACAATGGGAAATAACTCCACTGATTGCCTGTCTGGATCCCAGGACACCAACATAAGAGCTAAATTGAAAGGGATTAAAAATGGGCATGGAGTATATGAATATATGAAATTTTATGTGAGTATGTCAGGATGGGCATGAATTTCTTGCTGCTTTTCAAAGACAGGAAAAATGGTTTGAAAGTAGACCTTATTTTATATTATTTCCACTTCTTCTGTTCATTAGTCTGAATAACTACAGAGTTGTCTATATAACAGCTTATAACAAAGTACTGATGGAATTATACAGATATTTTAATCATTCTTTCTACATAGAAATCATGTTCTTATAATTGCACCTACAGTCCTTATGATTGAACATTTTGCTACCTTACTTTGCAGGAACTGGGTGAAGAGACCTCTGTATTTGGAATCAAAGACCCAGATTTGAGTTCTGGCCCTGCCATGTGTTAGCTCCATGCCCACTGAAAAGACACTTAACACTTAACAAAGCAAGGTTAGCAAGGAGAAGAAAGAATTATTAACAGAAGGAAGCTTAAGGAGGACTAAGGTATGATATGACCCATAAGTAGAATTTGACTTTGATATACATTATTTAAAATTAACAGAAAAACTATGAGTATGAGATGATGGTACAAGAATGATGGAAATATTTTATGTCAATAAAATATACACATGTGAAGTAATCCAGGAACCAGAGGGGGAAAGCATGGCCAAGAGTATTTAGGTGCAATTTGATGGCATCAGGTTCTCTAAGCAATTATTTGGGAGCATTGACTGAAGTTTAGAACAAGCCAAGACTGATAAGAAAAACTAAGAACAATTTAGAAACAGTTTGTTTTTACAGTGCTGGGGAAAAGAAGAAATCCAAAGAAGAGTTAAGACAACTGTTTGGGAAGTAGAGCCCAACTCTGATGGGCTAGCCATGTAGTCAGAATGCTAAATATATATTTTCCTAAAAGATTATTTCACAGGGAACTCACACAAGGCAAGAGCTCACAACAGAGGTCAGAAGTGATACAAGGATATTCTCAAAGTCTCTCTGAAGAATGTTAGTATCCATTTCAAGTCACAGGAGATGTTGGCACAAAACCACTCAGCATAGAACGCCCACATCAAAGAAGGCACTCTTCTCTGTGAGCAAAGCAGAATCATAGTAGCTCAATAGAGATGTGTGATGTGCAATCTATAGACATCTCTATCCCAAATGGTCAAATGGGCTATTTGTGCCTGACCTGATAGGATTTTTTTAATTCCTATTGGTCTAATCAGCCACAGTCGAATACATTGTACCTTGACCCCAATACCAAGATGTCATTTGGTCCTCTTTGATTACGAAGGGTGAGCAGTAAGACAGCTGTTTGGGATGTAGATCAGATGATGATGACAAATGACATTTTGCTTCCATTTCCTCAGCCAAAAAGAATGATCTTTACATTGGAAAAAGATAAAATAGAAAATAGCTAATAGCAGTACAGTGGACAGAGTACTGGTTTTGGAGAAAGAAGGTAGTTCAAATATTGTCTCAAACATTATCTAGCCAAGTGACCCTGGGTAAGTAACTTAGCTTCTCTTTGCATCAGTTTCCTTATCTGTAAAAGAGACAGTAATGGCACATACTTTTCAGGATTGTTGAGAGAATAAAATGAGATACTTTAAAATTGCTTTGCAAATCTTAAAGTGCTATATAAATACTATTATTATTACCTATTTGCCTTTGACAAGTTGAAGTCGCCAGATTCTTAGAGCATTACAAGAACTAGAAGATATAACTGCCAAGCAATGTCCATAATCTTTGAAAGGTTGTAGAGAATGGGAAAGACTCTGCACTAGTAGAAGAGTACATATGGTCCTTTTCATTTGGGGGGGGGGGCGACTGGGATTAAGTGACTTGCCCAAAGTCACATGGCTAGTAAGAGTGTCAAGTGTCTGAGGCCAGATTTGAACTCAGGTCCTCCTGACTCCAGGGCCAGTGGTCTATTCATTGCACCACCTAGCCCCCCCCCTTTTTTTTAAGGAAAATAGTAGAATCTCAGACTAAGGCCAATGACCTTGACATCTATTCCTGGCACAATTTTAGAATGCATTGTTTGACTGGTTGTTAGTGAACTTCTAGTAAAGGAAGCTGTGATCATAAAAAGCCCTCATGGCTTCCAGAATAGTTCATCCCAAACTAACTTCATTTACTTCTTTGACACGGTCATGCTGTAGAAGTTGGTTCAAATTTCAGCAAAACTGTTAGAAATCTTTAATGCTATCATTGAAAGAGAAAGAAAGGGATCATACAAGAGAGGATAATACTGTGGGTACTGCTTGATTCACATATGAAAAATGCACACACTGGCACATGCCACAGATTTTTGAAGGTCCGGTTTTTCCTCTCTTAAGCTCAGCAAAAGAGAATCTAGCCGTAGTGAACTGGTACTTTCTACCACATTTATGAAGCACTTCCTATATACCAGGCACTGTGCTAAGCACCACAGAGCAAAGTATAAGAAGATTGGAAAACTAGGGAGTGGCCAGGTGGTGAAGTGCTTTATAAGCCAAGCAAAGTATTTAATATTTGATCCCGGAGGTCATTGGGAGCTACTGGGAATAAGGAAGTGATGTGTTCAGATTTCTGCTTTAGAAAGATTAATTTAATAGTGAAGTGAAGGATGGACTGCGGTGGGGAGAAGTAAACAGGTAGAACAACTCTAAGCCTATTTAAGTAGGCCAGACGTGAGGTAAAGCCTGCTCCAGAGTGGTGACAGTTTCATAAGAAAGAAAAGGACTTATATGAGAGATATCAGGTAGGTAGAATTGACTGAAGGATTTATGAGATGTGGGAAATGAAAGAGAGTGGGAAATCTGAGATAACTCATAGGTGGTGAGCCTGAGGATAGTGATACCTACAATAGTAATATAAAAGTTGTGAAGAGGGAAAGGGATCACTTAGACTGAATGCAGAATGCCCCCAAATTCATAATTATTGTTCAGTGTCAACTTGGAAGGTCTTTGTTGGAGTGCCCCAGTGATCTTTTTTTAAAAATCAATGACTTGGATAAAGGCATAGGTGGCACATTTATCTAATGATAACCAAAATCTGCAAGGGATAGCTAACCTGATGGATATTTATTGTTGTTGTTGTTTTTCAGTAATTTTTCAGTTGTGTTCAACTCTTCTTGGCAAACCTACTAAAGAGGTTTGATATTTCCTTCTCTAGCTCATTTTGTAGATGTGAAAACTGAGGCAGACACAGTGCAGTGACTTGCCGAGGGTCACACAGCTTGAAAGTGTCTGAGGCCACAATTGAACTCATGAAGCTGAGTCTGGGTCTGGCACTCTGACAACTGTACCACCTAGTTGCCCTGGATAGTATTTATTATTACAAAAGATCTTGACAGGCTAGGACATTGGGTCAAATCTAATAAAAATGAAATGAAACAGGGAAACATATAATGCCTAAAAGTTGGGTTAAAAAATATTGACTTAACAAGTCCGAGGTGAAAGAAGAATGACCAGAAAGTATTTCCTTTGAAGCTCTGGGGTTCTTAGTAGACTGGATTCTCGATACATGTCAACTGTGTGAAGAGACAGCCAAAAGCTAACAGTATAATAGATTGCCTTGAGAGGTGTTGTGTCCAGGACTAGGAAGATTAGACAATCCTGCTACAATCTGCCCCTTGATGTCTCATCTAGAACTCAATCCTGGATACTACATTTTAGGAAGGAAATTGCTGAGCTTGTGAAGAAATCATGCTGAATGAATATCAGTTAAAGGAACTGGGAACATTGATCCTAGGAAAAAAAAGATTTTAGGAGGACATAATAACTGTATTCAAATAACTAAAATGATTCAAACAACTGAAAGGTTGTCATGTGGAAGCAAGATTATATTTATTATCCTGGGCCTTATAAAGTAGAACTAGTAATAATGGGTAGAGGCTGCAAAAAGGCAGATTCAGGCTTGATGTACCTAAGAAACAGTGCCTTTCTTCCATAGGTAGCACATTTCCCAAAATGGAATGAGCTGCCTCAATCGACTGTACAATCCCCTTCTCTTGAGATCTTCAAACCAAGGCTAGCTAATCACTTCTTGGGAATGTTATAGGCTGATTATTGTTCAGATGAGACTTTAATTTGCTGGTCACTGAGGTCTATTATGACCAGGAGATTTTAGGACTCAGTTTCTTAGTCAAAACCTGATAATACCTACTCTGCTGCATGAGGCAATTAGATGACTCAATGCTGGGCCTGGAGTAAGGAAAACCTGAGTTCAAATCTGGCCTCAGACACTTACTAGCTGTGTCACCCTGGACAAGTCATTTAATCCCTGTTCACCTTAATGTGCTACAGAAGAAAATGGCAAACCATTCTAGTATCTTTTCCAAGAAAACATCACGGTCAGTATTGGTGTGCTATGGTTCATGGGAACAAAGAGAGTTGGACATGACTGAATTACTGAACAGCACATCTGCCTCATAAATTTAATGTGAAAATCAGATGAGTAGACTGTAAATTCTTTTAATTCTGTTTTTATTTTTTTTCCATCCAGGAAGCACAATCCCTAGTACATTCATAGTGTTTGCTAAATGAAAGGTTATTAAATTGGGTTGAAATGAAGGCACAGAATCTCAGCTATGGAAGGGACACACCCAGGTGGCACTTAGGCCTTCCATAACATCCCTGATAAGTTGTTATCCAACTTTCATTTGCATATGCGATAGGGAAGGAGCCAACCTCCTCCAAAGGCAGACCTTTAAGAAGATTCTTTCTTATATTAATCAGTCCTATATCTTATACCAGGTAGTCTTAGTTCTGTTAAATTTAATCTCTCTTTCACATACCAAGTCTTCAAATATATGAATATGCAGGTCATAAATAATGTTTAGGTGACACAATAGACAGAATGCTGAGCCTGGAGTCAGGAAGATTCATCTTCATGAGTTCAAATACCATCCTAGACAGTTACTAGTTGTATGGTCTTGGACAAGTCATTTAACCCTGTTTGCTTCAGTTTCCACATCTGTAAAATGAATTGTAGAAGGAAATAGCAAACTACTCTAGTATCTTTGCCAAGAAAACCCCAAATGGGGTCAGGAAGACTTGGATACACCTGAAAAAAGAATGTACAAAATAATATATAGAAAATAATGCTTGGAAACTATAACATGGTCTACAAATGTAGATACAAAAAATACATTTTATTCTTTATGCCCAGACTATGCAGCCTAGATCATGGATATGGCTGAGGATCTGTTATGACGATAGAAGAGAGAGCTGCTTATAATATAACTATGGGGATATTTTCTGGTTGGTATTAATTTGGTTGAAATGTGTTTGAGAAGGAATGAGAAGGAAAAATGTTCCACTCACTTAAGAGAATTTTCCCTCCCTCTTAGAAGGATGGCTAATAAAGTGTATCCTTTGCTATCTACTCTAATATTCTTTCCTCTATCAGTAATAAGAGAGGCACAGGCCTGGGGTAAAGTGAATCCAAATCTTAAAAGCTGTTCACAATAGCATTCTTTTGGGAATCTGCTGGTGCTTGGCTTTACATCAAGTTAAATAATTTACCATCGGTTTGGTAGTTGAACTTGGTGCTGTTTTTGTCCTCTTTGAAGGCATTTGACAACATCACAGAAAACATCATGCTAAAAAGATGTGAGTAAGCACACAACCCTGTTTCACTCCATTGGTGACTGGGAAAGCAGGAGAGTACTGTCCATTATCCAGAACTTGGAAAAGTATGTCATCTTGAAACTGACATACAATATTGATGAACTTCTCTGGGCAATCAAATTTTGCCATAATTTTTCACAAGCCCTCATGACTGATGGTATTAAGGACCTTGGTCAGATCCTATCACATTGTGAAAAAAAATCTGATACCTATATATTCTGCTCAAATCACCCAAGTTGGATAGCCTTCTCTTATTTTCTGTTTATTTTCAGTTCCAGATTCTCTCTTCATTCATTCTTTTGTCCTATCCACTGAGAAGGCAAGAAATATGTTACCCATCATACATATGAAATCATACCAAACATATTTACATGTCAGCCATGTTATAAGGTGGGGATGGGGAGGGGAAGAAAAAGAAAAAAATATGTATTTCAATCTGTACTTAGTCCATTAGTCCTTCATCTGGATGTAAACAGTATTTTTCATCACCAGTCCTTTGGAATTGCCATGGGTCATTGTATGATCAATTGCTAAATTTTTCATAGTTCCTTTCCCTTGTAATATTGCCATTGCTATGTAGATTGCTCTCCTAATTCTGCTCACTTCACTTTGGATCAGTTTATATGTCTTCTCAGGTTTTTCTGAAACCACCCCCTTTCTAATTTGTAACAGGATAATAGTATACCATCAATTCATACACCCATAACTTGTTTAGCCATTCCCCACTGATAGATATCACTTCAGTTTCTATTTCTTTTCCACCACAAAAGGGGGCCTTTTCCTTTTTTCTTTCATCTTTTTGGAGTATAGATCTAGTGGTTGTATGGCTGAGTCAAAGAATATCTACAATTTGCCATAGTTGCCAATTGTTCTCCAAAATGGTTGGACTAGTTCACAGCATTACCTGTTTTCCTACTTCCCCTCTAATATTTGGTATTTTCTTTTTCTGTCATCTTAGCCAATCTGATGGGTGTGAGGTCCTCAGAGTTGTTTTAATTTGCATTTCTCTAATTATTAGTAATTTAGAGCATTTTTCATATGACTATTGATAGCTTAGATTTCTTCTTCTGAAGAATGGTTCTTATTTTTACAAATTTGACTCAGTTCCCTACGCGTTGGAGAAAGGAGAACTTTATAAAGGAAACTTACTACAAAGTCCTTACCTGACCCAGGTTCCTGCTTCTAATTGTGACTGCATTAGTTTTATTTAAACAAAAACTTTTAATTTCTTATAATCAAAATTATTCATTTTTACCTCTCTTGAACCTCTCCATCTTGGTCATGAACTCTTCCCTTATTCATAGGTATGAGAGATATTTTTTTTCCTGTGCTCACCGAATTTGCTTATGATATTGTCCTTTATATCTAAATCATGTACCCATTTGAGCATATCTTGGTTTATTCTGTGAGATGTTGGTCTGTTTTGTTTTTGTCAGACTGCTTTTTAGTCTTTCTAGCAGTTTTTGTCAAATACTGATGTCTTGTCCCAATAGCTAAGATCTTTGTGTTTATCAAACATTAGGTTAATGCTCATTTGCTTCTGTATATTGTGTACCTAATCTATTCTATTGACCAACCACTCTATTTCTTATTCAGTCGTTAGGTAGCCTTCTCATAAGAAGGAATTCAAAGTCAGCCAGTTTAACTGATTTTAGATTTCAACTATTTGTAATTTTTACCTTTTCCAGAGCTAACTTTAGGAAACAAAACCTGATATAAGATGAGATTCCAATGTATTTTCTCTAGTAGTATAGATCCTACCTCATCCATGCCTGTCATGCTATTCTTCTCTTACCTAAGTCTTCCCATAAGTTTCACCATGGGGAGTTTATCCAATGTGGGGAGCACCTTCCTTGCTTTCATTTTGTATCTTAAAGATATAGTGATCCAAACTGTTGTTCTTTGGTTATTCCTTTCTCTCATGTTGTGTCCAGCTGATGTTCTTTTTTCAGACACATATTTCTTAGATGACACCCTTTATTCAGGTTCTCTTTAACAATTTTCTATGTTGTGTTATGACACATAATTACCTTACCATCACTACCATGTACATTTCCATTTCTTTCTAGCTGAAAATAATTTTCAGTCCAATGGAGATCATAGTATTCTCTAACTCACACCTATACAACATTATTGATATAATCTTGGTATTTTATGCTTCTTTTTTAGAGGGAGAAGTTTGAAGACATTCAAATAATTCTCCAGTTTCCCAAGACCAAATCAGTTAATCAGGGCCAGGTACCAAACCAAGTACTTTGCTAACTCATTGTTCATTTTCAGTGTCTGCTAAAGATTCACACCTAAACATATACGTGCACATGCATGCATGCGCATACACACATATACTGCACATAAGTGTGGACACGTGTGTATGTATTTACGTTTATATGACCCCCAAGAATTTAGTGAGTCGGGAGATGCCGTGGTCATAGTCAATAATTAAGAAAATCACTTTGTCAGGACTGACTAAAGTCAAGAGAGAGGAGGCAAAGAAACCAATGAGGAGACTATTGCAATAACTTAACAAAAAGGTTAAAAAAAGAATTTTATATGATAATTTTATTATATATTTAAAAGAAATAAACTATACAGAATAGATTTGTAATTTCATGTCCAATCATTTTGTCTTATTCTACTTTGTTATGGAAATGCTTGTTTTATTTCATAAATTAAAAATAAAATAAAATAAAATAAAACTAATAAAGCTCTATAGAATGAAAATTTAAAAAAAAAGAAGTGATGAGGGCCCAAACCAAGGTGAAAGCTGTAGAGTGGAGAACAGGTTGGATTCAATACATTTTATGGCAAGATTTGACAACTGATTGATTGTGTGGGATGAAGGACAGGGAGAAGTCAAAGATTATATCGAGAAGTTCCTTAAGTAACCAGCGGGAGGCTTATTAGAGTTAATAGCAGGCTGAATATTCTAAAGAGGAAGAAATATGGAGGACTTTTCAATTTTTTGAATATCAACAAGATGCATTGCTATATTTCTGGAATAACATATACTTAGCTTAGGGGCCTGCATTCATTAATTTAGGGGCCTCCTTCCAGCCCTTTTTTCCAGTTTGGGGTGAAAAGATCCTTCTGGGATATTTATAATCCCAAATGTACAGAAGTATGCTTCTACAACTGAGATGAAAAAAATAAAAGTGAAATCCCTATTCCCATTCCTTTCCCCTGCATTTTGAGTCAGCCAGTTTGTAAATGAGGAGCTTATTCTGGGGGGAAAGCAAAGCAAAACAGAGAAATCAGGATTACTTCGGGCCCATAATCTTTTTCTACATTCATTTTTTAAACTTACTTTCTACCCCTAAGTTAGAAGTTTGTAATGCCTGAATTAACCTTATTTCATCTGTGGGTTTTGGCTGTATCAGGCGGGAAGGGTTCCAAAACTTGAAGAGGAAGGATGTCTCAGACACATTTTTAGAGGGGCAGACCTGTGGGGCCCCAGGCTGAGGTGGGCTGTTAGGTCATTTCCAAGTAGAGCTGGAGGGAACAGCCAAGTGAACCATGGACCTGCTCAGCCTCACCCAGGGTAGTAGAAGAGAAGCAACAAGATGTCAGGGAGGAGTAAAACACTGTGCTCAGGCCTTATTCCTCTATGTCTGAGTCTCCTCTCTTCTTTATTCAAATCACTCCTTAGCTCCTACTTGATGAATACTATTTTTCCAGACTAGGTGGATGAGAGAAAAATCTTCATTTCTGTTAAGCTGGCATCTATCACAAAGGTCATTTTAAAAAGTTAATTCATGTAGCCTAGTCTAGGAGAGAAGGTTTGTCTGGAGCATCAGGAAGACCTGGTCTTAAGTCCCACTTCTGACACATACAGGCTGTGTGACTCTGGTCAAATCACTTCACCTCCCTCTGCCCCAGCCGACTAATTCTCTGTGACTATAGGTTTATAGATCTGCCTTGGTAGATGGAGTTTCATCATCCATATACCGGTGAATCACAGCTCCAGACTCTCTCCCTCATGTCCAAACCCTCCCCACACCCAAAAAAAGGTTTTGCATTGCCAGAGATTGATTCAAATCTTCATAAGGTCATTCTCTAAATTGTTATTGCATATCAAGTAAGTAAGACAATTTGGAGCTAAGGTCTAGAAAAAATGCCCTAGGTATATTGAGATCTGTGGGAGATAGTATATGAGTTGAAATTATCCCAACTCCAAACCTAACACTCTAGTCACTATATTATATCAACTCTATAAATGTTTGAGGATTATTTAAGCAGAAACTTAAAAAAAATTAAAATGCAGAGATAGGCAAAAATGTGAATACTGGTTCAAGATATTTCAGTTTAAAATTCTAACTATGATGCATTAAAAGAGAGTAGTGTGTGTATGTCAGAGGCCAGGCCATATACAAAGTTACAGGGAACTGTGGGATTTAATGTTTAAAGGAGTAAACTTTACACTAGATGGTGAGCTTCCCAATGAGAAGATCCTTGTCTTATCTAAACTGGGTATCTTCTTAGGTCTATTAGAGTGCTGGATACAGAATAGGCTGTTAATACGTGTTCAGTAGAATTGAAACTGTTTTCAAATTCAGAGTTAAAGAGAGCAGTGGCTACATCAGAAAATCTTGTAATCCAAAGCAAAGAGAATTGTATTGGCAAATGTAGGGCATATGTGGCTATGCTTTTTCCTTTGGCTTCCAGGTATAAAAGGAAAGGGATGGAAACATGAGCACTTGGAGACCTGATTAGGTGTCACATTGGGCCCAAGCAGCTAGAGATACCAAGCAGATGCCAAGACCTAGGAGAGCCAGGAAATGACTTAATAATAATAACAACTGATATTTATATAGTTCATTAAAGTTTGTCAAGCACTCTACATACATTATTTCATCTGGGCCTCATAACAGCCCTGAGAGGTAGGGATCACAGGTAGAACATGCCCATCTCAAACTGTCTGAGTCTTTTGCAGGGCACCAGTGCCTACAAGCACTATGAGGGTCCCACCCTATTTTTTTTTTGGAGGGCAGCTGGGGTTAAGTGACTTGCCCAAGGTCACACGGCTAGTTTTTTTGTGTTCAGTGTCTGAGGCCGGATTTGAACTCAGGTACTCCTGACTCCAGGGCCAGTGCTCTATTCACTGCGCCACCTAGCCGCCCCAGGTCCCGCCCTATTAACCCCACTGCCATTTCAGCCAGCGAGACTGCAGACTCTTCTCTGCAGGCTTTCTCTCCTCTTTGACATCTTGCTTGACATCTGCTTATCTCCTAGATATCAAGCAGATGCTTGACATCTGCTTATCTCTTAGAAGGGCCATATTCTGTCCCACTGTCACTGTTTAACCCTTTCCCCTCCTTCCAGGAACTGCAGAAAGACCCACCTTCCCTTCTCTACCAGGATCCTTCTTTCCCTGCCCCTCTTCTGCCTCTTCTCAGGGGTTGTGCTGCAACAAGAGAGCCCCACTTGTCTTCTGAGGTTATCCAGCATGGGGCAGTAGGACTACAGGGGAGACTGTAGTCTGTAGACTCTGTCATTACCACTTACTTCCCATTAACTCTAGTAGGTTGTCAAGCCTCCAGCAACCAAGACTTGACCTTTCTTCCAGCTCTTCCCCCTCCTCCCAATCACTCAGTTTTGCCTTAACAACACTAGAATTCATAGTTAAAACTGAACTTATGTCATCTTGGGCAAATATCTTAAAATCCTCCTACTTATTTCCTAAATCAAGGTATTCAGAAGCAATTCAGAATAGTTGGCTGCAAAAACAAAAACCCACCATCAACAACAACCTTGACATTACTGTACAACTCTAGGCTCTCTCATCTCCTCCTTTAGCTCTACCCATACTAGCCTCCATTTCCACTGTGTGCCCTGAAATTCTTTGTCTATCATTGACAAAGTTTATTTTCTCTTAAGTCTCTTCCTGCCATACTCATCATCTTCTTGCTCTCCCAGAAACCTGCTTTGCCTAGCAGAAGAGACTTCAAATCCCTGAGCTTCTTTTCCAGTACTAGATGTACCTTCCCTCATCCCCATTTCCTTCTCCATCTACTATCCACATTCACTAGGAAATACTCTTTGCCATAACCCAGCATCTTTTGATATTTTGAGGCAATCACCATCCATCTATATGACTCTTTCCACATCTACTAGTCCCCCATTTTTTCCATGCCTGTGGATCAGTTTTCTTCTCATGCACAACACCTTCCCTCAAACCTGGGAACTTCAATATGTATGTGAACGTCTCCTGAAATACCCTATTAATCAACTCCCCCAACTCCCAACTTCATCCCACCCCAACCGTAGACAAAAATGTTCATCACATCACTTTATCCTAATTTCACATACATTTCACAAGCATACCTCATTTTATTGGGCTTTCCAGCTATTATGGTTTTTCACAAATTGAAGGTTTATGGCAACCTTGCATTCATCCACACCATTTTTCTAATAGCACGTGTTCACACTTCAGTAATTCTAAAAATACCTCAACCTTTTCCATTATTATTATATCTGCTATAGTGGTCTGACATCACTGATCTTTGATGTTATTATTATAATTGTTTTGGGACACCACAAGCCCTGTCCATATAAGGGAGAGGACGTAATTGATAAATGTTTTGTGTGCTCTAATTGCTCCACCTCCCAGCTGATCTGGTCTCTCCCTCTCTTGGGGCTTTCCTATTCTCCTGAGATACAACAGATATTGAAATTAGATCAATTAATAATCTTACAATGGCTTCTAAGTGTTCAAATGAAAGGAAGAGTCAACCAGTGTGGCAAACTTCATTGTAGTCTTATTTTAAGAAATTGCCACAGCCACCCCCACCTTTAGCAACCACAGCCCTGATCAGTTAACAACCATCAACAGTGAACCTTCCCAAGCAAACAGTTTATAACTTGCCAAAGACTCAGATGATGTAGCATTTTGTAGCAATAAAATATTTTTAATTTAGGTACATACATTTGTTAGATATAATACTGTTGCATACTTAATAGACTACAGGAAAGTATAAATATAGCTTTTATATGTACTGGGAAATAAAAAAATTCATGTGACTAGTTTTATTGTGCCACTTTATTGTGGTGGTCTGGAACCCACCTGCAATATCTCTGTATATTGTCTAAGTATTCTACTTCCATTATGCAGAATTCTTAAATTCCTCTCTGATCCTAATTCATATCCTTTCTCCTTTCTTTAGGCTTTATTCAGCTTAATGTGTCCTTAATGAGACCTCCATTCATTGACGCCTACAATATTCACTGCATTTTCACTGTCTACACTTTCCTCTCTTTTAAGTTATGACCTCAGAATTGACCATTTCAACTGTGCACAGTGTTCTACTCCTGAATCCCTGGTGCCTTTTTTTCCTGTTTCCAGTCAAGCCTTGTTAACCTATGTTAACCCAGTATGGTTTCTATTCCTGTGCTGCTGAGTGATGTTGAATAAAGTCCTACAACTTTGCAGACTGAATCCATCATGAATTTTTATCAGTCAGTTTCAACCAGTCCCTCTTACTATAAGGAAATCCTTATATTCTTCTTCCCTGATGAATTTTCTTACACTGCCTTTGGCCACTGTTCCAATTTTCTTCTCTCCTCAAGCTTCTTATATTATCTTCCTTACTCCCTCTCAGTAAATTAGATGACAAAACAGAGACTTCTCTCCTAGTCTACATCTTGTTGCTCTCTCACAGAATTTGTTCTGAGAGACAAATGAATTAGTCATGGCCACATTTTTATTTCTCTCTCAAGCTGGACACATGCATTGCATGGGAGTTACAGTGCAGAAGTAGCTCAATTTGGGATCTGGGGTACCCAGGTTATATACCTTTTTGACAGGGGCTAATATTACCCTGCCATCATTCTACCTCCTGACAGAGGGAATACCTGTTCTGTCAGACCACCCTCCAACCAGACCACTCTCATTCTTGGCTATCTAGGCAGAAGAATCTGTCTCCAACCAACTTTGGGTGGAGCAGAATTTTGATTAAATCAATTCAGGCTCTGATTGGGGTTTGACCAGTATATGACTCAATGCAATCTCATTATCAATAACTGCCTGGTGAAGAACTTTAGAAAAGGGGGCTTTGGAGTGGAGCTTTGAGTCTCCAAGATACTAAGAAAAATCATTTTTCACATTCCTCCACTGATTCTAATGAGAAACATAGCCTTCTCAATGAATCACTAACTGATATGGTTGGCACTTCATCAAGGGACTTTGGGACTTATGACAGGTAACATATGGGAGGAGGGAAAGGGGAGAAATTGATTGACACATTGACAAATCAAAAGGGAACAGTTCCCTTAGTAAGTAAATAGACTTTACAGATACAGAGATGAAAAGGGAAATAGTAAACAATGAATAAAATTGTCCCTTTAAGGCTCAAAAAGTCTCATCTCATACAGCTGTCTGTTGTTCAGGACATCATCTGATGTTTTCTGGTCAGTGTAGTTTAAACAGTCTCCGGCAGACTGTTCTTCTCTCTTTTGAAATTAAGAAACTTTTATTAAGTGCCTACTATGTGCCAGACACTGTGCTAAGCACTATGGATAAAAAAGAGGGAAAAGACTGTCCCTGTTTGTTTGGGGTTTTTTTGCAACTAGATTTTCCATTCTTTAAAAAAAATTATTTTTAGCTTTCAACTTCTCCAAGATTTTGAGTTCCAAATTTTCTCCCATCTCTCCCCTCCTGCCACCCCAAAACAGCATGCAGTCTGATTACTCCTTCCCTCAATCTGACCTCCCTTCTATCACCACCCTCTTCTCTTATCTCCTTACCCTTCTATTTTCCTGTAGGTCAAGATAAGATTTCTATACTCAATTGTCTGTATATCTTATTTCTCAGTTACATGTAGAAACAATTTTTAACATTTGTTTTTTAAAATTTTGAGTTCCACATTGTCTCCCTTCCTCCCTCCCTACCTACCCTCATTGAGAAGGCAAGCAATTTGATATAGGTTATACATGTGTAGTCATGCTAAACACTTATATAATGGTCACGTTGTGAAAGACTAACTATATTTTCCCTCCATTCTCCCCCACCTCATTTATTCTAATCTCTCTTTTGACCCTGGCCCTCTTCATAAGTGTTTGTTTCTGATTACCCCCTTCCCCATCTGTTCTCCTTTCTATCATCTCCCCCCATCTCCCGCTTATATACTATTACCTGTTACTTTTCTGTAATATAGATTTCCATACCCAATTGAATGTGTAAGTTATTTCTTTCTTAAAGCCAAATCTGGTGACAGTAAGGTTCACTCATTCCCTCTCACCTTCCCCTTCTTCCCTTCTACTGTAAAAGCTTTTTCTTCCCTCTTTTAAGTAAAATAATTTATCCCATTCTACTTCTTCCTTTCTTCCTCTCCCAGTATATTACTCTTGCCCCTTAATTTTATTTTTTAGGTATCATGCCTTCTTATTCAACTTACCCTGTGCCTTCTACACACACACACACACACACACACACACACACACGTGTGTGTATGTATTCTATATGTATGTATATATGTATATTTCCTCTAGCCACTCTAATATTGGTAAAGGACTCATGAGTTACAAATATCATCTTTCATTGTGTAAATATAAACAGTTCAACTGTAATAAGTCTCTTATGATCTCTCTTTCCTTTTTACCTTTTCACGGTTCTCTTGAGTGTTCTATTTGAAAGTTAAATTTTCTATTTACTCTGATCTTTTCATCAAGAATGCTCAAAAGTCCTTTATTTTGTTGAATGTCCATTTTTTCCCCTAAAGGATTATGCTCAGTTCTTGGTTTTAATTCTAGCTCCTTTGACCTATGGAATATCATATTACAAACCTTAATGTAGAAGCTGCTAAATCTTATGTATCCTGATTGTGCTTTCACAATACTTGAATTGTTTCTTTCTGACTGCTTGCAATATTTTCTTCTTGACCCTCCACACATAAAGCAGAATCCTACTTTGTCATTTGGCTCTAATATTCCTAGGAATTTTCCTTTTGGGATCTCATTCAGGAGGTGATCAGTGGACTCCATCAATTTCCACTTTACCCTCTTTTTCCAGAGCATCAGTGCAGTTTTCCTTGATTATTTTTTGAAAGATAATGTACAGGCTCTTTTTTGAATCATGGCTTTTAGGTAGTCCAATAATTTTCACATTATATTTCCTGGATCTATTTTCCAGGTCTGTTGTTTTTCCAATGAGATATTTCACATTGTCTTCTGTTTTTTCATTCTTTTGGTTTTGTTTTATAATTTCTTGATTTCTCATAGAATCATTAGCTTCCATTTTCTCCATTATAATTTTTAAGGAATTATTTTCTTCAGTGAGTTTTTGAACTTCCTTTTCTATTTAGGCAATTCTGTTTTCTTTTTAAGCATTCTTCTCCTCATTGGCTTTTTGGACTTCTTTTGCCATTTGGCCTAGTCTGTTTTTAAGTTGTTACTTTGCTTCATTTTTTTTGAGTCTCCTTTAGCAAGCTGTAGACTCATTTTCCATGATTTTCTTGCATTGTTCTCATTTCACCTCCCAATTTTTCTTCTACTTCTCTGATTTCATGTTCAAAATCTTTTTGGATCTCTTCTATGATCTGTTACTAATTCATATTATTCTTGGAAGCTTTGGATATAGGAGATTTGACTATGTCATTTTCTTCTAGTTGTATGTTTCGATCTTTTTCACCAAAGTAAGATTCTATAGTCTGAGGTTTTTTTCTGCTATTTGTTTATTTTCCCAGTCAATTACTTGACAATTTAACTTTTTATTAAGGTAGGGTTCTGCTTCCAGTGTGTGTGTGTGGGAGGGTGTACTGTCTTAAGCTTCAGAAGTTTTGTGCAGCTATTTTCAGAGATACTTCTAGAGACCCGTAAATTTTCAGTTCTTCCAAAGTGGTATGATCAAAGTAGAAGTGTATATTCCTCTCCTGGCCTGTGCTCTGGTCTGTGAGTGACCAGAAGTACTCTTTTCTGCCTTGGAACTGTGAGGAGGATTTCCTCTCCATTGTCACCACAAACTACCATGCCAGTGCTCCTCCTCACCCCGAGGCTGCCACCCAGGACAGTGACCCAGATCCAAGCACAAGCAAAGCAAGAGAATCCTGCCATAGTGCCACCAAAGGATCCCTGCAATCCACCTCTGATCAGTGACTTCATCCTCCCACTCTCTGTGGACTGAGAGCTCAGGAAATAGCTGCTACAGCTGCCCAGGGGCTAAGGCTGGACCACACTCCTCTCTCACCCAGGTCTGACAGACCTTTCCTACTGACCTTCTAAGTTGTCTTTAGCATTTGTGGGTTGGGAACTCTGGAAACTGCTACAGATGCCAGTGATTCCATACCCTGAGCCTGGTATGCCTACATGACCTATTCTAGACTGAGCTCCTCTCTCAGCCCAGAACAATAGACCTTTCCTGTTGACTTTCCAGGTTGTCTTGGGCTAGAAATTTATTTCACTCTGTCATTTTGTGGGTTCTGCAGCTCTAGAATTTGTTTAGAGCCATTTTTACAGGTGTTTGGAAGGGTTTGGGGGAGAGCTCAAGTGAGACCTTGCCCTTTTGGGTGCCCCTGACCAGACTATTCTCTTTTAAGATTCCCTATAGAGATCCTTTCTTGTGTTCACTCTCCTACAAGACTGATCTTAGCACAATTCTAAATTACCTTGCCAATAGCCAGGTTAAATAATGAAAGTTAACTCAACCATTATGACTCTATTAATATAAAACCAAAAATTTGGACCTTGACCAATTTTCATTTTGCTATATCTAAGAAAACTCAAATTAAAAAAAAGAAAAGGAAAAATTAGAACCTAGTATTTATACTTTGCATTAATTCATTATTAATTTCCCCACCAGAAAGATGAGATGCCACTAAAGAATTAATAACAGACTCTAATACATACATAATACATCAAGTGATCAATTTTAGAAACAGTACATATCAAGTAATAAAACAATTCCAACTCCTAGCCAAGTTGAACTAAATAACCCTTAATTAAAGTGGGTGCTTCTTTTAAGGCATTTACAAGACAAACCACAAGTTATTCTTCTTTTAAAATTAACTAATTATAACAGAACTGAGACAAGTATGATATTAATTAAGTAACAGAATAATATTCTAGTTTCACAAGTCCTTGACCTAATTATTCCTATATCATTATGAGGAAAATAAAGGACCCTGACTCATACAGGAAGATATCCTAGTAGCAGATGTCAAGGCTAAATACTTAATTAGTTAGTTGTTTGGGCTGAAATTCACTCAGTCTTATGCTTGCATCTTACCGTAATAACCTCAGATGCTCTAATATCAATTGACTATTTAATAGATTTAATATTGTGCTTTCAAACCTTTTGATTATAAAAGACTTCCATAAAAGAATAGGGATATAACTATGTTAAGGGAACAATGTTTCCTAAATTCATGTCAATTCCAGGCAGAAGTTATGTAGATAGCCAATTGCATTGAACCATGCTTAAAGTCTGCCAGATGGGATATTCATATAGGGGAAATTGAGTCAGGAGAATTCTACCTCATCTCATGTGGAATAGTCATTCTCCCAACTTTTCCCATGAGAACACTCTTTGCAGTTCATAGACTCTACAGGGCTGTTCACTAGCTCAATAGCATTCCTTGATAACCATTCCTGCAATCAGACTCAGAATAATGTCAGTTAACAGTCCCATAAGGTCTTGAATAGCAAGTTTCAATAATCAGAGTTTCAGATTTGTGACTACACTCTCACATTGGTTGGGAGCATCTTTAAGGTGAGTGTTAAATAGTTTGTAAACATTCCTACACATGCACTAGTTCCTGATTGAATAATAAACATAAGTAAAATCAAATTTCCCATTAAGACAACACAAGATAGTTCATAAATTATCGCTGTTCATAGATTTGCATCTCTGCCTCTCAAACTTATTTACCCTTCTCTAACCATTCTCAATCTGAAAGAATGAATTACTTCAGGAATTGAATCTTAGACATATGACAAGTTCAAAAACAATTAAACTCTTGTTTAGGCCGTAGAATGAATTCAGATCCACACAACAAGATCTTCCCACTTATCGCTCATTACAGTAATCTAGAGGCTTTAGTATTAATCACTAACCTTAGATCTCTGGTGCTGCTTCTATTGAAGTGCTGATTCTGACTCTGTTTCTCTGAAAGCACCCATTTAAGGTCAGTCCAAGGACACAAGAAACTTAGAAGGAATGAATGAGACTCCAGTGAAACTCAAAATTTATGGTAGGTTTGGACATAATTGTCATTAATATAAAATTTTATCCTGATGTTACTATAACAAACTAAATTCTACAAATAACTTAATTTTTAACACTCTTAATATTCATAAATGAGAGTCAAATAATTTTACCTGAAACTTCTCTTTTAAAATATAGACAAAGCTTGGAAGTTTATGATTTGTTAAATTACAGTATTTCAAAATACTACAACAAAGGGACGGATAGAAGGACCTAACAGCTTCCTAACCTGTTCTTTTCTTTCTGACAGTACATTTCTTAATATAACAACATCTAGATTAAAAGAGAAATTGCTTCTCTAACAACATACGTGATGCAGCTGTTTCCCAAATTGCACAATATAAGTAAATTTAGAAACATAACAATATCACAAACAATTATCATGTATTTAAACTTGAAACAAAACCAATCAATTACCAATCAAGTGACCTTAGTAGGCCACCTGTGCTTCCGAATTCCTTTACATAGAAAATTATTGATCTCATCACCATTGGCATACTATTCATATGCAAAAACTTCAAGTTACCAACTATGAAACATTTTTTTTTGCTTTTTTTTGGAGGGCAGTTGGAGTTAAAGGACTTGCCCAAGGTCATATGGCTAGTTTTTTGTGTTAAGTGTCTGAGGCCGAATTTGAACTCAGGTCCTCCTGACTCCAGGGTTAGTGCTCTATTCACTGCACCACCTAGCTGCCCCCAAGTATGAAACATTTAACATTTAATTAAACGGTTAATATTCATATTATATTTGTCCTATGCCAAGCAATGTGATCCTTACAACGTCCCTGGGAAGTGGGTTGCGTTATTATCTCCATACAGAGCAGTAAACTGAGGTAAATACATCTTCCTCAAGGCTATACAATTAGTAAATTTCTTAATTCCAAATAACAACATCATTTCGTGCTTAATCCTGATAAGAAGAGCACTCTCAGATGTTCTTATTCCTTCAGGAAAGACTTTGACTTTAATCAAATCAAATCTGGATTAATAATTGCTACTGGTAAACATTTTAATTTTTTTTAAAGTCTAATACTCTTGCCCCTTAAAAGGAAATGTTATCCATAAATTCACATATTCCCTTAAAAAGACATGTGGTGACAATTCCCAGCTCTGAACATTTTTTCTGCTACTTCCTTAGAGCTGCCCTAAGCATTCCAGCTCCCCGTTCCCATTCTCCTGGGAATTTCAGACTGTATATACGAAGAAATGCATATAAAGTTTTACAAATGGTTTGAAATCATCAGATCATCAGACCAGCTAAAATGCACTAGAATTTGACTTGCTGGGTATTCTGACTGGGTATTCTGAAACCTGGCAATAACATTTCTAGGAGTTTTCTTTTGGGGGATCTTTTTCAAGAGGCAATCAGTGAATTCTTTCAAGTTCTATTTTGCCCTCTGATTTTAAAATATCAGGGCAATTTTCTTTGAGGATTTCCAGCCAAAATACAATTCCACCCAATTAATTGACTGGCCAACATGAGCGAAAGGAAACAAAATAAGAACAACAATAAAACTCTAGAATCCTTTTTTGTGTACAAAAAGGATCAAAGCATGGAATGGGAGAAAGACGACACAGTCAGAACTCCCAAACCAAGAGGTTTGGCCCAGCCAAAAAGACTCAAGTAAACTGCATTAATGCTGCCAGGGTGTTCCTCCATAAAGGGGCTCAGATTCAATCTAATACAGTCTGCGTCAGATTGTTCTGGTCTGTTTTTCAATACAAGTATCACACATGCTCTGGTTCTTTAATAGTCTACCCATTGGGGATGGAGCCAAGATGGTGGCATAGAACCAGAGAAGTTCCGAGGCTCCCACACAGCCACCCTCAATACCCATAAAATTACGACTCTAAACAAATTTTAGGGCTCTCAAACTCACAAAAATACAGAGAACACATCTCTCGCTGAAGGCAGCCCGGCAGCAGGGGCTCATCACGGTGGGCTAGGAGCTGAGGCCAGCCCAGGCCGAAAACAAAACCTCAGCCAGGCGCCAGGGAAGTCAGGAGGAGCCGAGCCTCCCAAGCTGCAGCTTGAGTCTACATCAGAGAAGATCTACAGCACCTGAAGCAATCTTCACATCTAGCAAGACAGGGTTAGAGGTCAGTGAAAGTGGAACTTTCAAGCTGAATTTGGGAGAGGAAAAGCAGTCCAGCCAATCTGCCCCCAGGGCAAGGAAGCAGTGGGGGAAGGGCAGGAATGTCTGTAACCAAAGGCTGCCCCCACTGGGCTGCTTCAGAGCTCCTGGTCTGCGGACCCGCAGGAGGGCTGAGTCGATTGCTCAGGGATAAGTGCTCTTGCATTGAGCGGCCTGGATCCTGATCGTGGTCTTGGGTGGTTGTCCTGGGGTGCACTTTCAGCACATCAAAGCTGGTGGGGGCAGCAACACCCCCATAATATCTCTGGCATCTGGGAAAACCCCAGCCTTTTGGAACAGAGCTTTCCCCCCTGGAAGCAGAGTTCCAAAAAGCAAAAAAACCAGCCAATTAATTGACTGGCCAACATGAGTGAAAGGAAACAAAATAAGAACAATAAAACTCTAGAATCCTTTTTTGTGTACAAAAAGGATCAAAGCATGGAATGGGAGAAAGACAACACAGTCAGAACTCCCAAATCAAATGTTTCCAAGACACTTGAAGAATGCCTAGAATCTATAGATCAACTGAAAAAGGACTTTGAAAAACAAATGAGAGAAGTGGAAGAAAAATTGGAAAGAGAAATGAAAATAATGTGAGGAAATCATGAAAAGAGAGTCAACAATCTGACTGAAGAAAACAACGCTTTAAAATAAAGATTAACTCAAATGGCAAAAGAGGCCCAGAAAGCCAATGAGGAGAAGAATGCCTTAAAAAGTCGAATTTCCCAGATGGAAAAAGAATCTCAAAAGCATTCTGAAGAGAACAATTCCTTCAGAATTGGGTGGAGCAAGTGGAAGCTAATGACTTTATGAGAAACCAAGATACTCTTAAACAGTTACAAAGAAATGAAAAAATAGAAAGCAATGTGAAATATCTCCTTGAAAAAACCACTGACTTGGAAAATAGATCCAGGAGAGACAATCTGAAAATTATTGATTTACCTGAAACCCATGACCAGAAAAAGAACTTGGAAAGCATCCTTC
>CM053601.1:92370058-92391119 GCA_028646575.1 Pseudocheirus occidentalis
AGAATTCACTGATCACCTCTTGAAAAAGATCCTCAAAAGAAAACTCCTAGAAATGTTATTGCCAGGTTTCAGAATACCCAGTTAAAGGAGAAAATATTACAGGCTGCCAAGAGAAAACCATTTGAATACTGAGGAAGCACTATCAGGATAACACAGGATCTGGCAGCTTCTACACTGAGGGATCGTAGGGCCTGGAATATGATATTTCAAAGATCAAAGGAGCTGGGATTAAAACCAAGAATCAACTACCCAGCAAACTTGAGTATAATGTTCCAGGGGAAAATATGGTCATTCAATGAGGTAGAGGACTTTCAAACATTCTTGCTGAAAAAACAAGAACTGAACAAAAAATTTGACAACCAAACACAAGAAGCCTGAGAAGGTAAACATGGGAAAGAAATCATAAGGAAGTTGTCAAATTTGGATTATTTACATGCCAATATGGAAAAACGATAATAGTAACTTATGAAACTTTTCTTAGCATGAGGATAGGTGAAGGGAATACAAACGTATATATATGTATACTTACACATAGGGGCTCTGAAGCAGTCTGGTGGGGGCTGCCGCTGGTTCCAGCAGTTCCCTTCCCCCACTGCTTACTTGCCCTGGCGGCAGATTGACCGAGCTGCTTTAGCACCCCCAAATTAATTTTCAAAGTTTCATTTCCATTAACTGTCTCTGAAGGGGGCGTTGGAAGATCCCGTCAGCAGGTGCTTTAGATTTTCTTTGAAGTAGACTCAAGCTGCGGCTTGGGAGGCTCACTCCTCCTGGCCACCCTGGGGCCTGGCCTGGTCCTGGCTGAGGTTTTAGGCTGGGCTGGTCTCTGCTCCTGTGTGAGCTGCCCCTCTCCAGTCCCCGTTCCTCATGCCTTGGCAGATGTGGAAGTGCTGGAGGCTATACAACCTCTGAAGACTGGCTGCGGCACAGCTCGGCTCAGCTCAGCCAGGCTCCTTCCCACCACCCCGGGTCTTGCCAAGGTCTCGGCTTCAGGCTGTTCTAGCCTCCGCTCCCGGCTGTCATGATGAGCCCCTGCTGCCGAGCTGCCTTCACCGAGAGATGTGTTCTCTGTATTTTTGTGAGTCTGAGAGTCCTAGAGTTTGTCTGGGCTCATAATTTTATGGGTGTGTAGGGTGGTAGTGTGGGAGCTGCAGGACCTTGATGCTTCTATGCCCCCATCTTCCAGACTCTATACTTTGCTCCAATGTTTCTGTGTTGGTACCTTCTTCTCATCCTACTCCCAGGCCTTTCCATCTCCCTTTTGTGAATTATTGTCCTCATCAAAATGTAAGCTCCTTGAGGGTAGGCACTTCCTCCTCTCTCAACCTGCTTGCATTTGTATTCTCAGTGCTCAGCACATACTAAATGCTTAGTAGATGTTTGTTGACTTGTTGACTTGACTGTACCTCTTCTGTCTAAAAAGACTTCTTAGCCTATTGCCTTCATTTCCTAGGCTCTAATTCCCTACTCTGCTCCTTTGTAATCTGACCTTTAACCTCACCAACTAACTTAAAGTTCTCTCTCCAAACCAAATCTCCAGTTGCTAAACCTGATGTGGTTTTCTTCTCAGTTCTCATCTTTTCTTTTTTTCCCTTAATTTCAGTGCAAGTTCTGATGCTGTCAGACACTTCCTCCCAGATCTCCTGCCTTTCCCTTGGCTTTCATTGTACTGGTCTCTCTTCAGGTTTTATCATCTAGACTTTATTTCTGCCCTTCTAACGGCTCCTCAGTCTCCTTTGCCAGATCATCGTCTATGCCCTTCCCCTTAACTCTGGAGGTTTCCAATGTTCTGACATGAGACTTCTCTCACCATACCCTTCAAGGAAAATAATATTTTTTATTGATATACTTTGCTTTTATATCATTTCTATTTCCCCTGTATCTCTCCACTTTCCTCCTCCCAAAGAGCCATCCTTTATAATAAAGCATTTTTTTAAATAAAAAAAGGAAAAGGAAACAATATGCAAGTTCAATCAGTATACTTCTACACCTCCATCTTGGCTCTGCCCCCGTTCAATCAATGTACTGAAAAAAACAATCTGAAGTTATATGCAATATTCCATAGTTGTAGACTCCTCCTCCAACTCCTTGCCACTGGAAAGGAATGTGAAGAGGTGATTTCAATAGCTCTTCTTTAGAGTCAAGTTTGTTCTTCACAGATTCACAATACTCATCTTTGATTATTTGGTGGTATTTATTCTTTCTATGTGCACTGTTGTAATCATTGTATGCATTGTTTGTCTGGCTGTATTCATTTCACTTTTTATTGGTTCATGTTCTGTGGGGTATGGGGACTCCAAAAATGCCCTACCCAAAAAGAAATTAAAAGTCAGAGGTATCTTGAGGAAAGAACAGGAAGTTTTTTTTTCAGTTTTTGTGAGAAGAGGGAATCCTTTCCACCGGTACGGAACAGCAGACTGAGGCATGTTACAGAAGACGGAACAAGAATTTATACTCTAACAAAGTGAAAGCCCCTACCACTGCTGTCCCTTCTCCCATTGGCTGGGAGGCAGTTTGAGAGTTACAGTTTGAGAGCACAATCTCCAATGATAAGGAACAAGGAAAAAGGGGTAAGCCAATCTAAATGTACCTATCCTTCATGCAGTCTCAGATGCTTTTGTCCATAACCTGTTTGTAAAATCTCACTTGTGTTTAGGTACCTATGTATGTAACATCAGTTTGCAACAAGCCCATGCAATTAAATTGTAAAAGTCACACTTTCCCTTACCCCTGCCATAAAGGCATTAACTTTGCCTCTCCCCTTCCCCCTGCCTAAAAGTCTTTACCCTGAGCTAGCAAGTCTGCTTAGAAACAAGCCTTCAATAGTATTCTATAAACAAACCCTTAGAGAAATGCATAGCCCCTTTGTTCTAAGTGGCCAGCTGCACCCAAAAGGTTTGAACAACATTACCAGACAGATAACTCAATAACTCATGGTACCTCATGAATCCTTAATCAGTCTAGTTCCCAGACTTGGAAACAAACAAGCCTGTCCTCCCAACAGCCATATTGAACATATCTCATTTATCCTTAACCAAAAGTAACCTAGTGATGTTTCAAGCAAAACAACCACACCTCTGGATAGCCCCCCTTAGGGAGATTTCCCAGTGAATTATGGGCAATTCACCTGCACAGTTGATATAAAAAGTGCATGTCCCTTTAAGCACTGACCACTCCTAAACTCCTCCCAAACTCCTCCCTAACTCCACCTTTGCCCACCTAGTTAGCATAATTAGCCTTTGACTAACAGTTTTATGGTTATAAAACCTGCAACTCAAGCCCCAGCTCTTTGCAGGCTATTCTTCACCGTTTTCTGCCCGCTGCAGAGTGAAAACTTTATAAATCTACCGTAGATCCCTGCACTTTGCAGATCCCCCTATTTCTCCTGCCTGCTACTAAGTAAGCATAACAATAAACTTTGAAACTTTGCCAAAAGACAGCTTGGGTCTTGATGAAATTCTTTCCAAACAAGAACCCACTCGGGATCATATGATATCCCTCAGACACCCACCTCTCCCAACACCTCTTCATCCTTATTTCGCCAACATCAAAGTGAAGAAGGGGGAAGGGCTCTAAGAGATTTCTAAAATTCCTGAAGGGTTTAAGGCTGATTGACAGCAAGGGAAGGGGGTAAGGGTCCTAGGTTGTGTAATTTCTTAGGAAACCCAGGACTCAGGTCTGTCCAGTCTTACAAAAGTCTATTTCTGGTTTCAAGATAGTCCCCCTCCCTTCTCATTCTGAGGAGTCTTCACAGAGGGTGCAGAGAGAGAGTGTACCTTACTCAATATAAATTAATTTAAGTCTCTGTATTCATCATGTTTATTTCTTATAGCAACCATTACCTTCTTTTTAAAGTAATCTCATTCCTCCCATGGATTCAATTATTCTCACAATGCAGATAGCTCTCAAGTCTATATGATAAGCCCTTCTCTCTTTCCTGAGCTCCTGCCCTACAGCAGGTCTGCTGCCTGGATATTTCTACCTGGATTATTTCTACCTCAGAAACACCTTGAAATCAATGTATCCAAAATAGGCTCATTATCTTCTCCTTAAACTCACCCTTATTCCCAAATATCAGGGGCCAACTGGTCAGATAGTCACTCAGGTTTGCAGCCTTGGAGTCAGCCTTGATACTTCACTCTCCTTCTTCCCACAAAGGCAATCGTTTACCACATCTTGTTAATTATTCTTCCACAGTATTCTATGCATCCATTCCCATTAGTTTGTTAAGGAAATGTGCAAAGAAAAATATAGTTCAGGTGCTTAGATTCCAGTATACCTTTGCCATATATATTCTCTTGCAGGGAAGTCAGGCCCTCTAGGTCTGAGCAGTCTCCTGGTGCTGCAATTTTTCCACTCACAGTTCTCTTTTTTCCTATTGTTTTTCAATTAACAAAAATCTATTTCTCTCTTCCTCCCCTCCCCCAAGGGGAGAAAAAAGGTAAACAACCTTTCTTAACAAATGTGTAGAGCCAAGCAAAACAAATTCCTGTTTTGGTCAAATCTCAAAAATAACTTTCTTATTCTGCATCCCTAGTGAGTAGCATACTTCTTCATCAGCCCTATGGAATCATGCTTGGTCATTGCATTGATCAGAGTTTTTAAATCTCTCAAAGTCTTTGCAATGTTGTTACTGTATAAATTATTCTGGTTTAGCTCACTTTACTCTTATTCAGTTCATAGAATTCTTTTCAGGTTTCACTGAAACCATTCCTTTCTTCTGATACAATAATGTTTCATTGCATTCATATATACAATATTTTTTTTTATTTTAATGCTTGAAAATCCCTAAACAGGTATCTAGGAAGAGATGAAATTGTTAAGACCTTGTCTGACAACTTAGAACCCATCAGAAACAAGGAAAACTAGCAAAATATCATTGACATGTATCAGAGGTATGACCTTTGCTATATAATATAAGGGAAAACCTGGGAAGTCATCTTGTTAGAGAGTCATATAGACTGAAGCAAGACATGTTCTTCCTAAAAATGCATGGGAAAAAAGCACCTGCTACTGCCTTTGATCACAAATGATACTCTATTATTCTACATATAGCTGCTAAAGTAGTATTCCTAAAACAAGTCTGCCCATGTCACCTCCCATCTTAAACTATAACAGCTCCTAGAATTAGTTCCAAAATCAAACACTAACATTTCTATCTGAAATTTTAAAATTCTCTTAATCTGACTCCAATATGCCTTTCCAGGGTTAATTATATATTACTATTTATATACTCTCTGGTCTAACCAAACTGACCTTTCTTTTTTCATAAGATAGTATGATAATAATAATAATAATGAACAACTACACATGAAACTGCAAGTCTGTTATGTACAACCTGAAATTCCTTTAAAATATACAATAAATTCATCATGTGAAATTTTTTCCCATTTTTCTTCCCTCTTCCCCCATACTACAGATGACTACCACTAGACACAAATTAAATATATATATATATATAATTATTCTATATATTATACACATATATATATGGTCTATGTATACACTATACTTCTATTTATCAATTCTTTCTCTGGATACATAGTTGGATATTTATAATAGGCATAATGAATTATACGCTTGAAGTTATTCTTAAAACAATCTGACCTTCTGGCCCAGGGGATATAGTATTAGGCCTGGAACCAGAGAGACCTAAGTTTAAAGCTTTCTTCAGATACTTACTAGCTGTGTGATCTTGGGTGAGTCAATTAATCTCTGCATGCCTCAGTTTCCTCAATTAGTAAATGGGGATAACAATAATACCTAATAATAATCCCAGGGTTGTTGTAAGTATCAAATGAGATAATATTTGTGAAGCACTTCGCATATGCCTAGCACAGAATAGATGCTGTACAAATATTAGCTATTATTATTAGTTTATAAACAAAATTCCATCTCTGATCTTTCTACCTTTGCACTATCTGTCATGCCTAGAATCCACACTCATCTAAGCTGCACCTTTAAAAATCCTTAGCTTCCTTCAAAGCCCAGTCAGAATAATACCGCCTAAATAAACCCCTCTCCCTAGCTTTCTTAACTGCAAATTTGCTTGTTCTCTACTTCTCTGGGGGTAACACAGCAGTAAATTTTGGTGACAAAGCTGCAAACTGGAATCAAGAGAGCAAATGCCACACAAGGTTGAGAAGGAAAGAAAAGAATTGGAGTGAACCAGATCCAGGAAATCTTTGGATGGCAAGATAGTCAAGATAGATCCCTAGGGGTCTGAAGCCATGGAGCAGATGGGCAAAGCAGCAGGTCAGAACCATACAAGGAATCTTGAGCCAAGAAAACCCAGAGGCCAGAGGTCTAGAGAAGGCTGCAGGTCAATAAGTAGGTGAGCAGTTAGGAGTTCAAGAAGCAATAGATGCCAAAGGGTACAGGATGATAGAAATACAGAAACAAAGATTTGGAGCTAGAATAAACCATAGCCATTAAATTGGTATTTTATGAAATTAGGGCATGCTCAGTTCTTTGTGTATTTGCCAGGAAAGACCACAACTGGCAACAGGAAATGGGGTGGCAATCACTCTTTAATTAGGTACCAAGAGTGTGGTGACAAAAAAAGCACCTAAAGCACAGAGAGAAGCACAAAAGGAGTACAGAGGCAGATGGCATGGGGACCAGGGACAGAGTGGTAAAGTACTGTGAGGAAGAGGGTAAGGGTATGAGTCACATGACTGAGGCTTGGAGTTAGGAGCACTGAAGGAGCATGGACTGGTCTGGTCCCACTCCCAGTCTTTGCCCCTGCTAATTACAGTGTCTTACATGAGTTATGAACATGGTCCAAAAGGATGAACACCAGCTTTGGATTTAGAAGACGTGAGGTCAAATTCTGACTCTGCCATTTAGTGTCCCTATGATGTCACTTCTCAAGTCATTATGGACCTTACTGTCTTTACCTATGAAATAAGGGGTTTGCAATAAACAGCTTTTAAGACTCCTTTCAGCTCTCAAAATCATCTATGATCCTGAGAAAAACACCCAATCCCAGAAAAGGATCAATCCAGGGCCTCTAGGTAGGAGCAAATACCATCTTATTTTCCTAAAGATGTGCAAATAAGTTTATTTTGAGTGTTGTGTGTGGGGGGTGAAAGATAACAACAGATCCTTGTATGTAAGTTGATTAATTATTTTGGTTTAGAGGTCCCTGTCTTTCAGGTCCTGCTGAGCTAGAGCAAAGAAAAATCATGTTCAGAATACTAAAGCAGAACACTAAATTAGATGACAATATTGCTGAAAATTTCAAAGCAAAATGTAAAAATAAATTTTTTGTAATGAGGCAGTCAACCAATGGGTGATCATGCCTAAAGTACCACTGTAATATTTCTGTGGGTTTGCATCAAGCCAAGAACAGTTCAAGGCAATGGAATTTTCCACCGGGTTTTATCAACATATGAAAAATACCTCAACTAAAGTTCAACTCTGATGCCTTGTCTTAGAGTCAAATTGACCCTGAGTTTTTGAAAGCTATGGCAAGTTGAGAATATTCTGCGGGTATTCTTCTAAACTGGGAAAGTTTCAGTCATGGTTCCAGTGATGGAGAGGATGCTTCTGATCTAATGACAAGCCTGACTAGTTTCAGAGAAATTCATCCCCCAAAGGGTTTGTCACCAGGAGTGACAAATTTGGGAAAGCCAGAAGCCTATAAATTTATCAAAACTCCAGCTCAGTCATGGAGGGGTTTGTAATCTATACCAGTGAGGGATTACTGACAAATAAAGTCATGGCTTCTGGAAATTGACAATATTAGGCAGCTAAATCAAGTATTTTAGTCTTTCCTTGACCTTTCCACATACAGAGTGTTGGGGGAGGGTGTGAATTATCTGACTTTGTAGTTAATATTGACCAAATTAAATGGATAATTACGAAAACTCCATTTCATTTAGTGCTTTTTTTACTTAGTGTTATTATTGGACCAGCCCTGTGATCCCATTGGCATATCCCATTGCCCTCTCCCAAAGTCAATCAGTTCTCTCTCTGCAGTTTGAAGTTTTTGAGAGTTGCTGTATTGATATAACCAAATATGAACTTTTTTATATGTATATAGTAATTCAAGAGAGGCATCTCAGAGAAAGAGAAAGGAAAGGACAGGAATAAGCAAGGGGAAAGAACTTGTCATAATGAATAGGGACTTAGATGCAGAGTCAGGAGACAATTCAAATCCCATCACCACTTTCTAGTTGTATGATTGTGGGCAAGTCATTTAAATTCTCTAAGATTCACATTCTGTCTCATAAACAACGTGGCCAATCTGTATGATACTTGTAATATCTATATTTCAGGGTTCTTATGAGGAAAGGGCTTTGCAAACTTCAAATGACTATATAAACTGCTTTGAGTGCTGCATTATCTCACTTGTTCCTCATCTTCAACCATACTTTAGCGATATATCAGTTGTTGTTGAATTGTTTCAGTAGTGTCCAACTCTTTGGGACCCCAGTTGGGGCTTTCTTGGCAAAGATACTGGAGTGGTTTACCATTTTCTTCTCCAGCTCATTTTACAGATGAGAAAACTGAGGCACAGAGAGTTAATTCACTTGCCCAGGGTCACATAGCTAGTAAATGTATGAGGCCAGATTTGAACTCATGAAGATGAGTCTTCCTGACTCTAGGCCTAGTACTCCATCCACTGTGCCATCTAGCTGCCCAGGAATATTTCATTTTTTTTATAGATGACACTGAGGCTTGCACATGGTCACACAATTAGCAAGTGTCAGAAGTGGAAAAGAAGCTATTTTTTTCTTGACTCAATCTTATGGTTGAAGTTCCCAATCTAGCATTTTTAGAATATGGGGCCTCCTTTTCTTTACTGGCTGACATGCCTCCTCCCTCCCTCAGTGTGCTCCTTCCTCACATTTACCTCCTGGCTTCCCTTAGACTTAGTTCAAATCCTACACTAGGATCTTATTTATGAGATTACCTCCCATTCATACTGTATATATCTTGTGTGTACATAGCTGTTTTCTTGTTGCCACTCCCAAAAGAATGTGAACTCTTTGAGGGTAGAAGCTGGTTTTCACTTTTGCCTATATCCCACCTACACAACCTGGGGCCCTGGACCATGTAGGGCCCAAGGCTTGTGGTACATCAAAGGACTTAAGGAGGGCCTGAGGAAAACATCCTTTACATGTAGAGGAAATCCTTTGGTGTGCTGCAAATGGTCTGGGGGCCCTGAGAGGCCCACTGGCCACAGGTTGTACAGGCCTGGTCTATATCTCCAGGGCACAGCTTAGAGCACAGTACCTGGCACTTAGTAAGCACTTTATAAATGCTTGTTGGTAGAGGGGCTTGTTGCCAGGGATCTTTGATATACCTGCCTTCCCACACTTAACTTTTAGCCCAGTTTAGCTGACAAAGCTGCTCTGAAAAAACCAAAACACACTGCAAGTCTCAAAATGCTTTATAAATTGAAGGTATTATTATTATTATCAATAAGAACAAACATTCAACTGACTTTTTTGAGTCAGTGAAGCATACTAGAGTATGCATACTATTTATGCAGTGAAGCATAGAGAGCCAGCTTGGAAGTCAGGCAGACATGGGATAAAACTCTCCTCTAACATGTACTGGCTGTCAGACCCAGTATAAATTAACTTCTCAGGGCCCCCAGACAACTCTAAGACTGTAAGTTCAAGGGTGTCCAATAGAGAGAAAGTCCTTGGAAAATTTAAGTAATGGTGGTCTACTTTTACATGGGGCAGAAGAAGGGATGTCATGAAGAAGGTATCACTTAAGTTATGCCATAAAAAAAGATGGACACCCACGAATGGAGATATAGGGGAGTGCATTCTAGGCATAGGGGATGGATTGAGCAAAAGCACGGAACTAGAAGAGGGAAAGACAGGAATAGGAAATGTAGTAAGAAATGAGACTGGATGAGTAGATTAGAGCTGGACCATGAAAATGTTCCTTTAATGTAAGGATTAATGTATTATATTCAATTAAGTAGGGCATTGAATGGGGAACCAATGAAAGTTTATAAGTAGAGTAACAGAAATAAGTAATAAATAAGTATATTACTTGGGCACTGATTTGGACTACAGATGTGGAGGAACTAGAGGCAAGGATATATAAGTTAATCAATCAACCAGCAAGCATTTATTAAGTACCTGCTATGTTCCAGATTGTATGTGCTAGGTTCTGGGAATACAAGGAATGAAATAATCTTCACTCTTAAGGAGTTTATATTCTATCTAGTGAGAGAACATGTACTTAAACCATAGACTAAATATATACAAAACAAAAACACAAGATAATGAAATATAAGGCATTTGAGGGATGACATCAAGTGCGGGGATTGAGGAAGTTCTACTTCATGTAGAAGATAATAATATGTACTTCATGTACATGTATATGTAGAAGATATTAATAAAATACTGCTACCACCACCACCACCACTACCACTACTACTAAGTAACACTTAGATAGCACTTACCAGGTGTCAGGTACTGCACTAAGAACTTTACATATATTATCTCATTTGATCCTCCCAACAACCATGGGGGATAGGTGCTATTATGATCCCCATTTTATAGTTGGGGGAACTTCAACAGATAGAGGTTAAGCTATTTGTCCAATATCACATGGGGCAGGTAGGTGGATACACTATTGAACCTGGAGTTGAAAACTCATTTCCCTGAGTTCAAATCCAATCTCAGAGATTTATTAGCTATGCAATCCTGGGCAAGTCACTTAACCCTGTTTGCCTCAGTTTCCCCAAATGTAAAATGAACTGGAGAAGGAAATGGCAAAACACTCCAGTATTTTTACCAAGAAAAGAAGGGTCAGATACAACTGAACAACAACAACAAATAACCAGGGTCATATAGTTATTAAATGTCAAAGTTTGGTTATGAACTCAATTCTTTCACTCTAGAACCAGCATTCTATTTATCATTATACCTTGTTGCCTTTTGGAAAATATAGTTAAAACTAAGAAGGACGATAGGCAGATCCTGGAAGCAACTACCCCTGTGATACTATTCACACAGATATGAGTAAAACCATGAAAGAGTAGTGTCAGGGACAGAAAGAGGGAATAGTAAACTGTGTTAAATACTATAGCAAGGTAAAGGAGAATGAGTATGGAATAAGAAGGCTAATGGATTTACTAACAAGGAGGTCATTGGGAACCTTGGAGAGAGCTATTTCTATAGAGTACTTGGGTTAAAATAAAGGTTGGAAGAGGTTGAAGAATGAGTGATTGGAGGCAAAATGAAGTTTTTAGGGATTTGGAGAGAAAGAATGAATGAACGAAAAAACACAGCACTGGGGATACAAGTAGAAAAAGTTAGAAAGAGCCTGTTCTCAAGGAGCTCACATTCTAATGAGTGAAATAGCACATAAAAGGGAAGCATGGAAAGAGTCAGAAATCCCAAAGGTTCACTTATGGGACAGATGATAAGCCCAAAGGTCCTTAACTTAAATAGTTAAGATAGGACCAGAAGACTCTAGGAGCATTCGAAGGAGTATAAATAGTAAGACCTGGAGGATCTTGGAAGGCAGTTGGTAAGGCCCAGTATAATATAACTGGGGTTATGGTTATAGTGTATAGTATTTTATAACATATTACATAGTGCTTTGTGATTTGCAAAGCACTTTATGTGTTGTCTCATTTGAATCTCACAACAAAACTGGGGGTTAAACATTATTATTGTTACCATTTTACAGATAAGAAAATTGAGCCTGGGAGAAATTAAGTGACCTTCCTAGGTTCATATGGCTAATAAGTATCTGAGGCAGGATTTGAATTCATGTCTTCCTGAGTCTTAGTCCAATGCTATCATCTCCTATACCACTTAGTTGTCTGGTAATACTCCAGCTCATCAGAAAGAATGGAATTGTTGACTTCTATCTCATTAAAACCCTATGAGTAGTCAAAACGCTCAAGAAGTAAAAGGCATTGAGAATCTTCAGGGGAGGCATTCTTCTTACTCAGTCAACTTCAAGTGAATTCTGAGATAGCCTAGGACAGGGAAGAAGGAATGGAGCATAGGGTTATTGGATTGGGAGGAGGGAGCAAACTAGAACTTAATAAGGTGGCAGGCAAGATCAAGGGAATGATTTTTATTTTTAAGTATGTTTGCTGAGTATGTGTGCATCCTAAAGGGAAAGAGATCATAGAAGCAGGGAATCTGAAGGTGCTTGAGAAAGGATGATAGATTGAGCAAAGTCATGAAAAAGTTAGGCAGTGGGAGTAATTCAATTCAGTTTAACATTCTTACAATGTGCCAGGCACTCCCTTTGGTAGGTTCTAGAGATACAAAGATGAAAATGAAACAATCTCAGCCCTCAAGTATTTGCATTATACTGGAGGGAGGCAGTGGGTACATGAATAAACTGTGCAGATAGTACAAAAAGCACCTATAAATGTAACAATATAATTTCAGAGGTTAGAGTACTCTAACACCTTGGTTCAGGGGAGACTGTCAGTAGGAAGTGGCTATGCTAAGCTATGCTTAGAAGCAAGGAAGCTAGAGATTCTAAGAGGGAAGTAGGAAATGCAATTCAGTCATTGAAGATAGCCTATACACATTCACCATATACGTATGTGTGCGCACACACACACACACACACACACAATGGGAGATGGAATCTGTTGCAGGGAGAATATCTCAGTAGACCAGAGAGTGTATGTGGTGTCTATACTATAATATAGTATAATTATATATTATAGTGACCATAATGAAAAGTGCATTAGTTCATAGTGATATGAAACTGGAATGGACTGAGAATCCTTAGCCTTAGAAAGAAGGACCCTTTCTTACTCTGAGACTGAAGGAAACTCATAATTAATGAGGACATTGAGAGGCTTAGGAGCAAGAGAGTAGAGGGGTTGACAGAGCTCTGTCAAACTCTTCTCAGTAGGTAGAGAAGGAAGCTCACTTTCTTTTAGTAAGTTTCTAAGAGTGAGTTGGGTAGGAGATTGAGATGGGAGCTTGAGAAGATCAGAGAAAGTGAGGGACAGAGAATGTGGGTTGTATGACTGAGAGTCAATAAGAGATGAATAAAATGACTGTTACTCATGAGGACATCACTGGCATTAGACACCATGAGTGGGCCCATTCCTTGTGGTACAGTGTCTTTCTTAAAATTGCATTTGGTCCCTTTGGGGTGGATCCAAATTGACTCATGATAGGAGTTACCTAGAGTTGATTAATTTTGGTATTTTTGTTAGTGTCATCATCTTTATTATTATTATTATTCCTTCATTGTCTCAGGCTTCTGATCCCCAAGCTTCCCAACCCCCTTTCTTTGACTCCCCCTGCTGGCTTTAATACAGTGTATTCCAATTTGTTCTAAATTATTGTATGTAATTTTTTTTCTGGTAGTTCCTTTGTGAAATTTCACCTAATTTTTGTAGGGGACTGTATTGTAATGTATTGTAGGGGACTGAAGGAAAAATCAAGGACACACTTAAACATGAACACCAAAGACCCTCACTGCTACACTCATTTGGCTTAGGTGGTTGAATTAATTATTCCTACTTTGACCTAGAGTCCTTCAGTTGCTTGATTGTACTTAGAACCACAATGTGTGTCATTATTTTACTTTTCTAAATTTAACATGTAAAATTAAGAGTTGAATTTTAGTTATCATGGCACCTCTATTAATAAATTAATTTATCATGACATTTATCTTGACCCAAATCACTGCTAATAGAATTTAATAGCCATATAACTCCCAAAAAGTTAAACACCAGTTTTGATTCCCTAATCGTGAGCCCCAATTTACCTCTTGAAACTCACCAGGAAAAGTCATTTCACACAATATAAAATGATAGTAATCGGGGAAATGATAATTTACTTCCAAAAGAAGTATGAGATAATAGCAAAGAATCACTTTCATATCACCTAAAAAAATTCTATTTTCAGCACAACAGAAAAACAACCTGGGAAGTATGACCACTTCTTATTAAACTTTATAATCTCTCTAATATATTGAAAGGGTTTCTTAGTCACTCACTGGAAGTATTATTGGGCCTCTCAGGGTGTGTTAGATTTCTCAAGATGCACTATAGATTCAAGCAGCAAAAAAAGAAAGATTCTACATCTAATGAACCAGGAAGAGAGGCAGTTTCTTGCAAGAGTCTAGAAAAACCATGTATTGTTGTCAATCGGCTAATTTCATTGTATAACTTCATAACTTATTATATTTTCATTATGATTATTTCTATATTCATGAAGTGTATAGATAGAAAATCTTATTTAATCACATAAATGTACCATAAATTGTTGTCACCCTTTGTTAGATTAATTTCTAGATTTTCTTTTTTACTATTGTAAATAAAGCAGCTATTCAATTTTTTTAAGGATACACTATAGATGATGATAGATCATAGCAACTTTGCTCCCACAATTGTCTTTTTTTTTTTTGCTTTGCTTTTTTGGAGGGGGAAGGCAGGGCAATTGGGGTTAAATGACTTGCCCAAGGTCAAATGGCTAAGTAAGTGTTAAGTGTCTGAAGCCGGCTTTAAACTCAGGTTCTACTGACTCTAGGGCTGGTACTCTATTCACTGCGCCACCTAGCGGTCCCCCACAATTGTCTTTAAGTGGCTACACAGCTAGATCTGCCTGACTCAATTTCCAATCACTTCTACTGGAAATTCTAGCCCTACAGTGGGCTGCTTCTGCAGGTAAATAACTAATTGTCTTCATATTCCTGTAGGAGAAGAGATAGGCCAAAGGAAGGGCCCCTAAATCCCTAGTCATTTTTTCTCAACTACCACCCCCTTTCTCTTCCTTTTTCCTCTTCTACTCTGGGTGCTCTCTTTTTCCACTTTCATGTTTTTGCATTTCTTCTGTTTCCTCTTTATAACTTCCTAACTGACTTCATGACCCTTTAAAGATCATACAGAATTTCAGGTATTATTTCCAAAAAGGATAATTCCTAGTCAGGGAAATAGTATAATTCCTTATATCTAGACTCCTAAAGCAGAAAAGTACCAAGTCTAATCCTTTATAGGATCGTAGTACCATCAAATTTCAAAGTTGGAATAAATCTCAGAGGTCATAAAGTCTATCCTTTCTCAGAACATAAGAATCCTCTTGAGAATTTCAGACATATTCAGCCTCTGACTGAACACTTTCAGTGATGGGAATTTAGCCATATAATTAAGCAACTCACTCCACTGCTGTAAATCTCTAGCCTGGAAGTTCAAAACACTATATTGAGTATTACTACAGTTGCTGCTTCTTCTAATTAATAATAGCCATTATTATTCATCATAACAATGAGTAAAAATTCTCCTTCTTACAACTTCAGCCTATCAGTCCTAGTTCAGACTGTTGTAATAACATGGCTCAATATCTTCTCAATCATTTAGAAATACCTATCACATATCTCCTCTTCTCTTGTTTAAACATCACCATGAGCCATTCTTGGTATGACATACTTTCTGGATTCTTCTTCATCCTAGTCACCCAGTTCAGGTACATCTAGTTTATCCCTTAAAATGTGATGCAAAGAATTGAATGCAATACTTTAAGTCTAGTCTGAGCAGCACAGAAACTGTGATCCCAAGATAGTCAGATACATCTATCCACTTACACATATACTAATAGAGTCTAAAAATGCATTAGATTAGTCCAGACCTGCAGGCTCAGAATGAGCCTGTGGACAATGAAAATCCCCACATCTTACATGAATTATTTTCAAGTCAGGTTATCCTCATCTAATTATGGCAATGGTTTGGTCCAGTCATGGTGCAGTAGAAAGAAGCACTGAAAATAGAGTCAAAAGACCTGGGTTTATGTCCAAGTCCCACCATTTTTTACTAATTTTGTGATTCTGGGAGCCTTTTTGCTTCAATTTTCTAATCTGCAAAATTAATATGACAGATAATACAATCTACCTCACAGGTTGATTGAAATGTTCAAACAAGATGTAAATAAATGTGAGGGTGAAAATTCCCCATTCTGAAAAATCAAATCTAGAGTGGCTTCAGTATTCACTAGGCCTAAGTTTAGGTCACTTGATCTTCAGGCAATCTGGGGCTTAAAGCAATGGAGACCCTCCCCCAGAGCCAGCTCAGCAGAAGACAAAACTGCTTTCATTGGACACCCACATGTTTCCGGGTCCTTTGTCTCTGAGGAATTCCTGTGCTTAGGCCGTGGGTCAGCCCCCCTACCAATGGGAGTGAGGGCCAGTTGGGGGCATTGGGTTTACTTTATAACCATGGGCTGGCTTCTACCTGTTGCTCTCTCCCTCCTGCCATGTGGGCAGCAGAGGAAGGGTCCTTTCTCATGAGAAAGAATAAAGACCTTTTCTGACCTTAGATTCAGCTTCTGAACACTTTCATCTCACACAGAGATTTTTTGGAATCCTTTCTGAGGAAGGGGAGGGCTCCTCAGTCTTGACCAACAGGTATAGGGCGTCCCACAGACTCTTTTCAGTGATCTTTTGGTAAGGTGGGGGAGTGACTCCTCTCTATGGAGAATGAGGCCCAAGGGGGTCTGAGACTGAGATCAGAAAATGCCAAAAGGGGGGAACAAAGATTACTGGAAATCATGTAAGTCTGTGCACAGATCCAGGTAAGGAGAGGCATGGGTGATTTGGTGGTGGGTGGAGTCTACTGAGTCCAGCCAGGAGTTGAGAAATTCCTGGACCAAGAAGTTGACTTGGTCAACTGAGTCTGGCTAGGTGTTGGGGTGACCAGGAGACAGTTTTCAGGGGAAACACCGAAGAGCAATCCCTGATAAGGGTCCCTCAGAATTCATGCCTTGGCACCCCAAGTTCTAGACCAAGAGGTTGACCACCTTTCTGGCCAGACCTTGGATCTGGAAGGAAGGGTCTGATGGGCCATGTCACCTGTCTCTGGTAAAAAGGAAATTTTCGGCTTTTACCCACAAGCTGCTAAGTCAATTGGGAAGAAATGTTTCTTTCAAACCCCACCCCCCCCCTTTGGGAGATAAATTTGGCAAAGCTAGTTGAGACTGTGTTTGTTCTGTATTTCTTTTGTTTGTTTATGTGGATATGTGTGAAGTTTGTCTATTCATGAGAAGGAAAATGTTTTACCATTCAGACTGAAAAAGCTTGGAAAGTTTAGAAATCTTCTTTCTCTGCCTAACTAAACTTAGAATGGAGGGAGAGAATTCAGATCTTTAGCAGATAATAGGTAAGTGAAACTTTTTTTTCTGTTTGTCTGAAATGCCTAGGGCAGAGGTGGAGAAGGAGGAGCAAAAGACCTGATTTGTGTTAGTTAGGGTGGGGGGAGCCGGGAGCCACCCCACCACCACCACCACCTTTAGAAGGTTGGAAGATGGTGCTAGTGAATTTTTAGCCTGACTTCAAAACCAGCAAACCAAGTCATGGGAAGTTAGAAGGGATAATGTCTATCTACCATTCAGAATCTATTGGAATTTAGTTTAAAAAGCTCAGAAAATCATTAAATTTCTAAGGCCCCAATTAAGAGAGAAGTTAAAAGGTAGCCACACCCAGTTAAATGTTAATGCAAACCCTTTGTCTACGAAAGGAGATAGACAGGAATGCGTGGTGGGGGCAGGTGAAATAGAGATCATACATATGCCTGTAAAGGCCATGTGTTCACTTAAAAATATTGCTAAAGTTATAAAGTTTTAATTTAATTCCTGTGTAAGGGGGTTTGAAAATGCACTCACCTAAAGTTTTTAGTAGAATATAAGTTTTAAACATTTCTAAATTATGTAATTTGGAAATATTTATTAACTCTCATGTTAAAACAATTTTCTTTTTTTTTAAATGTTTTATTGACTTGTTTGTTTACTTTTAGGTTAAAACAATTTTCTTATTCCTATTCAGAAGCTGTTAAGTTATCTAAGGATATGGCTATGTATGTTAATTTGGATATAGGTGAAACGTGTAATGTTTTATAATCTATATTATTTAAGGAATTTGAATTTAAAGATGAGCATTGAACATGGTAAAGATATTTGTAATAATCACTAGAACCAAAAGAAGCAGTTAGAATGAGTAGCCCAGCATATTGTAAACTGATCTAAAATGTGAGCAGGAATGGGTATGGTGTAACAAAAGCAATTTTTTTTGTTTGTTTGTTCATATGTTGTTCAAAGGAGTAGAAAATGAGGAATGGGACACTCTGACCCGAATGCTGTAATATTTTTTAAATAATTGTAATTCGGGAAATCTGTAAAATTCATTTCCTCATAGTTCCTAGCCAGCCTGTAATTATAATGGGAGTTAAACATCAGATTCTGATAAGAAATAGAAGGCTTAGAAATGGTAGGGAATTACCCTCCCTGACTTGGGAAAAAAAGAAAGAAAGAAGGGGGGGCGTGGAGGAGAAAAGCCTCTACTCATTTTGAAAATGCATTAATGTCATAATGTCATTGTGTTATTATGGTATCTAAATTGCAAAATCCTCATATATTGTAAAAACTGACTATTGTGAGCCAGGAATGGTGTCAGTTTTAATCCGAATTGGGTTAAAACTAAAAGATGGAGAAAAATTGTGTAAAATGTAATGTTATGTTGTTACCTCTACTATTCAGAAAACCAGGTATATATATATATATATCTTTACCTGTAGTTATGAATGATCGTCTGTGCAAGGTGAATTGGAAATGTGTTAAAATACACACACACACACACACATATTTATATTTATATAGAGGGATGTGGTTCAATTTGAAAAATACATTCAGCTGAATTAAGGTATTGGTAATTAATTAGTTTTGAATTTAAAAGTTTAAACATAAGAACATAATAATTGTGTTACTGCTAAACAGTGATATTATATTTTGAAGTATTGTAATTTAAGAAATCATAAAATTTCAAGTTTTTCTTTATTTTAAAAGGAAGTTTCAGGTATCATTTAAGAAATGTATTTGTGAGAAGTAATTATTGGTAATTATGTGAAGAAAAGACCAGTGAAACCTCCTAAGTTTTGTCAGTTATGTGGGAAGGATTTTTATGACTAGAGAATTTAGAAATTGTGTATTAATTAATGATATTAGGATAAATGGTTTTTGAAAAAGGGAAATATTCTTATTAAGAAATGCTTTAAAAGATTTTTTGTTATGATAGAGAACAAACAGATTTGCAGACAAGAAGTCTAGGAGAAACAGACCCCAATATTTGGAGAGTGGTGTTTATGTGTTTAACAAGATGAGGGACACAAGATAAGAAAACTCAGGTAGGGAAACCTGCCCCTTAGTACCTTTTAAGACACAAGATAAATGTCAATGCGTATGGAAGAAAGGAGGCCCATAGAAACCTCATCAATCCCAGGAAAGGGGCAATGAGAAATTTAAAATTTGGAAAGGGGGGGCGGCTAGGTGGCGCAGTGAATAGAGCACCGGCCCTGGAGTCAGGAGTACCTGAGTTCAAATCCGGCCTCAGACACTTAACACACACACACACACACACATGAAAAAAAAAAACCCAGCCGTGTGACCTTGGGCAAGTCACTTAACCCCAACTGCCCTCCAAAAAGCAAAAAAAAAAAAAATTTGGAAAGGGAAAGTTAGTAATTATACAAAGACTTTGTAAGATTTCTGGTCATTTTATTAATTGTGTATAGATTTTGTAATATTCAAACTTACTGTGAATTTTACTTTCAGGTAGATTGCCTAAAGAGTCCTTATCAGATTAAGTAAGGAATTTCTCCACTCCCCCCCAGGAAGGAGGAGGGAAAGGGCAGCAGTTACTTCAGGCTATGTAGGAGCCCCACTGAGTCAGTCTTGAAACTGGCCCTTTAAAGTTGGTATAATTGATTTCTAGTCATTGGTTTTTGGTACCAATTTGGAATATAGAACAGGAATTAATTAAGTATATGAGTCCTGGTAAACCTTTGTGGTATACTGAATGTTGCTTTCATGAAAGTTCAGTGATACCAGGATAAATTCAAACTATTTTTTTAGAGAAAAGAAATACTTTTAGAAAGGATGTTTTGCAGAAGATATTTTGCTATTTTAATCTGAATTTGTGGTTATTGTATGGTTTAAGCAAAAGTTAACATTTGTAATTGAATGTATAAATAAAAGGTTTAGATTCCTGAAGGAAGAATAAACAAACTTGGGAGAAACTTCTTTCAGAATAATATGGGAATAATTAGACCAAGGGAAAACAAGTTTGTGAAACAAAGGTGCAAACACAATGTTGAATCATGATCCCATAAACTAAGGCTGGGATACATTTGAGCTACTATAATAGCTCAGTGTGAGTTTAGGATCTGGGCTATTCAGCCTCAGATCATATTCTTTTTTACATATTAAAGAATTTGTAAATGGGTATTTGGTCTAGTCATCTGCCTGTCACTAGTTATTTGTCTGTATGGAATAGGGTCTTTAAACATTTCAAAATGATGTTAGAATAATTGAGTATTGGTATAACTGATTGAGGGACCTAGCTGTTATTCTATTAATTACTGAAACTAGAACAGAAACATCTTCTATGTGAGGAAAAAAGTTTCAGTGCAAATTTCTTAAATAGAATACTTTTGTATTAATGGAAGAGTCAACTTCATTCAAAGTTTGTTACTATTGTGGAAATAATACATGTTTTCTGTGATTCAAACATGTTTTATTAATAAGCAGCTTATTGATATGCACTGCTTTGGGATTAATTACTTATGGATCCTCCCTTTTTATGATAACTGGAGTCAGTCTCTCCTATAAGTAAATTCATTTGTCTAACTATTGAACTCAAGAGTAGGAAACTTCTATCTGCAAAGTGCTGATAGAGTTAAAAGTTTCTATCTGCAAAGTATTGTTACTTATATTTACATGTATAGCATCTGTTCTTCCTAAAGAACTAGACTCAGAGTGGAGGCTTCTGAGGGAATAATAAGATCAGATAATTCTATATGTCAGATCTATCAGTTTGTGAGGTTTAGCCATTAAACTCTTTGCTTTGTTTAAGCAGAACAGTTATGTTAGTAAAAGAATAATAACTTATGAGCTGTCTTGTTTTATGGTTAAAAATGTAAAGGCTGAATAATGGGTTTGAGAAATTTAGAAGGATAAATAAAGGTTAGATTGGAAATATGGAAGATAGATAAGAAGGTATGGGACAAATGTGGGTTTATTCAAGCCCTGCTGTCTCTGGATGGAGGTACTCGTTTTAA
>CM053601.1:92391619-92407960 GCA_028646575.1 Pseudocheirus occidentalis
ATTTCCTGTTCATATCTTTTGACTGTTAGTCAACTGGGAAATGGCATGTTTTTGTCATAAATATAAATCAGTTTTCTATATATTTGAGAAATGAGACCTTTATTAGTTACACTGACTGTAAAGATTATTTTCCAGCTTTCTGCTTTCCTTCTAATCTTGGTGGCATTGGTTTTGTTTGTACAAATGATTTTCAATTTAATATAGTTGAAATTATCTATTCTACGTTTTGTAATGCTCTCTATCTCTTGCTTGGTCATGAATTCTTCCTCCCCCTCCCTCACCCCATAGATTTGACGGGAATACTCTTTCTTGCTCTTCTAATTTGATTGCTTCTTTGTCTATGGTACCTTTTTAGCAAGATACAGTTTCTTTCCTCATCTTCTTTAATTAGGTCTATTTTTGCTTTTACTTTGTCTAAGATCAGGATTGCTACCTGTTTTTTTTCTTTTAAATTCAGTTGAAGCATAATAGATTCTGCTCTAGCACCTTACCTTCACTCTGTGTGTGACTCTCTGCTTCAAGTGTGTTTCTTGAAAGCAACATATTGTAGGATTCTAGTTTTTGATTCACACTGCTATCCTCTTTTGTTTTATGGGAGAGTTCATCCCATTCACATTCACAGTTATGAGTATTACTTATCTGTTTCCCTCCATCCTATTCTTCCTCCTGTTTGTCCTCTCTCTCCTTTGTCCTCTCTCCTTTCCAACTCCACCAGTGGTATTCTTCTCTCTACCATCTTTCCTGATCTGCCCTTCATTCTGTCAGTCTCTACCTACACCTTTACTTAATCTCCTCCCTTCTTATTTCTATGTTGTGTGAGATATATGTCTATATTAATCTGATTATGTATATTATTCTGTCTTTGAGCCAGTAATGATGACATGAAGGTTCCAGCAATGCCCATCATACCCCCTTTCACATAATAGTTCTTTTTCACCTCTTCATGTGAGATAATTTACCCCATTCTACTTCTCCCTTACTTTTGTACCCATTGTACTTCTTTTTCTTATCCCTTAATTTTTTTATTTCTTTCTTTGAAATTCACCTTATACTCACACCTTGTCTATGTATATTCCTTTTATCTATACTGTTAGTGATGCAATTTTTAAGAGTTACAATTATCTTCTTATCATGTAGGGATATAAACAATTTAGCTCTATTGAATCTCTTATGATTTCTTTCTTCTTCAACACTTTTTTTTAACCTGTTTATGCTTCTTTTGAGTCTTGATATTAGCAGTGAAATTTTTGGTTTAGTTCTGGTCTTCTCTTTATGAAGTCTTGAAATCTTTCTATTTCATTGAATTACCAATTTTTCCATTGGTATATTATGCTTAATTTTGTCAGTTAAGTAATTCTTGATTGTAGTCCTAGCTCCTTTGCTTTCTGGAATATCATGTTTTGTGACTTCTGATCCTTTAATGTTGCAGCTGCCAAGTTCTCTGTGATCTTGACTGTGATTCCCTGATATTTGAATTGTTTCCTTTTGGCTACTTGTAGTATTTTATCCTTGATGATAGCTCCGAAATTTAACAATAGTATTATTTGGAGTTTTTACTTTGGGATCTCTTTCACGAGATGATTGGTGGATTCTTTCCATTTCTATTTTGCCTCTTGTTCCAGGTATCAAGGCAGATTTCCTGGATAATTTCTTGAAAGATGGTGCCCAGGTAGTCCTTTTGATTATGGCTTCCAGGTTGTCCAGTGATTCTGATATTGTCTATTCTGCATATTTTTCCAGATGGGTTAATTTTCCCTTGAAGTAGTTTACATTTCTTTCCATTTTTTCATTCTTTTGAATTTGTTTGATTGATTCATAATATCTTATAGAGTCATTAGCTTTCACTTGATCAATTCTAACTTTTAAGGTGATGTTTTCCTTAATTATCTTGTACTTTCTTTTTCATTTGTTCAGTTGTAATCTTTAAGGAGTTGTTTTCTTCAGGGGATTTTTGCATCTCCTTTTCCATTTGATCAGTTCTACTTTTTAAGCAGTTTCCCAAACTTGAAAATTTGAAACTCAAGGGATTGCAGAACTGAATCTTGTAAACTAAAGGTAAACAAACAAATCAATATTTAAGTCCATATTTATTACTACTTCCATAAAGAAGATGATTTCTTCCATTGAAAGAACAGATTGAGGGCAGCCTTTTAACACCCGGGAAGGTGCTGCGTATATATACATATACATACATACATATATATATATATAAATGGAAGTCAATAACTGAAAAAAGGAGAAAATAATAAATAGCCCATTTATCTCAACATACTTCTAACAGCACTTTTTTGTAGTAGCAAAGAACTAAAAAGAAAGTTGATGGCTATTGGTTGTAGAAGTCTAAACAAGTATGGTACATATTGTGCCATAAGAAGCAATGAATATGATGAATACAGAGAAGCATGGAATGCCATAGACCGAGAGGTAGAACAGAACCCCCCCAAAAAAACACAATAGACATACAAATGATGTAAATGGAAAGGACAAAATAATTAACCGTTTTGAAATTATGACCAAGTTTGACCCAAAAGAAGATTTATGAGGATGTGGGTATGTTATAAATAATGTCAGATTTTATGCTGTGTTGAATAGTTTTAATGAACTGTCCCTTTGCCCCCTGTTCATTCATTCATTCATTCATTCATTCATTCATCTATTTACTCTTATTATTAGTTCTTTTAGAGGGGAAGAAATAGGAATATATCAGGAAAGTTAGTGGATGTAAAAATGAAAGACACCAATCAATACAAATCTGGAACCATTACAGCCAATACTTTATACAACCTTATAATATGGTTATTTGGGGTTTATTAAAAGGAAAGAAGGAGGTATATTCTAATGCTAGGATCCACCACCAGCTCAATTCACTCTCTGAGCTGCTTTACTTCCTAGCCACCAACCTTCCTACCCTGAAGTGCTTCTATCCTGAGGCTTTCTCCTGATAAGTGAGTCCCTTATCCAGATCCTCATTTCATGAAGGGCCTTAGCCAAATTCCCTTTATTTCCAGCTCTACTGATTTCCTAGATTTTTTTTTCAGCAGTATCATTACCCATTCCCTCTTCTGCTTTCCAGCTCACCTTCATTTATGTGTTGTTTCCCCCTGTTAAAATATAAGGTGTTGGACTATCTTGTTTACTTCTATTTCCATACCCAGCACTTAGTACAATACCTGGCACATAGTAAAGCATTTAATAAATGGTTTAATCTGCATTATTAAAATTTTCTCCCTCACTTTAAGTCTAGGAAATCAACAAAACAATAAATCAAGCCTTGATTTGTAGCTTTTTCCAAATTCCAATGTGTAAATGCCCATGCTGAAAATCAAATAATAGGTTCTCATGAGCAGGAATGAGCTGGTGCCACATTTCTGCATCTAATGCATTATTATAATAGTTATATGATAATCTATTGTACAATACATTATATATTATATATATTATATAATAGATTATCATATACACATTATAATGCAATTGTTATAATATAATTAATATAATATGCTTATATTGGCAGTAGCTTACAATATAGCACAAACCCCTTGTAAGCAGGGAATGTTTCACTGTTGTCTTTGTAACTTGTGCTGAATACAATTCCTGGCATATATGGAACATTTAATTAATACCTATTGAGTGGTTTGTTTTTTTGATTGATTCATACACTCTTTTGATTGATTTTGCCAAACTGACCTTTTGGTCACTTCTCACTCTATCTTTCACACTTTTTTCTTTGTACAGACTATCCTCCACTGCATCCCCCCCCCCCCCATGCCTGAAACACACTCCTTCCTTACTTGTGCTTCATAGAATCCCTGGCTTCCTTTAAAGTTCATTTCACTGGACCTTGCTACATAAGACCTTTCCTGAGTAGTGAATATCCTGTTGAAAATACCTAGCATTTAATTCATGTATGTTTTTAACCTAATAGTGGTAGTAGTAATAGGTATGGAAGCAGTAGCAATAGTAGTGGCAGTGGTAGTTGTACCAGTAGTCGTAATAATAACAGTAACGGCAGTAGTAGCTGCGGCAGTAGTGATGGCAGTGGTGATGTTGATAGTAGTACCAGTAGTTGTGATCATAGTAGGAATGTTTGCTAGCAATCATACAGTACTTTAACGTTTACAAAGCACTTTACAAATATTATTTCCTTTATCCTCATGACAACTCTGGGAGATTGGTGCTTTTATTATCCCTATTTTGCAGATGAGGAAACTGAGGCAAACAAAAAGCTACATAATTTATCCAGGGTTATTCAGTTGGGAAGTTTCTGAAGAAGGGTTTGAATTCAAGTCTTCCTGACTCCAAGTCACTGACTCTTACTACCTTGTCATACTTTTCATATCATAGATTTAGGGCTGAAGGGGATTTTGGAGGCCATTTAACTAAACACTTTTCATTATATTGATAAAGAAAACAAGAGCACGGGAAGTGGAGTGATTTGCTCAAGGTCAGAAGTGGGATTTGAACCCAGATCTTCTGACTCTGGAGCCAGTGTTCTTTCCGTTATATTGTACATGTGATTGACTATAAAAAATTCTTTGGCAGGGAAGTTGGTTCAATTTTCCTCTTTGTACCTCCAGTACTTAGCGTAGTATCTGGCACTCAGTAAGGACCTAATAAATGTTTGTTGATTAATTCATATTTACCTGTTTTGTTTTTTATTTGACCTGTTTTGTTGCCATTCATTACTGTCCAAATTTCATTATTATAGTCGCTGTGTATATGTGATTCTTTTTTTGCCTCTGTTTTCTATATTATGTGTTATAAAACTCATTTATTTTAATCATTCATATCCAACATTTTGCAATACAATAGTATATATTTACACGCATGCAGCAAAATTTGTTTAGCCATTCCCTCATCATTGGAACCACAACTTGTTTTTGTTGTTGTTGTTACCAGTACTTACACTATGAATATTTTTGTACAAATGCATTATTTTCTGTCAATAATGTTTATAAGGCATAAAGCTAATAGTGGAAGTGCTGAGAAAAAGAGTATAAACAATTTTAACCCTTCTTACATAATTCAAAATGGTTTTTAAAACTATCATATCAATTCACACCTCAATAAGTGATGAATTACTCTGCATACAATTCTTCTTTCCTAAAATATACTATTTATTTTTTTCTTCAGTTGCTTTCAGTCATATTTGACTCTTTAGTGACACCATTTGAAGTTTTCTTGGCAAAGATACCAGAATGGTCTGCCATTTCCTTCTCCCTGGAGGAGATATGGGCATGTTTGTAGATGGTAGGAAAGGAACCAGTATATATGGAGAAACTGAAAATAAATTAAATGACAGAGGTGACAATCTGCTAGGGAAGATGAAATGGAATGGGATTACTTTTGCATGTAGAAAGTTTTGCCTTGGCAAAGAGAAGGGCCATCTCTCTTCATGTGAAACAGAGATGAAAAAGATTAAAAGGCATCCAAGTGGGGGTGAAATGATAAGTAGAGAAGAGGAATCTGTTAGCCAATAGTCTTGTCTTTTTCAGTGAAATAAGAAGTAAAGTTCTCAATTGAGAGAGTGTGGGGTGGGACATTATAGGAGATTTGAAGAGGGATGAAAAGATTTGGAAAAGCTGCTGTGATCAGTGGGATAAAGAGTTAATTAGGATGATGTAAACAAGAAAACAAATAAAAATTTTATATTTAAAAAAGAGTTAATTAGGGAGGTGTAAAAGACTTACTTTGCCATAGTGAGGCCCCAGTTGAGATGATGTAATAAGTTTGTAGTGGACAAAGCCAACATGGTTTGATGATTTCTTCCATTATCATTCAGCAGAATGTGAGTAGCAGTGATGGCAACAGAGAATAGGAGTAATCCAAGTCTGAGGCTTGTAAGGGGAAAATCAGTGATAAGATCAGGGAGCAAAGGATTTGAGATACAAGGACAGGATAGAGTTGAACTGTATCAATAAAGGATCAGAATAGGGAAGAAAGGAGAGTGTAGTCAGAAGAGGGGGTGATATACTGGGAAAGAACTAAGTGGCCAAGGGAATAGAGACCGTGGTGATGATAAGAACAGGGTCTGGGATTTAGATAATAATGTTGATACTATAAGCAAACTGGGAGAGCAAGGAATAGTTTATCTGTCAGATTTATAGAGAATGGAAAAATTAATGACCAACCAAGAAGAAAACATTATGAAATGCAAAATAGTTAATTTTGATTACATTAAATTGAAATTTTTTTGCACAAAGCCAATGCAACAGAGATTAGAAGGGAAGCAGAAATCTGGGAAGCAATTTTTACAACTAGTGTCTCTGATAAAGGCCTCATTTCTAAAATACAGAGAGAAATGAGTCAAATTTATAAGACTGCAAGTCTTTCCCCAAATGATAAATGGTCAAAGGATATGAAACAGGCAGTTTTCAAATGAAACTATTAAAGCTATCTATAGTCATATGAAAAAATGCTCTAAATCACTATTGATTAGAGAAATGCAAATTAGAATAAGTCTAAGGTACCACCTCACACCTATCAGATTGGCTAACATGACAAAGCAGGACAATGATAAATGTTGGTAATGATGTGGGAAAATTGGAACACTAATGTGTTGTTGGTGAAGTTGTGAACTGATACAATCATTCTAGAGAGCAATTCAGAACTATGCCCAAAAGGCTATAAAACAGTGCATACCCTTTGACCCAGCAATGGCACTTCTAGATCTATATCCCAAAGAGATCATAAAAACTGGAGAAGGACCCACATGTACAAAAATATTTATAGCAGCTCTTTTTGTGGTGATCAAGAATTTCTAGAAAATTGAGAGGTTGGCCATGAATTTGGGAATGACTAAACAAATTATGGTATACAAATATAATAGAATATTATTGTACTATAAGAAATGAGCAGGAGGACATCAGAAAAACCTGGAAAGACTTATATGAACTGATGCTGAATGAAGTGAACAGAACCAGAAGAACATTTTACACAATAACAGTAACATTATACAATGACTAACTTTGATAGATTTATCTCCACTTAGCAATGCAAGGATCAAATGACTCATGATGGAAAATGCCATCCATATCCAAACAACTATGGGGTGTAAATGCAAATTGAAGCATACTATTTGTTCTTTCTTGTGGTTTCTCCAGTTGGTTCTAATTTTTCTTTACAACATGACTAATGTGAAAATATATTTAATATAAAAAACCAGGGTTTGGGATTCCACGAAGAGTGAGAGGTGGAATGACAACAGATTGTGATTAGATAAGGGAATATCAGAGTTCATGAAAATGGAAGTAGATAGCCAACAGGCACATGTCTCTATGAAACACAAATATACCATAATTTTCATGAGCCTCAAAGATGATATTACATAGAAGACTCAGCATGGTATAGGAGGTAGGGCATTGGACTTGTAGTCAAGGACACCTGAGTTTATATCCTAACATCCATATTTCTGAATTATGTCACCCTAGTGAGATCATTTAACCTCCCTTTACTTTATCTGTAAGATGGAGATAGCATAGTACCTATCTCACAGGGTTAGTTTGAGATAACATGTATAGAGTGCTTTTTGGAAACACCAAATAAATATCAGATATTATTTGCTATAATATTCTAGTGTTTACTTAGCACTAGAATTATCATCTGACTATAGAGGTAGCCATTTCTTCAATTTCCCCAGTAACATGTAACATGTTCTTCTGGGTACAGACGAAATACCTTTTCACTTTCTGCTTTTATCCTTGAACTAGTTGATGATATGTTTCACTCACAGTCCTCCATCAATGTTGTATTCCTGCATTCATAAACCTGAACTCATTAGGACCTGACTGATTACCAGTGTTATTATACTCTGTAGAGGCCCTCAGTATTGCTAGGTATCTCTACAGGTGAAGTTCTAAGTAAAAAAAATGCATTCTTTCTGGGTTCAGTCCTTTCTCCCTATTTGGACTAATTGTTGAGGTCCTACCCCAACAGTCTTCATTTAAAATATCCGTTTCTTGTAATATCTCTCTTTAAATCATGTTCATGTGTCCATTTTGATCTTATCTTGGTAAATGGTGTAAGATATTTGTCAATGTTGAATTTATTCCAGACTGCCTTTTAAGAAAGAATGAATTCTTCTCCCCAAACTTAAGTCTTTACACTTTTGTTTCTGAGTCATCATTTGGTTCAGGCTTTGATTCACTGAGATAATTACCATTCAGTCACCTTGCTAATCAGAAAGTTTAATAAGCTCTCCTAGTTGCTGTAAGTTATTTTTACAGGGTACCTATGACTTTCTAGGGCTATTCTGTAAATTTCTGTAAACAACTACAAAGTTGCCTGATATCTTCACAAGAAAGCTATGGAGCTTTCCATATAGCTATTACTGTGTGTCATGAATACTTAGCATTTTTTTCTTTTAGCAAAACTGTTCCTTCTTGTTCAAGGTTTTGCTAATAAACTTGAATATTATTTGTTCCTGTCAACACTCTTCAAGTTGAAGTTGTAGCTAGGTTATAAACTTCTTTTAGCTCAGACTGATCCCAGTTATGATCATCCAGAACATAAGTAGGTAGGTGTTAGCTACCCAAATATTAGCAATTACCAGATAAAGCCTGTGGTGGATGGATTCCTGGTTAATTTGTGTGTTTCTCTACTAGAAAGAGAGCATACGAACTCTGCTGAGATGTGTGTTTTTTTTCTGGTCTTGGTGTCCCTAACATGTTCAGCAGGGTGCAACTAAAATATTCAGGACATGGGTTTGCTTGCAGGTGGTAAGGTGATGCAATGCCAGTCAAAGTTGATCTCTCTTTAAGAAGTGTGTTTTCAAACTCTCTGCTTTGATCCTGTTAGGAGCCTGATAAACTGAGAAATTCTTCTGTCATATTTTAGCAATCATGAGCTTGCTGGTTTGGATCAATCTTACATACAAGAAAGAAAAATGCACTCTTTTTCCTTCCTTTAAGAGGTCTGTAAGTTAATCTTTTATGAGATTATTCTTTCTTTAGAAGCTGGGATTTCAAAGGGACAATAGTCTTTTCTCTTTCATACAGTATAGAAACACTAAGTTATTATTTATCCATTCTTCAGCAGTCAGGGCTAAATAACTTGCCCAGTGTGACACAGCTAGTATCTGAGGCTAGATTTGAACTCAGGTCCTTCTGATTCTAGGGCCAGTACTCTATCCACTGTGCTACCTACCTGCCCCATTATCCACTCTTTCTTTAAAGTCTCTTTTACTTTTTAAGGTCTTGCTGAGGGGTCTATTAATATGTTAAAAAAACACTTGTTTTTATTTTTTCCTAAAGGAAAAGCAGTTTTATAGAAAGTGTCATCAGTAAACCAGATGTTAATTTTGCAATGTAGATAATTTGGGGTGTAGATGCCAATCATCCTTGTTTTTTCCTCTATCACATTCAAACTTTTACTTCATATCCTCATCAAATAACCTTCAAGGGATTCATTTAGGTGTTTTCTGATATTTTTTTTTTGCCTCTTAAATGTTCTATTTTACATTAAAGATTAAAAGTTTGTTAGTTTGTTTACTAGAATTCTGGGAGAGTTAAACTTAGGGTTCCTCTCTATAAGTGTACTATAGATTAACCTATTGTTTTCTGTTTTTTAATACTTTTGGGCCATTAAATCTGGCCTATCTAAAAGATAATATACAAACTCAGTGTATTTATATTTTTCTGAGAGAATAATTACTTTTGTTTTTACAAATTGTTGTTTTACAAATCTGTGTTCTAACTCTATTAGTTTGGTTTCTAGAATTTTTTTTCTTTCAGATGTCCTTTTTAAAAAAATTGTTTTGTTATTTATTCTCCCATTTCTCCTCTTGTGTACAATATCTAGGTTATTTTGTTCTTCATAATCCATGCCTTTGTTAAGATTTTCTGCCAATTCTTCAAAGCTTATTAGAGCTCTTGTTTGTAGTTTTTTTTTCTAAATACTCATAGTTACCTTTAAAGATGTCAATGCTTCACTTACATCTCTTATTTAGTTTTTCAAAGATCCACTTTGAAACTTTTAAAACTCTTCTAAATCTCTTTAAATCTCTCTTCTAAAAGTTGAATTCTCGCTCTTAGAGTATTGGTTTTCTCCTTCTGGAGATTTTTTTCCTTGCTGTCTTTTAGCCTATAGTATTTATTCATTGTATTGGGGCATCTTTTTTTGGTTAGTTATTTATTTGGTTTCCCTAGAAATTTTTCCTATGGCTTCTTTTCCCTGTGATTCCTCCTCCCCCACCATTTTAGTTGTCATTCTATTATATTATTTGACTTAATTGTTGCTGTTTTGAAGTAATGAAAGGGAGGGGCACTTAGAAGCAGCTCAGTTTCCCAGTCTTGATTCACCTGCCCCTTTGCTTTGCCAGGGTCCCTCAGCTGTTACTGTGGGTCATATGCCAGTTGTTGATTTGTGGGCATGCCTCTAGTGGAGGATGTACAGGTAGTTTGACTCTAGCCCTGCCTTTCCCCAAAGCGTCTGTGCTGTGCAGCTGTTTCTGCTGTAGGCTGTGTATACCTTGAGTGCCTATCATTTTTAGCTAGATGTACTGGTTGATGTGATATGAGCAATACATCTTTTGCCTTCATATTGTACAGAAGGGATTAAGTAATTAAAATTTGGTGGGTTTTGTCCTTTTGTTTGCACTCTTTCCCACAGGCTATCTGATTTCAGAAAGTTCCTGAGTTTTTGTTTTATTGATAAGAAAATGATTTTGGGAAGAAGAGTTGATTTCAAGAACTTCAGATATAGCATACTATTGTCAGTGATAATGCTTTATTTTAGATAAGCCTGCTCTATATCACTAATTTTATTCATTTAAGTGGGCATTTCTTCCTGGCACAAGAGACAAGGATTTCAAGAATTTTTTTAGTTTGTTAGGAATTTTTTTTCTTCCATATACTAAAATTACGGATGAAAAACATATACTTTAAAAAACCCTCTAGCGTTTGTCTATCAATGACATCAAACTAGAGTATAATATCCAATTAAAGGATAATTCTATTTTATATTTTAAAGTCATAGAATCAAAATTGGAGCTGGAATCAATCAATCAATAAACATTTATTAAGTATCTAGTACATGTCAGATACTGTGCTAATCACAAATACAAAAAAAATGAAATAATTCCAACTTTTGAGGAACTAAATTTCTAATGGAGGAGACAACAGATACAAAATAAATGTGAAGAGAGTAAACACAAAGTTAAATATAAGGTAATTTGCTGGAATGACACTAGCAGTTGTAGAGCAGGGATCTGGAAAGACTTAATATTGGAGATGGTACTTGATCTGGCTCTTGAAAGAAGGGAGTGATTCTATGGGGCAGAAGTAAGAAGAGAGTGAATTTCAGGTGGTGGGGATAGGGATAGATACTCAGTGCAAAGTACAGAAATGAGATGGAGTGTTTATGTAAGGAACATGGAAGAAGCTATTTTGGCTGGATCACAGAGTAAAGGAGGGAAGTATATAATAATAAGGCTTCAAAGATAGGTTGGAAACAGGTCTTGAAAGGACTTAAAATCAAAGCAGAAAAGTTTATATTTTATAGTAAAGGCAACAGGGAGCCTTTGGAGTTTAGTCATATCTTCACTTAAGAAAAAACAAAATTTGTCAAACTTTTTGTAGTTAATGGCCTGAGACAGATTGAAATGTAATTGGGAAAAGTTTAGCAAAATAAGAAAATATGGTACAACATAGATAATATTAATTTGTGGTTTTCTATGTCAATATGCTACCCACAGGGAGCTGTTTCTGTTTGAGTTTGACACCACTATTTCAATAATCTGTGTGAAAAGTGATGAAGGTCTGAACTAAAATGTAAGCTGTGTAAGTAGAGAGAAGAAATTGGATACAAGAAATTTTGTGGAAAGAGAAACAAAATAATTTGATAACTGATACAGGATGCGGGAGAGTGAGAAGTTGAATGTAACACTCATGTCATAAACCTGGAGACTAGAAGAATGGTGGTACCTTCTACAGGATTAAGGAAGTTTGAAAGATGGCTGGGTTCTGGGGGGAAAGAATGATTTTTGTTTTGGACATACTGAGTTTGAACTATGTCCTTTGGGACATTAAGATTGAAATATCCAATAGCTAATTAATGAGATGAGACTGAAGCTCAGGGAAGAAACTGGGGCTGGATATATGGATCTGTAAGTCTTCAAGCATAGAGATGATAATGAAACTAATTTGAGGCCACTAAGGGAAAGGAAATGTATATATGGAAAAAACCTAGGATGGAGTCTTAGGGCATGTGCACATCCACCCACACACACACACACACACACACACACACACACACACACACAGAGTGAGGGAGTATGAGTTGAATGGTGATTATAAACAAACAAGAGGAGCAACATGAGAAGGTGGTGACATGAAGACCCAGAGAGGACAGAATACCCAGGATAAGAAGGTGGGCAATTATGTCAAATGCAGCAGATAGAGAAGGATGAGGAATGAGAAAAGACCATCAGATCTGGACACTGAGGGATCACTGGTAACTTTAGAGAAAGCAGTTTCAGTTGAGGATGAGGTAGACCTTAGAGTTTTATTTACTCTCATCCCCTCATTTCAAGGACAAGGAAATTGAGGACCAGAGACATTAAAATGATTCATTTACTGTCACACAGGTCATAAGTGGTAGTAAGTTTTTGGTTTTTGAATCTAGTTCCAAATCCAGCATTCTTTCCAATTTGCTATGCTGCTCCCAAATTATTTTATCATTCTGCATATTTTTATGTCACATACTTAGCATAATATACTTTTTCAAAAATTCAGAAGTACTAGTCATAATAATAATAGTGACTCACAATCATATAGAACCTTTCTGTACCACAACCTTGTGAGGTAGTAGACAACTGAGTGCTAGACTTTTTGGAAGAAGCTATTAAGAGAATAGAGTAGGATATACCTAAATGCAGAGGTGCAAAGTTCCAGAGTCAATGCCCCAAAGAATTAGCCTTCTTAGAAAGACTTCATAAAATAACCCTGTCTACCCTGCAATTTGGAGGTAGTTTATTTAAGAGATTAACTGCTAGGTAGTCATCACCTGAAAAATATAACTCATAAGAAATAAACAACTCAGAAAATCAAAACCTATTTGCCATGAGATATAATAGTAATGGCAGAAGCTTTTGGGGACTGATGAAGACTTTTGAAAAAGGGAATGTGCACAGTAAGAATTTGTCAGACGCCTCTAGAACCAACCAGGAATAGGGTACTTGGATTCTAATTATTTCTGGTTATTGAAACAGAAATAGCCCTAGAGAGGTAAGAGCAATTTATCAAGTCACTAAAGCTCTACAGAAATATGACTTAAGAATATGCAGCTGCCTTTCTTCTAATTCTCTGTTCATCTAGTAAACTTTTTCATTGATTGCTGGGTCTCCTGGGTGGATTGGTACACCAGGAATAGGGTGCTATATGACAATAATGGGTCACAGTCTTCAGTATTGACTTATGGCTCCAATCATAAACTGGCATTTCTGTTTTACAATTAGTCTATTGGAAATTCAGTTAGAGTGACTAAATCTCCCAGGGTATGCCTGATTGCTTTTAGGTAAAATCATATTAAGCCCCTGAGCTTGCAAAGCTGAGGGCCAGATAGCAGATCTTTGGTAATCCCACCGAGGTATGCTAGCCCTGTGAGGTCATTGGTTGAAACAGCCAATCGGCTCTATTCTTAGGTTAGTTACCATGGGGACTGTCTCAGATTTAGTTATACTGTCAGGTAGCTTGTTTATATTAAACATTCTAATTCTTGAAGCTCAAAGGAAGGTATTTTATATCTTTTAAACAAACAAAACAGTTATATAAATAGTACAGTGCTGTTACTTAATCTGTGTATATTATCCATTATTGAGAACTCTCCAATTCCTCTATTTGGTCATTACCTCCTATCCTTCTATCTTACTCTCTACCCTACCCCCCCCACGTTTATTCTTTATCTTCTTAGGGATCTCCAGTCCCTCTACCCCTTCCTGCTCTCTTAGGCCATTACCCTTGCTCTGCCATTCCCTTTTTCCTTTCACAATCTTGAGCCACTTGTTAATCAGTTCAATTGAACTATTTTTCTTTCTTTTGTGCTTGCATCTCTTGCTCTTGTGCCCTATCACAGGCCGTATCCAACCAAGTCTCAATCCTGGGTGACTGTCACATTTTTTCTTCTCTGCACTTACATGCTGCTGAATACTACAGGTAAAAATCATGCAGCTTGAAATCTAGAAAGTTATGTATTCTCATGTCCCATGGATACTCACTGAAGTACCAAAGTCCTTTTCTTCTTCCTTGCTGACTCTATTACACTCTCAATAGCCACTATTACAAACTCTCTCTTCTCTCCTCAAGCCCCTTCCCTACCTCCCCAGTTGAGGACTTTACCTCACATTTTACTCAGACAATAAAAGCATCCAACATGACCTCTCTTTTCTTTGCCATTCTACAGTTCAAAACATCATCCTGCTTTCTATCACTCTTCTCTAATTGTAAAGAAAGATAGGTCCTTCTTACCAAAATCAATCCTTCTACTTGCATCCTTGATACTGTTTCTTCCTTTTTCCTTTGTGAGCTAAGCATCCATCCAATTATTCTCTGTCTCTGTGTCTCTCTGTGTGTTTATCTCTTTAATCTTCGATCTCTCTTATCTTCTTTGTCATTGACAATATGTCCAAGCCTTCTCCATCTAAAAAACAAAAGCAAAAAACTTCACTTAACCCTGGTGTTACCAGGTGTTACCCTATATTCTTATTCTCCTTCACAGAAAATTCCTGAAAGGATCATCCATATACTTATTGCCTTCATTTCCTCATGTACCTCTCACTTTTCATCCTCTTGCAGTCTAGTTTCTCACCTCATTATTTGGTTGAAACTGTTTGTCCCAAGAATAGCTGCTAAATCCACTTGCCTTTTCTTATTTCTCATTCTACAGAGTATTTTGAAAGTTTTTAAAGCACTTTTAAGCTTCCATACTTTAAAACTCCTGTCTTCTCTGGGTTAAGCTTTAACAGCTTAAAAGTGTATTTAAACTTTTGAACCAGTTTGCATTCGAACCCTTGTAGATTTGAATGATATAAAACATTTCTATTCCTTTTTGGACTGTCTCTTCTCTATCAGCTTTCATGGCACACCTCTGCCTTACTTCTTCTCATATCGGGCTGATGCTTCCTTCTTAGACACTTTGACTGGATCATCATCTGTCTTCTCCTTTTTAACCCATAGTGTTTTTCCAAGGCTCTTTTCTGCACAAACTCAGTGATCTCATCAACTCTTTGGAACCCACTATATATCTAAGACAAAAATGAAATAGCTCCTGACCTAAAAGTGTTTCCATTCCATTAGGGCAGAAACAGCATATACATAGAAAACAAATATGGTACATGTATAATATAATTTTAAAGAAGAGGGCACAGTCTAATGCGAAGAGAAGTTTAATTTTTAAAGAAATATTTATTTAAAAAATTCTCAATTCTTAAGTACTGAAAAAGAGAATTATTCCATACCACAGAACACAAAGAGGATTCTATGTGATACTGTGAACCTCTATTTCATATCACTTGCTTTAAAAAAATATGTATATGGGTACATATGTGTGTGTGATAAATTCTATACATTACTTTTTAAACTTGTGATTATATTGTACTTCTGAAAGGAAGTTTGTTACTTGGGACATGATGATTCCAGGTAACACAATGGAAGGATAGGGATGAGCTGGATAGAGACATGGGAGACACCAGACTGACTTAGACAAGTATGAGAGAACAAAGTATAGTGACCAGGGAAGGGATCTTTGGTTTAGATAGACAATAAATTAAATCATAGAACCATAGGCTAACTTGTTCCTCATAGAAGGAGTGGTAATGTTGCTTGAGCAAGAGAATCCAAGTGGAGTCCTGTATCCTGGTTAATTATAAAGGCATGATATGCATTTGAGGTACTCACCTTCCAATTCTCATTCCTATCAGCTGTTTGCCCCAAGGGCTCATTACAAAGTTGAATACATTAGTTCCCCATTTGGTGGGGAAAGGGAGCCTTGAGTGGGCGGCAGATGATTTCTCTACATGTTACTGTCCTTCCCATGTATCTAGACAAACTGACCTATGGGCTACTTCCTAAGCTTAGTATTCCATCTCCTACATCCATGCCTATCTGTATGTCCCTTGTACCTAGAATGTAGTTTCCTCTTCCCTCTACTTCTTAGAATCCCTAAATCCCTTCAAGACTCAGGTCCTTGATTCTTTCTATTAATGTTCTCTCCCTCTTGAAATTACTTTGAATTTTCTGAAAATTATACATGTTCTATGGTCCTCAATAAAATGTAAGTTCCTTGAGGGAAGATATTGTTTTACTTATTCCATACTTATTCCATACCACAGAACACAAAGAGGATTCT
>CM053601.1:92414599-92432574 GCA_028646575.1 Pseudocheirus occidentalis
GGTTTTCTGGTGTTTAAATAAATACTTCAGTTACATCCTCTGTCTGGAGAGTTTGGTATATTTTTCGATCCAACATCGAGCAATACTTATAGTCACAGTCTTTGTTGTGATTGTGGGTGCTGTAAATATTTCATTGATGCTACAGAGTAGGGGGAGGTGTACAATGATGGGCAATTTGGAATTATGCAATTAAAGTGAGTGAAATACCCCTTGAGCCAGAAACTTCAGTACTGGAGTACCTAAGGAGGCTACTGATAAGAAGTAAGTTCCCATACACTCCAAAAATATTTAACACAGCACTTTTTTGTGATAGCAATGTATTGGAAACAAAGTAGATACCCATCAATTGTAGAATGCTAAACAAATTGTGGTACATGAAAGTAATGGAATATTACTGTGCTATAAGAAATGATGTGGGGGTGGGTAGGTGGCACAGTGAATAGAGCACTGGCCCTGGAGTCAGGAGGACCCGAGTTCAAATTCGGCCTTAGACACTTGACACAAAAACTATCGGTGTGACTTTGGGCAAGTCACTTAACCCCAGCTGCCCTCCAAAAAAAAAAAAACAAAAAGAAATGATGTATGTAATGACTACAGAGAAGGATGAAAAATATTTATCTGAATCGATGCAGAGTGAAGTAAGTGAGTTTTAAAAATAATCACCTTTTGACCCAATTAATCTATTGTTGGGAATATATTCTGATAATATCATCATGCACAAAAAATAGTGATTTGTTCAAATATTTTTATTGTAGTATTATTTGTAATAGCAAAAAAAATCTTAACCTAAATGTCCAATTTAATTTGGATAAACTGTGTAGAGGCACTTTGGAATAATGAGTAGAAACCTGGACTTTGAACAATGAAGACCTTAGTTTAAGTTACACATTCTGGCTGTGTGACCCTTGACAAGTCCTTTAACCTCTCCGCTCTAGGCAACTCTCTAAGACTATACATTGCAGAGAAGGTCAACTGTCACTAGTAATGAGAATTTTCCACCTTAGAGTTCCCTATACCAATGAAATTACAGCTCTATTCCATTTCATATTCCTAAATTAATACAGTATAATATTATAATGCAATTAAGTTCTACAAGTATGAGGGATATAAACAATTATAAGAAAGACCTTTAGGAAATAATGCAAAGCAAAACAAAAATTCTAAAAGCAAAAAAAAACAGGATCAGAAGAACAGAGTTGATACCAACTATGATTCTATAATAGGAAACCTGAATGGAAGTTAATTCACAAATTGATGGAGGGTTAAAAGGAATAGCTGAAAAGTTATGATATTTTATCTGGGCAACAAGCACTGAGACACACCTAGGTGGCACAGTGGATAGAGTGCTGGGCCCAGAGTCAAGCATACTCATCTCCATGAATTCAAACCTGGCCTCAGGTGCTTACTGGCTATATTATGCTGGGTGAATCATTAAACTCTTCTTGTCTCAGTTTCCTCATCTGTCAAATGAGCTGGAAAAGGAAGTGGCAAACTACTCCAATATCTTTGCCAAGAAAACCCCAAATCGAGACATGATGAATTAGACACAACTGAAAAAGACTAAACAGAAAGAAAGGCAAAAATAGCATCTCTGCACTCAAGAAACTCACATTCTAACAGGGGAGACAACTTGTGTGTGCATGTGTGCGCGCGCACGTGTGCAATCAATAGAATATGATCTAAGAGAGAAGGCACCAGAGAATGGGGCAGGGCAGAGACTGAGAAAGGACTCTTGTAGAAGATGAGTCTTGAAGGAAGCCAGATAATTTGGTTGACAAAAAGTATGGAGGACAGCCAATGAAAAGAAAAGGTGGCATATTGGAGAGTCAGGAATGCAGAAACAACAAGACTTGTCGATAAATTGGATATGGAAGTGAATATAAGCAAAGATTCAAGTAAGACACTGATTTATTTAAATTCATTTGGTTAAATGTAAATTAAAAAAATAAATTTAGAACTGGAGGGGATTTTAAAGATTATATAAATGAATAACCCAGGAATACACTTTCCCACTATACCATGTTGCCTCAGAGTTGCATTGTATGTTTGATGAATTGATGTTCAATTTTAGGTTTATAATTACCTTTAAAAAAGGAAGAAAACAAATGATTGGAAAAAGGAAAGTAAGAATGAGGGTTAAAAGCCTTATAAGGACCAGCAATCTCTAATCTACTAGGGAAAGCTCAAATCCTGAGTCACATTCTGTCAAAGTTAGACTTTCAGTCATGGCCCACTCTCTGGGAGTTTGTACATTAACTAGCTGCCAGTTCTCTATGTGTGCCCCACTAGCATGAATCAGCACCAGTCCCTGAACATTGGCCTACAATAGGTCCAAGCCTCCCGCTCCTGTCCAACCCCATGCCTGGGCATGAACTAGATAAGTACTCCAGAAAAAACACACCAGACTAATTTGGCCTGTTCCACAAACTACTGTGATACTGGTGGGGTGTCTGTGCTAATTGGTAGACATCCCATGTAACATTTGAGCATTCCAGTAGTCCAACAGCCTTTACCAGCTCATCAGTTGCCATTCTCAAGCCCACAGGAAGACTGGGTGTCTACTTTATCTTCAATTAGTGTGTGTGGGCAAAGTAGAATATTGTGTGTTCCCACCAGGTGGCACTCTATCCCAGCCACAGCCCAAAGTAGGATTTGCAATTTTCTTCTATCTAATGCTAATATTTCGGCTCCTTAGCTTGATTCCAGTCTGGAAATTTCCTTCAGTCTAACCCACTCTATATTTCATACTACACATGCAACCCACAGAGTGGATACATGATTTATTGAAAGAAAAAAGAGTAAATGAATAAAAACTTGTCAAGATCTATTCCATGGATTTCTGAGACTTATCACTGCCCCTCCCCCAGTACTCCTAACTACCCACAGATGACTTTATTTTTGTGAGGGGAGGGGAGATTCTAAATGCCCTCCTTCCTAAGGTCATAGAAGAGTTAAAGGGAGGGGTCAGTCTTACAGATCCTTGTCTGAGGGATTCTGCTCTAAGTGAAACCCTGGGAAAGGCAGGGAGATTTTCATGACCTAGCTCCAGCCCACTTCTGTCTGGTCTCTTCCTTTTGTTTCCTGGTCATCTACAGATAAAGGCTAGGGACACTTCAGCCATATCTGTCTGTCTCTGTTTACTTCTCTGTCTCTCTTTGAGTCAAACAAGTCAAACGGCATCTTGTTTTTGTTTGCTTTGTCTGTCTCTGTTTTGTCTGTCTCTTTTTCATTACCTCCCAGTATTTGAATCTTTTGTTAGGAAGTCTTTTCAAGGTGAAAGGAAATAGAAACTCAGGAATATGGTATCTCTAACCCTGCTCCTACCTTCCCCAGGGTCTAATTGATCTGTTTCCCTTTATTAGATTTCCAAGAGTGGGACAGGACCATCAGAGATACCTACTACCCCAGAAGGCCTCTTCCAAGAAGAAAAATGGGAATTACCACTTCCCTAGGGTGGGAAGCCAATGTAAGGTTATAAAAATGAACAGTTCTGAAGGGCCTGCACTTGACAGGTACTGAAAGGATATAGAATGAATTAAAAACATTTAATAAGGGCTTACTGTGGGCCCAGCACTGGGATATAAATTCAAAAGCCAGATCCCTTATCCTCAGGGAGATTACATATTAATATGGAGAGATAACAGACATACATCTATAACTATACATATATATGCAAATATATATGTATGTATAGATGTGTGTCAGTATATGTATGTGTGTATATTTTGCTGGGGGAGTTAAAAAGATGATGCTCCCACAGGGGAGCAGATTTACAAACTTTTTCCAGAAGCAATGTTAGTGTTGTCTTGATTATGACTCACAGAGGTGAAAAGTGAGGTGGGGTCTGCATATAGCCAAAGGGTGGGGATAGAATGTGAAGAATAAAAGGCTATACAACTGTAGAAGAGAACTGAATCCTTGGGCTAGACCAGTAGTATCATAATTTAGGTTACTACTGAGCTTATAATAAAGACCTCTGACCCCAAATCCTAAAGGCAGCCTCTAGACGCCAAACTAGGCATCTTATTATCAAAAGGCCCCAGGATACAGCAGCACCAAATTGGGTTTGGCCACTGACAGCCCAATTCTATTTAAGCAAATTCTGCATAAATGCGGCTGAGCTCACTATTGATGCTGATGAATTAATCATAGCAATTATAAAGCAAAGGCAGGCCTACCTGATAACTGTAGCCCTATTTTCCAAAACAGAACAAAGAAAAAATAGACATATGGTGCCCACAAATTGGCTTCTTCTACTTTGCAACTGTTGACAAAAAGGTTTTGGTGGATTCCTAAGATATTTGGGAAAGAAAAAAAAATACATGAAGCATATGTAACTAAAATGATTTTGGGGGTGATTCTATTACTTCTTTTAATTTACAACATTAGATACCTCCTCTCTGATTTTTTTTAACAGTGCCATTCAGTGTAATAGGATTACTTTTAACAATCACTAATGGGAAAGTCACTGTCCTTTGCACCCCCATATGCTTTTGCCAAGCAATAAAGGATGCTCTTTTTTTCCACTTTGTGAAACAAAGATGATATTTCTATAAACCTGGCATGCTGACAGCCATATGCTTTCCTTTGAAAGGAGAAAAGTGCTTATTCCAAAACATTTGCAATTCTATTATGTGCCACCATGATGGCAAAACATTTATGCAAGTGTGCTCTGTATTTTAAATAAATAGTGTTTCTGTACCTCATTAAGAGAGAGTTCAATAAGCCTGTATTGAGAAATATCTACACCCCCAAGTCTGGTTATTGCTCAACCAAAACAGAAATCCCAACTGGGCCAGTTAATGTGCATGTCTCCTTTTTTGAAAGGCCTTCCATAGAATCTGAAGGGACACAGCTTAAGCTGTTGATAAACCCTAAACAGTAATGGTAGCACAGATTTCAATTTTAGCTAAAAAATTAGGCAGCAAAAAATCCCAGAAATTCTTGTCATTACAAATATTAAATATCTCAATTGGACCCTCACTACAGCAAAACTAATCATTTTACTCTTGCCTAATGGTTTTACTATTATTCTACCTCCCTCACACAGCAGCTAATTCCAAATCGTTTCTCTCAAGACTCCCATGCCATCCCATCCTCCACTACCCATTCTTTCAGCAGAGGACCTCACTCCCTCACACTTTACTGAGAAAAATAAAGGCATTCACTCTGAAGTCCCACTTCTCCTTTACATCTCAAAATCCCTTGACATCTTCCTCTATTTCCTCCTTATTAAATATGATGACAAGATGACCCTACTCCTTGCAAGACCTCCCTTCTCATAGTCTTGATTCCATCTCCTCTTGTCTCTCCCAACAGATTGCCCTCATGTTGATCCTTTTGCTCTAATTTTTAATCTCTGCCTATTTATCCACTTATTTTCTGATGCATTCAAATATACCAGGTCTTCCTCAGGCCTAGGACACACTCACTTGACTCTATAATTCTCTGAAGTTCATCATGTTATTTCTCTCATCCATTTTACAATTAAAAACTTAGAAAAAGCTGTTTACACTTTTTGTTTCCACTTGCTGTTTTCACTTCTCAGCCTTTCTCAGTATGACCTCCAAACTCATCATTCATTTGAAATTGTACTTTCCAAAGGCACCGGTGAATGGACTGTATATTGTCAGATCATTGGATTTTTCTCAGTCCTCATCCATCGTTATACTATTTGGTATTAATCACCACCTTGCCTTGGATACGCTCTTCTCTATGTTTTTGTGAAACTGTTCTCAGTTATCCTCCAATATGTTTAACTACTCCATCCCAGTCTATTTTTCTGGATTGTCCCCCAGGCTCTGTCCTGGGTCCTTTTTCTTTCTTTCTTTATGTTTTCTCTCTTAGTGACCTTATCAGCTCCTTTGAATTCCACTGCTGATAACTTTCAGATGTATAGGCAACATGAATGTTCCAGACATATTTCTCAAAGTCTATGAATCTACATCTTCCCTCAGAGTTCTTATGTACCCTAAGGGACTGAGTGTCTCTTTTTTCTTCTGCTATTAGCTTGAGCTTGTACCATTTTTGTTACTAAAAATTTGTTAGGGAGCAGTGATTAGGCCCCCAATTCTGTTGAATATCATGTGACTTTAGGAAATAATATTTACTTCAAAGTTATAATAAGAACAAACACAAACACATCCACCTAAAACCTTAGAGGGTATATTTTACCCTATGCCATTTTGGTCTCTGGGTGAGTAGGCTCAGAATTTCTCACTTCCTTCTCCAGCGGTTCTCAACCTTCCTAATGCTGCGATCCTTTAATACAGTTCCTCATGTTGTGGTGACCCCAACCATAAAATTATTTTCATTGCTATTTCATAACTAATTTTGCTACTGTTATAAAACTATCTGATATGCAGGATGTATTTTCCTTGTTACAGATTGAACAGAACCCACAGGTTGAGAACCACAATCTAGCCCATCTAGTCTAATTCGTTTTTATAGATTATCTCGACTCCCAGCAATGTAAAATGACTTTTCCAAGGTCACACAAGGAATAACTGGACTGTGACTAAATTATGGGTGATTTTAGTTTACCGATCAATCCAATCCATTGAGCATTTATTATGTGTCTACTACTAAATGCAGCATCATGAAATAGTTAACAGAGTCATGAAACTCTGGTTTCAAATACGCATTGTAAATTGTGTGACCTATCTGAGCCTCCGTCCCCTCATCTGAAAACAGAGCTAATTTTCCCTGTCGTACTTTTCTCACATGGTTGCTATGAGGTTCAGATGGTATAAAGTGCTTTTCAAATCTTGAAATAAAGCTTTATGAATGTGAGCTTATTATTATTACCATATGTTGAGCACCGAGGATGTAGACAAATTTTTTTAAAAAGCTGATATAAGGATAAGATGGTAAGGCCAAGAAATTTGAATTTTCCTTCCCTAGCAATGGGAAATGTTTGAAGTTTATTGAGCAGAACAGTGCTTTTGAAACACTGTTTTCAGCACTAGTACTATCAGATAAGTGAAGAGAGAGATAAATTTCATAATAACGATAATCACTCACTGGTTTTACTAACAATGTTCTTCACATCATGTGCAATTAAAATGGTTCTCAGCATGTAGTAAATGATTAATAAATGCATGTTGAGGGGGTGGAGCCAAGATGGTAGAGTAAAAGCAGGAACTTCCTTGTGTTCATCCCAAATAAATTACCTCAAATACCTGTAAAAATGACTCTAAACAAATTTTAGAGCTATAGAACCCACAAAAAGACAGAGTGAAATACATCTCCAGCTGACGACAGCATGGTAAACCTACAGGAAGGTGCTATCACATGAGGCTGGGAGCAGAGCACAGTTTGTTGTGGGCCAGGCTGGCACAGACAAACAGCACAGACCAGCCAGAGCAGACCCCAGGGGACTGAATCACTGACAGCTGTGGTGGCCTCCAGACTTCTCAACCTATAGAAAGTAAAAAGTCAGTGGGAAAACTGTCGGAACTGGGTGAGAGAAGAGTGTGGTCAGGCCATTGCCCTGGGAGGAATGGAGGAGACAGTGACTGCAGCTGCAGCCTGGACAGCTGCTTCCAGAGCTCCAAGTCCACAGATGGTGGGAGGACCAAGTGACTGACTAGAGGGCAATTGTAGGAATCTCTCTGCTGGCTATGAGGCAAGATTCTCTTGCTTTTCCCTACTTGAATCTAGGGTACAGTCTTGGGTGGTAGTCCTGGGGTGAGGAACTCTGTAGTGGCAGAGTTTGTTAAGGCTGTGGAGAGGCAATCCTTCTCATAGTTCTGAGGCAGGTGCCTAGAAGAAGCACTGACAACAGCTGCTCAAAACCGCAGAAATCTGAGACACAGCACTCTCCACTCTGGAAGCAGACTCCTACTGTGACAAAGAGCTCAAAAGTCAAGTGTGTGCCTGACAAGATGAGCAAACAGAGGAAGAGAAAACAGACTATAGCATCTTTTTTTGGTGACAAAGAGGATCAAAACATAGAACCAGAAGAAGATAACAAAATCAAAACTCCTGCATTGATAGCCTCCAAGAAAAATATGAATTGGTCACAGACCATGGAAGAACTCAAAAATGATTTTGAAATCAAGTAAGAGAAGTAGAGGAAAAATTAGGAAGAGAAATGAGAGTGTTGCAAGAAAATCATGAAAAATAAGTCAACAGCATGACTGAAGCAAAAGCACCATAAAAAATAGACTGGGGGTGGCTAGGTGGCACACCTAGAGTCAGGAGGACCTGAGTTTAAATCTGGCCTCAGATACTTACTAGCCATGAGACCTTTTCTGGAATCAAAGTTTTTAAGTGCTTGTGACAGAATTTGAACTCAGTTTTCCCTGTTCCCAAATCCTGAGTACATCTTTCTAGTGACCAGAATATGCTTGTTCAATAGATATACTCCCCCTTTCCTTTGTCTGTGTTTGAATGATTGTTGGGGCAGTTTGCTGTAGGATATAGGAAGGGATTAAATCAAGGGCACAAGTATAGAGGTTGACTTCTTAATGAGAGTAAAAGAGAAGAGAATAAGTTGATGTCAAAATGTCAAGGAGTTTCCAGATCTACAGTAAGGGGAGCAGGCTAATTGTCATTATCCAGGTTTTTTTTTTGGCATCCCTTGTCAGTCACCACTACTTTTTAGTGTGGTATCACGTGCTTGTAACATAATACAATTTCCAAAATTTCAGTTCATTTTACACTACTGTTAGAGGCTAATACTGACTGACTCTTGATTACTTTTATCTCACAAAGACTACCTCTAACTACCTTAAAAACCACTCTCAGCCACTGCATGTGGAGACTTGTTAGTCTCAGTTTCAGAAAGCTGCTTCTTAAACTTGTGCCCAGCTTCTGTAATCCTTCTTATGCCTTTCTCTGTAAACAGCCTGTATATCTAGGTATCTATAGAGATATGTTTAAATGCATATATACATATATCTATATATGTGTATACATATACACATGTATATATGTACATATTCATACATGTATATGAATACACACATACATACACACATATATGTACATTGTATGTATATATATATTTCATTTATTCGTTCAATTCATTCAAGTTCATTTATTCATTCATTTAACAAACATGCACTGAGGGCCTCTGCTGTTCCAGGCTATGCCTGCTCAAAGCACATAGCCAAGAACATAGTAGGATTTAAATGTTTCCTGAGTGATAGTTTTAGTAATTAATTGCCACCTGCAAGATTTGGTATTTTATCCACATGTTCAGATTTTTAATTACACAAAGGGAGAACTTGTTTCTCAATTATCTTTGTATCTCAATCAGACAACAAGCACTTATTAAGCACTTAACTATGTGTCGGGCACTCTTCTAAGTACTGGAGATACAAATAAAGGCAAAAATATAGTCTCTGACTTCAAGGAGCTCACATTTTTCCCTATCCCATAGCACTGTGATTTTACACATATTAAATGTGTAATAAATGGTGGATGAATGAAGGAGCAAAAACAAATAAACTTTTTTTTTAATTTGAGCTGGGTCTTAAGGATTTGGTTAGGAAGGGGAGAGGTATTTGCTTTAAGCGGATCGAAAAGCATGAACAAACGTAAAAGGTAAATGGCATGTTTGAGGAATGGCCAGTAGATGAATTTTCCTGGAGCATAAGTTTGTATAAGAAACCAGCAAAAGGTAAAGTTATTAATGTAGATTAGGAAAAGATAATGAAGAACCCTGAGTGCCAGCCAGAATAAACTGGTGGAACTTTACTCAGTAGGCAGTGGGGAGCCGCTGAAGATTTTTTTTACCAGAGGAAAAATATGATCAAAGTAGTGCTTTAGTTAAAATTATCTGGGGTATGCATGGAATAAATTGGAAGGAGAATACCTTAGGAACAGGGAAACCTGTCTGGAGATTCATAAAATAATCCAGGTAAGAAATAATGTCTGCAAGTATTATGGTAACACTTGGAATGGGAAGGAAGAGATGCATTCAAGACATGATGGAAAGAGAAATACCCAGTAGGATCTAGTGACTAATTAGAAGTAAAGAAGAGAGGAGTAAAAAAATATTTCATTTTTAAGCCTGAGAAGCTGAGAAAATCGAAGTATTAACTAAAATAGGAAAAGAAAACCTGGTATTTTGGGCCAGGATGCTAGACAGAAACCCAAGTAGACATAACTAAAGTAGGAATACAGGAGAAAGAAACAGGTAGATAGTCCTCTTGGTTTCTTCTGACTCCCCTTTTTTCTAGCCTTGAGGTTTATTTGTATACCAGCCAGAAGCATTACGGGAATCCACTGCCATTTCCTTGCTCAAAAAGTTTCAGTGACTTCGTATTACTTCTAGTAAAAGACAAAATGTCTCTATTTGGCATTTAAAGCTCTTAAAAATATGGTCTTAACTTACCAGTGTTCCCTTCCTGCATTAAAGTACCTGGAGAAATGGATTTGTGAATATAAAGTTATCACATGATACATAATCAAAGCAAAGGGAATGGACAATCTTATGAGAGATTTCATCTAGACTCATATAGAGCCTGGAGAATGACCACTGCTTCTATAGAGGGTATATTTTCCAGGACTCTTTTTGAGGCTCTCTCTAATCACCTCCCAGTGAATATCAGTGCCTCCACCCTCTCTTATCTGTCTCCCTCATTTCCCTTATCCATCATATATAGTTGGCAAAATAATATTCTTGGTTCATAGATCAGAACACATAATATCCTTCTCAAAAACCTTCAAGATCTGCCTCTTGCCTATGATGAAATGCAAATTCCTTAACCTGGAATCTAACACTCTACAATTTGGCTCTATTTCTACATTTCTAGCCATATATCACAATATTCTCTGCCATGTGCTCTCTCAATTGCAAATAAACTGGACTAACTTCCACAATCTTGTCCTGTTCTCTCCCACTTCTGTGCATCACTACAAGCTCATTTCCCTTGTTTGTAATACTGCATTTCTGCCTATCAAGATAATTTTCATCCTTTAAGGATCAGCCTAGTGTCACTCCCTCCAAGAAAACTTCTCTTAAACTAAATTTGATCTCTCTCTTCCCAAATTATCATAAAGTACTTAGTGTGTCTCTCTTACTTCATCATATTCTATTATGATCATTTGTGTACTTGAGGTATTCACCCTAGTGACAATAAGCTCCTTGAAGGCAGGCACTATGTATATTTTTATCTTTGAATCCTCAGAGCCTAGCACAGTGCCTTTAGCACACTAGGTGAGAAAAGTTTCTTGAATTGTTGAATGAAATCTAATTGTTTATTATTTAACAAATGGATACCATTATCATTTGGTACTGTCAATAAATCAAAATTATATTTTTCTGAGGCTAGTGATATGATTGAATTATTGTAAAATATCGACTATGTGCCAGTGCTTGGGGAAAGGGGGATAGGTGCTCTAATTGGCAAGAACAGCCAAAACAAATATATAAGATGACAGCCAAAACAAATGGCACAAAGCAATTTTACCAAAACTCTATGTGTTAAAGGTTTGGTGTACAGTTGAGTGAATTTGTGATTAAATGCACAAATTCACTATCTTTAAAGTTTATTAAGTGAATTGCTGTAAAGTAATGAATAAATGCATAAAATAAGTTTATTAGTCCAGAGTTCTACCTAAGGGCAAAGTAATGAAATTCATTAAAATAAGACATCAATAAGAAATAACTAAACAAATAGTGGTATATGAATAGCATATAATATAACTGAGTTATAAGAAATGATAAATATGAAGAATTCTGAGAAACATGGAAAGTTTTGCATAAATTGATACAGATTGAAGTAAGCAGAACCACGAAATGCAAAATGTTGATGAAATGGAGATGAAAATATAGATGAAAGTAACACTGAAAGGCAAATGAACTCAAATGAAATTTGATAAATAATTTGAGACCTGAATAATAAATGATGAAATATACTTTTCTACTATTGACTGAGAGGTGTGGCCTCTAAGGGCAGAATGGCTCATCTATTATCTGACATAAATGTTTTTTCTTAATCAGTTGTGTTAAAAGGTGTTTCTCTGTTACAAGGCTGGGTTCAACGAAAGATGGATTGTAAATATGGAAATTACTATGGTTTAAAAAAGCAAACACTGTTTTTCAAAATAAAGTGAGTATTACTGATTTATTTTTACTTTTTGCAAAGGTTGGTTTTATATTTTCAATTCATCAAACTTTTATTATATTTATTAATAATAATTCACCCTCCCCAAATCATGCAAGGATAACCAAAAATCTTAGGGATATGCTGATAAATGTTCATCAACTGGTTTTCAGGGTGTGAGGGGAATGTACATACAACACACTTAAAAGTTTAACCTGCATTATTAAGATTTTTGGCATCACTTTAAGTCCTTAGATAATAAACAAAGTAATAAATTGAACCTTTTTAGCTTTTGCTGATTCCTGAGGTGTAAATTATCTCACTGAAAATTTAACAATTTAAACTATTTGGATTTAGTTCTCATTTTCCAGCTTAAATTGTTAATTTCTTCAAGTTATATGTCAATGAAGATTTTTATTTTTATGTCAATTAATCTGTTGAATATGTATATCTGGCACAATGGCATCACCTTTCTAACCTAGCTCTGTAAGTATAATGTTATGTTCTTAACTTACCATGGCAAAAAGCTCCTTATGCCTATTTTATCAGTTCCTAATAAACTCTTGTTTTGAAACTATTCATTCACAATGAATTTTCTTCCTTTTTCTGACAAGAAATCAGAGTTTTGAATTACTCCTTTTTAAAAGGAATCTGACTGAATTTGTTAGAGATTTAAAACAACCTATAAAGATCCAGATAATCCTTTCCAGTGGCATTTTTATTTCTGAAGTTTAGAAAAGTATAAACCATCTTCTAACATTTTGCTTTTTAAGAAATGTTCCCAGTACTTCATCCTCCTTTATCCTTGAGGAGCTTGGAACCATTTGGCATTGCTACTGTCCCCTACATTCCCTACACATTCTAACTCTTAACCTAGATCTCAGAGTGAAGTGTGGGGGAGAGGCTATTACAACAAAGGATGCTGAGACTACTTTTTTTAAGCTATAGTATAAGTTTCAGTATTTCATAGATCCTGACTCTGTGTTTGTGTATGTGTCGTTTGATGTTAGTGGTCCTGGGTTAGCAAAATGTAGTTGGGTGGTTGATGTTAACAACTAAAGACTAACAAATATTCATTGTAGAAAATTTGAGATGGTATAAATTAGGATTGAAATTTTATTTTTCTCTACACTGGCATTCTCCACCGTTGTGCTAGAGGGTATTCAGCCACTGGAATGTACTAGAAATAGTTGAACACCCAAGATAGAAATGAATTAATGAGAACTATTACTGTGAAAGACAAGAGATAAAGGCACACGTTCCAGGATAAGAACATAAATGGTTGCACTTTTTTCTTACCTTAAAAGAAAATTTGGTGTGTGAAGTAGCACGTTGTTGATACGTATCTTTTGTCAGAGCCCTATAACCATTAACTAATGTCTGCAGACAAAGCTTCACCTGAAAGAGCAGGAAGTGGAGCTCAGAAAGTTATTTTAAATGTATTTTTCTGTTACATTTTAAGTTCCAAACTCTTTTCCTCCTGCTCTCACTACCCCACATTAGAGAAGGCCGACATTTTATACATGTGTGTGTGCATGCACATGCACACACACACTGTCATTTTCCCCTTCTATCATTTTAGTCAATGTGATAGGTGTGAGATGATCCCTTAAAGTTGTTTTAATTTAAATTTCTCTAATCAATATTGATTCAGACTGTTTTATATGACTATCTACCTTTGATTTCTTCATCAAAAAGCTGCCCATTCCTATCCTTTGACCATTTGGTTATTAGGGAATTGCCCATATTCTCACAAATTTGACAAAGTTCTCTATATATTTGAGATATGAAACCTTTATTTGAGAAGCTGTCTTTAAAAATTTTTCCTCAATGTTCTGCTTCCTTTCTAATCTTAGTTGCATTGGTTTTATTTATATAAAACATTTAAAAATTTTAATGTAATAAAAATTATCCATATCATATCTCATAATGCTCTGTCTCTTGTTTATTCATAAATTCTTTTCTTATCCATAAATCTTATATATAATATGTTCCATGTTCTTCTAATTTACTTATGATATTTCCCTTTATATCTAGGCAATGTATTCATTTTGAACTTATCTTACTAAATGGTGTACAATATTGGTATTGCCATTTTCTGCCATATTGATTTCCAGTTTTCCTAATATTTTTTCTTTTTACCAGATGGTGAATTCTTATCTCAAAAGCTTAAATTTTTATATTTTGTCAAACATAAGATTACTATATTTACTATGGTATATTGTATGTCTACTCCGTTCCACTGATCCACCTTTCTATTTCTTAGCCAGTACCAGGTAGTGTAATAATTATTGACTTATAATACAGTTTAAAGTCTGATACTGCTTGCCCGGGCCAGCCTGACTTGGGGGTCCTCCAGTCACCTTCCTTATACCACGTGGTCAGTCTCAATTGCCTCTATGACTCAGCCATCTCCACAACCCTTTGGGATACTCCCAGATTAGACAGACTAATCAGAGACACCCCTTGGTGGAGCTGTATAGGTCTCTTTATTCTATCCTATTGTATGCCGTCCTTGTGCCCTATCTACACTCTCCCGCACTCCTCTGCCATTTGTCTTCCCCTCTTCACGTGCCTCAACAACAATGGCCTGATAGGCTGGGGAGCACTCCTCCCCTACTTGCGCATGCTCTATGCCACTCATGACCTTTGATCCCACCAAGACACCCATGCCCGTGGGACACAGGACAGGAAGTGCTTGGTAAACAGGAAGTGTGGTCACGGAGGCGGAGCAAATGCAATGATGCCCCTTAGACCCGCCTCAAGTCTTCCTGTTTTCCAGGACACACTGACCAAGTTCAGACCTCTAGTCATTCAAGGCTTAAAGTGGCCCTTACAACTGCTAAACCTCTTTCCATTGCTTTTTTTTTCTGTTAATTCCTTTGATATTCCTGGATTTTTTTTTGTTCCAAGGGAATTTTGTTGTTTTTTTCTTGCTCAATAAAATTTTCTTTTGGTGATTTAATTGATTGGGATGGCATTGAATAAGTAGATTAGTTTATGTAGAATTGTCATTTTTATTATATTGGCTGTGTCCACCCATTAAAAATATTTCTCCAAATATTTGAATCTGACTTTATTTGTATAAAAGTTATTTTATAATTATGTTCATGTAGTTCCTGGTTTTGCTTTGGCAGGTATATTCTCAGGTATTTTATGCTGTCTATGGCAGTTTTAAAGGGAGTATCTTTTACTGTCTCTTCCTGCAGATGATTTTTGCAGGTTTATCTTATATCCTGTTACTTTGCAAAAATTGTTGTTTCCACAAGTGTTTTTATTTGAATCTCTAGGATTTAATTCAATCTCTAGGATTTATCATTTACAAAAGAGACAATTTATTACCTTACCGCTCTGGCTGATTCCTTACATTGCTTTTTCTTCTCTTATTGCTCTTACTAGCATTTCCAACACAATATTGAATAACAGTGTTGATAATGGACACCTTTGTTGCAATCCTGATCTTAACTGGGAAGGCTCTTAATTTGTCTACTTTACAAAAAAATGCTTACTGATTATTTTAGGTAGATGCTTTTATCATTTTGAGGAAAAATCCATTTATAACTATGCTTTCAAGTTGTTTTTTTAAAAATAGGAATGAGTACTGTATTTTGTTAAAAGCTTTTTCTACATCTATTGATATAATTATATGATTTTTGTTGCTTTTGTTCTTCATATAATGGATTATGCTAATAGTTTTCCTTATATTAAATCACCTCTGCATTCCTAGCATAAATACCAATTGATAACAATTTATAATCTTTGTGATATAGTGTTGTATTCTCCTAGATAGTATTTTATTTAGGATTTTTGCATCCTCATTCATTAGTGAAATTGGTCTGTAATTTCCTTTTTCTGTTTTTGCTCCTCCTGGTTTAAGTATCAGTACCATAGTTGTTTCATAAAAAAGAGTTTGGTAGGATTCCTTCTTTGACTGTTACTCCAAATAATTTATTTAGTATTGGAATTAGTCGATCTTTAAATATTTGGTAGAATTCATCTTTAAATCCATCTGGTCCTGATGCTTTTTTTCTTGGGAAGCTCATTGATGGCCTGTTCAACTTTTTTTTTCTAAAATAGGCTTATTTACATAGTCTACTTCTTCTTCTGTTAATCTAGACAGTTTATTTTTTTGTATTTTTTCATTTCATGTAAGTTGTTAAATGTATTGGTATGTATTTGGGCAAAATAACTGCTAATAATTGCTTTGGTTCATTTTCTTTAGTAGTACATTTACTCTTTTAATTTTTGATATTAGTGATTTGGTTTTCTTTTCTCTTTTTGAAAATCATATAAACCAATGGTTTATCTATTTTATTGTTTTAGTTTTAGTTTTATTTTTTTTTTACAAATCCAGTGTCTAATTATATTAATTCAATAGTTTGTTTACATTATTAATCTCATCTTTATTTTTTAGGATTTTAATTTGGTTTTTAATTGAGAATTTTCAATTAATCTTTTTCTAGATTTTTTTAATTGCATGCTCAATTCATTCTTTTGCTCTTTCTCTATTTTATTGGAGTAAGCATTTATAGATACAAATTTTCCTCTGGTTACTGTTTTTCCTGAACCCCCTAGGTTTTGGCATCTTGTCTCATTATTTTCTTTCTTTTTAATAAAATTATTTTTTATGACTTGTTCTCTTACTCATTCTTTAATATTAGGCTAGTCTCCAGTTAATTTTTAATCTATTTCCATGATCCCTTTTTAAATATAATTTTTATTGCATTGAGATCTGAAAAGAATGCATTTAATGTTTCAACTTTCCTTCATTTACTATAAAGCTTTTGTGTTGTAATATATGGTTAAATTTTGTAAAATTAACCTCTGAGAGAAAGGTATATTCCTGTCTATTCCCATTCAGTTCTTTCCATATATGCTTCATATGTACCTTATCTAAGATTCTATTCATCTCCTTGATTTCATTCTTTTATTTGGTTAAATTTATTGAATTCTGAGAGGGTAAGATTGAGGTCCCCCCCATTATAGTTTTGTTATGTATTTCATTTAAATTTTCCTTTAAAAATCTGGATGCTATAGCATTTAGTACATATGGATTTAGTCTTGATATTACTTCATTATCTATGGTAACTTTTATCATAATGTAGTTTCCATATATGTCTCTTCTAATTAAATCTACTTCAGCTTTAACTTTGCCTGAGATGATGATCACTACTGCGGCTTTTTATACATCAATTGAAGCCTAAGAAATTCTATGCTAGTCCATTCTTTTTAGTCTATGTGTATCTCTCATTATTAGATGTGTTTATTTTAAACAGTATATTGGCAAATTCTGTTTTTTAATCCATTTTGCTATTCATTTCTATTTTATGAGTAAGTTTATCCCATTCACATTAAGAATTGCAGTTTTCCTTACTATTTATCCTACTCTGCTCTTCTTACCCTATCCCTCCTCAGATGCCTCCTTTGTACATATCCCTCTTAGAAATCCCTCCCTGAGAAATCCCTGGCAGAGCCAAAATGGTGGAGTAAACGTAGGGATTCACCTGAGGTCTCTCCCCAAACCCTCCAAATATCTTTGAAAATGACTCTAAACATACAAACATTGTCTCTGATAAAGGCCTCATTTCTAAAATATACAAGGAATGAAATAAAATTTACAAAAATGCCAGTCATTCCCCAATTGATAAGTGGTCAAAGGATTTGAACAGGCAATTTACAGAGGTAAAAATTAAAGATATCTTTAAGCATATGGAAAAATGCTCTAAATCACTACTGATTCATTAAATGCAAATCAAAACAACTCTGAGGTACCACATCTCACCAGTCAAATTGGCTAAGATGACAAAACAGGAAAATGACAAGTACTGGAGAGGATGTGGAAAAATTGGAACTCTAATGCATTGTTGGTGGAGCTGTGAACTGATACAACCATTCTGGAGGGCAATCTGGAACTAT
>CM053601.1:92433074-92448540 GCA_028646575.1 Pseudocheirus occidentalis
AGTCCTCAGCGGGAGTCCTTAGCAGAGATTCTGGTAGGCTTTAAGAAAAAGGAGTTTGCGCCCCTGCCACCTCTCCTGCTGCTGCTGCTGCCTCTGCTGCCGCTGCCACTGCTTCTAGTCACCAGCACCAACTCTAGCTTGGTTCCAGCTTTCTCTTGCTCTACCCCTTCCTGCTATATCAGCAAGTTCAAGGGGCATGGAAGATCTTCAGATCCCAGTATCATTACACACTTATAGATTACATTTCCATAAACAGAATACAATCCCCTGTCTTCAGTCTATTCATCCTATTCACCCTTCTTTTAAATTAATTTAGTCTAGTTTACCTGCATTTGGGGAGTTCCTGGTGAGAGTATCTTCCACATTCTTTGATAATTAACACAGTGCCTGACACATAGTAAGTGCTATATAAATTTTATCTTTTATAATTAATAATTAATTCTTTGAATGTAGAGCTGTTTCAAAAGTTTCTAGATGTTGTTCCAGCTTGGACATGCTGAAGCTCAGCTTCATATAAGATGTATTAGTGTCTGACATGGACATACTTGTGACTGGAATTCTCTTTTGCATTGACTGCTTTGAGAATGAGAGCAAGAGTTATTTTGCAAATTGTCTAGTAGTTTTCACAGTAGTTCAAAGAGCTATAATTTCTTCAGTGTGTAAATTCTCTCCTCATGCAGATTGCAAGTATCTATGTTTTACTAGATTTTTTTTAAGTTGCTATGGCTGAAAAAAAATCACATTGGGCTCAACAGGAAGATGATGAATTCCTCCAAAATTAGTTGGACTGGTCCTCGGATGACATATCACCCAGCATATAGTTCATCATCAGGCACATAGTTGAAGCCTTCTCAGCATGGTAAAACTGGCATGAGCTCCATCAGTATAGCCTTCAAGAGCCTAGGATTACCTTTATACTGACAGACAAAGCATCAGAGTAGACTTTTAGGGAAGAAATTAATCCAATGATATGAAATTAACCCTGAATATGTCCCCAAAGTTACCAAACTCTGCATGCCCTTTGACCCTACTAGGCTTATGCCCCAAAGAGAACAAAGCAAGAGAAAATGGTCTTACATTGACAAAAAGTATTTATAGAAGTTGTTTCTGTGGTGAAAAAGAACTGGAGACTGAGGGAGTGTCCATCAAACTGGGAATAGATAAAAAAAATTATGGTATATGAATACAAAAGAATGCTGTTGAACTATAAGAAATGAAGAAATAGATGGTTTCAGACAAATCTGTATGGACTAAATGTAGAGTGTCTGAACTGATGAATGGTGAAGTGAGCTGAATGAAGAATGCAATTTATACAACTACATAAATGCTGTAAAAATGAACAATTTTGAAAGATCAAAGAATTCTGACCATTGCAATGATTAACTATGATTTTAGAGGGTAAATGATGAAGAATGCTACCACCATCAGACAGAGAGGTAATGAATTCAAGATACAGAATGGGACATATAATCTTGGACATGATGAATATGAAAATATTTTTTGTCTACTTGTTATGAAAATTTTGTTTTTATTTTATTATTTTTGAGTGGGGAGGTGGAGGTGGAAGAGGAAACTAAATACTTAATAGTCAAGAACAATTAATTTCTTTTTAGTGAAAAAAAATAGTGGTTGAGAAAGTACACGCCCTCTTCCAAGGGAAATTAATCCTGGAATAGGACCTGTTTTTAGTTACTTCATAGGGTTAGTGTGATGATTGAACAAGATTTTATATATGTGTGTATGTGTATGTGTATGAATAATATATGTATATATGCATATATGTATGTGTGTGTATATAATACACAGGTAGATACATAGATGTGTATATATACATATATTTATGTGTGTGTATATATCACACACTTTGCAAACCTTAAAGCACCACATAAAAGTTGTTAGAAGTAGTAGTAATAAGGTTATCATGACTGTATAACTTATTCTGAGCATTGGATTGGATTATTACTTTTTTCTAAAAGTTTTACAAGGGGCCTTGGTTTTTAAAAAAATACAAAGTACTTCAATGATTGATTATGTCTGAAATATAGAAGAATCCCAATAGTCTGTATGGTCTTATTTTGAAAATGTCTGGATGTTTACAGGGTAGATGCAACCATCATAGGCTGTTAAGCAAATGTTTCCTTGATGATCTTTTGCATTTGGCTTTATGACTCATCCCTATTCCAATTTGCTATTGACAGACTTTTAAGCCCATGCATTATTTGACTTGTTCTAACTCTGTAGTAGACTAGACTTTCAGGGGTCCCCTGGCCCCATTAAGGAAATGCTCCCTTCTTCTATGAGGTCACTAGGTAGATATGCAGGAGGAGTATAATCTTGGTGGATGAATGCCTCCATTGGTCCTATGAATTACTAAAGAAAATTCAGGGTAGTTAATTTGCAAGTCTTGTTTGTGACTCCCTGTTTGTTTGTGTCACTGGACATGTCCTAGGATGAAGTCTTAATGAATAACTAGCCTTCGGCTGGGGTAGGGAGTGGTCAAGACCAAAGGAGGGTCCTTGTATTCTGGTTACATGTAACAATTTCTGAATATAAGCCTTGTAAGTTCCTCCTGCTCTGTATGAAATGGTTCTTTAATAAACAGATTACTGAATACATCCCCGTCTCTCTTTTTATTAAGCTATTTATTTTGCTAGGCCATTCAACTGTGCTGGATACAGTATAACTTCAGGAGGCTCATCTGACTAATAGCATAGAAACTTTAATGCATTTAGCTTTTTCTATCAAACTGCAAAATGTCATATATGCTGGCATGTTTCTGTTGATATCTACTATTTCTTCCACTTCAGATAATGGATTTTCATTTCTTATACCACTGCTGTTGCCTTTGTAGTTAATGAATGGGCACATCCATTATAAACCCAGATTTTTTAACCTCAAGGAATATTGCTTTGGCTTCACATTAGAATATCTGATTATTCAAGTTAGGTCACTGGTACTTAAAGCAAAAACTTTTTTGAAATATTTTACTTACAAAGCAAAAAGAAAAAATTAAACTTCCTCTTAAAAAACCCCCCAACACTCCGTGTAGATGTTCCTGCTGGTGCCAGGTGACGTGAAGGAAAGTAAGAGAATTCTCTGATATTGTTTCCCTTTACCCATAACCACCTCATTTTGATTCTGTGTTCTTCTTTTATGTATTTTTGTTAACATGTGAATGCTGATTGTCAATTCCTCAAATTATTTTATTTCTTACTGGTGACTTTACTCTCGGGCAGTTCTATGATTTATTGATTCTATGCCTTTTAGATGAGATGATGTCTAAAAGAGGGTTGTGTAAAAAGGAGCACCCAAGAGTGTAAGAAGGAGCACCGAAGAGAAAAAGAAAAGATTCTAGTGGTAAAGTTGATGAGGTATAGGCTCTGAGACCCACCCACCCCCAGCCACCTTGAGCTCTCCTTGAAGTCTGATTGAATCTTCAGGAGGCATTTGCAGAGGCTATAAGTATTTCATTGTGGCTGGGCCCAAACCTGTTACTACCCTGGCTCTCCATTGTCCATCTGCTTCCCACCCTGGAGCCTATCAAAATATCAATTCACTCTTGCATTGACCTCATTAATTCCCTCCCCAAACTCATTACTGGAGTTTGACCTCATTGGCTCCTCCTGAAAACCCTCCCCAGGCTCCTCCTCTGAACCACCCCTAGATTCCTCTGTATATAAGACCCCATCTTCCCTCCATCTGGGTGAGAGCGCTGTGGAAAAGCTTAGCACAGACTTGCTCTTTGAGAGCGCCATGAAATGGCCTAGCACAGACAACTCTGTGTGAGAGCACCATAGGATAGCTTGGCACAGACTTACTCTGTGTGAGAGTGTCACAGAATGCCCTAGGACCCCATATGGTGACCTTGAACTTTCAATAAACTTTACTTTTTCTTTGGCTAAGAAGACGAGTCAAATTCTTTCCGCAGGACCTGGCGTGTTGGTATTTTGGGGTCTCGGGCAGCCCTAACCCTCTTTGGGTACTCTCTTCAAAGTAAAGACTCTTTTCAGGGCATAGGGCAGGAGTAAATGACAAGAAAAAAGATAAAGGATTTGGGATTTTTGTTGAAAAGAAAGAGGTGGTTGATAGTTGACTGTCAATTTGGTGGGGGTATGTGATGAATAAATAGTAAAAGGTGACAAAAGGGAAAGGAAGATAGCTTAGGGTAAAGAAAATTAATTCTGGGCTTTATATGATATGAATTACTGCTGAGAAGAGGAAGTCTGGGTAGTTTATAAAAAAGAGAAAGGGAAAGAGATAATTTCAGAGAAACTTGTCAAGATGTATCAGCTAATGAAGAGTAAATGAAGCAAACCAGGAGAACAATTTATATACAAAACCAACTTTGGACAAACAACTTTGAAAGACTTGTGGACTCTAATCAAGACAATGACCAACTACTATTGCTGAGGAAGGATAATGAAACACTCTACCCACCAGCTGATAGGAAATTGGTTACTCAAGGTATAGATTGAGACTTTTTTTTGGACATGACCAACATAGAGATTTGTTTTCCTTAACTATGCACAGTTGTTACAAAGATTTTTTCTTTTTCAGTCTCTTTTTCAATTGGGGGTGATGGGTTAGTGGAAGGAAGAAAAGATGAATTTTTCATTAATTGAAAAAAATTAAAGTAGGAATAAAATAAGGTGGAGAGAAAAGGCAAGAGAGAAAATGGATGATTTGTCAAGCTGAGGAGTAGAGGTAGAAAATGATCCTATGCTAAAGAATGTTTTGTGATCAGTAGAGTTGTAGATATTAGAGCAAGGCAAGATAGAGTAAAAAGAGGGCTGGTACAGAAGTTAGATATATTACTACATAAAGGGAGCAACTAAATGTTTGAAGAAAGAATACAACTGAAGAGGTTTACCCGCAAGAGAGTTAGGGTTGCCTGAGACCCCAAAACACCAACGTGCCAGGTCCTGCGGAAAGAATTCGACTCAAGTATTCTCAGCCAAAGAAAAGTAAAGTTTATTGAAAGTTCATTAAAAGTTCACTATATAGGGTAGACTCTTAAGGACCAAGTCTATGCTTGGTATGCGCTCTCACACAAAGCAAGTCTGTGCTAGGGCATTCTGTGGAGCTCTCACCCCACATGGAAGGAAGATGGGATCCTATATATAGAGGAATCTAGAGATGGCCTGGAGGAGGAGTTTGGAGAGGTTCTTCAAGAGGAGTCAGATGAGGTCAGACTCCAGTAATGAGTGATTAAGGGTGGGAAGTTGCTGGAGGCTACCTGGAGACCATAGACAACGGTGGGCCAGGCCAGTTCAAGGGTAGGAACAGGAACATTAAGGGTGGGAAATTATTGGAACAAAGGAGGGCTAAAGACTTGGGCAGAGCCGCATGACCTCAGGCAAATGCCTTCCCTGGGAAGATTTACTTTCCCAAAGCCTGTACCTCAAAGATTCAAGGAACTGAAGGGGGGTCCCAGAGCCTACACCTCATCACAAGTAGATTTGGAGAAGAAACTAAGCTAAGGTCTATGAGGAAGAATAGAACGGCTTGTCAAATATTCCCCTCGACCACATACCTTCTTTTCAAATCTGCTAATCATTCAAATCTCTACTACTAATAATTTAAAATTGCATAATGCTTTAAGGTTTAGAAAGTACATTCCTCACCACAACCTTGTGAGAAGCTAAAAATATTATTGTCCCCATTTTAGAAATGAGACAATTGAAACTCCAAGAGATCAAATGATTTACCTAGGGTTCCAGAATTAGTATCAGGGCTAAAATTTGAACCCAGGATTCAAGTGGCTTTAAGTATGTCTTTTAAAAACAATTTTGTTTATTTATTTTCTTGTTTACATCACTCATTTCCACGAGATTTTGAATTACAAATTTTTTCCCCATCTTTCCCCTACCCACCACCTCAAAATAGCCATCCCACTGTATAACTTTTCTCCCCATCTGCCCTCTCCTATGTCCTCCCCCATCACCCCTCTGACTTTCTGTTAGGGCAGGATGGGTCTTCCTGCCACATTGCCTGCATATCTTAATTTCCAGTTGCATGTAGTTAATAATAATAATATATAATGTCTTTTTACTAGAATTTGTTGGCATTCGAAATGGTCAGTTCTGTAGAATTAGAAATCAGTAAGCCCTGTGTACCCAAACTGAACCAAGAATTAGCAGGCTCAGTATACTTGGAATGGACCCAAGATAAAGATCAAGTGAAACAGCCAGTGCTAGGTAGGGAATGCACCCCCAGGTAGTCTGTCTTATTTTCTGCTATGTACCTAAGTCTGCATTCCCATGTCCAATCCCTCATTCACTCTTCTGGCTCCTGTACCTAACTCTTCATTTATCAATAGTGGGGTGACCACACACCCCTGGTTCGTATGTCCAGCTCTTCTTTAATCAATACTGAGGTAATTGCAGTCTCCTGGTTTCCATACCCAACTCCTCATCAATCAGTAAGGTATTTACACTCCCTTGATTACAAAGAACAGATCCCTGTACCTGGATGTCATCTAGCTGTAGTAACAAATCAATTAACAAATCATAGACAATTGGGGAAAATGGTATAAAAGATTCTGTACTTCCGCATTACGGGGCTGTTCTCTACCTCTTCCTATTTGGCTTATGAGACAGCCCAGCTGATAATTCAATTACTATTAAAGCTCCTTAAACTTTTATTTGGACTCTGTGGTCACTTTGTTAAAACTTGCCATTTTACATTCTAATAATAATAGAAACAGTCCCTTCCAAGTCCAATCCATAGTCTAGGCAGTGAGGGGGAGGGACAATAGAGAAGTAGGAATAACTAGCTAGAATGATGTACAGCAAGGGATTTATGTGGCCTGAGGTACCTGTGGTACTCCATGGTACCTGTGAAAGCCTAACAGAAACCCTACAGTCATCTGAAATTGGGCTATGGCAATACCACTAATTAAGTTAATATATCAACCAGTATCATGAAACTGCTTCTATCAATCTAAGGAATGGCATAGTATTATAAGCCGGCCTTAAATCAAAACAATGACCAGTTTGACATGGAAGATTGTAGGCTTTTCTTAGGCACTTGAAATACTAATACCCAACTGGCTGGAAATGTTTCGGTGTTGGTAGATCTGACTTCTAAAGCATGCGTACTATAAGTACATACAAAATGAACAAAAGATTATTATGCATTTCTACAATTGCATGACAAACTGGAAATAGATCTTAGCATTTTCAGGCAAGGATTTCCTACTGCTTTTTGTTAAAAAGTAGCTCTCAGGTACAAGTCACACAACAACATATTGAATGAATAAATTAAATGAACAAAAAAGCATTTAGTATGAGTTTGCTATGCATGAGGCATCATGCTAAGTGTTGGTAATACAAACATAAAAAGAAATACAATCCTTGCTCTCAATAAGCTTACTTTCTAATAGGGGAAGACAGTAGATATAGGCCAGGGAAAAAGAAACTGAAGACCAAGGCAGGGAAATCTTGAGAAGTAATTTCATCTGTCAGCCAAGAGTAGATGAAAAAAGCCTTGAAACTGAAGTGTTATCTAAAAATCTAAGGAGGGAAAAGTTGAAGAGTCTGAGGTAATTGAAAATCTTAATGCAAACTTCAGAAATTCTGCCTAAAAACAAAACAAATAATAAAAATAATTGCAGACATCTCAAATGAGTTTGTAAAGAAAGTTTTTAAAAGCTCCTCTTTAATAGTTTGATGGCGTGAATTAAATGAGCAGACCAATTATACCAAAATAAAGTAATTTTTAAAAGCTGCCCTTTTGCTATAACTATAAGAAATGAATGTATTATCCCACAATACCCGACAGAATTTTTTTTTAATTTCAGGACCAAACATAAAAATATATGTAGTAGTTAATGCCATTGTAAGATCACAAGAGGACAGGTAGAACTATTAAGAAATACTTACACAGACAGGTGCCAAATACCATGATGGCAACACTGATGTGATTTATGAATGTTATTAAAGACCCATGTAAAGGCAATGGAAGATTAAATCAATATCTATCTTGTACACAAAGTGTACGACTTGAATACTGAGTCTCCCTATTAAAACTAAGCAAAAAGAAACATAAAGAAAGGAATTTGGAAAACAGAAAGGTATCATAAATCCCAGATCCCCTTAATCAGCAAGTGAAGCATAAGTCAAAAGGTTAAGGCAATACAAAGACTCAGTATTGCATAAAGAAAAAATAAATGATTGGACATTAATCAAAAACTTCACTACAGAGGCCTGAGAAATAAAGAATTCAGAGAGAATTAAGAAGAACACGGACAGTTACAGGTAGTCCAAAGTATTTTCTTGCAAGGATTCCAACACAAAAGTTGTTTATCATTAATACAATGAATGGTAGAATAGTGATATCAAGAGAGGTGACTAAAAATCTAGCTCCTCTACCAAAGTAGGAAGAGGCAAGGACAGATAAGATCCATAATTATTGGCTTAAGCACTTCAGAGGGGTTTGTGAATGACGAACAAAGCTTTTTACCAGCTTCCTCTAAGATCTGAGAGATCAGCAATCTAATGCCACTTTTCTTAATGCAAAGCATCACATATTTACCTTCTGGTCTTGTTATCTGACCCCTGGTCCTTGCCATCCTCCTGATGAGTTGTAGGCTCTGGGACCCCACATTGAGCTCTTCTTGAATCTTCCCAAGGGAAGGCATTTGCCTAAGGTTATGGGCTTTAAGTTGTGTCTCTGCCCAAGTCTTTAGCCCTCCTTTGTTCCAGTAGTTTCCCACCCTTGAAATGGTCTGGCCCACGATTGTGTATGGTCTCCAGGTACCCTCCAGCAACTTCCCATCCTAGATCACTCATTATTGGGGTCTAACCCCATCTCCACCCCTGAAGACCCTCCCCAAACTCATTACTGGAGTCTGACTTCATCTGACTCCTCCTGAAGACCCTCCCCAAACTCTTCCTCTAGACCACCCCTAGATTCTTCCCACAACCTTTCTGTATATAGAATCCCATCTCCCCTCCATGTGGTGTGAGAGTGCTGTAGAATGGCTTAGCACAGACTTATTCTGTACTGCTTGCCCAATGCAAGCCTTACAGATACCTAGGCTCCTTAAGAGTCTACTCAACATGGCAATCTATTAATAAACTTTACTTTTCTTTGGCTGAGAAGACTTAAGTTGAATTCTTTTGGCAGGACCTGGCGTATTGTTATTTTGGGGTCTCAGACAACCCTAACACTCTTTGTGGGTAAACCTCTTCATTTTTATGAGGGCAGAGACACAACTTAAGGCCCATAACCTTAGGCAAATGCCTTCCCTTGGGAAGATTCAAGGAGAGCTCAAGGTGGGGTCCCAGAGCCTGTACCTCAAAGATTCAAGGGGAGCTTAAGGGGGCTCCCAGAGCCTAAACCTCATCACTCCCTCCTACTGAACCCTTAGGACTTCAGGGACTTCCCATTCATTCTGAAACTTAACTTTCTTTTCTTTATTATCCCTACCAATTAGAATGTGAGTTCCTCAAGAGTGGGGTAGTCTCACAATTTGTGCTAAGCTTTGAACAGTGCTTAGCATATAGTAAGTATCGAATAAGCTTTTTTATTTATTCATTCAGATGATAAGAACTTAACACCTCCAAATACAGGCTAATTATTTGCTTATGAAACTTTGTGCAAATTAATCACTGTGTGTATCACTAAAAACAAATCTGTAAACATGAGAAATCTATATGTTGTCTGAAGAGCAAAAATGGCATGTCCCAAACTTCCACATGTAAAAAGAGTAACTTGTTATTGATTTGACAATTTTTGAACAAGTCAACCAAAAGTACTGTAACATTCACACTATGTTTATTGATCATTACAGACTTTCTCAGTTCTGTATTCATGGTTTATTTCTGTATGGCAAACATATAAAATGACCTAAAAATAATGAAAATATCAAAGTATTTGATGTTGATGTAGAAAACTGGTCTCTTTTTAAAGCTTAACACTGAAACAATGAATTTATTGGCATTATGAAATCAAAGCTGAATTGGAAAAACATATATCAAGTGTTGCCCCTTGTTAGAACCAATTCTCTGTTGCTCAGGGAGAAGTTTCAGAATTGCATGGACTTCTAGTAGTTCCCATCTAGAGGGACAACACTCTCTCTTTCCCTAGGTCTAATGTTAATGGAATCAGATCTTTCACACCCCTTTCTATTGGCACTTAGTAAACAGGCACTTAGCACCTTACTTCAAGTTAAATCCTTGGGAGTAGTTAACATCTTAATAGGAAGGGGCAGAACAGGGAGGAGCTATACTATATATAAGGAAGAGAAGCAGCAGGACAGTGAGATTTTCTCTCAGTCACCACCTGGAGACTGCACCTTTTTTCCTGAGATCCTCCTTCTGCAGCTTTTGCTGAGAACTTCTAAGAACCAGGATGGGGAGCTATCGTGAGTGAGAGAGGGATCCCTTCTTGAGGGAGCCTATTCTATTGTGAAGGCCTGGGAAGGTGAGTGTTCACTGCATTAACCATGTGTATCAACTTTGTGACCACTATAATGACTTTGGCTTTCTGGTTCTGGGACTTGTCCTTCTGGTTCTGGGACTCAGTTTTCTGGTATCTGAATAAAGATCTTGGTTCTGTCCTCCAGGGGAGTTTGCTACATTTTGTGATTCACAACTATACCAGCATATTCATAACCACCATGGGTGTTGTGAATATTGCATTATTGATACATTTGGTAACGAGGATGGGATCACAAAATGTCAGGCCTCTACTTGGAAGCAAGACTGCTTTAGAGGAAGAAATGTCTATCCCAGGATGGGAGGATTTGCTTTATTCCCCTCTAGCAAGAGAATGGGCCAAAAGCATAGAACCCTGTGAAAACTGGGAACCGAGGCTACAAAAGGGAGAACCTGGAGATTTGGAAAAATGTTTGCAAGGCAAACCCGTAGAACCAGGCAAAGAACTGGCAGGAATGTGCAGGAGAGGCTGGGTCTTGCTAACAAGTTATCGTCTCATGTGTAAAAATAGAGATAAGCTGCTGGAAGAAAACACTAGGTTGGCAAGAGAGATGGCTGGTTTTCTTGAGGATTCTTCTATGCCACAGCATTCAGAAGAGCAAACTGGAGGGTCTAAGGTGGAAGAGCAAGCTACTGTTCATGTAGCTAAAAAGAAGCGAAAAACTAGCAGAAAGATTGTGCATGCAGATTTTTCACAGGCTGGGCAGAGTTGCCCCAACAACTGCCAGGGGGATGTGCGTGAGGAGAATAGAATAAGGTTAAATGAGGAGTCTTTTAATGCTGAAGTTCTACCCGTAGTAAGAAGAAGGGAGGAAAATCGACAGGGCCAAACAGAGTTCAGGGTGATAACTGAAGATTTCACTCAACAGGAGGTTACTGACATATTGAATCGATTTATCTAAAGAATGGGAGAGTCTTTAGTGTCTTGGATGGTAAGAATCAGTGATGAAGGAGCTGGAGGAATAGCACTAGATAAGATGGATTGCTTAAAATTCATAAACATCAGTCAGAATCCTTTTGTACACCAAGTTTTAAGGATAGCCATATGAAAGAAGGTAATGACAGAACTAATCTGTTAGCTTTAGCTGTAGAGGGATGCAGCAGGCAATATCCTGATGACTCTATGTGGCCTAGTGGAGACAGACCCTGGTACTCACTTAGAGATGGTATGTGCAAGCTAAAGGAGGAGATAATGAAAACTGGTATCATGCTTGGAGATGAAGCTACATACCATGATGTCCCCTAGAAGTTCCTCACAGAAATATCATGGTCAAGACAGCTCCTCCTGCTTATAAGCATCTAATTTTGACTCTATTAATTAGAGAAGTAGGGAACTCTCTCAGAGGTCCTGGATAAGATTTCACAGTTAAGTGACTTAGCAGAATGGGGAAGAGATTCATTTCCTCCAGAGAGAAGAATAAATAGCCAGAGGATTCAAAGACAAAACAGAAGAGCATTGTTTACAGCTCTATTGAGAGCAAGAGTTGATTTTAGGAGAATAGATGATATTCCAACAGAAGAGCTGCATAAGATGTACCAAGAAAAGGGACTTAATATTCGATTGGATAGGGAAGTAGCAACCCCACCTACAGATACTCTGAATCATTGTATCCAAATCTGCCAAACCTTCAGGGAGAATAGGAAATAGGCCAAGCCCCCACTCAGATTAAAGAAATACACAGAGGAGATTGCAGACTCCATAGTGGTTGAACAATGTATTGGAAGAATGGATCAACTAATATAACTAGGGCTTTAAATGTTAGGGGGTCAGAGGCCTCACTTATTTATGGAAACACTGATAAATTTAAACATGGAACTCCTATTGCCACCACAGGACTTGGAGGGGCTGAAATATCAGCAAGACAAGTTAAAATAACAATGAAAATTGGACAATTGCCTAAGAGAGAATATACTGTGGCTATTGTACCCATTCCCAAATACATCATTGGACTAGATATATTGAAAAGTATGACTTTGAATTTACCTGAAGGAAGATACCAATTTGCTATAAGGAAGATAGGAATTAATACAGTTTTAGTCGGGAAAATAAAAATGGACCCAATCACTTTACTTGAACCTTCTGAAGTAATTGCTTTTAAGCAATATCGTGTGCCAGGTGGGCAAGATGAAATTAACACCACCATAAAGGCATATGTTGAAGCAGGGGTGTTAGTCCCTACAACCACACGATGGAATAATCCTGTCTGGCCTGTACAAAAATCAGATGGAACGTAAGAATGATGGTGGATTACAGACAATTAAACAAGGTGACTCCTCCTTTATATGCTGCTGTTCCAGATACCATCATCTTAATAGAAAGGATCCAGACATATGATGGAACTTGGTATGCAGTTATTGACTTGGCCAATGCCTTCTTCTCCATTCCAATAGACCCTAGACAATGGGACCATTTTGCTTTCACTTGGCAGGGTAGACAATATACTTTCACCCACTTGCCACAAGGATACCTGCATAGTCCTACTATTTGTCACAGGATTGTAGCTGAACAGCTGGATGAATTAAAGGTATCTGGTACACAGCTTACTCACTACATCAATGATATAATGATACAGGAAAAGACACAGAAGAAGTGGAGAAAAGCTTTACTTTTAAAAGCATATGAAAAGCAAAGGTTGGGAAATTAACCTTGCAAAGATTCAAAGACCAGCCCCAAATGTTAAGTTTTTGGGGATACAATGGAATAAGGGACTACAAGAAATTCTTCTACAAGCCCGACAAAAGATTCAGGATTTTCCTACCCCTACTAATAAGGAGGCCCAAAAGTTCATAGGATTGTTTGGATACTGGATGTACCACATTCCACTTCTGGGACAAATTTTGAAACCTTTATGTAAAGTCATTTGGAGGAAATGTGAATTCGACTAGGGACTTGAACCGAGTAAAGCTTTTGAAGAAGCCAAGGCTGCTATACAATTGGCCCTAGATTTATGGCCCATGCAAAATGGCTCGGTGGAATTACAAGTGGCTGTACAGGATGATTATGCAAACTGGAGTTTATGGGAAAAACAACAAAGCCAAAATGTACCCTTGGGTTTTTGGTGTAGGAAACTCCCTTAATCTGGAGTCCAGTATATTTTGAAAAGCAGTTGTTAGCTGCATACCAGGCTTTGGTAGAGACTCAACAACTAACCCTGGGCCATGAAGTGATATTAAGACCTGGAATCCCAGTTATGATCTGGGCAATAAGTATCCCAGTTTCTCACAGAATTGGACATGCCCAAGAGGTTAGCATCATCAAATGGAAGTGGTATATCCAAAATAGAGCTAAGACAGGCAAAAGCAGAGCCTTTGCTCTGCATGAATCCATAGCGAACATAGACACTGAAGGGAATGACACATCCCCTAAGCCAAAGCAAGAGTTGCTACAGTCCTCAGTAAAATGGAATAAATGATATGATAGATTAGCTGAAGAATAAAAGAGACATGCATGGTTTACTGATGAAACAGCAGAATATTTGGGCCACAAAAGACATTGGAAAGCAGTAGCCTATAACCCATGTCCTAGAAGGACTCTGGAGAGTACTGGGATAGATGGAAGTAGTCAATATGCTGAACTTGTGGCAGTGCAACAAACCATCAAAAGAAAATAAGGAGGATGGTGTCATATATTCACTGATTCATGGGCAGTAGCTAATGGGTTAGCTACATGGATGCCCATGTGGAAAAGTCAAAATTGGGAAATTCATGGCAAACAAGTCTGGGGCAAAGAATTATGGGAAGATATCTGGAACATATCTTTGGTCACTGATATGTCAGTCTTTCATGTGGCCCTCACCACACCAGAACATGAGTACAATGATCATGCTGATAGACTGACCAAGATTGCTACTGAACATATTGTACCTACTTTGACAACAACTGATGATCCAGTTTTAGCAAAATGGGTCCACCAAACGGCTGGCCATTTAGGGGTCCAGGCCACACATTGGTGGGCACAAGATAGAGGTATTAGCATCTCTCATTCACTGTTAAAACAGATAGCAGGGGGTGGCTAGGTGGTGCAGTGAATAGAGCACCAGCCCTGGAGTCAGGAGGACCTGAGTTCAAATCTGGCCTCAGACACTTAACACAAAAACTAGCCATGTGACCTTGGCAAGTCACTTAACCCCAAGTGCCCTCCAAAAAGCAAAAAGGAAAAAAAAAACAGATAGCAGAAGAACGCCATTATGTCAATTAGAAAAAGGAATGAACTGTAACTCAGGTAGTAACTGGTAAGATAGCAAGAGGAAAAGTCCCAGGCCAAATTTGGCAAATAGATTATATTGGTCCACTACCACAAGACAAAGGATGCAGATTTATATGTACTTGTGTTGATACTTATTCAGGTGTACTAGTAGCTTGTCCTTATAAGAATGCAACCCAGAAAAACACCTGTAAAACTCTGTATTATGAAACCCCAATGCATATTCAAAGTGACAATGGGTCACATTTAAAAGGTAATGAAATGAAGACATATTATATATAAAACAATATAGAATAGATATATCATATTCCTTATTACCCAAAGCATCTGGGTTAATTGAAAGAATGAATAGATTATTGAAAAAACAGTTAAGGAAGCTAAGTTCCAATAATTCGTATCAATATTGGAAAGATACTTTGTCCATGGCTTTATGTAATTTGAATAATAGACTATTGGGAGGAAGTACACCTCTAGCCAGAATGATGACCCCAAATCTGCAAATTAGAAAACAGCAAACACATAAAATCCCAAATATTGAGTATTGGACTTTGAGGCCAGACATCTCAGCACTGTATCCAGGAACACCTGGTTCGACAGGATATGATTTACATTGTTTAGACGACTTTTTGTTGGACAGAAAAGAAATAAGAAAAGTCCCCACTGGAATATGCCTAAGAATCCCTAAAAATCATTTTGGACAGATGTTATCCAAATCAGGATTAGTTGCTTGAGGAATACATGTACTGAATGGAGTAATAGATTCTAATTATCAAGGAGAAATTATTGTGATGCTCCATAATTTAGGTGAGGAGCCCATACA
>CM053601.1:92456367-92474093 GCA_028646575.1 Pseudocheirus occidentalis
CATTAGAGGGGACTTCAGAGATCACTTAATTCAACACATTCTTTCCATGGATTAGGAACTTGAGGCATAGAAAGGATAAGTTATTTGCCTAATATATCATGAAAACTAATAATGAATTCAGCTCCTCAGCCACCCTGCCATTCTTGATATGGACAGGATGGAGGGCAGGCCCTCTCTGTGCAGTATCACACACTAAGTGCACTACGCTGCATTTGCACATTCCCTCCAGGCATCTAGATCACAGAGCTTTAAGAAGAAAGAATCCTGAGAAGAAGAGGGAGAAGGAATCTGGCAGCCAACAAACATTTAGGAAGTAACTACAATGGGCTGGGCACTGAACCAGGTATGGGTGATAGAAATGCAAAGAATGAAATAATCCCAACTTCCCCCATCCACAATAATACAACTGCAGAAAACCCATCAATAATGGGAAGAGGAAAAAATGAAATAATCCACTACAAGGTAATTTTTTTGTCTTTTTTTTTTTTATTTTAGGCCTAAATACTATAAGGTAACTCTTATAGAAAAAAATAACTGAATGTGAACTCATCTACCATTTGCTACTGGCATTCCCTTTCTGCCCCCTTTCTCTTATGCCCATCTCACTAGCCCAGGGGCTACAGCAAATTTAAAGGAGTAGGGAATGCCTCCCCCTGCACATGCACATGCACACACACACACACACACACACACGCAAGCATTTATTAAGTATCTGCTATGTGTCAGTGCTAAACACTTTAAATTCTCATTTGATCTTTACAGTCCTAATTGGTAAATACCATTGTCCATCCCCAGTTTTATAGAAGCAGACAGAAGTTGTGTGCCTAGGATAACATAACTAGTAAACTTCTGAGGGAAGATTTGAGATCTTCTTGACTCCAGATCTAACACTCAACCACTACAATGACTAGCTGCCTACAACTTTGAAATTAACCCCCTTTGACCATCTACCAGAGTAGTACTCACTCTTAGGATAGATGGAAGCCCAGGATCTTAAGTATTCTCACCCTGAGGCTTTTCTCTCCCATAATCCTTGTTCAGGCCAGGGGAAGGGAGCAGTTTACACAGAAAGAGTGAAAGCAAGGTAAAGAAGAAGCCATCACAGAAATGTTTCTTGAGGCATTCCTCTCCATAGTATCCTGGAAGACCCTCCTAACTTCTTGACCCTGGGGGTCATTGGCCTAGGAAATGAAAATAGTTATTTAGAGGAGTGTGGAGCCTAGAAGAGTAGAACAGGTATGGAGATAAAGAACAGCCCCAATAGTAATGGCTACTTAGAGTAGTGAATTGGAGCATTACCCTAAGTAACTACTCCTACCCTCTGAGAGACATATACTTTGTCTCAATTTATCCAATCCTGGTGGTCTTAGAAACAGAGAACAGGCAGCCAGTGCTAATGGAAATGGCACAATAGAGATGGATTTTGAGAAGGAAAGGATTGGCTATAAGAGGCACATTTTCAGCAAGGACACTTTAGAAGAATCAGTAGTGAATGATAAAGGCAGACAAAAGTTGACTGAAGAAGAGAAATGAAGAAACATTCAGTAGGAGGAAAAATATCATCGTAGTAGAAAAGGGGAATTGAGTCAAAAATCCTCTTAGGAAGGTAGAAATATCACAACAAATTTCACAAGACCCAGTGAAAACGGCAGTGGAACAATGGCAGTTGAGAAGGCAACCAAAGAACTGAGAAGAAAATACATATTTTTTAAAAGATAAAAGCTCTTAGGGGAGAATCAGTAAGTCTAACCAAGGATCATAGAATTGAACAAAAAATAGGAACTCTGTGTAACAAGAGATTCTCTGAAAAAGAGAAAAATAGAACTAATAGGCAAAAATGGAAAACCAACAACAAAACCAAGATTAGAAGAATACATGAGAATAGCAAACCAAAACATTGGACTTTAAAAAGACAGGATAATTAGAAAGATTACGTTTTCCAGAATGGCATTATAAAAAAGAAAACTGGAATACTATGCTATAAAAAAATTACATATAAAAAGTGAACAGAAATAGGGGAAGCAGATGGCTTAGTAAAGACTGAGAAAATTCACAGAACATCAACAGAAAAAAAATTACCACACCAAGACAAAAGTGTAATCAAATTTAAAAACTAAAGAAAAATAGCAATTTTGTCTGAAATAAAGTGGGGCAGAGGAGGAAACTTCCATTTCCAAGGAAAACATATCAGAATTGGATAGGTTAATTTCATGTTTATAAGAAACGAATAGTATTGTATTCCAAATCTGGAATTCAAGACAATATTCCAAATCTAGAATATGATATTCTTTAAAAAGCAAAGAAATAGACTAACATCTTTAAAAGCAACATATTCTGCTAAGTCAAGTCTAAAAATCACAAATAATTTTATGTTCATAAAAGGGAAGAATTCAAATCATTCTTTCAAGAGATATATGCTAGTAGATATATAACTAGCAATTTTAGCACTGAAGGCAAGCTTTACAAAATGTGCCTTGGGTCAAGAAGCCATAAAATATGCCTTCAAATCAGCTTTTAAACATGGTTAGTATGGAAATATGTTTTGTGCGACTTCGCATGTATAATGAGTATCATATTACTTGCCTTCTCAATTGGTGGAGTAGGGGCTGAAGGGAGAGAATTTGTAACTCAAAATTTTTTTAAATTAATGTTAAAAATAAAAGTTAGAAAAAAGAATTGAAAATAACAATAAAAACGCCTGTCTAAAAGAAAAAAAAACAGCTTTTCAAGACAAATTAATTTGGTGGTTGTGACCCTAAAACATAAGATATAATGAGGGAATATATCCTGAGACTCTGAGAGGAGGACAAAGTCCCCTGAACATTTCAAGGCTGCTTGGCGGGGAGAGGGGACAGAGTAAGGGTAACAGAGAAAGTGTGGGGAAGTTTCCTTAGGATGCAGCCACAGTGGGAAGGAAGCATATTTTGTAGCTTCCTATTTTAACTAATTATTCTTGCTAACTAAAGGCTCAGCTCATTTGTTTCCATGTTGTTGAAAGAAATGCAAATGTTATTAGCACCCTCTAAATTTTCATACCCTAGGACAGTGATGTCAAACTCAAATAGAAAGTGGGGCCACTAATCAATAGTAAGGATGGCTGCAGTCTATGTATTGACAAGATCTTTAAAATGATATTATCTTTTTTATTGTTTTTGTTGTATTTTTATTTATTTTGGTAAATATTTCCCAGTTACATTTTAATCTGGTTCAGGCTCAAGAGTATGGGGGTCACATAGGTTCATAAGTAGATTTGGCAAACTTTTCTTGTAAAGGACCAAATTGTAGACAATTTAGGCATTGCAGACTAAGAGGCCAAATCTAGGATACTTACTTTATAAGAAAGAACATTTTCCACAGATTTCTGCTGACAGAACTGACATGAATTTTTTTTGTAAAACAGGCCCCCTAATGAAAAGATAGCATGACACTCAAGGCAGTAAGTTATACCTGTGTCACTGGGATTTGTAGTGCACCAAGAAGCAATAAGAAACATTGAGAGCACTTAGTGTGAAACAGCCATAGACAATATGTAAACAAAAGAGCATGAATTACGTTCCAAGAGAATTGTATTTAAGGATGTTGAGATTCAAATTTCATGCAATTTTCATGTCATGGAATATTATTCTTTTTAAAAAAAATTTTTCAACCATTTATAAATGTAAAAACCGTTCCTGAGACTTACAAAAATAGGTTGTGCCCCAGGGCAAGGCCCCAGTCACTTGCTCCAGTTATGTCTTTGGATTTCAGAACTTCCATGGTGCTCTTGAATTCTCTATAGACTAGTATCTAAGATGTGCAAAAAAAAAAAAAAAGTTAAATCATGGCTTCTGAAGACTGGATGGAGAAACTGACATTCTCATCTTGACAGCTAAGTGGTGCTGAACCTGGACTCAGGAAAACGTGAATTCAAATTCAGCATAAGACACTTGCCAGATATATACCTGTGTAAGTTACTTTATAATTTAATTTCTGTCTTCTTCAGTCTCTTCATCTGTAAAATGGAGATAACAGCACCTACTTCCCAGTATTGTAGTGAGGATAAAATAAGATAGTATTCATAAAGCAATTTGCAAATTTTAAAGTAAATGCTAGTTGTTACTAGTACCCCTACTAAGCTTAAAAGAGAGAAGGGGAGGGTAGGAGCAAGTGTTTCCTCCCTCCTACAGGGAATGCTTATTCTTTATTGTAGAAAGTGAAAAGTAGTTGAGAGAAATTCACTTCAGGCTCCCAAGTGTCTCCACTATATTGGAAGGATACGTTAAAACAAAAGTGGTAATTTTGTCCCTGTTTGCAAGAAGTTTTTCAATTCAAAATATCATATTTGTTCAGAGTTTCACCTCCCCTCACAGAAATTCTGTGGAATAAATAAGACAGGAAACTCTGAAGGCCAGCTAAGCCATCCCCCTGCCTCTACATAAAATTGTACTTAAATGATCTCAGAAAAGTAGTTTGTTCTTCAAAACTGCCACATATTTTACCACACACTCCCTACCTAGGAGTAAAATTATGAAAATCCATCTCTAGTAGTGGCTTCCAAATACAATCCTTATTCATGTGAATTATCTTCTGCAGAAGCAAAAAATCCTAAGGAGGTGTTCAAAACCCCTTCATATGTAACTGATGAGTTTCTGTATTTCAAAAACTGGAGAAGTTGGCATATGAATCATCCTGCAGCTGCTTCCATTCAAAGAGAATTTATTAAGCACCCACAGGGTGCATGACACTATAATATGCTAATTAATTACATCATTGGCAGGCCCCAAAAGAAGAGAGACAAGGGCCTTATGGAGGAAAAATTAAACGAGCTGTAAATCTGTGTTTTATCATTTTTAATTTAAAAAATAACTTTTATGGTAATGCTTTTTTTCCCCATAGAATCAAATCCATGTTAAGAGTTGGAAGGGACATCAATTGCCATTTGGTGTTAATGTCCTTCCTAAACTGCAGAGCCTCGAATCGAACACTAGATGTCTTCTTGTAAGAATAGCTTTTGGTGATCAGTCCTTTCAGGAATGTCTGATTCTTTGAGTCCATTTGGGGTTTTCTTGGCAGGGATACCGGAGTTGTTTGTCATTTCCTTCTCCAGCTCGTTTTACAGATAAGGAAACTGAGACAGAACAGAGTACAGTGGGACAAAATATTACAAATTATAGAAATTCTGTCTTTTATCCTTTGAATTTCTAACAGCCCATTGCCTGGCACATTTTTGTTATTATTGAGTCATTTCAATTGTGTACGACTCTTTGTGACCTCATTTAGGGTTTTCTTGTCAAAGACACTGGAGTGGTTTGCCAATTCCTTCTCCAGCTCATTTTACAGATGAAAAAACTGAGGCAAACAGGATTAAGTGACTTGCTCAGGATCAGACAGCTAGTCACTGTCTGAGGCCAGATTTAAACTCAAAATTTTAAAAAGATGATTCTTCAGGCACCAGACCCCAGCATTCTTTCCACTGTGACACCTAACTGCTTAACACATAGTAGGTGTTTAATAAATGCTCCTTGGCTGATTTGACAAATCCAGAATTAGTTTATACATTATATACACAACAGCAAAAAAGCAGTTGGCAAGTGAAAAGAATGAATTGGTTCAGTAGTTTGCCCAGACTCTGTTCTGTTCAGTTCTGGGTACTACATTAGGAAATGTGTTGATAAATAAGTTTTCAGAGGGTAGCTGGAACAGTGAAGGACCTGGAGTCCAAGTAATATGAGGATCAGTTGAAGAAAATGGGCATAGTTAGCTTGGAGAAGAATAGCCTGGGAAGGCAAAGAACTGTTCTGAAGGGCAGTCACTGGGGGCTGATAACTGGAAAGATAACATTTTCAATTAGCATGGTGGATAGAGCACTGGGCCTGATATCAGGAAGACCTAAGCTCAAGTCCAGCTTTACACATTTCTTAGTTGTGTGACCCTGGATTAAGTCACCAAATGCCTGTTTTCCTCGTGTTCCTCATCTGTAAAATGGAGATAATAGTAGTACCTGCCTTCCCAGGCTGTTGTGAGGATCAAATGAGACAATAATTACAAAGTGTTTAAGATGGTTCCTGGCACAAAGTAAGTGCTATATAAATGCTAGCTGTTAGTAAAAGTAGTAGTAATTAAGGACAGCAAGTAGAAGTTACAAAGAGGCAAATCTAAGCTTGATACAAAGGGGGGAAATCCTAACAATCAGAGTGCTCCAAAAGAGAGTGCATCCAGAAGCAGGGGATTCCCCCTCCCTTAAGGTCCACTAGTAAAAGCTAGATGACTATTTGCTAGATCTGGAAAAGAATATATGGACTGTACCAATTTATATCATTTTAGGATTCTATTAGACCAAAGGACTTCAGATGTAGCTTCAAACTCTGAAATTCTATGATTCCATCTTTGAACACATTCACTTTACCTGGAAGCTCTCCTCATCTGATGGCAGCCAATCCAGTTTGCCAATTTAACTCAGCTACAGGCTTTGATTGGTTTTGTGGCTGAAGCTGACAAACAAGTTGGACTTGGTTCCTCCCAGGACGGAAATCATACTGTCACCATGGAGACCAACCCTGCAGAACATTATAATAAATTACAGGCAGACCAATTCTGCCAGAAAGTGGCCATGTTAGAGCTGGCTCTATGGCCCATAGCAGCACTTGTGCTGATAGGACATGTCTAAAGCACATAATAAGCGTTTAATAAACACTTGTTGGATAACTTACCATCTCAGCTAGAAAAAAGAAAGCTATTCTCTTGGAATCCACACTCATAATCTCTAAAATTCTGTGCATTGGGGCGGCTAGGTGGTACAGTGAGTAGAGCACCTGCCCTGGAGTCAGGAGGACCTGAGTTCAAATCCGGCCTCAGACACTTGACACACAAACTAGCCATGTGACTTTGGGCAAGTCACTTAACCCCAACTGCCCTCCAAAAAAAAGCAAAAAATAAAATAAAATAAAATAAAATTCTGTGCATCCAATTCATGATGCTATCAGAATAATCATTCTTACTTATAGATCTAGTCACATTCTATGCATAAAAAAAATCTTCAGTGATTCCATATTGCCTCCTGAGTAAAGTTTGTAATCTGCCTGGCATTCAAAACCCTCCACCTTTCAATACAGCCTCCTATCAGTCTCCTCTACATTCTCAATACCTCATCCAAACCAGGGAACTCTGTGCAACCCAAACATGCATCATACTCCTTTAGCACCTTGTTTGGGTTGTTTTCCTGGCCAGCATTGTCCTCCCCACAAAGAACAATTCCAAGAGGAGGGAGAGTGAGGAGGCATTAGATAAATACATTTAAATGCATTTAAAAGGGATGCAGAAGTATGGAAACATGGATCTCCATCTGGGAACCTCAGGTCAGAACCTTATTTTAGTTGTAAACCTTCTAGCTCTCTTCCAGACCTGAAGTACTCTGATTGTCCTTGGTTCATTTTGTTTGATCAATCAACAATTAATTAGAACATATTTATTAAGCAACTAATGTGCTAAGGGTATAAAGAAAAATTTGAAACACTGCTTGCCTTCAAGGAGTTTACAGTCTATAGGGAGAATATATATACCTGGATATGTATATGAGCTTTTATACATATTCATACATATACACAATTAACTCCCAAGATGATTTTGTGGTGATAGCAGCAGCAGTTGAGGAGATAAGAAAGGATTCTAATCCTTTAAAGTAGGAGGTGGCATCTAAGCTGAGTTTCGAAATAAATAATGATTCTCCAGGCACCAGTGAGGAAGGAGTATATCTATGCAGGGGGCACAGCCTGTGCAAAAGTACAGAGCTGGGAGATCAAATTCTACATCAGAGGAATAGAAAGAAGGTCAGTTTTGCTGGAAAATAGAGTGAATGAAATGGGGCAATGTATGATAAGCCTAGAAAGGTAGGTTGGAGCCAGGTTGTAAAGGCTTTAAATATCAAAGGAATTTGTATTTGATGCTCAAGGTAACAGGGAGTCACTAGAGTTTACTGAGCAGGAGAGTGACGTGATATGTATGACCTGTGATTTAAGAATATCAAGTCCCTGTGTCCCCTCCTTTGATTGGTAAGTTCTTGCCAGGGCCACTATTTCATAAAAGCCCAGGTCACCCATGCTCTGCTCCTGACTATCCAGACTCTTCTACCTTTTTCCATTAGAAAATAAATTTCTCTTATTAGAATATAAGCTTCTTGAAGATAGGAACTGTTTCTTTGTATTTCTATTCCTAGTATTTTGCCCAAGGTCTGGAACATTTTTTTGTTTAGTTATGTTTCAGTCATGTTCAAGTCTTCATGACTCTCTTCGGGATTTTCTTAACAGAAAATATTGGAATGGCTTGCCATTTCCTTCTCCGGTTCATTTTATAGATGAGGAAACTGAGGCAAACAGGGTTAAATGACTTGCTCAGAGTCACACAGTAAGTGACTTAGGCTAGATTTGATCTCAAGAAGATGAGTCTTCCTGATTCCAGATCTAGTATTCTACCCACTGCAACACCTAGCTGCCCCTGGTGCATAGTAATCAATAAATTTTTTCCTTCCTTCCTTCCTTCCTTCCTTCCTTCCTTCCTTCCTTCCTTCCTTCCTTCCTTCCTTCCTTTCTTCCTTCCTTCCTTCCTTCCTTTTTTCCTCCCTCCCTCCCTCCCTCCCTCCCTCCCTCCCTTTTTCTTTCTGTCTAATTAATTGAAGATAGAAGAGACTTGAGGCATGAAGACCAATTAAGAAGATACTACAATAGTCCAGGTTAAAGAAGATGACGGTCTAAGTTAGGGTGGATGCCCTAATTACAGAGGTAGAAAAGGCAAAACTTGGCAGTCAGTTGTTTATATGGAGTTAGGGAGATACATGATGACACCTATATTACAAATGTGAGTAAACAGAATGATAGTGTTTCCTTTGATGGGACTATGAAAGCTCAGAATAGGGTTGGGTTTGGGGTAAGAAGTTCTGAGTTCTGTTTTGGGTATGTTGAGTTTGAGATGTCTATGAACATCTAGTTCAAAATGTCTCTTAGCTCATTGGTAGTGTGGAGTTGGAGCTACAAAGAGACACTAGGGCTAGAAATATAGTCCTGAAAGTCATTTGCATAGAGGTGATAATTAAACGCAAGGAGACAGGTGACAGCACAGAAGGACTATAGAGAGAGAAAGGTAGGCAGGACAGAGCCTGAGGAGATATCCACTACTTGGATCCCCCCCCCAAAAAAATGGGTAAGAGAGACTACCCGGGAAAAGAGAGTGGTTAGACAGTTATCAAATGCAGTAGAGTGCATGAGAATGAGAAAAGGCCGTTGGATTTGGCAATTAAGAGACCACTGTTACCTTGGACAGCACAACATTAGTTAAATAATGAGGGCAGTTTTTACTGAGAAAGGGATAAGAGATAGAAGATCATGATCTGAGGGTCGTCAGGATTTTCTAAGCATGGGGAGCCCCCATCCCATTTAAGGTAGCAAGAGAAAGCAAAGAGGGTTCTGAGAGCAATGAGCCTCCTGTCTTTTAATCCTACTGTCAGTATGTCCATGCCTCAGTACTACAGACTGAAAACTGTGTTTCAATCCTTATATCCATGCGTCTACAAAACAGTGCGGCAAAAACTTGTTTACAAAATACAACATTCTGCAGATGAAATCTGCACCAAATGTATATGTGCAGTAATCTAACTGTGCAGCAGGCGGCGATCTTGCCTCACATTTAAGCTTTGCTTTTAGTGACTGCAACGTACAGCTAGTTTGAACCAGTTTTCAGGCACCTTTACCATTCTAAGTAGGTGAGAATCAAATAACAAGATCCTGCGTAATTTCATTAAATTGCTTCTCAGTTTTAAGAGGCCCCTGCTTTTTAAAGGTTGTTTTAGTTTTTTCAATCAGATTTGGTATAATGCTTTTATTGAATGTACTCTGACGTACTTTGGAGGGTTGAAGGGATGGGGGCAAAATGAGAAACTGTTTTTCTGCACCATATTATGTTTCCTACTTGACAAGCCAGGATATTAAAGCACAGCAGGATATATTGATTAAATCTGGAAACACCAAAGTCATATGGCAAAAGTAAAATTCACAGTCTATTTATTTGACAGGATCTAAAAATTATGATTACAATGAATCGATGCCAAAACTAGATGAAAGGAAATAAAACTATGCAGCAAAAGTGATAAGGAGTTTGGAGACAGGCTAAAGTAAGAGTAGCAAAAATTCATTAATTTAATATTGACTAATTTATAAGTGTCAGAAAAGGAAGCACTTGTTATTCCTAGGTAACTAGGTGGTGTTAACCACTTTTTAAGAGGAAGGAGCCTTTTTTTTTTTAAAATCATATTCTTAAAATAGACCTTTCTTTTTTCCACACACATTATCTTCCAGAATCTCTGAGTTGGAAGCCTCAGAGACCATCCAGTCCAACCCATACATATCCCAAACAAATCCCCTCTATATATGAACATCTGGTCTTTGCTTTTAAGATCTGTCTGAGGAACCCACTGTCTTCAGAGGCAACCCAGTTTTGCTTTTAGAGAATTCACTGAACTGAATTTCTGCCCCTCTGCAACTTCTCCCCAATCATTCTGCTTTTTGGGGCCAAACAAGACAAATCTAGTCCTTTTTCCCCATGACAGCCTTTGAAATACTTATACCTATCAGGATCTATCTCACACCCAATTCTTCTCAGGCTAAATATTTCTAGTTTCTTCAACTAACCTTTGCATGGTCTTGAAACCCTTCACCAATTTGGTAGATGCTCTCAAGTCATCATATCCTTCTTAAAATATGATACCCAGTAAACATAAAACTCAAGATGTGTTCTGACCAGGGCAAGGTACAGCAGAACTGTGGCATCCCTTGTCCTAAATACCTTGCCACTCAATGTAGTCTAAGATTGCATTAGCTTGGTCTGTGACTTATTTAGATCAACCTCTTATGCTTTTCCTTACATTGTAAGTGAGATACTGAAGCTTTTTTCCCTTGAAGAATACTTTGGACCCAGTCACCAAATCCACAGCATATAATTTGAGCAATATTGTTAGAGTAAAAATGAGTAATGGACTTGGAATAAACAGACATAGGTACAAATCTGGGTTTCCCACCTCCTGCCTGTGAGACCTTGGGAAAGCCCCTCTTCATCCACACAAGATGGTATTTGGGTCCAGTGGTCTCTAACATCCCTTCCAGCTCTGAATTTTGTGATCCTATGAACTTTAGGGGAATTTCTCAACCTCAATTTCCTGTCATAAAAACAGGAATAGGAGCAGTTGCACTGCCTAAGGCATTGTGAAGATGAAGAGGGTTAATGTATAACAAGTGCTATGTAGATGCTATGTAGATGCTATGCTATGAAATGCATTACAAATGAAAGGATGACTGAATCCTAGGTCAATATTTATTGTTATCAGTGCTGCTGTTCTCTATAGAAAAGAGGAATGATGTCAATTTGTAGATGATGCAGTTAAAGTAGGTACAACAGTAGCAGTGACAGTGTGCCTGACAACAGCATATGGTGTCTAAGTCTCCAGTCTCTACTTTTTTACCAATGTGAAGATTTTGGAAAGTTCATATGAGCAGAAGTGGATTCACAATTGAAAATTGGAAGCTTTAATCTAGATGATTGGTTGTTTTGTCAAATATTTGCTAATATTTGAGCACAACGCCATGTTCCATTCTATATAGTTGTTCATTTAAAATGATGGAGTTCTTGAATATTGTTCCTTCAACACAGAAACTAGTTGGAAGAGTCTAGTCCTCCACTTAGGTCCACCTCTGGCATCACATCACGGCATGGAGGTGAATGCCATGAAGGTTATGCTTGTGCCATATAAGATCTAAGTGTAAACACTTTGAACATGGGCTCAGTCAAGGAATAGATGACAGGCTTCTAAGGTCCTGCTTACCCAAGTTCAGAGAAGCCCCCTACTGGATTTTCTAGAAAGCATTGGTCTTAGCAACTCATAAGAGTTGGAGAGGCTGTGAACTGCATTGATGAAAACAATATCCACGTAAGCAAAATCGTGGAGCATTAAAATATGTCGAATCTAAGACATCAATAGTTGTGACATACACAAGGAGTGTCAAATACATAGCCAGCAGGACAGAAGCAGATTAAAATGTAACTGAGAAATATTGAACAAAATAAATAAAAATAAAATAATACATAAGTAGCATTAATAAGTTGTTTTCTAAGTCAGCATGTTGCTTACAAGGGTCCTTACGTACAGTTTAGTAGCCCTTTTTCTATTTGAGTTTGATACCACTAATGTAGACCAGAATAAAGGAAGATGTTTTGACACTCACCATTATAAAGTTCTAGAAACAGGAAAATTTCTAGACCATAATCTCATTTTACGAATGAGGAAAATGAGGCCCAGGTTTGACCATAACTAACAAGGGAAGTGAATGATTTATCAGTTAATTTATTATTTTCAATGTCTTCAAATTACATTTAGTTGTGCTGGTTTATGCTCTTATAAACTATAAAGATTCTGTTAGGAAATAAAGATAATAATGTCCTTTCTATTTATAACCATTGGATGATTTCATTTAATATATCAAGGCCTAAGACCTAGCAGTTGAAGGGGTTGGAAAGCTTTTTGTAAAACTTGTTGACAGTTCATTTGCATCTGTTTCTCTTCTGATTACAGTGGGAGAAACTACAGATGACAACAAGTGAAAGAAGGAAAATAGTCTGCTCTGTCACATTCCACGTTATTGCTATCACCTGTGTTGTGTGGTCATTGTATGTGTTAATAGATCGGACTGCTGAGGAAATCAAGCAAGGCAATGACAATGGTAAGGCTGAGACTTTCTTTCTCTACTGGAAAATTCATGCACATAATTAATACAGTGTCTGCTGGTATCTTCCAACTGTCTGAGAATGGCTAGCTAGGATTAAGGTATGCTGTGGTCTGCAGCCTGAGACACAGCCTGAGCCCTCACTTGTGATAATCTTTAAAAATTAAAAGACACAAGGAGTTCAAATCAAAGGCATTTAAATGAAATGTCATAGTAAGCAACGAAGCATTTCTCCCATAGACCTAGGGTACACTCTCCCACAAATACACAGACTAGCAAAGGGAAGATTTGGTCTTTCTTAGGGAATAAAAGTGGAAGAGCACACTTTAAGGGGCAAATCATTGCTCCAATGATGTCTTCTGGTGATTACTCCTTCCTCTTCTCTCCTCATGCCTCCTGATCACCCTTTCTTCCCATCTTTTTAGCAGAGGACCCTTTTAAAAAAGACAATTTTCTGTGAACTCCATTTCATCTACTCAACATTTTACAACTCTGACATAATTGTTTCTTTCTTTATTTATTCTAACCTCTGATGAGGAGGTGGCTCTTTTCATCAAGGCCAAACTAACAAACAAAATTTCTAACTTGAATTCCCTTCCTTTGCATGTTCTCTAGTCACAGTTCATCTGCACTGTCTTGTCTTCAGTTTCTTCCTATTAGTGCTTTTCCTATTCACTTACAGATACAATCAACTCTCCTTCATATTTAAAATTCCTCACTAGAGCTTCTCACTTTTCAACCACATTCCTAAAAAAAAAAAACATCTACATTTGCCATCACACCCTCTCCCCTTAACTGCTGACATTATTATTCCTCCAAAGTTACCAATCATCTTGTCCCAGAACTCATCCATCTTGACTCCTCTGTAGTATTTGACACCACTGACCACTCTCTTTTCCTGGGATTTTGTGACATTTTCATCATCCATATCCTGCCCCTAACTGTGGGTGTACCCTAAGGATCATTCCTCTCTCTCTCCACTCTCTCAATGACTTGTCATAGGTTCCACTGCCACCGTTGTATAGATGACTCTCTGATATTTAAATTCATCCCTAATCTCTCCAGAGCTCCATTGTTGTTGTTTAGTTATATCTGTCTCTTTGTGACTCCATTTGGGGTTTTCTTGGCAAAGAAACTGAAGTGATTTGCTATTTCTTTCTCCAGGTCTTTTACCAATGAGAAACTGAAGCAAACAGGGTTAAATGACTTTCCCCAGGCCACACAACCAGCAAGCATCTAACATCAGATGTGAACTCATGAAGATGTATCTTTCTGATTACAAGCCCAGTGCTCTACCCACTGTGCCACCTAGTTGCCCTGACCTCCATTACCACAATTCAAATTGCACAAGCATCTCAAGATCAATATTTACAAAAGAGAACTCATTCTTTTCCCCACAAACATACCCCACTTCTCAACTTTCCCATTTCTTCAGAGGAAACCCAGTCTGCTGGGTTCAGAACTTTGGCATTATCTTTCTCTCCTCACTCTTTCTTAACTCACAATAAATCAGTTACCTGGTCTTATTGATTCCATCTCTATATCTCTCCCATCCATCCTTGTCTCTCTTCTCATATGGCCATCACTCTAGTTAAGGCCCTTGTCATTTCTAACCTCCTCTATGTGACAGCTTCTTAATTGGTCTCCCTGCCTAAAGGTTATCTCCAATCCATCCCCACATCCAAAGTGATTTTCAGGTTAACTATGTCACTCACTTCCTTGCTCAGTAAAATATAAAGGCTTCCTATTCTAGGAACAAATATAAACTGCTCTGGCATGTAAAGATCTTAACCTGGCTACCACTTTTTAGGCTTATACATTTCTCTATTTCACTCAGAAGTCTAACTAAACTGGTCTTTCTACTATTCTTCTCACACAAAATTATATTTCCCATCTCTATGCCTTTGAAAAGACTGTCTCCCATGCCTAGAATGCAATCCCTCTGCCTCTCAGGATCACTAATTTCTTTTAAAGTCCAGATCAACTGCTACTTTCATTTCATTTCCTGATTCCCCAACAATTATCTTGATTTATTTTGCATATAGTTATATGTAGTTATGTTGTATCCTCCCACAGAATGTAAGCTCCTTGAAGGTCAGACTTGTCCAGAAGAGGTCATAGTCTCATACCTGCTGAACCACACTCCTCATCATTTGCAGACATACCAAGCAAACTTTGGATTGGCAATCCAAAGCCTCCAAAGGTCTTTGATGTGTTCCCTTACAGCTAAGAAAGAGGTAGAAAGCAAATTACTACATAATATGTGCCTGACTTGACTGCCTATCTTGCCTACTTCTAGTATTAGCTCTGGGAAAAGCACTGAAGTTGGAGTAAAAGGACTTGGGGTTAAGTCCTGCTACTTATAAAGGTCTGTAACCTTGAGTTCTGGCCTTACTATCATCACATGCAAAATGGGAGGTTTGGAGAGATCTCTGGGGCAGATTCCAGCTCTAGATCCAATGGACATAATACCGGCATTTGAAATACATCAGTCCTTCAACCACCTTCAATCAGTCATAACAACCACCGAGGGAGGTGGGTGCTATTATTATTTTATTACCATTTTATAGATATGCAAACTGATTTGCCTGAGTCCTTGTATTTAGGCAGTGCCTGAGAAAAATGTATTTCTGATTGACAGAGTTGGAAGAGACCTTCTAATATAGTCTAACACTCTCCAATAAGGAACCTGGACCTCATAAAGGTTAAATCTAAGATCACACAAGTGGTAGGCACTAAAAGTAGAATTTGAATCCAGATTTTCTGATTGCAGCATTATTCCCACTGTACATAAGCCTTTCATATAACAGATCTCATTTTAAAAGAATGTTCTATTAAAGCCATATTATTTTCTTAAATGCAAGAAAGACATAACTTAGTAGTATCTCTTTCCATTATTACCTTTAGGCTGTTCTTATATAACCTGATGGAGTGTTTCATTTCCATAGTTCCTTACTTGCAACAGCATTGAAATTGTAAAAACGTACATCTTACCAGCACTTGGAAACTTCTACATTTTTTAAAGGCTTTGTAATAAACTACCACCAAGAGATAGAAAAGGGTACCAAGTTAGGAGCAGGCTTCTATAAAACACTCCATTTGGATTTGCTCCTGAAGGTGTCCCTTAGCATAGAGTCAAGATGGAGTTCCTTTGGCCTCCCAAGCCTGCTTTTACTGCAGAAGGAACAGATACTAGGTTGGAGGTAGCAGACAGGAAGCTTTGGTGAGTCCAAAAATAAAAATTACACAAAGAATTCCATGGTGAGACTTTTCAATGTATACCCAGATTTTTTTATACCTATGATATAGGTTTCAATCTTGAAGAAAAAATATTAAATCCACCCCTGTCCCCAAAAAGGCTCTTTCTGTTAGCTTTATCTCTCTTGTTTTTCTGTAAGTAAAAAAAAAAAAATGCAGAAGCGGCCCTCTTGGTGGCAGCAACACATGCTAGCTCATATCCTAGTCATTTAAAAAAAATCTTAGTGACGTTGGTGCTGAGTGAATGAAAGTGGCTCCTTTCTGAGCTGAAAGCTCTGACAGCAAGCAGCCTTTTATAAGTCCTAGGAAGCTCTCATCATTATCTGAACAAAATGAACCTTTCCAATCCCACCACATGAACTTTAGATATAGATAGGGAAGAAAATCCTTCATTAGCCTCTAGGCCTAAGAAAAATAGTTCTTCTTGTGTGAAATCAGAAGCTGTAAGTTTGCAGGTCTGCCTCAACCACTTGCTAATAATATGGACTTTTTTTTCCTCAGCAAAATGAGAGTCCTAACAGTAAAGGCTCGTTATATATTAAATGAATTGGGAAGAATTTAGATCATGATTCCTAAGTAGCTCCTATAGGCTTCTCCAAATATTTTGTTTTTGTTTTGGAGGGCCTGCTTGCTGATGAAAGCCATCTTGGAACAACTCTGTGCTTGTTGCATAACTATATCCTCTCTCCCCCTGCCTATCCTACAAGATCTTTGAGGGCCAATGGTCATGTTGTCTCATTTTTTGTGTATCTTATAGTTCTAAGCATACCAAAAATGCTGCATGGAGAAAAAGAAAAGACTCATACCACCTATTCACAGCCCTTTTGAGATAAAACCCTGTGGTTCATGGGTCCATGCGCTGACTAAAGGGAGGCCTAGCTAAGGGTAAAGCTAGCAGTCCTAAAGATGATAACGTTTTCCTCAGTGCACACCTGAATTTAGTTGAGCACATCATTTTTAATGAATTATTTATTTATTTTCTTGTTTACATCATTCATTTCCACAAGATTTTGAGTTGCAAATTTTCTCCCCATCTTTCCCCTATCCCAAACCCCAAAACAGCGATCCCACTGTAAAGCCCCTCCCCGAATCTGCTCTCTCCTATATCCTCCCCCATCACCCTCTGACTTTCTGATAGGGCAGAATGGGTCTCCCTACCCCAGTGCCTGTATATCTTAATTCCCAGTTGCATGTGGTTAATAATAATTATTATTATTATAGATAGATACATTTTTTTAAAACATTTGATTGTAGAACTTTAAATTCTAGATTCTTTCCCTTCCTCCCTTGTCACCCACCCACAATGGAAGGACAAGCAATTCCATACAAACTGTACATGTGTAATTACACAGAACATCGCCGTAGTGGACATATTGTGAGAGACTGATTATAAGTCCCTCCTTCTGTCCCTGTCCCTTTACAGAAGCGTGTGCTTCCAGCAGCCCTCCCCCTCCCACACTGCCCTCCCCTCCATCATCCCACCTTTCATCCCCATCCCCCTTACTGTTCTATGTGGTAAGATACCCAGTTTAGAGTTTGTCATTCCTTCCCTAAGCCAAATTCAATGAGAGTAAAGTTGACTCTATTTTGCCTTCCTGTTCTTCACCTCCATTGTAATAGTTATCCCTTGCCTCTTCTATATGGGATAATTAACCCCATTCTGTCTCTCCCTGTCTCCTTTCATTCTAATCCTCTCCTACCTCAGAAATTCATCTTTTAAAGTATCAT
>CM053601.1:92474593-92498950 GCA_028646575.1 Pseudocheirus occidentalis
CATAAAAGGGAACAGATTGTGGGAGGGGTCTTACAGTGGGATCAATGTTCTGGGCTGCGGGGTAGGGGCAAAAAGGGGAGAAAATTTGTGACTCAAAACCTTGTGGAAATAAATGATGTAACCAAGAAAATAAAAAAAAAGGGAGAAAAAGTAAAAAAAAATAAAATAGGGAATGAGAAGGGAAAGTTCTTTAGAGGACTAAAACAAATAATCATAAAATATTTGGAAATACAGAACGTTGACATCAAGAACTGCCAGTCAAGCACCTTGACATAATCTATGAGGCAGTTTCAATGTTATAGTTTAGAAAACAATTGGTTTATATGCTTTTTCCTAGAATGGTTGTGTTGATTTGATTACTGTTTCCAGGACAAGAGATGGAAAGATGGAGGTAGGGGAGAAGATGACTGGGAATAGCCATGTGGTGGGTCTAGGTTAGGCTAGAAATGGAGACTCACTAATCAGAAGCCTCAGGCTCATATTGATCTATGTTGCTATAGCAGTATTGCTAGTCTCTTTTATTAATGTTTTGCTAGTTTCTTCTATCTGACTTACCAAGGGATACATAGCTAATGTATGTCTGAAGCAGAATTTGGTCTTTGATCTTCCTGTACTCTTCCTGTACTCTTGTCTAGTACTGTTCAGAATTGTGCAAACTAGCTGCTATATAACCTTTGTTTTTGTATCATGGTACCTCACCTAATTCCTAGCACATAGTAGGCTTTTAACAAGTACACGTTGAATTGTTTATTCATTTTAACTCTTCCTTTGTAGACTGATTTCTAATAAATCATAGTTCAACGCTTGTAACTTGATGTGATGTGGCAAGTTCAGAATTTCCAAATCATGACATTACATTGGGATGTGTACTACATGAGTCTTCCCTTTTCTCTAGTTTAAGTCATTCTTGGTGTTTCAAGTAGAGAAGTATTTTATTAAGCACTTAGTGGTAGGGCAGATATAGTATTGGCTTCTGTAAATGAATATAGCAGCATTGTACTTAGAATTTATAGTTGGGGGACTTAGAATATCTTCTTTCTATACATTTAGAATCACCGATTTCAGCCTCTCTCCTCTTGCATATGCCTAGGCCATAAAGCCTAGGGGGATGTTCTGACTGTGACAGAACAGAGAAGAGGACAAGGCCAGATGTGTCCCTTTCCTGACGCTTTTCTATTCTGCTGCTATTAAAATGCTATAGATAAGTGTTGGTGTTGATAACTGTTTCTAATCTATCTTAAGGGGAAAATTCAGAAGGATAGAAAATATTTGTCTTTGGGGATTTGCTATTCTTCAGTACATTAAAATGTAATAAACTTATATTTTGTTTTGTGCTGTTTTCACTCTTGCAAATATTGATTATTCTCTGCTTTCTCTGTGTTCTCTCCTTTTACCTAGGGAATGGGATGGTGATCTGAAGAAACTGCCAAATATTAAGATGAGAAAATTTTGTGTTAATGATGGAATTTCTAACAAGGATAAGAAAAAAGATGTGTCTTTAGAGGTAGACTTGAAGAAATTAGATAGCCAAGATGGATCAGATGACACTGATGAAGAAATGCCAGAGGTGGCCTAGTTCTAGTTGAGCTGACTGAAGAAGAAATAATTACATTATAGTACTCTCAAGCATTGCTGGTAAATATTCTGCTTAGATTTACAGAAGCTCTGTCCTGTTCTGGTCATATCAAGTAGTATTTGCTGTACAGCTTTAAAAGAATATGTTAATATGTCATATTTGAAGGAGAATACTTAATATTTTAATTTAAGCTACAAAGAAAAGAATGCATGCTAGTGATCCTTTTACTTGAGTGTATCAGGATGAGGAAGAAAGAATTGTTTAAAATTATTAATTCATTATTATATTAGTTATATTATTATATACTGTTATATTAGTTGAGGTCTTTTTATCATATAGAATATTAGAACTAGAAAGGACCTCTGGGTTCTTCTAGCTCATACCCTTACTGTTCAGGAATCTCTTCTATTTCCAAGTGGTCACCCAGTCTGTTGCTGAAGATGTCCAGTGAGGGAGAGTCAATTGTTTCAAGAGTCAGCTTGGTCCACTTGGGCTTAGCTTTCATTTTTTTCCTTCCATTGAGCCTCAGCTTCTACCCTCATAACTTCTGATTCTAATTCTGCTTTCTAGCTTAGGACAGTGAAACCCATTCCTTTTTACCATGATAGTTCCCAAAAATACTCCTAAAGTGTGATACTTTTTATCACATTTTTTGATTAGGTGTGAAAACTTGTTTTCTTAGCATGTTTGTATATACTTTAGAAGCCCAGAGCAGGACATGACAGAACCAACCCTTTCATTGTTATACCACCCTTATTAGAAGTAGTAAGAAGAAGGTTGTGTAGAAAGAAAACATTCACCACTAACATATTGTTTTCACAACCAAATAGAGTGGAAAAATGAATAAGAACCACTAGTGTCTTATTAATTCCTACTCTTGCTAAGTTAATCTTTCTTTTAACTGGGGTATAAGTGAATTCTGGTTGCCTTCTTTAACTGGTGCATGATTTTCTGATTTCCCATCATGAAGTATGATACATATTTCTGTAGCAGAAGCAGTCTTAAGATAGAAGAAAATATCTATCTACACATTCTTTTCAAATGATGGGATAATTGACAGATAGTATGCCTGCCTTCAGAATTAAGAGAAATACAAACATTTGCTAGAAAATACTTACAACATATTTTTAACTTGTGTCATATTTGTAACATAAGTGAATTGTTCAGGGAAAGACAAGTTGAGAGATTATTTTTTTGCTAACTTAGAACAATTTGTCAGTGTTTAAAATATATGCATCCTTTATGAAGACTGAAAATAAAGCTTATTTTTATATTGGCAATATTAGGTCCTTTTTTTCCTTCAGTTAAAGGTTAAAGAAATAATTTCATAATTATATAACATTTCAGATTGTGCAAGCCTATGGAAACGTTGTATTATCAAAATGAATCTTGTATTAAATGATCTTTGCTAACAGAGATGACAGTTGTCTGTAATTTAGTAGATAAGTCTTAGTTGCACAAGGCTCAGGGAGATTCTTTTCAAACAGCTAAATGATTTTCAGAGGGCAGGAGTTACATTGAGGTAATCCGGTATTCCTGACTTCCTAGTCCAGTCTTCTATCCATCCCACCTTGTTTACTTTGGAGTACTAACAGTTGTCAAGTACAGTGAAGAACTGTATAGAAGAACTATTTCTGCTTCTTACTATGCTTTATTTCCCAACTCCCTTAACTACATAGGATCACAATTTCTCCATCTGCAAAAGGAGAGGGTTGGACCAGCTCTCCCTCTAAGGTCCTTTCATGCTCTAAATCTTTCCCTCTGCTCTTGTTTTCTTGGCCCTAGTTGCTTCAGAGTTTCAGCTGTCAAGCAGATAACTTGGTTAAGTAAGGAAATAAGGAACGAATGTGAATTATTTCCTAAGTTTGGTTCTCTCCCAAACAAAAGTCGTCCTAGATGAGAACGTCATTCTTAGGGAGCCAAGATGGTGGAGCAAGCAGTAAGTTGCTACAACTTTAACATATTTGCCTCCAAGCAACTATAAAATAGCACCCCTAAGGTTAGGTAAATATGCCAAATATTCTTAAATTCGCAATCCATTATATACCTATAATGCACGAATCTAACTTAAACCTAATTATTGTTCCTATTTCTTTTTTGTCTCTAGGCTCTAAACTAAATCTACCTTTTGTGAGAAAACATACTTCCCTAGCACTAATGAAGACTTAGTTTTTTAAACTTTTAAAAAATGCCCCAAAATCATATTTACTGTTGTGATCTCAGTAGTGTGCTTATTTTACATACCCTTAAAATTTTTGTAGGTTACTCAGGCATGCTTTCCCCAAAATGTAGAAACTTTTCTGTTTTGAGTAAACTTTCAGGTATTGAAATTATAAGAGAGTGGTCTGTATTGCATGTACTTTTATCACTGAAATTGTATATTTGATTTTAAGGGATTTAGGTTATGACCTGACTCCCTAAATTCCCCTCTTCTTTCCCTTTATGCTGATTGATATAGTGTTTTTCCTCTATTCTTGCAATCCTCTCTCCCTGGAAACTAATGTTCAACTGACAGGAGCCCAAAGTTTGCTGAAATGTTTCAGGTAAGAATATGTAGAAATGTGAACAAATGAATTCGGTTAAATCAAGCAAAAAAAAAAAAAGTAAGAACTTCAGAGGTTCTAGTCACTTTTTTAATGTACAAACTTTTCTTCCACAGATATTTTCTTGTCCTTCATTTTCTTACTTAGTACATGTTAGTTCACAAAACATCTAATTGTTTATGCAAGATAAGTGGGTAAAACCAAAATAACACAAATGCCCAATCTCAAGAATTGCACACATCCAGAATATTCTTCTATTTGTGTAAGTGCAGTGTTCACTTTCAGAATGGGTTTTCTTTAGATGTGGAGGAAACAGTGTAGCCCAAAATAACAGTACTTCCATTCAGTTTTGTAGGCATGTGAAATAGCACCATTGGCTGATTTAAGAATAAAACTGCTTTCACCCTTCTTGGTTAAATTTAAACCCTGGAGAATCATAATTTTTTCAAAAAGTAAAAAGGTGCATTTCTTCTTCAAAATCTTAGCTTTAGAGAATCAAGAAAAAATAAAATTCATATCAGTACAGACAACTGAAATAATCTGTATTTTCTGAGTCAGTGTTGTTTCTCCCTCTTATAGATGCTTAATTTAAGTAGTTCTTTCAGACTGAAAGATGACTGGACATTGCATGATAATTGCACACTACAATGAGTTCATTTCTCTAACCAAATAAAATATAGACGGTTGTAGGTACTTAAGGCACCTTTTGCAAAAACTAAACAAATAAAATTCTAAGTGTTTGCAGAAGGTAGCTACATAATCAATGCTGTTTACCTGCCTGGAGTTATAACTATATATTATTAAAGAACAGTTTAGACAGTTAGTCATGGAGCCTTCTTAAAGGTTTAACAACCTTTTATCTTCTTTTTCTCCATATCCCCTCTTTCCACCCTATTCTCCCCACTCTGTGTTTTTCTTTTACATTGGATGAATTAACTTTTAAGGCCTCACAATTTTTTGGAGGTTCATTTTTGTTACTGAACTCATGATCCACAATCTCATAGAAGGGAAAGGGCCATCCATTTAATTTTTCTCTGATATGCAGACTGTTTTAGTGGTAAAACTATGGGCTTACACTATTACCCAAAGTCATTATTTCCCAACTGAAAAGAGTTGGTTTTGAATGAGAGCTGATAGCTGGTTATTTCAGTTTAGTTCCATTTTACTTGATATCCATACAAATACATGAAATTTTTTTAATGCTCTTTGCTAGGAATTTTTTTTTTTGGCAATATTTTTTTCAGTCTCCAGAGCAGCACTTCAGGATTTCAAAAACAACTATTGAATGCCAAAAACGGTGGAACCCTCCATTGGAAGGGCTATATCCGTCATTACCATACAAAATAATAAACCTTTAAAACTAGATGCTTAATTTAAGTAGCTCTTTCAGACTGAAAGATGACTGGACATTGCATGATAATTGCACAAAGAATCTGAATCAAAAATGCTTTGGGGGTTAATGAAAGCGCAGCATAGAGAGGAACTGTGAAACAAAATATTGGGTTACCACCTTTTACACTATTTTTTCTTGGTACAGTACAGTAACCTTAAATCCTATCAAGTTTAACTTGCCATCTTTTCTCAACACTCCTGCGTCCCACTTTGGGAATCATTTTCTTAGCATTAAGCAAGCCTCGAATCAATGAGACTTCATTTTACTGCTTCATTTCACCATCGTGGTATATAGATTGTGTCTATGTCTGTGATGGCTAGGTTTGTAAATAATCTCTGCCTTCCCCCTAGGTGAAAACAGTGATATTCAAAAGGTTTTTCAGGTGAAATGGTTTTCTGGAAATGTCTTTTATCATTGCTAGTGCACTTGAAAAAATGGACTGTTTTATATAAAACCCGAGAAAATGAGTTAGAAAATTAAAGCAAGATTAATTAATACTCTTGTGTGAAACCCATAGTTAAGCTTTTCAAAGCTAGTGTTACAGTCATAGATTCACTTTAAAGCTCAGAAATTTTAGAGTTAATTACAAGATTTTAGTTCTTTAAGGGCCCAGGTTTTAAAAAAATATAACTCATTATGCTTGTGTTTGTCCACAGTTGGTGCATTTCATTTCCACCCATGTTATTTTATCTGCTTGCTTCCTTATCTTATACCCTCCACACCACCTTGTAGAGCAATGATTTATACCAACTTAGTCCTGTGACAGTCGGGAAACCATTACATTTTGCTACTGTGTATATACAGGAATACATTTTTAAAAAAACTGACAAATTATTCATCATACTTAGTATTTCTAGGAATTGGGATTTTTTGGACTCTGGAGATAGCTACTACCAGTTAACATAGTCCATCTCCTCCCTGGAAGGGGTTTTGTTTTCTTCTTCCTATGACAAAATCCATGAACCACAAGAGCACGGAAGAAACTCAAGTAATTACAAATTGCATCAGCATGATAACCAGACTTGTGCAAACCATGCACTGGTTTTTATGGCCACCATGGCTGTCTTGCCACAATAATAAATATGACAATTAACAAAAGCAAATCACACACCGTTTTTTGTTTTTTATGTAGAACATCTTTCTTTGAGCACACCATTATACCTATGATCAATAGTCTTGCTCACTGCAATGTCATTCACACTTCTGTTTTACATGAATATGCAAAGAATATTATAACAGCTGAACTGCCAAGCCTGCTGAGCTTTTCTCAGAGTGGGATTCACCAAAACCAACTGCAAAGCATAGACACTGGTCTTTTAAAAGGGTCTAGATGCTCTGTCATCACTGCCCTAACAACTTCTTATCTGGATACTACTTAATATATAAAACTTCATAATTTTAGGCTTTTAGTCGTAGAACCTTTAAATTGGATTTTCTATCCCAGATGCTTCAGAGAAGCAGAAGTTCATTATTTCTGCCACTTTATATAACTGCAACTTGGTTTTTAACCTGTTGAGGGACAGCATTTTCTTTAACCTAAATTTAGGCAGGGTACTTGGATAGAACTAAATTTAATGCTTTGTAAGAATTATGTGCTTGTGACTTAAGCACTGAAGCTTCTGTTTTAAAAAATATTCAGACTGTATTGAAATCCAAGGTATGGTCATCTCTGTTTTGGTGGCAGCAGAGAAGACGTAAGACCAAGTAGTTGGCTTGGAATTTTGGTTGGCATTTGCATGAAAGATAAAACAAAAAAAATTTTGAAACTCTGTTCTCCATAAATACTTGTCGAATATCATTTCTCAAAAATGTTTCATTGCACACAATTGAATGTGTATTGCTTCTATTTCTAACTCATGCAACTGTCAAAACAGGCTCCAGGGTAGCTGTAAAAATCTATTTACTGTCAAAGTGTGGAGTCTCAGAAAAATATGCATCCTTTATAGAATTATAGAATTTTACTAATGGAAGGGACTTTAGAAATCACGTAGCCCAACCTCTTTAAAGTGTTCTCCTGATTCGATTTAGGACTAATGCAAGCAACTTTAAGATTTTAAGCTAAACGTGTTTGTTATTTCCCCGTCAGTACTGAAGATGAACTCTTTTGTTAGAAAAGACCCTAGAAATACACATTGACATTCAAGTCTTCATTTTTTCCCCACTTTCCTCTTGCTACTGTGACCAGTGACAAGTTTCCATTTAGTTTTAGTCCATTTACCACAGAGAGCTTGCATTGCCTTTCAGAAAGGATTTTCTTAACAGACTTTATACATACATGTCCACATCCCACCTTAGGCACAGCTTTGTGGGATCCTGGTAATTTGCTGTACTTGGCTCATTTCATCTGATGCATCTTTCTTTTGTTCGAAGGTAGGTAAGGAGCTAGGGTTAGGATAGGAGAACAATGCAAGATCACTTCTGCTCTCTAGTCACTGAGGGCTGGAAAACATTTCAGACTCTGGTGAAACAAGGTCAGCTGCCCATCAGACTGGTATGACTTCTGGGGTTCCGCCCTCTGTGGTCAGCAGTACATTTGTACTCATTTGTGAAATGGGCACTACTACAGCATCCTTGATGTCTGTGCTCACAAGACAGGGGAGATTCTTCTCCAGCTTTTTGGCAGTGTCAGGGCAGTTCTGCACAAAGATCACACGGTTGTAGGCCTTCAGTCTGCGCCACAGCTGCACGTAGACTTTGCACTGTACATACATGAAGACGAGGCCTCCCGTGAAGCCTATGGCCACCACAACCAGTTTTGTCCAGAATGGCCATTCCAGGACACCTTCCAAATAGGAAAAAAAAATCAGCCTCTGTGTAATTCAAGTCACACCATGGCAAATGATGCCATGACGAATCAATACATTGTGGTTATGATCAGACATGACAAATGAGCATATTAGAATACCTTCTGTTACAAAACAGCTGTATGTGATTCAAGATGTGTAACTGATAATTCTCACCTAACACTGATGGTGTAAATTCTTGCGAGTGATATATAACTTGCAAAGTTTTATCACAGACCAGAATGAAAATGCCTGCCTTATATTTTACTGAAGACATACAGCACGTAACCAAGTAAATAAATACAAAATAATTTTTGGAGGGGGAAATGCTGACAACTGGATGGGGAAGAAGATGGTGTGGAAGGATTTTGTGTAGGAGGTGATACCTAAACTCAGCTTTGAAGCTAACTAGGAATTCAAAGTGGTGAATGTAACAAGGAAATAGAAGCAAGAAATGGAGTGTTACATGGGGAGAATTAAAGTAGGGAAGTTTGGATAACTAAAAGTAGGATAGTTTGGTTAAATATGGTGTATATGAAGGAAATAAATCTGGGGGAAAAAAAGATAAGATAGATTGTGATGGGCTTTAAATGCCAAACAGAAGAGTATGTATGTATTTTATTCTGTAGGTAGTAGGGAGCTACTGAAATATGTTGAGCAGCAAAGTGGCATGATCAGACTTGTACTGTATCAATTTATCTCCTGTGTAGAGAGAAGAAAGACTGGAAATGAGGAGACTAATTAGGTGATAACATATCATAGAAAAGGAAGTTTTTGTATTTGGGTTTGAAGGCAGAATGAAAGAGTCAAGGTTGGAAACCTGGGTGACTAAAATGTGTCTTCAGCAGACATAGGCGAAAGTTAGGAGAAAGTTTTGAAGGGTTCTGTTATGAACATACTAAGTTACCCAGATAGAGGTACCCAGTGAATATCTGTTGTTATGGAGGAGACTGGAACCCAGCAGGGTTGGGTCTTAGAGGCATAGAGATGATAGTTGAACTCACAGGAATTTTTGAGCTCAACAACAATAGGAAAGAACAGAGGAGCCAAGACAGAGCCTTTGGTACACATCCATGGTGGACATGGATTATGATCACACAAAGGAGACTGAGAAAAACTGGTCCAAAAATCAGAAGAGATCAGTGGCACAAAAACCTGGCAGGCAAGTACTTTCTTGCCTCTTTTTGCATCCACAGTGGTTAATAAATGTGGGTTAATTGAGACAGTATCCAAGAGAAACTCCTCCAGGAAGGGTAGGTGGTTGAAAGAATGCTCATAGAAATTCAAATCTTATTCTTTATCACTTACTTGATTCATTTTCTATTGTATCAATGCTTCAACCCTCTAACCTCTTTACTCTTTCTCTGGGTATAGAGGAATGAAAATGATTTTGAAGTTGTATTCTAGAGTCTTAGCATTTCCTCATGCTGGCTGGAAAGCATACTAAAGGTAGTACTAGTGCAACTTGCTGCAATGCTAATAGTTTAGATGAGCGTCATAGAAACTGCAGAACTTTTAAGATTCAAATTTTCATTCATTCATGCAACGAGTGGTTATTAATTAAGCATTTATTCTGTGTGATAATGTGTGCACACATACCCAAATAAACAGAAAGGAATTAGAATATGGCATATATATTCTAAGATCAAATATGAGAGGGAATGTCCTTTTGCTTAGGGATCAGGGAAATTTCCACAGAGGACATGATATTTCACCTGCATCTTTTAGGAGAGGGATGCTCCTTTGCACTTTTGTTCTTTCATATCCACTTTCCTCCCTGCTTTAAGGTAAGTTTTTTTTTTCTTCTGAAAAGGCCTGGTTAGGACTTAACTGAATTTGAGGATGTGTTGAAATTGGACCTCAAGCATTTAACAGCAGTGTGGTTGGGCACATAACTTCTGACCTTCTGCTTTTTTGTCTAAAGGGATATCTATCTGCCTACCTTGGAAGGAGTGTTAGGAGCCAGGATTTGGAAACATAAAGCACCAGTGAAATGAGATTTACTGTTATTCTGATTGAACTGACCATCCTGCCTCTAAAATTGTAAGCCCAGGCTCAGACTGATATCTAGGAAGTATGAAGAATGGACAAAATCAGTTAAAGATCTAACTGTACTTATATACAGACATCATCCACAAACAATATTTTTATTAATACAAATCCAGCAGTAAGAGTTTTGGAAAGGGAAGGTAAAGGCCTTATCATAAAGATAATAGCTATCAGGAAGCCAGTTTCTTGATATCATAAAAGAGAAATGGGGCCAACCTTGAGTTTCCAGGTCATTAACATCTTAGTACTGTGTGAAAAATGAAAAGTTGAAACTGTAACAAGCTGGCTTATGTAATTTCCTCTGGTAATCAGTAGCAGCAACAAAATACAGTGGGAAAGAATTAGTAGCATTCTAGACTCTGAGGACATATGCAGGTGATTGCCCAGGTAATGAGGACCTGAATTAAGCTCTGTGAGTACAGAGAAGGGTATGCACATATGGAGAGAGGAAGGAGTGAGGAGATGGGGATAATGCCATGGTTACAAACCTGGGCAACTGGAAGAATGGTAGTGACTTGGGCAGAAATTAGGAAAGAGGAATGATAGGAGGAAAGATAATGAGTCTTGTTTTGACCATGTTGAATTTGATACATCTCCAGGGCATTGGTTTAAAATGCCCAGTGCACATTTTAATGCAGATTGGAGTGCATGGAGGAGACTGGGGCTAGATAACAAAGGTCTATGAGTCTGGCATCTGAGAAGCTGATTAGGTCACCAGAAGAGAAGAGCAGACCTTTAAGGATATGATAGAGGCAATGAACCAGCAAAGGAAAAAGAGATGTTTAGATGAGAGAATTAGAAAGCCATTGAAAACCCAGAGAGGAGAGAGAATTAAGGAAGAGAATGGGTCCACAGTTTCAGATGTAGTAGATAAGTAAATAAGCATGAGAACTGAAAAAAATACCATCAGATTGGATAATTAACAGATTATCTATTCTATGTATATATATTTTCATGCTCTCTCCCACACTAGAATTAGAATTTAAGCTTTCTTTTCTTTGTTTAGGGTTTAATAAATGCCCATTGGTTGATTTAACATTGGCAAAGATCACTTTACATCCTTTCAGATCAGAGATAATGATGAAAGAATGGATGAAGACATTGAAGTTTTGAGGTGAGGAGAAAAAGAATTGGTTCCAGAGAATAGTGTCTGTCTCGAATAAAATAAAATATTTGGAGGTCAATTGTTAAGAGAGGAGTGGGTTCTTGAACAGAGGAACTTTGTAACTGTCACTGTGTGCAGTTTCATAGCCAGTCAATCAGAAATTAATTGAAAGATTGCTGTGTAGTGGTGAAAACCCAAGTGTTGAATTAGAGGTTAGATTCAGAACATTTAGAAGGTCTAACCAAACTAGCCTGGGATTAGGAGTGGGAAAAGAAGAGGGTTGTTACTTCGGCTGTGAATTAGCAGGTGAAATAAAGATGAAGTATTGTTTAAAAGATTAATCATTCTGACTAGCATCAGATTAATGGCTTGAGAGAACTGGAAGGGATTATGACTGGGGAGTCATAATGAAGAACAGGTTCAGGAGAAATTAGGTGTTGGTAGAGGTAGGGGGACAGAATCTTGGCATTCAAAAAGAAGTATTGTGAAGTCTGAAATAGGAGTTATCAGTGACTGAGGTAGCACTTGTAATAGGAATTGAGGATACTGATGAACTGAGAAACCACATCTCAGAGTTCGTAAGGGGCAAAACTAGAGATAAAACTCAGGTTTCCTAACTTTTAGGTCTTTTTGCACTGCTTCTGCCTTTGATACTTTCATAAACAAGTTCAAAATGAATGGATTTGCTAATTGTTTTTGCCTATTTCAGACTTAAAACTTTTCCTCTTTAGCTCTTTAGTTATTTAAATAGAGCAAAAATCATTTTGAAAATTAAAAACACTCTATAACTGCAAGGTGGTAGTAACTCACCGTCCCTTGGTGCCATTTAGAGTAATAAAATGGCTAGGCTACAATGGCATGGCATTTCTGCCTTTCTCAGGTTGTTTTGAATAGATGTGAACCATACAGTTCTAGAAAAGGTGTGTCATTAATTATCTCTAAAAAGTTTACAATTAGAAAAAATTTAAAACTCAGTAAATTCCAAGAGATTACTATAACATCTGTGTCAGGGATGATAAATAGATCCACTTTAATTTGGAACTAAAACAAAAGAAATTTTAAATCACAAACTTACTACACCAGAAATGGCTTTCTAAATTTACATTATTTGTTTATGTTTTTTAACCTCCTAAAATGTTCAGCTGGAATCTTTCGAAAATGAGTTTGCTTTTCTTCTGCTCAGGGTCATAAGCACTACCTAAATCAAGTGAGATGGTAATTATCTCATCAGATCTAATTCCAGATTTAATTACAGTTACAGACACACCCAAAGCAGATGAAGGTTTGTAATATCTCCACATCTAAACCTAGGTATTCTAGTTTTTAGGTCTAATAATCTGGTTTTGATGAAATGTTGAGTGTGTTTGTATATTTACACTTAAGAAAATTGAGCTAAAGGCATTTGTAGATGTAGCTAAAGGCATTAATAGATGGAAATTGCTTTGACTAGCATAACACTTAAAATTGATGAGATTGCAATTAATCTGAATTTGGCCTGTGAAGTTAGGGTAGGAAGCTGGTATTGATGAGACTTTTGACCCATTGACCAATGACCATTCCTCATTCTCCTGCCTACAAACATTGAATTTGCCTGGATTTCAGTTATTAAATGAATGGAATATTAACAAGCTATACTTTAAGAAACAAGTTTACTTTAGGGTAGTAAGTTTTTCTTAAACCCAGTAAAAGGCTCTTGAGTTTTTAAGCTATGGAGTACAGCTTTCATTTAAAAAAACAAAACAAAACCCAACTTCACAATTTTTTTTTCCAACTTCACAATTCTTGATGTTTTATTAGTATTTTTCTCTTTGGCATTCCAAATCTATTAAATATACTTTTCTGCATTTTGATCTAAAGCATTGTTCAAATATATAGTACTCTTAAGAACCTGGTTGCCATATTGCAAAGACAGTGTATTCCCTCCCATTATCTGTTTATACCTTGAGTAACTCATACTGTTAATAAAAACCATCCCCAATGTCAATAGAAAGGGCATATCAAAATACTGATGTGTATTGCTTCTGCAGTAAAAACTGGTTTATCTGGCATTATTTCAGTTGAATCTCTGTTAAGTGACATGAATGCACATTTACAATACCATGATAACCAGGCTGCCAAATGGTGACCCTGAATGAATCATCAGAGAAAGACTTTATTATGTCAATAGACCTTTAAGTGAATTTCATTGTACTTTAATTCTTTGGAAATGGGTAATAAATGGATGGCTTGAGTGCTAACTCTCAATTAACAACAATATTTGATTATAGGGACCTTTTTCTTAACAGTGCAGAATCAGCACATAGCTGGTGTTTAATAAATGTTAATTAACTAATATAGTACTTCTTTTCTCTAAATGTGTAACTGTTTTACCTCATTTCCCCCATTTTATAGCATACTTAACACTCTCTAGATTTCTTCCCCAATATGAGACTAAAGATAGTCTTGATGTCTAAATTCTTAAATGATAACTACCTTATACTTAATATTGGAGTAGTATAAATAGAAAAAATTTTCCCCCATAAAAATCTCAAGCTTAAAGTGTACATACTTATACTCTGTTTAAGTTTTAGTTGTAAAAAGTATTGGCTTGTTAGATGATTGAATTGCTACAGCTATCATGCCCTCTCCTTTTGCTAATACTGTGAGGTAGACCATGTAAGTATCATTTTACCCCCTTCTAAAGGAAGACTTTGGTTCCAGGAATGGGTTGAAAACATATCCAGACATAACTCTGATAAAATTTTTTTAAACTATAACTTTTTTTTTTTAAGGAAGGAGGTTGGAGGGGATGGCTAGGTGGTATAGTGAAAAGAGCAAAAAAAAAAAAAAAAAAAGGAGGCTGGGACCAGATAGTCCGTAACTTTAAATGTCAAAATGAATCAGACTTTATATTTAATCCTATAGTCCAAAGGAAGCCACTGTAGTTTCTGAAGGGGGTGACATGTATACCTTTAAGAAGATTGTTTTGGTAGCTAGATAGAGAAAAGAAAACTAGTTGAATTAAGTAGGATGCTGTTGCCAAGTAAAAAAGAGTGATGCTGTGGAGAGAAGTTGGGGTGGAGGAGAAGGAGAACAGGAATAACTGATGATAAGTAGTGATAGGTAAGTAATGAAGAGAGAGAAGGGTTGAGGATAACCCTGAGTTTGCAGACCTCAGGATTGGATAGGATAGACTGGAAGGATAATGGCTGTCCCTAAAAATATAGGAATGTGTGGGCTTAGTTGTGCCCTACTGCTGTTGTTATTGAGAGACTCTTAACCTACACTGCAGATGGAAAAATGGTCCAGGGGAGATTGCACAATTATAGCCTATGAATGTACTATGCCTGTCTGCAGTTTTGAAAAATCATTTAAAATTTGAAAGCTGCTATTCTTTATATGCTTTATACTAACAGTCCAACTTTCTTTTAATTTTGGTTTGCTTGGTTAGCTCAGCTAATGGATTCAGTGTATTTTTCTTAATGGACAGAATGTTCTCTGGCCTATATGGAACCTGGGAAGTGTTTGTTACCCTTCCCCCCCATGCTAATGGTAGTTTTGTTTCAAATGACTCTTTTTAAAGTGATGAATTCTCATGAAATAAAGGCTCCTTTGAAATAAAAAATTGAATAGATAAATGCTTTCGCCTTGATTTTTTTTTTTCTTCTGTGTGCTCTCACCAACCAGAGTCACATAATGTTAAAGGAATCCATTGAGAACACGTAACCCTACAAACACATTTTACAGGTGAAGAAACTGAAGCCCAATGAGATGAAAACTCCCAGCCCAGTACTCACTGACTTCCATCTTATTTCAGCGGTAGCTAAGTGGAGTAGTATATAAAGTTCTGGACTTGGAGTCAGAATGACATGAATTCAAATGTTGCCTCAGACATTCATTAGCTGTGGGACTCTAGGCAAGTCAATGTCTCAATTTCTTTCAGTTTTAAAATGAAGATACTAATGGCACCTGCTCCTCCAGCCCCACCCCAGATTTGTGAGGATAAAATGAGGTCATATGCAAAATGTTTTGCAAACTTTGAAGCCCTATGTAAATGTTAAATATTATTCATAGCAAGGGAATTGCTTCTAATTGTGGTTTTAAGAGAAAGCAATGAGGCATAGTTAGGAATTGGTTATATTCCTAAAACATGAAACTCAAATTTTGGAATATGATTTCACATTTTTCAGGCCATTCTTTTTATGTGCAAAATGATTTTTAAATGTTAAAAATGACTTTTTAATTCTTGCTTTTGCTTAGGAGAGTACATGTTCTTTAGATTTGGGGAGGGGTAAAAAAAGCTCCTTCATTCCTATATGTTGGGAAATATTACTATCTGGCCACCTTAACCTCAGGGAGCTACATTCTAAGCTAGGCAGAAGTGGTCATAAGTTTCAGAGCTAGAAGAGATCCAAATGTTCACTTCCATCTAACCCCCATATTTTATAGATGAGCAAACTGGGTCTCAGGAAAGTCAGATGACTTGCCCATTATCACAGACATAGCTGAGGCAGGATTTGAGCCCAGATCTTTTGGCTGCAAAACCAGTGTTCTTTATTCTACAGCAGAGACTAGCATAAGGCAGCTTGGTTGAAAGAATATAAGACTGGGGAGTCAGAAGATCTGAATCAAGTCCCAGCATTGTCACTTAGTAAGCTTATTCAGACATGATTGGTGTCTTCATGAGGAGGATGAAGACTGGGTGCTGGAATAGGAGATTACAGAAGAGAAAAGAATTCAATATGGTGGATGCACAAATTGGAGTTAGGTTTGAATAACCCTGGATTTTGGACAATTTTAACACTAGGCAAAGAGGAAAAATCTGGAAAGAAGCCTGGTCCTGGACTCAGAAGATCTGGGTTCAAATTTTACTTCTAATGCTTGTTATGAACTTGGGTGTCTTCCATGGGCCTAGCTGACTTAGGTCCATTCCCACTCTCTGTAATCTTACAATCAGTTATCAAGAGGGAGCAAATGAAGATTTTTGAGCAGTGAAGACTCAAGCTATGCATAGTGATAGTAAGTATGGCAAAGGCATAAAATCAGATAAGTTAAATTGGATAAGTCAGGAGGCTGCATTTAGGATAATGCAGACTGGTAGTAATAAACCTTGAATTAGGGGTGATTGGAATGGGAAAAGATGGGAGAGCTGGTACACAGGTATAATGAATAAGACTACACTTTCACAAGAAGTAAAGTGGAAAGAAGAATCCAAGGACTTAAAACAATAAAGTCCAAGAGAGAGTTGGTTTTAGGTGCAGTGCAGCCTAATTTGATAAAGTACATGGATTCTTTTCTAGATATATCCTATCTCTCTCTGTGTCTTGTCTTTATTTATATTTGTCTATCTATATATTTTATACTTGGAACTTGTTTTAAGACAAGTGCTGTGTACCTTTTTTACTATCTATATTTCTTGATCTCATTGAAACGTCTTGTATTTCTCAGACCTTTTATGTTCTACAATTTTATTCTTAATAATATCCACCTCCCCCTTGCCCTTAGGATAACCTGCCACTTTTCTCCTTTGGGATACTTTTTTTTTTTGTATTCCACAGCTTGTAGTCATACAGTGTCACCTGGAGAGCCAATTTTTCAAAGGCAGTTAGGCCTATTCTCTTAATTTTGGTCCAGCTTTTTTTCTTCATAAACAATGTAGTTACTTTTAGGATAATGAGACAGGATTTTCCTAAGGGTGTTCCTAAATGGTTAGAGTAAACTTTTTTGGGTGCTGATGGATCTCATTTGGATGGTGGTTCTTTTTCATGGCTTGATGCCATCAGCTCAGAATCAGTCACAAAATGGAGTACCTGGAGGTCCTTATCACCTAAAATGAATCACTTCTATGTTCATGGCCAACACCTTCTGTTACATCTTGAATCATGGCATAGTTTTTAATATTCACGGGAGGCATCTTATTTGATGAGATGACCATTTTGCTTTACTGAATTAAATGGTTTTCTAAAAACCATTGCTTTTTTATTTTTTTCCTCTAAAAGTACTATTTTTAAAATGTTCCCAAAGAAGTAAATGATTTATGATTTACAAGTGGAGATATTTCTAGTATCTTTTTAAAAAAAATGACTTTAGTAAATATTCTAAGAAGGTACAGACATGAACAGTGATATCCCTGGAATAGCCATGCTATCCATACCTATTTTTCTTTCCTTATGAACAGTGATTTCCTCTCTTTTTTAACCCACATAAATAATGCATTTTAGCATTCCAAAATGCTTGAATTAAAGGAACTGAAGATAAAAGAGGAAGCACTATTGCTTCCAAAATTGGGATTTGGCAATATAATATAATCTCAGATGTGCTCATGCTTCATGTAATATAAATTTAATTCTCTTTCATCACAAGAGAAGGAAAAGCATCTGGGGCATCATAAAATATTTAATGTAGGAGAAAAACAAGTCTAGCATGCACAAAGTAACAGTTGTTTAGTTTTTCATGTAGACTTCTGTCAGGGCAGAATGAGGGACTCTTCTGTTTATACTCAACCCCATTTTTGGTTGAATAGTTTTCTTTCACACGTCTTCAAGGAATTCAATTTTAAATTGTTTTTGACATAGATTACTCTGAAAATTTCACCATTCTTCAGAATTCCTTTTCAGCAAATTCAGTAAAAGTCTTCATAGGATGGATTAAACCAATAACAGCCATTCTAACACTGGTTGTGTATGTCAGTACCTCAAAGAGATTTTCTTGATGTAGAACCTGCCTCTCTTCATTTGGAGGGTAATTGCTCTTGCTTTGACTTGCTTGGATCTGGATTGTGGTCTTGGGGTGTGTGACCAGTGTGCCAGAGCTTGGAGTGTCTGTAGAGAGGGTGCCTTCCTCATGTCTCTGACATTTGCAAAAACTGCAGCAATTTGGGACAGCTCCAAATCTGGAAGCAGAGTTCTATTGTGGCAAAGAGCTCAAAAGGCAAGTAATTGGCTGACAAGATGAGTATGCAGAGGAAATGCAAACAGACCTTAGAATCCTTTTTTGGGGACAAAAAGGATCAAAACATGGAACCAGAAGTCATCAACGAAGTCAGAAGCTCCCAAGAAATATATGAATTGGTTACAGGCCACGGAGGGGCTCAAGGAGGGTTTTGAAAATCAGATAAGTGAAGTGGAGGAAAAATTGGAAAGAGAAATGAGAATGATGCAAGAAAATAATGAAAAACAAGTCAACAGCCTGCTAAAGGAGACCCCCCCTCAAATACTGAAGAAAGTAACTTTAAAAAGTAGACTAACTCAAATGATAGTCCCAAAAAGCCAATGAGGAGAAGAATGCCTTAAAGAGGAGAATGCCTTAAAAAGTTGAATTGGCCAGGGGCAAAAAGAATTTCAAAAACTCACTGAAGAGAATAATTCCTTCAAAAGTAGACTGGAGCAAATGGAAGCTTATGACTTTATGAGAAATTAAGATCTATAACACAGATCCAAACAAATGAAAAAAATGGAAGGCGCTGTGAAATATCTCATTGGAAAAACCTGGAAAATAAATCCAGGAGAGACAATTTAAAAATTACTGGACTTCCTGAAAGCCATGATCAAAAAAAAAACCAAACCTAGAAATCATCCTTCAAGAAATTCTCAAGGAAAATTGCCCTGATATTCTAGAACCAGAGGGCAAAATAGAAAATGAAAGAATTCCCCGATCACCTCTTGAAAAAGATCCACAGAAGAAAACCCCTAGGAATATATTATAGCCAAATTCCAGAGTTCCCAGGTCAAGAAGAAAATATTACCAGCTGTCAGGAAACAATTTGAGTATTGTGGAAACACAGTCAGGATAACACAAGATCTAGCAGCTTCTACATTAAGGGATTGAAGGACTTGGAATGTGATATTCTGGAGGTCAAAGGAGCTAGAATTAAAACCAAGAATCACCTACTCAGCAAAACCGAGTATAATGTTTCAGGGGGAAAATATGGTTATTCAATGAAATAGATGACTTTCAAGCATGCTTGATGAGAGCAGATCTGAACAGAAAATTTGACTTTCAAATATAAGAAGCAAGAGAAGCATGAGAAGGTAAACAGGAAAAATAAACCATGAGAAACTTACTAAAGTTGAACTACTTCATTCCTAAATGGAAAAATGATAATCATAGCTCTTGAGACTTTTCTCAGTATGAGGATAGTTGAAGGGAATATATAAGTATGTATATGTATGCATACACATATATTATGTATAGGAGGGTGTATGTGTGTATAAATACATATGTGAGTGTGTGTATATATGTGTACATGTATACTCAGAGGGCACAAGATCAGCTGAATAGGAAGGGATTACATCTAAAAAATTAAGAGGTGAGAGAAGAATATAATGAGAAAAGGAGAAAGGGAGCAACAGAATAAGGTAAATTATCACGTATAAAAGAGGCAAGAGAAAACTTACAATGGAGGGGAAGAGCAGGAAGGTGAAAGGGAATGGGTCAACCTTATTCTCAGTGAATTTGGCTTAAGAAGGGAATGATATATACACTCAGTTGGGTATCTTATCCTACAGAAAAGTAGGGGGAAGGGGGTAAGAGGGGGGATGATAGAAGGAAGGGCAGATTGGAGAAGAGGATAATTAGAAGAGCACATACCTTTGAAAAAGGACGGGGTCAAAGTAGAAAATAGAATAAGTGAATGGAGGGATAGGATGGAGGGAAATACAGTCTTTCATAATATAACTACTGTGGAAATGTTTTGCATTAATCACACATGTGCAACCTATATTGAATTGCTTATCTTCCCAGTGGGGGTGGATGAGGAGGGAAGAAGGGAAAGGATCTGAAAATCATAGTTTTAATAACAAATGTTAAAAAAATTTTTTTACATGCAACCAGGAAATAAGATGTACAGGCACTGGGGTATAAAAGTCCATCTTGCCCTGCTAGAAAGTTAGAGGGTAGATGGGGGAGGATATAAGAGAAAGCAGATTGGGGAAAGATATATCAGTAGGCTTGCTATCTTGGGGTGGTGGTAGGGGAAAGAAGGAGAGAAAAAAATAACATAAAACCTTAGACCACAGATCTTGGGCATCAGTGTGACCATCTCTGTCAGAGTCAGACGTCATAAATTCAAATCTTCACTCTGTCATGAACTACTTGTATGATGATCTTATTCAGGTCCTTTAGCTTTCATTTTCTTCATCAGAAAAATAAATTCTAAATCCCATGGTTCTATGACTTTATGTAGTAGCCAAGAAAAGCTCTTGAAAGCTTTTGAAGAAGATATCAGAATTATATGCTAATCTGGCAGTGAAATATATAAAATCCATTGGATTTTACTGGCAGTGAAATATATAAAATCCATTGGATTTTATCTCCCGGTCTGTAGTCTGGTTGAACATTTGGGAAGACTGGTTGCTATCTAGTCATAGAACTTTGGATTTGAAAAAAAAAAACCTTCAGCGATTAGGCCAATTCCATTTTACAATTCATGAAACTGAGGTCCCTAAAGGTAAAGTGATTATGTCACACTGCTAGCACAGGGGTCTGGTCAGGACTAGCACCTGGAATTTATTGTTATACCATACCATAGCCATGTTGGGAGGTATGTTACAGCCTAACCTGGTTGTTTTGGTGTTGGTAATGGACAAAATGAAATTATTGGATGTTGCTGAATAGGTAAGAATGATAGAAATTGTACTATGTGTTGTGAAAAGAGCCTTGGACTTGGAATCAGAGGACCTGAGTTTGGAACTCACTTTTGCTATTCTGATTCTCGGTTTCCTTCTCTATAAAAAGAACATATTAGATATAATAGCATCCATGATACCTTCCACTTCCAAGGGCTGTGACTACTTTTGGAGTCTTATTTCACTTTTCTTGCCATCACATGTACAATGTTCTATCCAAGCTATCTCCCACATTCACTAAGATATACCCATCTTTATTGTTACAGACCATGACACACTGGTTCAGCTCCTGTACTGAAATTTTAATGTATTTTTCCCTGTTTCTTACAGCTACAAATATTCTATCCTTCAACATATCATAAAGCATTCTATCTGAATCTCTTGTTTTCCACCTTTACTCCTAATTTTGGACTTTGCCTGTGCCCCAAAAAAGCAGGATAGGACTTTACTTATTCTCTCTAGACCTGTTTCCTCATTGCTGAAAGAATGTGGGGGCTGGATTGGATCAGAGGTGTTAGATATGCAGCCCATGTGCTGCTCCAGTGACCAGATTAAAATATAACTGAGAAATACCTAACCAAATAAATAAAAATACAATAGAACATATTATAAGTGGTTTTATAAGTCAGTATGTAATGGTTAGTGACCCCAATTTCTATTTGATACCACTGGACTACATAATCTTCAAGGTCCCAGCTCTAAATGTATGAATTAATGATTCTTCATGTACTATCTCCACAACCAACACTCAAAAAATGTTGCATTTCTCGAAGGTATGGAATATGTAATTATTTTTGTAATCCTGGTGCCTAGTCTCCCAACTTCCAAGTGCTTTATAAATGTTGAAGTAATTTGTATCCTATGATCCTAATGAGTGAAAATAGGAGGATGGAGAAGTCAAAGATTCAATCCTTGTGAAACCCCTCTCCTCCCCCAAAAGCCCCTGTTCCCCTGCATTTTTCTAATATGATTTGTCTGTGTGGAATTAGAGATAAACCATGATAAGATAAAAACCTGGCTGCCTGAAATCCAATCAAGAAGCATTTTATCTCTGAAACTGGATAGTATCTCACTGACAGCCAATCAAGCGACCCTAGTCTGGATGCATTATCCCTACTGGTGGTGGGCAGAAATGAGTATTCTGCAACAAAGCTCATAGATCCAGCAAATAAAGGTTAGGCCTGGAAGCTACAAAGCAAAACAAAAAAGAGGCCATAAAATGTTGAGTCCAAATTATTCACTGAAAGATACTGCCATCCACACTCATTTCATTATCCCTTAATGAAATTTTGCTTGTCACCAGGTGGAACATGAAACATCCATCCTTTTTTTCCTGGTGGACATTGTTGAGAGGAGTAAAGGAGACCTAAATAGTAGATTAATCCTATGGAAAAGGCAGAGATGTTTGAGGAACAGGAACCGGGAGGATGGAGGGAGGTGTGGTCCCTAGAATGTTCAGTTCACCTGTGGTTGAATAGCAAGAAAAAAATAAAAGAACTTAAGCTGTTAAAAGGAGAAAGAAAAGGAGAGATGGGTCTTTATTTGAATGAGAAAACAGCCCCTCAAGCTTTTCTCTATCAGCAATGACAGACCTAACGTAACTCCAACAAACATCTGGTACCCACTATGGACTAAACACATCACAAGATCCCCAAATTCCTTGGAATTAGTAAAAATAACCACCATACATTATAAAGCAGGAGTGTATATGCAGATGCAAACCTGAGTGGTCTTTGAGATGAAAAGCAGGTCTTAGGAAAACAAGCTTAATTTTGGACAAAATTGAATTGAAGTTGCCCAAAAGGCAGCTGCAGGCAAGGCAAGTTGCAAGAGCTCGGCAGAGCTATTAGGTGTGAGATAAAAACTTGGGGAGTTAACATCCAAGTTAGTGGTGGGAGAATGGAGTAGGATTTAGCAAGGCAAGATAGGGGAAAATCCAGAAAGAGAAGGCGACCTACAGGTGCAAATACCACCTTAAGGCATTTTAATTTCAGAAACATTTTTTAAAGTACTTAACTTGCCGCCACTGTGCAAAGGACAGTGGCTGGGGATACAAGGCTGCGGATATAAAGATGAAAAAACAGACAGTCCCCTGACATCAAGGAGCTTGCAATCTATTACAGTATATATATGCTCCTTACATACAGTGAACTACTTTCTTACCTTTATTCCTGGGAGAAAACCCTTGAGAAAATAAAGACTTCCTCCCTCTACCTTTTTCTGGGCAAGAGAAGAAAATTAAATATGGAAGCCATAATGGTGAGAGAAGTTATTATATCCTGTTTGGGATGAACATTTATTAAGATGTGCTCAACTGGGAGCCAAGATGGTGGTGTAGAAGCTGCAAGGTTTTGCAGCTCCCATATAGCCACCTCAAATACCCATAAAATATGACTCTAAACAAATTTTAGAACTCCCAAACTCGCAAAAATACAGAAAACATGTCTCTTGCTGAAGACAACTCGGCAGGTGGGGCTCATCACAACAGGCTGGGATCCGAAACAAGCCAAGCCTGAAACAGCAGCCTGGCCCCAGTGCAGTAAGGAGGAGCCACAGATGGAGTCTTCAGGAGAATAGATTGGCAACAGCTGTGGCATTTTCCACATTTATCAAGCCAGGAGAAACAAGGACTAAGAGAAAGGTCAGTGGAATTCAGCTAAATTAGGGGGAGAAAAGTGGTCCAGCCAAACTGCCCCCAAGTGCAAGGAAGCAACAGAAGCAGCAGCTGCCTCTACCCAGATGCTTCAGAGCTCCCTGCCTGCAGACTGCAGGGGGGTCAAGCAATTGTTCAGAGGCCGAGTGCTCTTGCCTTGAGCAGCCTAGATCTGGATCATGGTCTTGGGTAGTGGTCCTGGGGTGCATTTTTAGAAAGCCAAAGCTGGTGGGGGTGGCAATGACCCCTTAATAGCTCTGGAAGCTTTGAAAACCCCAGCAGTTTGGGACAGAGCTTTCCCCTCTGGAAGCAGAGTTCCACCAACACAAATAATTTACTGGCATCATGAGTAGGAAAAGGAAAGTAAGAACAGGAACCAAACTCTAGAATCCTTTTTTGGGGACAAAAAGGATCAAAGCATGGAATGGGAGGAAGACAACATAGTCAGAACTCCCACACCAAATGCTTCCAAGAAACATGAAGATTGTCTACAAGCCATATATTGGCTTAAAAAGGACTTTGAAAACCAAATGAGAAGTGGAGGAAAAATTCGGAGGAGAAATAAGAATGATGCAAGAAAGAGTCAACAACCTGACTGAAGAGAATAACACCTTAAAAAACAGATTAACTCAAATGGCAAAAGAGGTCCA
>CM053601.1:92499450-92515187 GCA_028646575.1 Pseudocheirus occidentalis
AAAAAAATATTTCCTAATCCTTTCATCTAAAATAGAAAAAGGACAAATTCAGAGGCAAAGGACTGAAGCTCATTTCATAGGCCTTATGTGGGTTTCCATAGGAAGAATACCCAAGGCCTCTCCTCTTCCCACAGTGTCTTTCTTTTTTGTTGTTTTTTATGGGAGGCAACTGAGGTTAAGTGACTTGCCCAGGGTCATGTGCCTCAGGCTGGATTTGAATTTAGCTTTAGGTATTCCAAGCCTAAAAAAAACCCTCAACAACCTGGATATGGTATTCAAGAAATTATAAATGAAAAATTCCCAGATATTTTAGAACCAGAGGACAAAGTAAAGCTAGAAATAACCCACTGATGACTTCTTAAAGGAACGCCAAAATGAAAAGTTCCAGAAATCTCATAGCAAAGTCCAGACAGGCCCGCATCAAAAAAGAAATACTACATATATCTAGAAAGAAGCAGTTCAATTAACAGAAGATCACACAAGATCTGGAAGTTTCTATAAATGAGAAGAAATTATGGAAAACAATGTTCCAAAAAGCAAAAGATATAGATGTACAACCAATAACAGCTTATCCTCCAAAGCTGAGTATATCCTACAGAGGAAGAAGAAAAATAGGCTTTTAATGAAATAGAGGAATTGCAAGCATTTCTGATTTTTAAAAAAAACACAAAAGTTGAATAGAAACTTTGAAATACCAACATGAGAGTCAGGAAGAACCTAGAAAGTCAGATTTGTTTAACTGGTTAGGAGATTAATGATGACGTAGGGTTAAATTTTAATAAACAGAGAAGAAACAAGTGTACTTTGAGAAACTTGATGTCTTCAAATGATTTTGAGAAAGTTAAATGAGTTAAAAACAGAAGCCCTGATCTGTTGGCTCTGTTTTGAGAAGGAATGGTAAAAGAATTTACCAGTGTAGAAAGGAAGAATGGGGTGGAATTTTCTATTTTTATCTTTAGCGGGCTATACGGGAGAGAGAATAGGTGTCGAGTAGGTATTAGATAAACCTCACTTTTTATCTAAAATGGACAAAGGAGAATATAACACATACATAGTTTGGTATAGAAATACTTTAAACTCAACAGGAAAACACATGAGGATGGGGGCAAGTTAAGAGGGAAGATATTAATGGGGACAGAATAGTCAAAAGAAAAAGACTTCTTTATTTTTCTCCCCTGCCTCATCCTTGCCCTTACTAGTATTTTGTTTTTTTCAAATTATATGTAAAGATAGTTTTCAACATTCACTTTTAAAAGATTTTGAAGGATGGCATGGTATATGGAGGAAGGGGCAGGGTGAAGCAACACTAGCAGGTGGGTGGAATCAGGAAAATCTTCCAATAGGAGATAGTTATTGAGCTGATCTTTAAATGAATCTAGGAATTCTAAGAGAAGAAAGTGAGGATGAAATGGATTTGAAGCAAAGCATAGACAGAATTTTGTGTACAAGAACAAGTAGGATGGTTTGCCTGCATCTCATAGTGCATAAAGAGGACTAATATGTAACGGGTCTGACTAGGTTGGTTGAAATTAGATTTGAATAGGGTTTGAAATGCCAAACAGAGGAGTCATGAAGCTGAGTGACTAGAGTGATGATGGTGATCTTGACTAATATAGTTAAGTTAGGAAGATAATAGAAGAGTTAGGAGGTGGGGTGGGTTTTAAAGGAAAAGATATTGAATTTCAGATATGTTGGAAACCTCTGGGACATCAAGTTCAAAATGTACAGTGGACAATATGTTGCGGTGGATCTAAAACTAGGAAGTAGATGTATCAGTCTGGAAGTCCTCTACATAGAAATGCTAATCAAATACTTGGGCTTATGCAGTCACCCACAGTGAAGGAAGAGAGGGGTAGAGGGAAGATTGAAAGAGGCCTATGATAATCTTGTGGTACAGTCAAAGTTCAGTTGTATTAATAATAGATTACTTCAAATATACTAATTCCTGCTCTGCCTGTACAGAATTGCATCAGCATTCTATTTGCAGAATCAAACATATAGCTTAAGATTCTCCTATAAAGAGGGCCACATTGAGAAAGTTTACTATTTTAGAATCTTTCATAGCAAAGTTTATAATTGCTTATCAAGTGATCTTTATTAATCACATGACGGCAAAATTCCTCTCTTTTGTGGTATGATAAAGGTCAATAGGAAGATTCCTCAAGAAATTTAAGCATTGTCAAAGGTATTTATAAATGGTTCCAAGTTCAAGATAAAATTCAGCTCCTGATGTGGTATGTCAATAACCTGAAACGTATTATCCCCAAGATTTTTTCATAGGGTCTGTTAACTAAAGGCTATAATATGTTATTAATGATTAAAACTTAACCCATCTAATGTTTTTCAATAGAGCTTTAAATTTAGCTGTAAATGTTTAATATAGTTCAAGGACAAGTTTCTATTAATTATCATATGGAAGTGATTTAACTCTATCCCAAGAATGATAGGATTATATCACTAGACACTAGTGTCCAGGGTATTTGTGTCATACTGTAAAGGAATTTGGAGATGCCCCTGAATTGACTTGGCTTTTGGGTTGAGTGTTAAGACCCAGAGCTTGTGAATCCCACTTATGGGATGGACTTGTTGACGTGAAGAGACGGGGCTGAACTGGGAGGAGCCATGAATAGAAAGGAAGACTCAAGTCCAGAGAAGGCCAGAAGAAGAAATACTTTTGGGAAGAGCAGTATCCAGTGTCCTGGTCCTTGAGCTGCTGAGACAGACTGCTAAGAGCCCATTGGAGCTGCCCAGGACTTTTGAGGACTGCCACCTGGAGCTGCTGAGAACTGAGGAGGCATGGTTGTGATGCCGGTATTTTGTCTGTCTGTTTTGATGTTGTTTTTTCAGATTCACCTGGTGGTGGACAGTGCTGCTGTTGTAGATGTCCTGGAACCTGGCTGTTGGTGCAAAAGCCCTGAAGAAGGACTTTCTTGTTATATGCTCACAGAAATCCTGGAAGGGGGCCTTGCTGATACTTTCAGGGGTTCTGAGACTGTTCTACAGGCAGAGTGTGACTTGATGAGGACACTGGCTGTGGTTTTGTTGAGCCTTGTCTCCCCAGGAACTGAGATTGCTGAGGGCTTGCCTCAAGTGAAGATGAAAGAAAGGCCTTTCCTTGGCCTTTCTATTCTGAGATGTTATCTTGACCTTGTTATGGCTTAAGGGTGGATGGCCTTTTGTGCTCTCCTGCTCCCTTTTGAGAAAGTACTTGATGTTAATGGATGGTATTGTAATTACTTTGAGTCCGGGGGTGGGAAATCTTTGGCCTTTTTGTGATGATTGAGAACTCTATTTCCATTTGAGAAGAGACTTAAATGAATGCACCCTCTAGGGGTGGAGTAGTCTGATCTCCATTTGAGAAGAGACTTTGACTGACCTGGATTGAAATGTATGAGTTATAACCTATTTTGATTTTCCCTCTTCTGTGAAAGTTTGTTGAATAAATGAGGTTTGCTATGCTGGTAATCCGAACCTTAGAAGTTGCCTTTGCTTGGCATTACATATACTATTAGAATAGATCAGTTGTAAGAAGTTGTCAATAGATTATCCTAGAATCAGTGTCATTTCATCATGCTCCTTCAGTGTTACTACACTTTCATGTACTTTCAGTAAGCAAAGTTAATACATTCTTGATCCTGGGACCTTCATAGATGTCACAGAATTGCAGTTTTAGAACCCACTGAAGTGTTGATCACTCAGGTCTGACAATTTCTTCTCTACTACTCAGTAAACGCTAGTAATTGTCAATGATCTCTAGCCTCAAGCATATATTCTCCTTGTTATTGAAATAATGTGGGCCTTTACTACCTTTCTAGTCTTCCTAAATATTACTCTCCTTCCATACACTCTACAATCCAGCCATATAACCTTCTCACTGTTCCTTACCTACTAGCCTCCATCTCCTACCTGCTTTCCTTGTCTATACATGATGAATGGAATTTACTTTCTATTCACCTCTACTACTTGGAATCAGTCCCCAATTTCCTTTAAAGCTTGGCTCATGTACCAACTTCTCCATGAAGCTTTGGATGATTTCCTCAAGCTTCTAGAGCCCTCCTTCCTCAAACTACCTTGTATTTACTTTGAATGTATTTTGTAATACAGGCAGTTTGGTGGTACAGTGGATAGCATGCTGAACTGGGTGTCGGAAAGAGTCATAAGTTCAAATCTGGCTTCAGAAACTTACTAGATGTGTAATGTTGCATATGTATGACTTTCTTTCTTCTCTTTCCACAGAGGTTATCACACTCTTACCTGCCACTGGTCTGCCTAAAGAGAATGTAAATATTAATCCCTGAAACTTTTTGTTTGGTTTGTTTGTTTGTTTGTTTTTAAGACCAGCCTGTAGCACCAATATAATATTCACAGTACCCATGGTCATTTATAAATAGACTAGTATGTTGCACGATCACAAAATGTAACCGACTCTCCATATAGAAGACAGAAGCAAAACATTTATTCAGACATCAGAAAACCAAATCCCAAAACCACTAAGGTGATTCCATCATAGTAGCAAAGAAGCTAATAAGTCACAACAACGCAGAGAGCCACTGCATCCTTTAGTGCTCCTATAAAACAACACAAAACTAATATTTACTCACAATCTATATCCCATGAAAGCATCCTGTCCTCCCAACTGTCTCGCTTGCTCTAGACTTATGTCACAGCTTTCTCTGGGCTGTGCTCCATCCTCTCACGAACTCCTCCTACCACAGGCTCCGTGTGATTACGTTTGGCCTATTGGAGGCAATGTATAATTTCAAAGGAGGGAAGGTCTTCTAATTCCCTTAGACTTATTAAGGGGCAGAGAAGACCTTCAAATTACCATTACCATTACATTTGGGCCCAAGATATTTCATGTTGCTCACATAGCAAAAATACATTAACAATGCATTTCATTACATAGATTAATGTGAGTTTATGGGTAACTGGTGGGGCAACTGGTGTCAACAGAACTTTGTAACAGTATAACAGGGTTAATATAAAATAAGGACATAAAACAGTCTCTTAAGGTGGAGGCTTGAGTACAAATACCCCATCCTTGCCCCCTTGAATGAATGGGGCTTAAAATCTTTGGGTAAGGGGCAAAGATCTCTTCTCCATAGCTACTTTGAGATGAAATAGGACATAGAGCTGTCTGTGCCTCCACAAGGTCCCATTCTAAAGGTCAGTTCTTTAGCGGGCATCTGGAGCTCAGTTGACTCCAGATCCAGGGATGGCACATCACAGTCATGGACTGGGGGTGACATCTGGTATAAGCAATCAGGCATCTGCAGGTGGATGGTACTAAGCTTGCAGGGAACAAATCTCGTGAACAAGTTTAACAGACCAAAAACCAAAAAGAGACAAATACAAAGTCAGTCATGCTTCTGGAGTCTATGAACTCATTATCATAGCCTCATTCACAGTAGAATATGTGAGATAAGGGTACAATTGGCAATCATCTCCTCCTGAATAAACAACAGCCATGGTATTGTCTTTCCCATTTGCTATAATCTCCACAGCCTTTGGAACATCATCTGGCTTCAGCTTTACCCACACTTTAGCTCCCAATTTTATTCTATTAGCAGAACCAAATCATTCCGTTCCTCTGATGGTTATTTCAGAAGGTTATTTCAGTTTTCAAAAGAGGGTATTGTTTCACAAGGAATAATGATCACTTGAACTATTCTATTGTTTTTACAAAACTGCATGAGTTCTTCACCCAAATTTTACAATGTCACAATAATTTCTCCTTGATAATTAGAATCAATTACTTTAGCCAACATATGTGTTCTTCGAGCTGCTAAACCTGATTTAGGTAATATTCATCCAAAAAGATTTTTAGGAATTCTTATGCATATTTCAATAGAGATATTTCTTATTTGTTTTCTATCCAACCCAAAGTCTTCTAAACAATGTAAATCATATTCTGCCAAACCATGTGTTCCTGGATAGAGTGGTGGGATATCTTATGTCACAGTCTAATATTCAATATTTGGGATCTTATGTGTCTGCTATATTCTAATTTGCGGATTTGGGCTCATCATTCTGGCTAGAGGCATACTTCAGCCTAATGGTCTATTATTAGAATTACATAATGTAATGAATAAATTATCTTTCCAATGTTGATACGAATTATTAGGATTTAACTTCCTTAACTGTTCTTTCAATAATCCATTCATTCTTTCAATTAACCCAGATGCTTGTAGATAATATGGAATATTATATATCCATTCAATATTGTTTAATATGTAATATCTCTTCATTTCATTACCTGTGAAATGTGACCCATTGTCACTCTGAATTTGCATTGGGGTTTCATAATATAGACTTATAAGATCTAAAGTTTTATAGTTTCTGGGTCACATTCTTATAAGGAAAAGCCACTAGTATACCTGAATAAGTGTCAACACAAGTACATATAAATTCACATCCTTTATCTTGTGGTAGAGGACCAAAGCAATCTGTTTGCCAGATTTGGTCTGGGACTTTTCCTCTTGCTATCTACCCACTTAATACCCAAGGAATAGTTTGTTCCTTTTCCAATTGACATGCATGACATTTATCTGCTATCTATTTTAACAATGAATGAGAGATGCTAATACCTCAATCTTATGCCCACCTGTCTGTGGCCTGGACTCCTAAATGGTCAACTGTTTGGTGGGCCCATTTTGCTAGTACTAGATCATCTATTGGTGTCAGAGTTCGTACGACATGTTGCGTAGGAATCTTTGCTAATAGATCAAAATGTCCATTGTACTCATGTTCTGGTGTGATGAGGGCCATATTAGCAGCTACATGAAAAACTGATAAATTAGTAACCAAAGACATGTCCCATATATCTTCCCATAAGTCTTTGTCCCATTCACGTTTAACATGAATTTCTCAATTTTGATTTTTCGACATGGGCATCCATGTAACTAACCCATTAGCTGCCGCTAATTATTCAGTAAATATATGACATTGTCCTCCTTGTTCTGTTTGAATTACTTGATGTACTGCCATAAATTCAGCATATTGACTACTTCCCCCTATCCCAGTACTTTTCAAAGTCCACCTAGTACTTGGGTTATAGGTTACTGCTTTCCAGTGTCTTTTGTGGCCCAAATATCTTACTGTCCCATCAGTAAGCCATGCATGTTTCTTCTCTTTGGGTAAGGGGCAAAGTTAATCTATCATATCCATCATTCCATTTTACCAAGGACTGTACCAACTGTTGCTTTTGTTCAAGTGATGTATCATTTCCCTCAGTGTCAATGTTTGCTACAGATTCATGCAGAGCAGACACTCCATTTTTACCTGTTTTAGCTCTATTTTGAATATGCCATTTCCATTTAATTATGTCGGCTTCTTGTGCATGTCCAATTCTGTGAGAAACTGGAGTACCCATTACCCAGATCATAATAGGGATTCTAGGCCTTAATGTCACTTCACAGCCCACAGTCAATTATTCAGTCTCTAACAAAGCCCAATATGCAGCTAACAACTGCCTTTCAAAAATGGTATATTGAACTCCTGATAAAGGAAGTTTCCTAGACCAAAATCTTAAATGTATATTTTGGTTTTATCATTTCTGCCATAAACTCTGGCTTGCATAATCATTCTGTACAGTCACTTGTAATACCACAGGGCCATTTTGCATAGGCCATAAATCTAGGGTCAATTATATAGCAGCCTTGGCTTCTTCAAAAGCTTTACTCTGCTCAAGTTTCCAATAAAATTCATATTTCCTTCTAGTGAATTTATATAAAGGTTTCAAAATTTGTCCCAGATGTGGAATGTGATATAGCCAATATCCAAACAATCCTATAAACTTTTGGGCCTCTTTCTTGTTAGTAAGAATAGGAAAATCCTGCCAAAACAAACCCAGCACTTTTATGAACACAACTAAAAACACTTTTCACGCAAATAAAATCAGATCTAAGTAATTAGAAAAACATCAATTGCTCATGGCTGGATTGAGCTAATATAATAAAAATGACAATTTTACCTAAATTAAATTACATATTTAGTGCCATACCAATCAATCTAACAAAAAAATTACTTTATAGAATAAGAAAAAATAGTGACAAAATTCATTTGGAAGAACAAAAGGTCCAAAATATCAAGGCAATTAATGCAAAGAAATGCTAGGGAAGGTGCTTAGCCATACCAGATTTTAATCTGTATTATAAAGCAACAATCATCAAAACTGCTTGGTACTGGCTAAGGATCAGTGGAATAGATTAGGTACGAAAGACTCAGTTGTCAACAATTGTAGTAATATACTGTTTGATAAGCCCAAAGACCCCAGTTTTGGGGATAAGAACTCACTATTTGACAAAAACTGCTGAAAAAATTGGAACACAGTATGGCAGAAATTGGGCATCAGCCATCATCTAATGCCATACATCAAAATCAAGTCTAAATGAATGCACAATCTAGGCATAAAGGCTGATACTGTAAGTAATCTGGGGAAGCAAGGAATGGTTTATCTGTCAGATTTATGGAGTAGGGAAGACTTTATGACCAAAGAAGAGTTGCATTATAAAATGCAAAATGGATAATCTTTTTAATTAATCTTAATTAAATTTAAAAGTTTATGTACAAACAAAGCCAATGTAACCAAGAGGGAAGTGGGAAATTGAGAAAGAATTTTTACAACCAGTGTCTCTGATAAAGGCCTCACTTCTAAAATATACTGGAAATTAAGTAAAATCTATAAGAATACAAGTCATTCCCCAATTGATAAATGGACAAAGGATATGAACAGGCAATTTTCAGAGGCAGAAATTAAAGATATCCATAAACAAATGAAAAAATGCTCTAAATCACTATTGATTCGAGAAATACAAGTCAAAACAGCTTTGAAGTACCACATCTCACCAGTCAGATTGGCTAAGATGACAAAACAGGAAAATGACAAATGCTAGAGAGGATGTGCAAAAATTGGAACATTAATGCATTGTTGGTGGAGGTGTGAACTGATATAGCCATTCTGGAGAGCAATCTGGAACTATGCCCAAAGGGCTATAAATAATTGCATAACCTTTGACCCAGTAATACCACTTCTGGGGTTGTATCCCAGAGAGATCATAGAAACAGGAGGAAGACCCATATATACAAAGATATGTATTGCAGCTCTCTTTGTGGTGGCAAAAAACTGGAAATTAAGGGGCTGCCCATCAACTGGGGAATGGCTAAACAAGTTTGGGATACTATTGTGCTATAAGAAATGGGGAGGAGACGGTCTTCATATTCACCTGGAGAGGCTTATACAAACTCATGCTAAGTGAGAAGAGCAGAGCCAGGAAATATTTGTACACATCACAGACATATGTATGTATTAAACTTATTAAGGGACAAGAAAGATCTTCATATTCCCATTACCATTACACAGCCTTAATCCCCAAATCACTTTTGTCCCAGACCAAGTCCTGATGGGTCATTGTTTTGGTCTTTTAACAATTGTTTCCTTTTTGGCCAGAAACCCTGAACGTCCTCCCCTCCCAGATCTATTTTTTTCAAAGAAGCTTTACCCTTTCCAACTTCCTTTTGTGTATTGTCTTTTCCCACTAGACTCTAAACTCCTTGAGGTCAAGGACTGTTTTTCTTTATCTCATTTGTATTCACTGTGCTTCGCACAGGGCCTGGCACATAGGCTCTTAATAAATGTTAATTATTTGGGAGAGTAGTTTCAGAAAAACATGGCAAGACCTCTATGAACTGATGCAAAGTAAAGTGAGAAGTATCAAAAGATCATTGTGCACAGCACCAGCAATGTTGTAATGATGATCAAGTATGAAAAAACTTGACTACTCTGTTCAATACAATGACCTTATCAGTTCCAAAGGACTCATGATTAAACAAAGCAGTCTACTGCCAGAGAGAGAACTGATGGAGTCTGAGTGTGAATTGAAGCAAAAATTTCTCATTTTCTTTATTTTTTTGCCTTTTTTTTTTTGCAATATGGCTAATATAGAAAGATGTTTTTCATTACTTCACATGTATAATGAATAGTTTGCTTGCCTTCTCATTGGGAGGGAGGTGGGTGGGAGGGAGAAAATTTAGAACTCAAAATTAAAAAAAGAAAAAATGTTTAAAATGAGTAACTAATTTTTCAGAACACAGCTTCTAGTGCACTAGTTCTGGAAAAGATGGAAAGATATGGACTAAGTGATAATACACAAACATATTAGAACATATTATGTAACAAATAAGTTACATAACAACTTTTTTGTTTGTTTTTCTTTTTAATTTATGGAATAAAACAAGCATTTCTATAACATAGTATAATAAAATAGATGATTGCACATGAAACCGCACATCTATTTACAACTTGCTGTTCCTTTTAAAATATATAATAAGGTTATCATGTAAATTTCTTTTTTTTCTTTTATGTAGGACCTTTATTAAGACTCTTTCTTCTTGATCCAGTCAGTTTAGGTGTGATATAAAGAAAAACTTCTTAACCATTGAAATTCGCAGAGCAGTGGCTTCTTCCTCAACAGTTTTGCAACCCCTATTTGGCAGATTATGGTATAGAACTACCTAGATCGTCTTGTTTTTGTTTCCGTAGAGTATCATATTCTTAACCTGAGTGCCCTACAAAAGGACTTTTGCTTATTCAATAATTGTGTCATTGTTCCATATACTGTATATTACTTTACCTATATTCCTTCTTCATATACCACTGCCATACTTCAACTATTTCAAAATTCCCCCAGTCATGTAGAGTACATACTCTATATACCAGACTGGCAAATCCTTATGGGTAAGCTTCATGTTAGTTTCTTGCTCTTTATGATAAGTGCTTAGGCAAAACTCAGATTCTGGAAATTCAAATGAACCAAAGTAAAGAAAGCAACGCTTCCAAAAAAAGAGTTCTGCAACCCAAAACTGGATGATGACTTGCTGGCCAGGTAAATTGTCCCTGAGGACTTTTCCAGCTCTAATTTGGTGGTATTCATGTAGTTGCTTTATTTCATGGGTTAACATGGCTACTGTCAAACTGAAAGTTTGGTTAAAGAAGGCAAACATGATAAATTCATATTGTTTAATTCCCTTAAAGCTAGATGAAGATAGTAAGCTTGTATGTACAAGGAATCAAAACCTAACTTATGACTAATACAAGATTGACAAAGTTTTTATATTTTAGAACAATCCCAGCATGTCTGTGTCCCTCAGATTTATGATCTCCATATATTTTTTACAAAGGAAGTTTCTTAGTTGACTAAGTTGTAAATACAATCAGACAATACAATTGACAAAGTAGTGTCCATTGGAAATTACTATCTCAGGATGCCTGATCCTCCCCTACATTGCACAGGCCTCTAGGAAAGACAAGAGAAGTCCACTATTCTAATTGCAAGCATCCTGTCATAAACAGAAAGAATACCCACTGTTGATCTTATCTGGTCTTTCAAGTTACAGTCACAGGAAAGGGCATTTTTAGAGCATAGCAAAACAGTCTAATTGATTAGTCCAGGCTTTAGCTCTTATTGAGACCCAAAAATGATATTAAATTATTATCATTCCCTCCTTTTGGTAAAAGGCAAGCTGAAAGCTTAGCCTTAAGACCAAGGAAGGTATGAGAAAAAAACCTCTCTCTTCCTCAAGGGGGGAAGTTCTAAAAATCCTTATCTAGATTGTTTCTTACCCAGTCACTTCCTAGAATAGGGGTCATTAAAGGTAAGGTCAAATTCTTTATCAGATAGAGTCTGCCTCATAGGGTGAGTGGGGTGATGAAAGAAGTTGATCTTCCTCTGTGGTTGGACATCCCCAGAGATGGGCAGCTACTGAAGGGCAATTGCAAACAAACAAAAGGAACAAACTGCAAAGAGGATACTAAGTAAGGGGCATAATGGAGTATACTCCATTATTATAGCAACCAAGTAAAAATGAGCTAAAGCTACCAAAATCAGTCTTGGGTATATAAAGAAGCTGAGGTGAGGGGGGAGCTGTTTTTTGTACATGCCTGGTCTGGACTCTTGGAAAAGTTGTCTATGTCTGATGTTGTCTTTTCTGGACCCCTTGGAAACTAGAGCACAAGGTCTCCTATGGGCTCAGATGTCCACTCAGAGGCACGGACAATCTTTAGATGTGACGGATGGATCCAAGAGTCCATACCCACAAGTTGGCAGCTATGGGGGTAGTCAGAGAGACGTGACAGGGGCTCCCAGAAAACATATGATTTAATACTAAAAGCACATAGAAATGGTCCAGTTTACAACCATTCTAGAGAATAATCTGGAACAATAATTGCACACCCTTTGACCCAGTAACACCACTTCTGGAGTTGTATCCCAAAGAGATCATCAAAGTGGGAGAAAGACCCATATCTTTGTGGTGGCAAAAAACTGGAAATTAAGGGGATGCCCATCAACTGGGGAATGGCTAAACAAGTTGTGGTATATGAATGTAATGGAATATTATTGTGCTATAAGAAATGGGGATGAGATGGACTTCATATTTACCTGAAGAGGCTTATACAAATTGATGCTAAGTGAGAAGAGCAGAACCAGGAGAAATGTGTACACAATCACAGGCACATCATATGTGTGATGACCACCCTTGATAAACTGGACTCTTCTCAGCAATGCAGAGCTATAAGACAATTCTATAACTCTCAGGGTGGAAGGAGATACCTACATTTAGAGAAAGATCTAGAAAGAACAGAGTTTAAATGGAGACTGAAGCAACCTACATGCTATCGCTCTTTTCCATGTTTGGTTTTGTTTCCTTTTTCCCCTTGTTGACTCCATTGGTTGAAACCCTTCTATACAACCAGACTAATGTCCAACATAAAAGTATTTGCAGATTCTATAGTTGACTACATGCCACCATTGTGGGTGGAGGGAGAAGGGAAAAATGTGGAACTCAAGGGACTCTGGAACTGAATCTTGTAAACTAAAAATAAATAAACAAATCAATTTTAAAAAAAAGAAAAAAGAAATGGTTCAGTTTTCCATCCATGCAGGGCTAAGTTCAAACAGTATAATAAAGTTTTCTTGCAGTTTAAAAAATTGTATAATTACATTAAATCAGGTACTGATTAAACAACTTAGATGACTCAACAGACTAGTTTTGGGAAGTGAGATTCACATGTCACCCAGATAACCAAGAAAACTTAAACATAAACCACACAAATCACCACAATCATTATTACTAAGGTTAACTAACATCAAATTCCTTGTATTCCAGTTACCTATTCCTAATATCCATTTAAATAGCACTTTTTGAATTCCGGATGCCTCATGTAGTTATCTGATCCCTAGATATTCTTTATTTGACAACAGGTTTTATTTTTAGGACAGTTTAAAAAATGGAGTTCTGCTTCTCTGGTTCAGATCTAGAAGTTCCCAAATAATTCTGACTTAACATAAATGAATACAATCACTTAAATTTGGTTCTCCATTTTTGAAACTTCAGAGAATTTCAGTTCATATATCATTCACTATTTCTGTCCTTACCTAAATCCTGTACCTCTTATAAGAATCTCTTAAAATGTGAGGGTCTGACAGGTTCCGGGGGTGGAGCCAAGATGGTGGCATAGAAGCAGTAAAGTTCTGCAGCTCCCACACAGCCACCTTAAATACCCAGAAAATATGACTGTAAACAAATTTTAGGGCTCCAAAACCCACAAAAATAAAGAAAACACATCTCTCACTGAAGGCAGTTTGGCAGGAGGGGCTCATCACAACAGGCTGGGAGCCAAGGCCAGACCAGCACAAAACCACAGCCTGTCCCCAGGGCGGCTGGGGAAAAGCCGGAGCCAGAGTATATAAGAGAGTGGCTCAGCAACACCTGGAGCAATCTCCACACCTATCAAGCCAGGAACAATAAGGCTAAGAAAAAGGCCAATGGAATTCTGTCGCTAAAGTCTATAAAAGTAACAGAACCCATTGCGAGACTGAGTGGGACAGATTCCCAGCCCAAGAAAGTGCCTACTCAGGTTGGGGAAAGGAGAACACTGAGCACAAGGGAGCCACACCAACGTGAAGATGAGAGCAGAGTACAGCAGACAGAGAAGAAGCCCCACTCAGCCAGCAGACTCAGCCAGCCTGGCTGTCTCACCACAGGACAGAGGATCATCAAACTGGGTAGGAAAAAACTCGGGGCCCACAGCAGGATCGGCAGCTTCCCCTGGGGCAATCTGAATGTTTAAAATTATACACCCATACTTCCAGAAGCCAAGATGGAGGAATAAAGTTTCATTGCTCTGATCCCCCCTCCCTGACCCAGAAAAAATCCGGAATTAAATGTCCCACCCAGAGTAAAATCTTGAATTAATGGAAACAGCCTCAGGCTTGGGCGTGGCTGAGGAAAGGGGAAAGAAGACAGTACAGAGTCTAAGCCCAGGAGGGTGGAGCCAACAAGCCCTAACAAGAAAAACCCAGGTGCACTTTAGTATCACCAGGCCAATCAGCAAACAGCAGCCTAGCCTCTGGGCCTTCAGCTGTAGCCTGCTCTGAGGCTGCCTGAGCTGTAGCCCAGAGATACAGACATGGAAACCTGAAGGAGCCAGTCCACCCCATAGGTTAATCTGTAAGCCCCAGGCTAACTCAGGAGAACCATTGAGAGTCTTGGTATTGGCCTCAGGCTACACACTTGGAGCCTACAGGTACCAAACCCCTACCTCCCAGCCTGAGAAGCACAATACTCCAGCACCCCAGAAGCAGATATCCACTCTAAAAATCCAGGACACAGGCACTTACAATGGGGAAGAAGAAAACTGCAAAGGCTAGGACCATCAAATCTTTTTATAGTGAGCAAGAACAAATAAATTTAGAGGGCAACAGGGACTCTATATCCACGCTGGAGACCATAGAAGGAGATGTGAATTGGTCTCATGCCCAACGAGCCTTCTTGGAGGATCTCAAAAGAGATTTTAAAAATGAAATTAGAGACGTAGTGACCAAATTGGAAAAAAAAACTCTCACTGAAGAAAGCAAATCTTTGAAAAGCAAAATTGGAGAACTAGGACAGGAGGTCCAAAATCTAACCAGAGAAAATATCTCCTTAAAAATGAAAAAGGAACATATGGAAAAAGAACTCCAAAAACTAGCTGAGGAAAATAATTCACTAAAAATTAGAATCAGACAAATTGAAACTAAGGACTCTATGATGCAACAAGAGTCAGTCAAATAAAACATAAAGATTGAAAAATTAGAAGAAAGTGCAAAATATCTCACTCGAAAAACAACTGACCTGAAAAACGGATCCAGGAGAGAAAACCTAAGAATTATTGGCCCAACAGAAAGCCATGATGAAAAAACCAGCCTAGACAACATCATCCAAGAGATTGTCAAAGAAAACTGTCCTGCGGTCCTAGAATGAGAAGGAGAAATGGTTATTTAAAGAATTCACCCATCTCCTGAAAGACATCCCAAATTGAAAACTCCAAGAAATATAGTAGCCAAACTCCAGAGCTACAAAGTGAAGGAGAAAATGCCGAATGCAGCCAAAAAGAAACAATTCAAATATCGTGGAACTACAGTCAGGATTACACAGGATTTGGGAGCTGCTACATTAAAAGATTGGAGGGAATGGAATGCGATATTTCGTAAAGCAAAAGAGCTAGGACTTCAACCAAGGATCAATTACCTGGCAAGACTGACCATATTCTTTCAGGCAAAGAGATGGTCATTTAATGAAATAAAGGACTTCTAGACTCTCCTTATGAAAAAGCCTGAGCTCAATGGAAAATTCGATCTCCACTTACAAGATCCAAGAAAGACATAAAAAGGTAAACAAAGAAAATATACACTCACACA
>CM053601.1:92515687-92554817 GCA_028646575.1 Pseudocheirus occidentalis
TCTCCTCTCTGTTCTCTGTGTTGGCTATCTACTAAGATACCTACCTAAAACTCCTTAACTTACTTCAAGGCTAAATATTTCTTGATCTCCGATCTCTTTCTCTTTTAAGATAATACTTTATTCAGTGTACATTCCATTGTATTTCCTCAGTTAAAACGTCAACTCTTAGAGAGCAGGGGCTGTTTTTGTTTGTCTTAGAGTCTCACAACTAATTATGTTTTTTTTAAAAACTCAACGGAATTAAATGTTAATCCATCTGCAGATAAAACACAACTGGTTAGACTTGAGGTTAAATCTACAGTAGTAAAATGTACCTAAAAACAAAATGTGTTTCCCTTCCATTTTTGATGGGCTAAATGGGATCTTTTCTCTCCATAATTTTTTTCCCTAAGAAGTGACTTTGACACATACCCTTCCCCCCATAACTACAAAGTCATTAACCAAATTAGCCTTCAATTGACTCAAGTTAAAGATCATGTGGAACTCTCCATTTTTGAGGATGGATATACAAGGGAAACTATGGGAAGATAATGATGTGTTGGGACCTAGATCCCCTACAAACACCTTATTAACAGTCTCTAAGAATGCAGCAGAGTTTTCCATTAACTGTAGCAGTTTCTTGGTTCATCCTTCTCCATCTGTCCTGACTACAGTCAAATCTGTGACAGATTAGTGTAAAACCTGGGGAGCATTCTTTTGAAAAAGATTTTTGGCTTGTCTTTTACAAGGTGCAGGGATAAGAAAGACAAGTTTGTCTTCATTTGTACATTGGAAGGAATGAGGTGATTTCCAAATGCTCTCTGCTGTTTTCCTTATTTAGCAAAGAGAAATACCTAGAGGTTCCTCCTACAAGAAAGGCCACTACAAGAAAGATTCTGCAGAACCTCTGAGGGAAGATAAACCTCAGTAGGACAAAATATGCAATGAACAGAGAGCAAAAGGCAAGGTCAGAATGAGACAGACCCACCGAAGGCACAGGAGGCAGGATCAAGACAACTGTGCACCACTGTGTCCAGGCCACCCCATGCCCAAGCCACAGCAAAAAGAAGAACCAAGGCAAACCCTGGGGTCTTAGATGAAGGCTGTTTTCAGCACAATCAACAAGGCCTATCAGTCTCACAGCTAATGACAGAATCAACTTCAGGTTTGGAATTGGGCATAAAGTTGGACCATGAGAAAACGGATAAAACCCAGGAATTTCTACAAAAATCATTTTTAAAGACTGGAACCAGAGCTTACTTGGTATTAGTAGCCCTATAAAAAGAATATTGTCTTACCCAAAGAAAACAGTCTATATAGTTGCGAAAATTCTGTAAGAATGCTATAAGCAAAAAAAAATTATCCCAAACTCTACAATAGGAAATCAAAAGGAAAAAAAGCAGCCTATGGAAAATGGAAAAAGGTAAACATCACAAAGAGAGAAAAATTACTATAGATGGACACACCCATGCCGTAGCCTTCATAGAGTTTCCGCTCACGTTCCACCGTCTGTTTGATGACTGTTTCTCGAGAAAAGTGCCTCCTCCCCTGTCTGCCTTTGATGCTGTTCTGTAAGTCAATCTGTTCCAGTTCACTGCTGAAGCGATGTAAATAACTTTAAAAAAAAGAAAAGCATTGGAGCTGTAAAATTTCCATTATTCTATAAAGGAACTCATGCTCCGCATTCCTTATCCAGTCATGTTTAACCTGCAATGTTGATTTAATACTTGATTTAATACTTGACACAAATCACCATAGATGGCTGAGCTAAGATTTAGAAGGACTAGGTTGGAGGCCAAGTTCTGCCAATAACTTCCTGGGACTTTGGGCAACTCACTTAACCTTTCAGGGCTTCTAATTCCACATTTGTGAAATGAGAGATCCACACTAAACTTATCTCTAAGACTTCTTCCACAGTTAACATTTTGCAAAAAGAAAGCGCAGAAGTGAACATGCACATGCATTTGTGTGTGTGTATAAAATGTGCGTGTATGTTTATAAAATGGCTTACAATTTTATAATGCTCTTCACGTGTTAATTCATTTGATCTGACTAGTGAGAAAGATAATAAAATTAGTATTCCTATATTACAGATAAGGACATCAAAGTTCAATAAAGTAAAATCAAATAAAGGAAAATCATTTGATTCCAGTTACAAAAGCATTACAGTTGCAGAGACCCCATTGAAAGCTATAAAGATGGAGGCCACAAGCAGCAAAGAATGTAAGTCTTATAACTTAACAGATTTTGCTGATAGTTATCAGGCCACCAGATTTGGGAACCATCAGAAGAAAGTACCTGAACCCATGGAAGCCAATGAGACTGCCCCAAATACAGGGTCAAGGAGAGAGCCCTGGAGAATACTCAGCAAGAGCCTGAGAAAGAGCAGCCAAATGGGTAGGAGAACACAGTACAAAAGCTCCAAGCAGAGGACTAAGGAAAATCTCTTTGACTTTGCAGTTAAGAGATCATTAGTAGTCTTTAGAGTGGAAGGCCTGGAACCTGGACTTTAAATTGGGTTATCAGATGACATGGAAGCAGAGGAAAAGGAGGGCAAAGGATTCTTTCAAGGAGAAAGAAGGATGGTAAGATCATGAGATGCTTTGTTAAAGAGGGGAAAGACTTGAACACATTTCTGGAAAGAGGCGATAGAAAGACTGAAGCAAGACCAAAAGGAATGATGAAAAGAGCAGGTTGCTCGGGGAGAGAGTACAGGAAGGATCAAAAACTTAGAGAAAGTCAAGGGCTGTCTCTTAAAAAGGAAAGTAAAAAAATACAACTATGGGTGAATATGCTATTAAAAACACCCAATGTGAAAACTTTTAAGATACAGCTTAGGGGAAAAGAGGGGCCTTATGACAACTGCCTTTTACTTTCTTAGGAGGTAAGGACATCAAATGACAGAGGCTGGTGGTGAAGATAATGTAGGCCTGAGAGATGAGAAAGTCTGGTAAGATCACCAAGAGCAACGGAATCATCGAAGAATAAAAATTTACCATCCAACAATGAGAGCATAACTTCTCTATCATTATTCAACAGACCAGGAATAAAGAAGGGAGATGGTGGGGGTGATAAAGAGCAAGAACAGCGTCATGAATGGCGGCAGAACAACCAATTAAGGGATCTACTGTCCAGTTCATAGCTGAACTGATCAAGACTGCCAAAAGAAAAAAGGGAGGCAATCAAGTAGAACAGGTGGGAATAAAGTGGGAGGCAAACTGAAGATAAAGAATAAGTACACTGAGACGTGGGAGAGAGAAGGGAGATAGGGGGTCTCCAAGTTTGAAAACAAGGCATGAGTGGCAGACCAAGACAGTAACTCAAACCATTTCAGAACAGAGAGAACCTGAAAACTGAATAATATAGACTAGAATGAACCTCAGTGGAGGAGGGCTTATAGAACAATGCTATTAAAGGAAGGGTATGGCAGTGACACTGGAGAACAAGGATTAGGCCCCATGTGTGCATAAGGAGTCATCTGGACCTAAGAGTCTAGTGTCTTCCAAAGAGGGACAGACTTTGATGATCACAAGATTAAAGAATATAAAAAAAGATGAAAGAAAACTTGTTAATGACCAAGTAATATTGTAGAACACAGGTATCAAATCACAGAGTCCACAATACTCCCAAATGCTGTTTAAGCAGATAAAAATGGAACTGGGAAAAGGGCACAAAATAAACAGAAATGCAATAAAACATAAACATTAAATTTTAAAAACTAGTCAATATGAGGCCCTCAGGGATCCTTACATACAGATTCGTAGCCCTCTTTTCTATCTGTGTTGAAGATGCTCTTCTAGAGGGCACAATATACAGTGGAAGTGTGTGATAATAGAGTTGGATGGGGAATTAAAAGGGGGAAAGGTAATAGGGGAAAAAAGAAATAACTGACGTGAGGCAGCAGTAAGAACTAATTTTTTACATATAGGTAGTAGTTGGTTAGGATCTCTTCCCAGGGCCTGTGATGACTAAGGGCAACACTATCATGGTTTTTCCCTCCCCCAAATAAAAGGAAAATGGAAGAGTAGAAAGTGGAGGAGGAGCAGGGAACTGAGGTCAACAACTGGACTGAACTCAGACATAGTACCAGCAGAGTAGTTAAATCCCGAAACATCCAGGAGATAGGACCCTCCCAAAAGATACCCTACATGTGCATTTGGCTCCATATTTTGCCTGATACATTAGTCCTCCTAGGAATCAGTCTGGTGACATATTTTTGGCATAGAATCTGAGACCTCACCAGAATGGCACTAGGTCCTTGCCTCAGTTCCCAGTCTTTCTACTGCCTTTTCTAGCGCATGGTGTCTGTAGTCTTCTTGGCGTAAGCACTAGGATTTTCTTTGAGTTCTCATGCAAGCGAAGTTGGCAGGAACCATTTCTTCCCCATATGCTGATGAAGGGAGCATAGTTGAATATAGAAAAGGCTTCTAAAATATTTTAAGGGTTTCCCCTTTCTGCCCTCTATTCAATGGCGTACCCAGTTCTTACCTCTCTATTAGTTCACAAGCATCTTTCTTAGTATACTCTCTTTTGTCAGGATCAAGGTGACTTTGAAACCACTGCAGTTTCTCACCTACAAGGAAAGGTGAAAAATTACTGAAACTGTACCAGTCAATTAGAAATTTCTCAAATAAGCCATTTAAAAATCCAATATTAAGACATTTAACATTACATTAAATCCATGTCAGTGTTAAACATGTCTCAGATCAGGCTACTGAAACTAATTTTGCAAAAACTGTCATGTATTTCTTGAGACAAAGAAGATATAAAGAAGTTTTAAGTAGTTGAAGGACAGAAATAAGAGGCCAAAAATGATTTTTAAATGCCTGTGTATGATTTTTAAATGCCTGTGTATGTGGACATACAAACAGTCATTTAAATATCTGAGCACAATTTCAAAGCACACCACTAATTTCTGGCTTAAGGATGAATGTAACAAGACTAACTGGGACAGGATGGCCTTCACAGCCGGCACAGAGAGCAGAGTTCTGTGCCCACATCAGTATCAGCACAGAGTGGGTTATGTTGGCTTCTCAAAGGGACCTAATCAAGTGAGATCTTCCTATCCCTCTCCTTCTCTAATTAGGCCTCCTAATCTCACCTTTCAAACTAAAACTGACTAGAGGGAAAAGAAGAGGAGACAGTTGAAGGGTCTGAGATACCAAAGAGATATCAAAGCAGACCAGAAGTATAAAATGGATCATCTCAGGGCAGAGCCAAGACGGTGGCATAGAAACAAGAAAATTCCGTGTGCTCCCCACACAACCACCTCAAACACCTATAAAATATGACTCTAAACAAATTTTAGAGCTACAGAACCCACAAAGTAACAGAGAGTTAAAATCTCCCACTGAAGGCAGCTTGGCAGGCCTACAGAAAGGGGCCATCTCAGCATGCTAGGAGCCAGGCCAAGACCTGTGTGAGCCCCCATCTTAGCCTCAGGGCAGCCCCTGCTGGAGCAAACTTCAGGAGAGTGAAATCACCAGCAGCTATGGAGGTTTCCAGACTTATCAACCCATAAACATCAAAGACAAAGTAAAAGGTCACTGTGGAACTTTGTTGGAATTGGGGGGTGAGGGGGAGGACTCAAGAACGTGGTCTGGCCCCTGCCCCCAGAGCAAAAAGCGGAGGAGGGACAGTGGCTGCTTCCTGAGCTCCTGGCCTGAAGATTGCAGGGGGATAAAGCGACTATTCAAAGGGTAATCACTCTTGCTTTAACCTGCTTGGATCTGGATCACAGTCTTGGGTGGAGGTCCTGGGGTGTGTGGTCAGTGGGCCAGAGCTTGGGGGAATTGCAGAAAGGGCACCCAACTAATAGCTCCAGCAGCTGCAAAAATCCCAGCGATTTGGGAAACAGAGTTCTACCATAGCAAAGAGCTCAAAAGTCAAGTAACTGAGTGGCAACATGAGCAAGCAGAGAAGCAAAGCAAGCATAGCAATCAAACCTTAGATTCCTCTTTTGGGGACAAAAAGGGTCAAAGCATGGAATGGGAGGAAGAACACAGTCAGAACTCCTGCATCAAAAGCTTCCAAGAAATATATGAACTGGTTACAGGCCAAGGAGGAGCTGAAGAAGGATTCTGAAAATCAAGTAAGAGAAGTGGAGGAAAAACTGGAAAGAGAAATGAGAGAGATGCAAGAACATCATTAACGAAAAGAGTCAACAACCTGACTGAAGAAAATAACACCTTAAAAAATAAATAAACTCAAATAGCAAAAGAAGTACAAAAAGCCAATGAGGAGAAGAATGCCTTAAAAAGTCTAATTTGCCAGATGAAAAAGGAATTTCAAAAACTCACTGAAGAGAAGAATTCCTTCAGAATTAGACTGGGGCAAATGGAAGCTAATGACTTGATGAGAAGTCAAGATACTATTAAACAGATCCAAACAAATGAAAAAATAGTTAACAATGTGAAATATCTTGCTGGAAAAACTACTGCCCTGGAAGACAGATCCATAAGAGATCATTTAAAAATTGTTGGACTACCTGAAAACTATGATCAAAAAAGGAACCTAGAAATTATCCTTCAAGAAATATCTTCAAGACATTTTAGAACCAGAGGGCAAAATAGAGCTTGAAAAAATTCACTGATCACCTCTTGAAAAATATCCCAAAAAGAAAACTCCTAAGAATGTTATAGCCAAACTCTAGAGTTCCCAGGTCAAGGAGAAACTATTATAGCAGCCAAGAAGAAACAATTGGAGTATTATGGAAACACAATCAGGATAACACAAGATCCAGCAACTTCTACACTGAGGGATCAAAGGGCTTAGAATATGATATGTTAGAGGTCAAAGGAGCTAGGATTAAAACCAAGAATCATCCACCCAGCAAAACTGAGTACAATGTTTTGGGGGGAAAACATGGTCATTCAATGAAATAGAGGACTTTCAAGCATTCTTGATGAAAAAAAACAGAGATGAATAGAAAATTTGATGTTCAAATACAAGAAGCAGGAGAAGGTAAACAGGGAAAAGAAATCATAAGGAACTTATTAAAGTTGAACTATTTACATTCCTACATGGAAAAACTATAATTGTAACTCCTGAGACTTTTCTTAGTATGAGGATAGTTGAACAGAATATAAATGTATATATGTACACATACACATATGTTTATATAGGTACGTATATGTGTGTATAAATATATATGTGAGTGTGTGTATATATGTATACGTGTATATACAGACAGTGGACACAGGATCAGTTGAATAGGAAGGGATGATATCTAAAAAATATAATTAAGAGGTGAGAGAGGAATGTAATGAGAGATGGGGAGAGAGAAAATAGGGTAAATTATCTCATAAAAAAGAGGGAAGTGAAAACTGTTGCAATGGGGGGCGGCTAGGTGGCGCAGTGAATAGAGTACCGGCCCTGGAGTCAGAAGTACCTGAGTTCAAATCCGGCCTCAGACACTTAACACAAAAAACTAGCTGTGTGACCTTGGGCAAGTCACTTAACCCCAACTGTCCTCCAAAAAGCAAAAAAAAAAAAAAACCTGTTGCAATGGAGGGTAAGAAGAGGAAGGCTATAGGGAATGGATCAATCTTACTCTCACTAAATTTGGCTTAAGGAGGGAACAAAACATACACTAAATTGGGTATCTTACCCTACAGGAAAGTAGGGCGTAAAGGAACAAGAGGGGAGATAATAGAAGGGAGGGCAGTTAGAAGCATATACTTTTGAAAAGGCACAGGGTCAAAGTAGAAAATAGAACAAGTTGGGGCCAGGATAGGATTGGAGGGAAATATAATCAGTCTTACATAATATATCCATTATGGAAATGTTCTGCATAACTACGCATGTACAAACTATATTGAATTGCTTATCTTCCCAGTCAGGGTAGGTGATGAGGGAAGAAGAGAAAGAATCTAGAATACAAAGTTTTAAAAGCAAATGTTTTTTAAAAATTTTTATTATTATTTTACATGCAAGTGGGAAATAAGATTATTCAAGCACTGGGGTATGGAGAGCCATCTTGCCCTACAGGAAAGTAAGAAGGGGTATGGGGGAGGATATAGGAGAGAGCAGATTGAGGGAGGGGCTATTCAGTGGGATCGCTGTTTTGGGATGGTGTGTAGGGGAAAGACGGGGAGAAAAATTTGTAACTCAAAATCTTGTGGGAATGAATGTTGTAAACTAAACTAAAAATGAACAAAAATGTTTAGTTAAAAAAGTTTTTTTAATTAAAAAAAATAAAATGGATCATCTCTTTCCAACTGTTTCCATGGCAGACTAGTTTGAATGAAGTCATTAGGGTTAAGTGCTAAGCAGTGGACATACAAACAGAAAATTAAAGATAGTTCCTTGCTCTCCAGGAACTCACATTCTAATAAGGAAGACAATAAAATATAAAAGGTTTCAGTTGTAAGTCAAATAGAAAAATCCCATGCTCCTTAGGGAGTAGCAACAAAACAAATATTGTTATCTCTTCTTTCAGATTCTGATGCTGAATATTAGACACGGTAGCAAAAATTTTCTTCTCTGAATCTTTAGGAATTGCAGGTGGAACAGTAATTGAAGTAGCAAGTGCCAGGCTGCATCTAAACAGGAGATGCTTCCCAGGATGATGTCTGAGGGCTCTGGGCTGGAACCATTACCATTCCTAAGGGTTCTTCCTGCTGGAAAGGAAGATGTTGGTCTAGGTGATTGTGGTGGTCTGCTTGCCTTCCCTGTGTGTGGTAATTAGTTAGCCGCTAATAGATGAGAGCTGGACCCAAGACCAGTGGTCTGGGAGGTGTTGCTGTTCTCAGGTCTCCTCTGCTTATCTAACTACTGGTGGTAGTTGATCAACAGCTATTATTGATGGTGCTGACCTATTGCCACTGGAATGTGTCCTTCCCCATTGTCCCAGAAAACAAAAACCCAGATGACCAAGGCTCTAAAAAGATGAAAGGAAAAACTACTACCAAGTGTTGAATGATGCCTGTGACTGCCAATATGTACTGCAGTAATCTCAGGTAAAAGCTATGCAATTTGGGGGCAACCACAATGGCAGTCAAGCTTTTGTTTGCAAAATCCATGCTGGACAATGTCAGCCATGAAGACATAACTCCCCTATATAGACCATGACCAGGTTTCCATGAGCTACCCAAGTGGTTTCTCCTAGATGAACAAATGAAAAATCCATCTTTCATGACTCAGGAAATACTACCTGCTTGGCAGAAAAGTCTGTTGGGAAACAAGAACATGAGTATCATGGACATCTCCTTTTGCAGGATATAAGGGAGACCTAGAATTCTCACATCTATTGATGGTACCAATATATTCATGTTAATAACCTCAGCAATAATCTGCTCTTGCTCTTGCTCAGTCACTTCAGTTGTGACTGACTTTGTGACCCCATTTGGCGTTTTCTTAGCAAAGACACCAGGGTAGTTTTCCATTTCCTTCTCCAACTCATTTTACAGAAACTGAAGCAAACAGGGTTAAGTGACTTTCCCAGGATCACAGAGAAAAGAAGGCTCTGATCTCAAGATTCCTCAGAACCCTCCACGCCCTGCACTCTATCCACTATGCTACTTAGCTTCCCTTTCACAACAAATGATGTTCTACATCTGCAGAAATGCCAATGGAGGATTTGAAGTTTCTCTGGCACCATAAAAACAACACAAGGCTGAGAAGGGTTGGGTAAGAAGTCTATATGATCCAAAGAGCCATTGGCTTCCCAGTACAGCTGTTATCAGGTCTCCACAAGTCTCAAGTGGAAACATATGAGTTATGTTCCGCTATGGAAGGCCTGATGGGTCTCACTGATAAAGATCACCCCCTTCTCCCTGGAAAGCAATACGGAAGAGAAAACAGCCTTGACCTTCACTGATAAGTCAGATGAGGATCTAACCTTCCTCCACCTGAAAAGGGGCTTATAACTCACAAGTGTTGCCAGTAGAAACACTGGTTTCTACTTTCACACTCCAAAAAGTTGGAGTAGGTTTGACGTCTCTAATAATTTGTTCCCCAAGTATTTTCTCTAAAGACCGACTTTGAAATCCCACAAAGTCAGCTTTCCCTGCCCTATTCACACCATGTGTGCCTTCCCAAGCAGGAAATTTGGCTGCACAGGAGACAAGAGAGAGACCCTGGGGGTATATGTGGTTTGGTCAATAAATCCACACATGCTTCAGGAGGATGAAAGGGGGAACAGGCAAAAGAATGAATCTGACAGCTGTTTTTGTTTTCTATATATCTTGCATAACAAATCCTTATCATTAATATTGGAAACAAAGATTTTTCCCCCAACTAAACCTTTCCTTTCTTATTCTATCTACACTGAATTCATTCACACACAATGTCAAGTACTCAAATCTTTTCATTTATTTGTCATGGTTGCCTCTATATCTTGTTTGGTTAAGAAATCTCCCAAAGTTGTGAAAAGTCCCTGAGGTACTTCTCTTCTAATGTTATTATGGCATGACCATTAACAATCTTTGCAACAAATATCTCCGATAAGTGTCTTATAATCAAGATGTAGGGGAATTAAATAGCTTTCAAAATAAAAATCATAAACTATTAACAACCATGAGAAAGACCAAGAAGAGAAATAAAAATTCAAACAATTCTGAAGCTTCACCTCAGACTTAGTAAATTGGGAAAAACTGGGCAACTGGGCGTTGCCATTGGCTGCTCCCCATGCCAGGAATTCTTTTCCTCTTCTCAATTTTCTAGCTTTTCTTGCTTCCTGCAAGTCTTAACTAAAGTCCCCTCTTCTAAAAGAAGTGTTTTCCAGTCTTTTTTAACCTTAAAACCTTTCCTCTGAGATGACTTCTGACATATACTGTACACATCCTATTTATACATAGTTGCTAGTAAGTTATCTCCAGTCCCCCACCTTTCCCTTTAGACTTCGAGCTCCCTGAAAATGGGGACCATTACTTATTGTTTTTTGTCTTTTGGGGGGTCCCCAGGACTTAGAACTGTGGCTATCACACAGCAGGTGCTTAAATAATCCTTGCTAACTGTGATCCAGAACACCTACCACTGGATATGGCAAGATCATTAAGGAGGTCAAAGACAGAAAGAATGGCTTCATACACACCAAAATACTCAGAGAAGCACTTTTTATACTAGTAATTAAGTATAGCGAAGTAGCACAGTGACAGACATCAGGTTCAAATCTTCAGTCACTAAATAGCTGTGTGACTCTCACTCTTAGCAAATCACTTCACCTCTCTCTGCCTCAGTTTCCTCAACTATAAAAGGGGGATATAGCAGCACCTACCTCACAGTATTGTTGTAAAGATCAAATGAGAGAATATTTGTTACAGTACTTAACATAGTACCTGGAATAGTTAATTGTGCTTAATAAATACTCATGCCCAGAAATATTTAATAAATGGTATTTATCCCAGTCCTCTCCAAAAACAAAATAAATCCTGGAAACACAAGTAGATGCCTATTGACTGGGGAATGGCTAAACAAACTGGAAGACATGAATAAAAAAGAATATTACTATATAGTAAGAAACAATATGAACAATATTCTAGAAAAACAGGCAAAGTAAAGTAGGTACAATCACAAAGCAATATATAAAATGATTACAACAATGTAAATAAATGAATAGCACCTTCCCATCCCCAAAAAGAAACTAACATTATATAATGATCAAGTTTGGCCTGAAAGAGGACAACGTGCCTCTCTTACTTCTTTGAAGAGGTGGGGCAATATGGATGTGGAAAATGGCATATACTTTCAGTGCATATGCTGGTTGGTTTGATGAACTGCCTTTTTTGTCTCTCTAGTTTATTCTTTGTTAAACAGAATGGCTCAACAAATTAGAAATAAAAGTGATATAAAAACAAAAAGATCAATATGTTTTTAAAAGAAACAGAGAGACTGACATTCAGGTTCAACTTAACTATTTTAGATTTCTCAGGTTTCTAAAGGTGCTATCATGATACTTACATAATGAAATGTCAATTTACAAATAAAAACAATTTTAGCAGAACAAGGCAATTCTTTAATAAGATTTCATTTGAAAGATTTACTAAGTAGTTCACTTTGATAAAATGATATTTTTCTAAACTGTAAACTGGAAGGAAGGTATATTTGTAATTTGCATAATTAGTAAATTATCTCAAAATTTAGTCTGACCACTAAATAAAGTAATACACTTACCTATAATGTTTAGACGCAAAGCCTTTTCATTCTTCAACCTTAAAATGAAAAAAAAAGTGCTTAGGAAACCTCCAAGCAGTTTTTAAAAATCAATTAAGAACTACTATAAAAAATTTCTCAAAGGGGGTCCCCCTTTCAAAGTTTATTTTTTTATAGGAGATTAGATTAGTTATATTCAACCATATCAACACTTAAAACATTTCCTGTATTCCAAATCACTGAACCATTAAGTCTTATTACCTGCTTCTTAGATCCTTGACATTTAAATTAAACCTATAGGAATAAAATTGTTAGAAGTGAAGCTACTCAAAGGGATTAAAACACAAGTTAATTATCTCATGACAAAATAGGCACAATTAATGTGAATAATAGAAATGTAATACACTTAATTGATAATACTAGCTAGTATTCAATTCAACAAACATTTATTAAGCACCTAATATGTAAAAGGATCTGTTATAAGTGTTGGAGATACAATGATTAAAAACAACAAATCCATGCCATCAAGGAGTTCACATCACATTGGGGGGAACAGAGCATACTTACCTCAAGGTCTAATACAAATATGAGGTTGAGTATTATGGAAAACAAAGAGATGCTGATAAAGTGCTCAAGGAAAATGTGAGGAAGGACACAGTATGTTTACTTTGGGAGGGGAGGGAGGAGTAGAATGGAATCATAGAAAATGGAAACAATATCCAAGGTGAGCCTAGATAAAAATAAAAGATTATGAAAGTCCAAAATAAATGAGTGCATCTCAAATAGGTGAGATGGCCTGTACAATGCATGGAGACGAGAACTGGTATTCTGAGTTCAAGAACAGTTAAGAATATAGTTTGGCTAAAAGATAGAGTGAATGATTATGATAATAATGTGAAACAGTTAAGAGGATGGAGGCTGTCAACTTAACATGTCAAGCTAAAGAGTTTCTATTTTATCTTAGAGATAAGTAGAGATGATAGTGGGAGAACAGTATGTGATAGTAGCTCTAATATTTCTTCTAATCAAAATCCATGGTCCTACAGGAATAGTGAGTTAGAAGACAAAGAATGCCCAAGATCATAATAAATGGGAACAATTTCAGAATTCAAACTCCTAGCGGCACAACAGGTTATGGGATACCAAGCTTTATGGGGTACTCACCCTTGTGGGTGAGCTAGAACAGAATGGCAGTTGTCAAGAGTTGAAGAGGTTTAATGAAATAGGAAGATCAAGTACTTGTTGGGAAATCAATATGAAAAGTAAGTCTCCAAATATAAGAGCATGTGTTGATATGGCAAGAAGACTAGGATGTGAGCCAGGTATTCAACTTATAAAAGGAAGAACAGTGATTAAAGAGGTCAGTGGATGTTAGCAATCAAGATCTGGAAAGCTTCCATTTCAGAGAATGCTAGGTTGCTGAGTTACTGTCACAAAGTGCTGTCTCAAAGTGGCAATGGGAGAAACCGACTATCTGGCCCCAGAAGAAAAGAAGATCTGAGAGAAAGAACCTCTGGCACTGGGGAGGGGGACATGAGATGAGATATCTTCAGGAAGAAAATAGATTTTAACCAGTATCACAAGATAGGTGAAGTGTGACTATCAGGCATACTATGTAAGTTTTCACTTTGCCACTGTCATTTAGTCAACTCACATGAATGTTAATTTTAAATGTTAAACAAATTTAGTCATTTTTCAGTCTTGTCATTCTTTGTGATCCCATTTGGAGTGTTCTTGGCAAAGATACTGGAGTGGTTTGCCATATCCTTCTCCAGCTCATTTTACAGATGAGGAACTGAGACTAACAGGATTAAGTGACTTGCCCAGAGTAACACAGCTAGTAAATATCTGAGGTGGGATTTGAACTTATGAAGATGAGTCTTCTTTACTCCAGGCCTGGCAATCTATCCACTGCACCACCTAACTGCCCATTTAAAATATGGGTATTTCCCATATGACACTCACTCTTTTGGAAAGATAACAGCAAAAATTGTACAAAACTACAAAAAAAAATGTAAAGAAAGGACAGATCAAGTAAATAAATTTCCTAACCGTGGCTACTCCAAATATTAACATTTAAACATTGGGCATGTTCAATGAATGACCAGTCTAGCAAAGTTAGCTTAGGAATGATGCATATACACAATAACATGAGGTTGTCAGCTCATCCTGCAAAACCATGTCACAATCTAAATAGATAACAATAATACTGGTGCTAGAAAATGCCTAAATAGGTTTTAAAGCACAAATGTTTTAAAATAGTTTTAAATGCCAGGGTAAACTATCATGCTTCTCAAAATACAAAAAGGGTCTCTAGATTTGTAAGCATTATGTTCACTTTTTCTCTTGCTTTCTATATTGCTCCCCCCCCCCAACATGAGTCATCCTCACCTGGTGTCTACAGTTCTTTCTATGTGCCCTGCATGACAAGCAAGAGATGACAGTGCATGGCAACAAGATGTTGCCATGGTGAGGATGTCAAAGAAACGAAGTCAAAATTAAACAGTACATTATAGTCTCTTTCTCGCTGCTTATAAATATTCCATAGTAGGGGTAAATTAATCTAAAATATCTTACTATTTTCCTTTAATTTTGGCGAAAACAGAATTTGAATGTACTTCTACTTAAATGCAGGAAGATGACTTAATGTTTTTACACCTTTTAAGAATACATATGCAATTTCTTTTATGTCTCAGCATTGCTGGTCTCTAGTAAGGGCATACTACATAGCCACAGCTCAAAAAAATCATGTACAGCAGCACATAAAAGGTCTTATTTATCCCTGACATGGTGATGAGGTGGAGTATACTTAAAATTATATCATTTCCATATTTCTTTCAATAAATACCCCTAGAGCTATTGTAAAGAGCCCAGTGTTCAACCATTAAGGGGAAAAAAAGAAAATTAGATGTATTCTCAGGGATCCTATCAGAATTTTTGACATTCAAGTTGCATTTGTTCAAATGAACTATGCCATTTTTGCTAGCTACAAAGGAAGTCATCAGTTACTGTTTGCCAGAAGCTCATGTACTCTAGGTTGTGTAAAGCTCTGTTTCTGTCTGTCCTTCAGGTAGGGTTTTGTCATTTTATCTTGCTTCAATATCCTGCCATCATCTAATCTGCATCATCTCAGCAGATGAAAGTCTTTAAACTAGCACAATATTCTCAATGCCGGCAGAATGAAACTCACTAGAACATCTTTTTGTCATTTAATATTTTTATTTTTTTTCCTTTGGTTTTCATATTACTTATTTTTTGTAATTGTCCTCCTCCCTTTACTCTCTCCCAAAGAGCCATTCCTTAAAGAGGGGAAAAGGAAAAAAAAAAGTTAGCAAAACTAACACTAAAAAAATCTGATGCTGCCATGCAGTGTTCCATGGCTACAGTCCTTTCATTTCTGCAAAAGCAGATGGATGTATTCATCTATTACTTGGTCACTATAGTTTTACAGCATTCAGTTTTAATTATTGTCTTTTTTTCCATTTACACTGTTATATCGTTTCCCTGGTTTTGCTTACCTCACTTTGCATCAGTTCATATAAGTCTTTCTATGTTCCTCTCTAGTCATCATTTCTTAGAGTACAGTCATATTTTAACTATCTGTATACCACAATTTGCTTAACCATTCCTCAACTAATAGCCATCTATTTTATTTCCAGTTCTTTGCTACTATTAACTATTTTGGTTTACCTGGGTCCTCTCTTGCCACTGACTTCACTGGTATACACCCAGGAGTAGAATCTCTAGTTCAAAATGCAAGGCTATTTTAATCACTCTTTGCACAATTCCAAATAGATTTCCAAAACAGTTGGACCAATTCACAGTTCCAACAACAAACACTAATATGACCTGGGTAAACATAGCTTATGGTAACAGATAAAATTGCTTTTACATGGCACTTTGAGGTTTGCAAAGCATTTTACAAGTTCTCATTTAATCTGTACACAAACCCTAGCATATTTTATTACTGTTACCACGTTATATATGAGGAAACTGAGTCTAATACACCAACACAATCCTAAACGAGTCCCACAAATTAACTGAATCAACCAATGAGCATTAATTAAATGGCTATAATTTGCCAGTATTATTGATAAGGATACAAAAATAAATGAAACAGCTGCTGCCCTAAGGAATTTACATTCATTGAGAGAGACAATATGTGCAAGATAAATACGAAATGACTTTGAAGGGAAGGATACTAACAGACAAATGAATGAGGAAGGGTTAAATATAGAAGGAAATAAAGAATTTTTAAGAGACAAAAATGAGGCGAGAATTCATTCCAGGCATGGGGAACAGCCTATATTCAGAGTCTGTTTACTTTTTCCATAAAAATCTAGTGGTTTCCTCAAAGGAACTAATAAAAAGCACAGCATTAATCTGTTCAGAGTTTTACTTAAGTGGCAGAATACAGTCAAAGCATTCCTTAATGCAAAATGAAATATGACATAATTTTTATTTTTTTTAATTTACAGAATAAAACAAGCATTTCCATAACAGTATAATAAAAAAAGATTGCACATGAAAATGCAAATTTATTATGTATGACTATTTCTTTTAAATATAATAGTTATCATGTAAATTTCTTTTCTTTTCTTCCCTTCCCCTGGTCACCCCTCAGAGATGGCTATCATTACACAGAAATATGCGTATGTGTGTATATATATATATATATATATATATACACACACACACACATATACACACATATGTAAAATCATTCTGCATATAATTTCTATTTATCAGTTCTTTCTCTGGATGCTGATAGCATCTTCCTTCCATTGTCCTTTGTAGCTAATTTAGGTATTTATAATAGGCAAAAATGACTTAAGTCACTCAAAGTTGTTCTTAAAACAGTATTTCTCCAGGTGGCTAAGTGAGGCAGTGAACAGCGCACCAGCCCTGGAGTCAGGAGGACATGAATTCAAATCCGGTCTCAGACACTTAACACTTACTTGCCATGTGACCTTGGGCAAGTCACTTAACCCCAATTGCCCTATCCTCCCCCCTCCAAAAAGCAAAAACAGAACAAAAACAACCAAACAAAACAACATTCCTATTACTGTACACAATGTTCTCTAGGTTCTGCTCATTTCACTCTTCTTTATTTCATACCAGTTTATTCATGGTTTTCTAAGATCACTGAGCTCATCATTTCTATCACAATCATATACCACAACTTGTTCAGTCATTCCCCAACTGATGGGCATCCCAGAGTTTTCAAGTTCTTTGCCACCACAAAGACAGTTGTTATAAATATTTTACAACATATAGGTTCTTCTTTTTTCCTAAATGCCTTTACACCTAGTAGTGGTAACATTCTTCTTCAGGTCATTTCGATAGTGAAATGTTTGAGGTCTCTTACAAAATCTCCAAAATCACTAATTCAAGAAAACATTATTTGAAAACTCAAATCTAATAATCATCATCATCATCATCTATAGGAATTTTGTGATATTCATAAGCAATCATTAACTTCAACAAAAAGGAGAAAAAATCTTACTAGACTCAATTCCATAGCATCTTACTAGTCTCCACAGCTGGAAAAAACATAATTAAGGATATAATGAATTGGCTATTAGTACTGAAGGAGACAGTGAAAGCATTCGCATACAATAAAAGAGACAGTCACCAAATTTGAGCTAGATGTCTTTAGGCCTAAGTTTCATGTTCCTGTAAATCACCTGATTTCAGGGAAATCAGATGGTGTGCCCCTACTCCCCCTCCCTTTTTCCTGTAAGGGGCTTTTTGTGATAACCCCCTTTTGCTACATATGGATAATCATAGCTATATGTCTTTGTATTGAGCAAGAGGTCCTGAGTAGACTGTGAGGTCATGTTACCCTGCCAATGGGGTAATGATCCAGCATTAGGGGATTTGGGTGGGAGAGGGTTTTGGGGTTTATTTGGAAATTTTGGGGTTTTTCATAGAATTGTTTATACAAGGGTATAAAACTGCTTGCTTGCCTCTTCTTGGGTGCCTCCCTATACCAAACTGACTGGAGTAGGTGATGCCCAACTCTCGCGAGACTTTTCTTTCTAGAGTTTCTGTCTTTACCTTGAGAAACCTTTAAATTTATTTGGGTAAGGGTATTTGGGGTCTTTATCCCACTCAGTACTAACACGTTATACAGACAAACAAATGATATGTTCATGAAGGACATATAACAGAAGTATCAGTTATCAAAAACAACTTCTACATTGTGAATTTGGGACTCAGGAAGTTACTATTAAAGTACAGCTATTCTGATATCATTCTCATGTCAATATCCATGCCTCCCCACTGCCTACAAAATAAAATCCAAACTTCTTAACATAACATTCAAGACTATCTAGTATCTGACCCAACCTAATGAGAGTATTATCTCCCATGATAAATCTTCTACTACAGTCAACCCGTAACCTGCCCTCATCACCTGACCTGAACTACGGCAGAAGACTGCTGGTTGGTATGCCTACCACAAATCTATCCATATTCTAATCTACCTTCTACTCAAATGACAAAATGTTCTTCCAAAAGTACAGGTTGGACCATGTGACTGTTCTCCTACACCCCCACTTAATAAAGTCCAATACAGCACCCTATCACATAACAAGATCAACTATAAAATCCTCTATTTTGCAAAGTCCTCTCTCTATGACCTATCTCAACCCATATTTCCAGTCTTCTTACCCTCATGTGGCCCACCTTTTCCCTCCCACTCCCAACCTCAAACATTTTACAATCCAGTGACAATGCTGATACTGGGCATTTCCACTAAGGAATTATCAATGAATACTGACATCATCTTCATCTCTGCCTCCCGCTTCCATCAAATCCCAGCTAAAATAACCCCACCTTCTATGAAAAGCCTTTCCTGATACTCCTTAATTGTAGTCCCTTTTCTCGGCTAATTCCAATTATCCTTGTATATAAGTAGTGTACAGGTGGTCTCCCCACTAAATCATGAGTTCCATGAAAATCACTTTTACCTTTCTTTCTATCTCTAGTACTTAACACAAGGTAGTAGGTACTTTAACAAAAAAGTTTTTAATGTCTTTTTTTCTACATCATCATCCCTTCCTCCTTCCCCCTCCCTGAGACCTATTCCACATAACAAACAGTATTTTATTTAAAGACAAAACTAAGTAAAAGAGGGGGGAAAATCAATATAATCTATCAATACATAAAGAAAACCATGTGATGTGCAATACCTGCGTACCAACCTCCTCTACAAAGGGATAGGTTGGGCGTACCCTCATATCTTTTCTTTATGGTCATGTTTTATCTTTATAATTTGGCAACATTCACTTTTCACTTGGTTTTGTGGCTCTTTCTGTTTACACTGTTGTAGTCAGAGAGGGATTTAATAAATGTTTCTTGATGTACCACAAACTATATTTTCATAGCTCTATCTGGATACCCTTTCCACTGACCCTTAACATCAAAATCCTATCCACACTTCACAGTTTAGTGTAAAAGTAACTTTTTTTTTTCCTATTTAGCATTTTCTAATACTCTAGCTGAAACAGTGTGTGTGTGTCTATGTTTTACACTCTGCTTTATATCACACTTTTTTCATTTTCATCTATCTCCCTTACTAAACTGCAAGCTTTTTGAGAGGGTTGGAACCAGTTATGTTCATCTTCAATTGCCTCCTGTGGGCAGTACTTAGTAAATGTTCAAGTTTCTTAAAGGCAAGAACAGCATTATTTCTCTTTTATTTCCAATATCTAGACCAGTAAATTATAAATAATAAGTGCTAAAAAAAAAAAAGTCCATCAAAATGTTTCTTAAGGGGCTCCTAGGTGGTACAGTGAGTAGAGCACTGGCCCTGAAGTCAGGAGTACCTCAGTTCAAATATAACCTCAGACACTTAACACTTACTAGTGTGTGGGATAAAGAATATCAAAGACTCTTACCCAAATAAAACACAGAGGTTTCTCCAGATAGAAACAGAAGCTATTTATTCCTATACAAGTCTCACGAGAGTTGGGCATCACCTACCCAGAACATACACACCAGTGTAGGGAGGCAAAGTACAAACTCAAACAAGCACTTTTACACCCTTGTACAATCAATTCCAGGACCATCCAAAAAACCCTCATATCCTCTCCCCAGTAACCAGACTTCCATTCCCATCGGTGGGAAGGTCTGTCCTTACAATCCTTTAACCCAATACAAAAGTATTTATCAGAAGTAAGCTTAGCACAGATTACAATTTTTTTTCTTGTTTACCAAAAAAAGCAGACAATTTACAGAAACATCTGGCAGATGTTACTTGTTGCAAAAAGTAGGCAACTTATAGATCACTTGTTGCCTTTCTTGTTTACCAAAGATAGGTACGTGGCAGACGCATTATAGAAAAATAAAATTTGGGCCTATCAAGACTAACGCCTAGCTCAAGTTTGGTGACTGTCTCCTTTATGAGAATATTTTCACTTGTCCCATTCACTAGCCATATGACCTTGGGCAAGTCACTTAACCCCAACTGCCTTGCCTTCCAAAAACAAAAAAAGTTGCTTAAATGAATAAAGATTCTACTGTGACTTTTTCCATAGCATGAGTTAATTAATATATCCACAGCACAATGGATGAATAAGTATTGCATTTTAGGTCTAGTTTTGCATTACACACTCAAGTTTAAAAAAAAAGGCATCTACTATTTCTAGCTAGCCCATTCATTTTCATTGGCGCCAGGTACAGATACCAACTAAATAGGGATTTGTGTTCTAGTACAGGTTTTCACCCACTATCGCCTGTGTAACCTATGACTGGTTTCTCAACTTCTTTGTGTCTCTTTCATCTATTAAATGAGGGAACTAGAAGCATATTTTAACTACAAAACTGACTACACCATACAAATTAATCCAAACTGAAAAATCTGTCAATTCAAGAGCAACAGAATATTTGATTTAATCTCTTCACTTAAAAGAACTTGATAAATTATACGGAAATTTTTTATTTTAAAAGAACTTGATAAACTATCATACTAATTGTGCAGTATACTACCACCCTAAATATACATACAAAAAGAATTTTTAGAAAAATTTTACACTCCAAGGACAAGAGCCTATATATACTTTCAGGATGCAAACTGACTTTTTAAATTTGAAAGTTAAGAGTTATTCAACATATCCCTGATTCCTAAAGAAGAGACAAAAATAGAGTTAAGATGCTGACAAGAGTAAATACATATTTATTATTGAGCCATTGTATCCTTTAAATTATTTTAGGTAAAACCATCAACCTTTGAAGATATAAACGACTCCAATGAAACCTTTTTTCTTAAAAAAAAACTTTTGATTCAATCGTTTTTAGTCAAAAATGCATTTCAATAACCTTCTATGAAGTAGTTTATATATGATGCTATAGTATCTCTCACTTAATCCAAGCCTAAATCATCTCCCCTCTCTCCCATCTCCAAGAGAAAAGATTAATCCTCCTCTTACCTCATTTGTCTATTTCTGATGACAGTACTCTTCTCAGTCTTGTAATTGTGAAGGCATCTTTGACTCATCTCTCCCCCTCAACCCTTACATCTAAAGAGTTGTTAGGTTGTATCAATTCAACCTTTTGTCATGCTTCACATTCATAACTCTTAATCCTTTCTGTTCCTATTACAAGCACCTTAGCTCAGGATTCTCATTTTATGACATATCCCTAAAGGGTTTGACATGAACCACAGACAAGGCTGAAATTTTAGGCAAGTGCCAAGCTCTGGGATACATGAACACTCAAGGTCTAAAGGGAAAGGAGAATTTTTCTTCAAAAGACAAATAAGGTACATGTTAAATAACTGTTCTAGGTATCTATATTCATTTAATCATATTCTACACTATATCCCTTTGAAAACATAACAATTAGAGCTTTGACCATCATTTAAAATGTTTTTTTAAAGATTTGTTCATTATTTTTCCATTTAAAAAGGAATTGGACTATTCACCAGAAATACCTCTGCAATATTCACATGACTCCTAGAGTTGTTGTGAGGCTCACAGTGGATAATTTACACAAAATGCTTTGCAACTTTTAAGCACTTTATAAAAGTCAGCTATTGTTCCTACTCACCTACTGGCAGCTACTAAAGTTGCAAGTGGAATGCACAGTAAGGAGTTGTTAGCCACCACAGGGCTGGTCTTACAAACCCAAACAACATCTAAGTTCAATGTTACTGAATATAAATCATATAGTTGAAATGCCACCCACCCTGTTGGGAGCCTGCTTAATTTCCAGCATCAAGCATGACCAGAGATGTGAATAAATGAAGTGACCAGGCCATGTGGGTAGTTCAAGGAAGACCCATGGACTCTGTTTATTGATGCTTAGAACAAAGTTCTTAAAGATTCAAATGACAAAAGATTCAAGTATCCTTATCTCAATCATATCCTGGAATATTATTACTAATAGAATAGTCTGCCATACCCAGGAAGTAGCTTGGATAAGACAAGGTTTGTTATCAAGGGCCCAGGAAGTCATGAGGAAGGTTAGTTGTCTTTTATCAAAATGTATCTTACCGGACAAAGGATGCTCCCTGAGAGCAGGCCACAATCTCAGACATCTGCATAGAAGCCTGATTCCAGAGAATCAAGCATTTTGACTTACAATAGTCTTTTAGCATAACATGATAAGTAATGTGTCCTTTTTGGTGCCTGAAGTTTGGGGGTAAAGGTTTTTGTCAGGATATCAGACAGAAGTCCTTTCAAGTGCACCCCCGAGGTTCCTTCCAGGGAACTAGCCTTTGCAAGCCACATCACCTCAAGAGGAATTAGGGTACATAATTAAGATCTCTTATCTGAGTGTTGGATCAGGCTTATTTGGCTCCCCACACCACCCCAATTCTTAAAAGGCTAAAAGTAGCTACTGACTATATGAACACTTGAATGACTTCAGACTTGAATGTCTATCAGTAAGGTTACTAAATACTTTCTAAGATGTATCTAGGTAAAGTCTTTCAACTGTAAATTAGTTCTATAAATCTAACTCATCTTCCAGCCTACCCTCTTTTACTAAAATTCTCTCACACACTTATACTCACTCTCTCTCTCTCACACACACACACACACACACACATATACACATACATACGCGCACGCGCACACACACACGCACACGGCAAATTCTCAGATTCTGATTAGTTCTGTGCCAAGTTTTATAGCTAGCTCATTAATTAAGTTGTGGCCATTTAATGAACCTTACTATTATCCTTTTGAAGGGGGACAATATGGTGTCAATCAATAAGCATTTATTAAGTGCCAGACAAAAAAAGGAGACAGTCCCTGCCTTCAAGGATGTAAACAACATGTAAACAACTAAGTAAAAACAAACTATATACATAAAAAAATTGGAAATAATCAACAGAGAAGATGATACTAGAATTAAAAAGGGATTAAGAAAGGCTGCCTGTAGAAAACGGTATTTTAGGTGAGATTTGAAGGAAGCCAGGAGACAGATGAGAAAGGAGAACATCACAGGGATCGGGGGACAGCCAGGGAAAATAAATGCCCAGAGTCAAGAGTGTCTTAAAAAGCAAGAATACGTGTGTGTGGTGTGTGTGTGTGTGTTGAAGGAATAAGGGAAGCTTATAAAGGGCTTAAAGAAGAAGACTATACATTTAATCTTAAAAGAAATATGCAACCACTGGAGTGTGGAAGTGATAGCTAAACCTTAGGGAAAAACACTCTGGCAGCTTAGTGAGGATGGACTACAGTGGGGAGGGACGTGAGGCAAGGAGATCACTCCAGCAGGCTACTGCATCAGTCCAGGTGTGTGTAGTATCAGAAGAGAAAAGGGGACATACTTGAGAGATGTTACAAAGTGAAACTTACAGGCCTTGACAACAGAAAATAGTTCAATTTTATGTTAAAATCTTAAGTTAAAAGGGCCTCAGTATGAATTCTTATTTGGATACTTAGTACCCATACAAACTTGAGGAGGTCACTGGTTCTCAATTTGTAAAAAAGAGGTCAGTCTGTATGATCCCTAAGGTTCCTTCTGGTTCTAAAATATGAGTCTAAAATGCTATTTTACTACAAGTAACTATAATCTTAAAAAAACAAAAGAAAAAATCAACCTTGCTTTTGTGAACTCTCTAATATGTGGCTTTAAATCAGGGCAGGATCCACAGGCACCAGGAAATAAATGCAGATTTTCATATGTTGATAATTTCATCCTTGGATCTCTTATATGAGAGCAGATGGTTACTTTCCTGTTTATATTTTTATCTGCAACAGGTTAAAAAAAATAGGCAAGAGAATGAAAACTTGCATAAATGAAGGTGCTGAGCAATTCCCCAAATTCCCTTTCTTCTTATTTCTGGCTCATCTCTAGGCTCAACTCACTGCCCAACTGCAGTGTCAGGTGACAAGAGATTAGATGGACTAACTCAGTGGGCTGCCATTTAATATTCTCCCATGATGCTAGATTGCTATGAATCTCATGGTGCAGAGCGGAGAAAATGAAAATTATAGGGAACAAAAAAGGCAACGGAAAAATGAAGAGAACATTTAAGTAAGCCCAAGTAGATTAACAATTAAGATATGTATCATAAAGTGACATGAGAGACACCAAAATTCTACATGATCAGAAATGGAGTACATGAGTTTTAGACTGAGAATCTGAGATAAATAACAAACAACTCAAATATTATATATTGGTAGGCTTGAAATTTAAAAGACCCAAAATGAGGCCTTTAGTTTGTTATACACAGCAGAAATATATAATAAGATGCTTATTTAAGTGAGGAGGTACCCTAAGGGGGATTTAGAAAAGTAATGGACAAAAGTTAAACAGAGTAATTCGTTTCAATCTCTACCAGTAGCCATATCAATAAGAGAGAATATGGATCCATCGAATTTGTATTTATCTGCACGTTTTAACTTCACCAAAGAAATAGCATTTTACTATTTCTGTCATATGAATCAGCTTCCAAATTGCCAAACAGGAAGGTCTGAATAGAAAATTTTACCATTTTAAAACAAATCACTCTGTTACATCATCCAAGCACCAATAACAAAGTATAAAATATTGGGTGGTTCAGAAGAAAGTTTACAAAGCAGTATTTAACCACACAAATGAACAAATATTTACTAAGCAAGATACTCTCACACATTTAGAAATGCCACTTTCCTTGATTTTGTCTGATTTTTTTGCTCTATTTCCACAACCCCCATGTTTCTTTAAGTGCTGCTATGCTATTTTCAAACTCTTGAAATGCCATATACTAGCAGATTCCCAAAAGAATGCTACTGTGAACAGCTTTTAAGGTTCGAATTATACAGTATAGTGAACACTCCATTTATTCCATTACAAATCAAGGCAAACATTCACAACAAATCACAATATAATATTCACAACATTATATCTTAATCACAGAAAATCACAATATAGTGTTCATAACAGTTTAACATTAGAATGGTCACACAGTTTTCACTACAGTGGCCACAATATTTAGAACAAAGAACAAAAGAATAATCATCTGGTTTCCCTAAGGGGGAAACCCTCCTTAGTTAATCATTCAGTCAATTCACAATACAATAATCAATACTTAATCATTCAATCAATTCACAATACAATAATCAATCTTCTACTCATAGGGCAATCATTAACTAATAATTCACTCATCTAGCAATCAGTCACTAAGTATCATCATTAGTAAACCATACAAACCCTCCACCCCTCAGTGCCCAACAAACTCCAATTTCATCATGAGTCCAAGGGCACAATCCTGCTTCCTGCACCAGAAGCCACCAGGAGGAAGATTTCCAATTCTGTCTCTCTGTTTCTAGAACTCATAAACACACACTGGCCTCCTGTCTCAGCCAAACCCCTCCTGCCACATAAGGAACATGACAGAGCTCACACCTTCCATACTTAGCCCTAAGTTAGTAAGTGCTAAGTATCTGCTAAATTGATTGCTGTTACAACTGTCCTTAAGTTGCTCCATTAGAACAAATTGTTCAATGCTAAGACATTTACTGAACATTTTATTTTTCTATAAAGATGGCCAAGGGCTTCCTAAGTGCCTGGATCTTTTTCTATTTGTCCATTTTATTTTTTCTCTACATAACTCTATAGAATTGTGAAGATCATTAAAATTACAGCAACATCTTAGAAAAATAATTCTGTTTCAAATAAGCATTCATGTGCCCAAATAAACTGATAAAACACGTATTTAAAACCATAAGGGATATAGGGAAAATGAACTTGGAACTAAGTTTCTATCATATGAAGATTTTTATTTAAGAATAGGATACCTAAGTTACGCTATAGCAATTATTTCAAATTATATTCTATTATAAATAAGTCAAACTATAGAGATCTTAACTGAGATTATATTGCATTTTTGTATCCTTTAACAGAAATCCTTAGCTTTAAAAAATATGGCAAGAAAATAAATTTCTATTTCCCATTAACTTTATTACAAAGGCTGGATATATTGTCTTTATCTGATCCCCCTCTCTACCAGTACTTTGACACAGTCAATTGTACCAATTGTAGTCAAACTGAGCAAACTAATTATCATGTTTACATAAGGTCACTGTGTGCTGATCTTTTCAGTACTAAAGAAATGCTGAACTACGAATTGTCATGTGACCTATGTTAAATGTGTAGAGGAGAAAACAGAGATTCTACCTTGAGGAAACTAGCTTGTAGCAGTCACACCAATATGGACTCAATAACACACCAGTATGTCCTATATGACATGAGGAACATTGTTCCACCATGTATAGTCTCATAATACACTTTATTTTTAAAATACACTTTCAGAATAAATAGGCAAAAGATGTGATTATCATTTGTTTTGCAGTTATAATCATAGGACCATGGAGCCTTCCAAATCTTCTACATGCCGTCTCCTCCATTAAAGTGGATGTCTTCTCCTTGAGAGCAGGACATATCACATTCATCAGTTTCCCTAGCACTTTGGATGTCCATTTAAGAAACAAGTTTTCACACATTGTGTCCCACCAAGGGCAAATATTCTGGTAAATACTATACTTTTAGACCAAACATGGGGATCTTAGGTAGGATTCTAAGATTTTAGACCTAAATATGATCTTAATGATAATTTAATCTGAGATTTTAATTAGAAATCAGATACTTAACAGTTGAATCAGTACAATTTCACCTCTTTGCTGACTACCTTAACGAAACTCATTGCTCTCCATAGGTGATTAAATACTTTTCCTCAGTGAATTACAAAACTAGTAAAGAGATACTTACTTTTCCTTTCTTTCTTGTTTGTGAGCTTCTCGATTAAGTTGAGCTGCTTTTCTGCTATAAGGATGGATAACTTTTTTTTGTTGTCCTGCACTTTTCCCCTTTGGCGATTTTGGCTAAAATACAGAAAAATACAAGAAACATACCGGTGAGATTCGTTAATAAATCCTTAAGCGTGGCATCTAAAGGAAGAATGGAGAGATCTGAATTCAGATATCACCTCTGACAGAAAATATAGTAACTCTGGGCACGCTATTCCCCCAGGCAACTCTAAGTTAATCAAGCTGCAAGACAGGAGGTGACATCCACTATTACAGGGAGTTTTCTCCTCAGTATCTTTCTACCAGTGAAATCACAGGCTGTCCCTTCCTAACTCCACCCCAAACCGCACCCCCCCCCCCCCGCAAAAAAAAAAAAGGAGTCAGACATAGTTCTACACTAATGATGGTTTTGCTATAGATATATTATTATGTAGGTACTATATAGATATTATAAAGTTTAAAAAATCCACAGTGAAGTAGTAGCAGCAAATTAAAAAGGGACTGTTACAGAAGGTACCGATGGACAGAGAGGAAAAGCTAAAGTCCACAGCCTGAGACCAAGGGAAGTAACAAAAAAACCACAAAGAGCAGGTGCAAGGCTATCTAAAACTACTTAGCACAGAAGCCAATGATCCATATGTCTCAATAGGACCTGAGAGCATATCACTGTAAAGAATAAAGGCAGTGGCTGGGTAAATAGGGTTTATTGAAAAGAGCCCTTTACCTGGAATCTAGAAAGCCCTAGGTTCAGATCCCGGCTCTTTGTTTTACTATGGGACCATAAATATCAAATTAAATCTCTCTGACCTTCAATTTCCTCACCTATACATAATGGCAGTGCTGTATTATTTATGATGAAGCACATCTTAGCTGATAGACTGCTGGCCTGGATATCAGGAAAACCTAGTTAGAAGTCCTTTCAAAAATCTGACACATACTAGCTATGTGACCCTAGACAAGACATAAATTCTCACTGCTCCAGTCAACTCTGTAGTACTATTATGTGCAGACAATGTATTGACCTGTATCAGTATCAGAAGTTTCCTCATTTGGGAGCTCCCTATACCAGTGAAATCACAAATCCACAGATTACTAAAAACTCAAGAAATCTACTATGCCTATTAAACAGAGCTAGGCAGTACAATAAAGAAGACTGGGCCCTAAATTATTGTCATAAGCACTGATGTGAACACGATGGCCCTAAGAAGTTTTGGATATACAAATACCAAATATACTACATCTTAAGTTACTGATGTAGGAGTCGTTTCTAAATCAGCAATGTAAATTCATATAACTTATAAGGACAAAAAAATCAACATCAAATAATAAAAATAACAATATGATGATGCACAAATAAAATACCTACAACCTTATCTATTTAAACAAGCTCTTGCTTTGGAGAAAAAAAATAGAAATGGACAAAGGAAATGAAATTTCCTATGAAAGTTCAATATTAAGGAATAACCACAAATATCCAAAGAAGCCTGAAATCCACCTCGGTGAACAAATAACTGATCTTGCCAAACAAAAAGATATGGGATGGGCAAAGGCAGCAGTCAGTTGTTTAAGAAATAACTGTCATATGGCCAAGTAGGCCAAGTAACAGATACTGGACATGCAGAAAGATATCTAAAGTTCTTAAACGTGGGAAATGTAAGAATGTTTTTGCCTGACCATGCATATTGGTTACAAGAGTTTTGTTTTCTTTTTCTTTTCTTATTAAATGGAGGTGAGTGAGTAGTATAGAAGAAAAGAGAAAATAAATATTAACTAAAAACTAAGATGAGAAATAGAGTATCTCCCATATTAGTATCATAAAAGACTTTTTTAAAAACCCAAAGAATAGAAGCTAGAATGAACAGTAATGGAAGAAAGGTACCATGACACTTAGGAAGAGAATTAGAATGCATATATATATATATAAGCTTTCACTAACTGATACTTAAAGACTTCTCCATTATGGTTCTACCTTGGAACCACAGTTCCCAGACTATGTTTATGGTTTACAGTCTTATTTCACAGAACTTCCTCTTTGTATACTCTGTTCTAGCCAATCTAGATTCAAATCTCATTCTGCTGTCTTCTATCAGTATGCACTCATCCATTCCAGGTTGTACTTTAGTCCTGGAAGGCACTATCTCTTCATTTCTGTCAATTTGAGAACCTTCTCTTCCTCTCTTTTCAAATTTTCTTATATGAAACTGTATCTGAATGTCTCCACTGTCCCGTATCAGTTATATCACAGTATACTTATCTGTGGTCAGGCTGTTGTGCTCATTAGTAAAACAAGGTCCTTGAGGGCAAGAACTATTTATTTTTTATCCTCTAGCTACAGTGCCTTAAAAGATACCTTACACTAATAATTGTTCAATAAATATTTATTGAACTAAGAAGCCAAAAAGAGTGAAAATATCAGCATAAAATTCTGAAATTAAGGAAGACTTTAAATCAAATCATGCAGCAAAAGGATTTTCTTTAGAAAGATACAAGCCCTCTTCCATGTTATAAGGTACCATGGTACAGATAAACACAAGGTAAAGAGATTACATCATCCCAAGCAAAAAAAAAATGTCTATAAAGTGTCATGTTTAAACTAAACCTAAAAATTTTTGCAACCAAAACTTTTTCCACTAATCTATCAGAAACTAAACAAGAGAAAAGAATCTTTAAAAATAATTCATGATAATATAGTAACCTGAGAGCTATTGTCCTCATTCTTATTAGAGGGTCTTAGTAAGAGTTAACTATAAAATGTATTACAAAGCACGTCAATATAGTTGGAACTTCCATTCTGACTCAACTATGCTTGAGATTCTTTTTAATAAAAAAGGTAGCCTCAAGGTAGCACATAAATTTATCATGAAGATGGGAAATATGTAACAAAGTTTAGTAAAGTTGAGAGCACTTTTTCCTCCTTTTTAGTATGATATTAAAATGCGAAGTAGGAAATGCTTCAGCACCAGAGAGCTGAAATAAAATGCTAGAGGTAAAATGTTAATCAATCCATCAAGCTGGTGGCCAAACCCAGTATCTCATAACAAGGAGTGAGTCATCTACTACATCAGTGATTCTCGAGGTTTACTCCCACAGGCTAGTCCAAGTCACACGCAAATGTAAGCTTCATTTTTAAAGTATTTTCCATTGCAGATTTAAACATACATTAAAAATAAGTATCTAAAAGATTTAAATGAAATAATGGTTATTTTCCTGGATAAAAGCTTAATTTTTATTCCTCTTCTGTGTATTTGGTGAGGTGTCAAATAAAAGTAGATTCTATCAGGGAAAAATATTTTTAAAAATAAGTTGTGTGATGACATGTGTGGCAGATATTTCATAACTATTTATAACATACCTGTGGTACAATCTTTGGGGAAATTCAATAATTTCTGATTATTAAAAACTCAAGACACTTACCATGCCTGTTAAAGGGAATTATGTGGTGCAATGAAAAAAGCACTGGACCAAGAGTCAAAAAGACCTGAGTCCAAAATTCATCCTCAAACACCTCCTGTGTCATCCTGGACAAGTCACTTAACTTCTGTTTGCCTCAATTTCTTCATCTGTTAAATGGGGAAAACAATAGCACCTTGCTCCCAGGATTATTCTGAGAATCAAATGAGATAATAAACGTAAAGTTCTTAGTAGAGTGTAAGCACACTGGCACACAAAAAGTGCTATATAAATGTTAATGATCAGCAAGAATTAAAGGCATGAACAATCAGTGCCAAAATTCCCCTAAAACTCAAAATAAATCTACTGAGAATGATTCATTTCACATTCTTCCCCTTGTCCCCCAAGTCTTTCCCCATATATATCATCAATTTACTCTTTCCCTTTGGTATTTTATCAGATGATCAACTTAGTACTTGAGGAGCGCAGTAACTAATGTTTCACAACCATTAAATACTATTAAAACCTACTAATTAACAGGTCAGTGGTACTTTTGACAAAACCACAGATCCTATAAGTACGTACCTCTAGCTGAATGAATGACAGGTCAGGTGAAACAGAAAATGTTGGGAAGAAATGATGGGTCTGGGATGCTTTTGTCTGTAACCTCAGTTTGTAAAATCTCATTTATGTTTGGGTACCTATGTGTGTAACATCAGTCTGTAACAAGCCTGAGTAATTAAGTTGTAAAAGTCACACTTTCCCCCGTCATTCTTTTCCCTGCCTCTCCCCTTCCCCTAGCCTAAAAGTCTTTTCCCCTGAGCTAGCAGTCTACCTAGCAACAACAGCCATCTCTATGAATATATCACCCAAGTATTTCATAAATAAACCTTTAGAGAAATGCATAGCCCCTTTGTTCTAAATGGCCAGCTGTACCCAAAAGCCTTGAGCAACATTATCAGGAGATAACTCCATCTCAATATGGTACCTCCTGAATCCCTAATCAGTCTAGTTCCCAGACTTGGAAACAATCAAGCCTGTCTTCCCAAACAGCCATATTGGCTATACCTCAAACATCCTTGACCACAAGTAACCTAGTGATGTTTCAAGCTAAAGACCACACCTCTCGATAGCGCCCCCCCCTAAGGAATTTACCAGTGAATTATGGGTAATTCGCATACACAGTTGACATAAAAAGGGCATGTCCCTTTAAGCACTGACCACTCTTAAACTCCTCCCAAACTCCACCTTTGCCCACCTAGTTAGCATAATTAGCCTTTGACTGACAGTTTTAGGGTTATAATAACTGCCCCTCAAGCCACAGCTCTTCACAAGCTGTCCTTAACCTTTTCCTGCCCACTGCAGAGCGTAAAACTTTATAACTCTACCTTAGATCCTTACACTTTGTAGGTCCCCCTATTTCTCCTGCCTATTACTAAGCCAGCATATCAATAAACTTTGAAACTTTGCCAAAAGAGAGTGGGTCCTATTTGAAATTCTTTTCCAGACAAGAACCCACTAGAGATTATATGAAATCCCTAAGACACCCCAAACCCCCACACCTCTTCAGAAACAAGGGGTTTCCTCTGCTTTCCCATACTATACTCTCCTAAGACAGGACACACAAACTAACCAATCCCAAAAACTACTATAATACAAACACATGTCCAAAAGTATCCTAAATGGATTATATCCTTTTCAGTAGATTGTAATAATAAAGTTGTTTTGTGGGGCGGCTAGGTGGCACAATGAATAGAACACAGACCCTGGAGTCAGGAGGACCCGAGTTCAAATCCAGCCTCAGACACTTAACACAAAACTAGCCATGTGACCTTGGGCAAGTCACTTAACCCCAACTGCCCTGCCCTCCCCAGTCCAAAAAGAAAAAGAAAAAAAAAGGTGTTTTAAAAAGCAACTGTATGACATTCTGCCTTGCTTAAAAGGTCACCTTTAGTACATACTGGGGAAATGCAGCAAAATAAAACCTAAGTTCTCCTGTGATTCTGAACACTCAGACAAATCTTCTACATTAAAGAATTACTTATACATATATCTTGAGGGATGAACATTACATCTGAAAATTATTATTAAATAATATAATTTAATAATTATTAAAATTATTATGTCTTGGCAACCAGCCAAATGACACTCACTCAGACAACCTTACTTCTTAACTGCCAAATGATAATAAATAACAAAAGCAGATGGAAACTTCAGGCTAGTTATTAAAAATTGGTAATGATAAAAAAAAATAGGCATTCTGCTTTTTAAAAAAAACTTTTTACTTTAAATAGATATTTGTGTAGATATATACAAATCTTGCTACTGTCCTTCAAAATTGCTGGAGTCTTCTAAGTGCCACATTTTAGGAAGGACACAAGCCAAATAGAGCAACCAGAATGGTGAAGTAATTTTGTTTTCATGCCATACAAGAAGGATATTTGGCCTGGAGAAAAGAAAACTCAGAGGAGAATGGTAGTTGCCTTCAAAAATTTTGAAGAGTTATCAGTATTCTACTAGTACTCTACTAGTTCTACTTGGCCCCAAGGTGCAGACATATAAGTTATAGAAGTAGATTTTAGTTCAATTTAAGAAAAAAAATGTTTCAAATAGATCTCTCTAAAGCAGAATGACTGCCTTGGGATTAAAAAATCCCATTCAAGAAAGGTCTTCTAACAAAGTCAGGATGACTATTTATTGGTGTAACCCCAGTCCCAAAGTCCATTGGCAAGGGCCCTTCTCCTCAATGGGGTAAATGAGTGATCTGAACCTGTGTTGAGAGGCAGGGCAAAATTGGTAAGGAGAGCTCTTAAGTTCTTGAAACAGTCTTTGTACACTCTTCAAACTTTGGGGTGCTTCTAGCTTCCAGCTTCAAAAGTGAAGGTGGACGAAGACAACCCACTTCAGGTTGGAGGTAAGAACTCTGAGAAGATATGAGAGGAACACCATCATTTCCCTACTCCCAGTCTGCTACAGTGGAGACTTCAAGGAGTTCCCCCTTGGGTGAGACCTAAGACTCCTTTTTCTTGGTTGCACCGAGTTGTCCCATTCCCAGTGAGAGAGCTCCTTCATTCTATATGGTATATATTCTGGCATTATATCTTCTCTGATTTCCATTTTGCTATTTATTTGGACAAATGGGTTTTCTTGGCTAAGTGCTATGTATATTCAGACTAGAAGCGGTATTTGGTGAAAAGGGGGTCAAATCTTGGATGCAAAACTCTGGGGCCTTGCTCCACTTCCTCAATAATGTAAATTGGTCAGAAGTTAGCTTGAATGTAATCATAGCCCCTAGAATAATGTAATGGGAATCTGAAGCTCTTTCCTGCCCCTAGCTTCTTTGCTTAAGTGGCTCTGAGAATGTTCCCTGATGTGGTGGTCACGTGTAGCCTGTGGCAAGAGGCTTGTTTTTTTGGGAATGGCCACACCTTATTATTTTGTAATTGGACAGTGGGTCAAGAGGGCTGACCCAGGAGAAGCCTATATATATGCCCTGATGTGAGGCTTTGCTTTGGGGCTCACTTTGAGAAGGGTTTTGTGATTTGACCAGATGAGACTCTGAGAAGCTGTTGAGCCCCACCCCCGGCTTTGAAAAACCCAGATTTTGGTGCTTCTCTCTCTGGTAACTTGAATAGGTAATGGATGTGATGGTCAGATGGTTGGAAACCCATCTGCTGATCTGTTTCTTGGTCTGTTTGTAACTTGTGTTTGTAACTTGTGCTTGTAACTTGGGTTTGTATTCTCTGGAGTTCAGGGTGCTGACTTTTTCCCCTGAACTAGGTAAATGATATGTTTGTTTGATTAAAGAAAGATTGTTAACCCATTTGGAGTTGCTTTCCTTTAGGAAAGCAGATCTAAGAACCTTTGCTAGCAGCTGCCCTGGGTATGCTAGGGTGCTTGCTGATACAAATAACAATATTTAGAAGGAGCAAATAGATATAACTCTAGGGGTACTCCCTCTCTCTAAGAAGAGAAAAGTGATGGCTTTTGGCCACAACTTCCTGTTTCCCTCCTGGCAGGAATTAGTCTCCCTTGGAGAAGAGTTGGGGGAAGAAGAGGCTAGATTCCCTTCAAACCTCACAGCAACAACCTCCCCAGCTCTCAAAAACACAGGGAACTCACTACATACACAGCCTCATTACACAGGATACGTTGCTGCAGAGGTATTTCTTTCAGGTATAGGTTGGACCAGATCAAAGATTTGCACTGCCTGGGAGCTGAATATAGCCCAAGGCCTATTAAAATAAAAAAAAAAAAACACTTTTACATTTTTAAATACTTTAAAACTTTATTTTAAGATGTAAATGCCATTCTTAGTTACCAGGCCAAAGATAGGTCTTGTGTAAATTTGGGCAAGGGCTGTAATTTACAGACCTCTGGACTAGATGGCCACTTCAATTCCTGCCTATTCTGAAACTATGATCCTGTAAGTAGCCTTGAATAAAGATGCAAGATTTGCACAATATTATTAGATCCCATAGAAAAAACTGGTGATTTCAAACTTTCATTATTTACAATTTTTTTTTTTAATTCTCTAACAAGAGACAACAAAAAAGGCTGGCTTGGGGTCAGAAAACCTAGGTTCAAGTCTTGTATTTAACATATGTTGAATGACCAGGAGGCAAGTCATTTAACTTCTTAAGAGTTGCATTCAGGGAGGGACTCTCCAAATAAATGAAATCAATGGTTCATACCTGACACTCCCCCCACCAAAAAAAATCACCACCAGCATCATAATACCCCTCATTACTGACACAACAGATGAATTATGTGTGCATATGATAGTATTTCCACCAGGGACAGGACACCAAACTTCATGATCAGACCCCAATATCTACCAATACCAAGAATACCAATCTCTGGAGATTCTCCCCCAAAAAAAGCACAGATAAATATTTTCTAGAGTAATTTTGATAATTACTTGGTAATTATCAATTATGTATTTGGTAATACATAGAGATATTGTGTAGACTAGATAACTTATTCTAACCCCATACATATAAATCATATTTACTGCAATGACCAATAGAAGTTTTCCTACTGTAAAGATCAAAGACATTTTATCTAAAGATGCTAATTGTCCCAGATGCTAATTGTCCCAGAGAATTATGTTTTTATAACTTTCGAAAACTCCCAGATTTCTATCACTAATATGGTATGTTACTGAAAGTACAGCACTTCCTAACTCTTAGTTTGGTTTCTATTCAGTACCTGTATTTTGCAAGTAACAAAACCCTGTGGCTCAAGTCAATATGACAAAACAAGTCCATTTTGATTTATTTCTTGTCTCCAGAAGGGGGGAAAAAAACAACTATTTTCTGTCACATGGACTTGGCCCTGAAAAAAGAATGGGCTGATAAGGTATCTAAGCACTTAGAAGAACAATAACTTTGTAGGGTTCCTGCAACAGATACTGTCCTTTTTGGTGACAATTATGTTGCTAAAAAACTGTGAAGGAAAAGGCAAATATCTTCTTAAAGCAGATTCAAGACAATTCATCACAAAGAATTCCATCAAGATACAAAACTAAATTAAGAAAAGAGCACTCTAATCAGGGAGGAGGCATTAAGTTAGCCAAACTATCTCCCTTACCATTACCAATACAAAACATAAATTAAGAGTCAGTCTCCAGCTTCCAAATAGGCCATGTTCCAGAAGTTAATGTTAGTGAAATGGCTACTGAGAGTTGAGAAAACTGCTTCCAAAAAAAAAAAAAAATCAATGCTTTAAAAGTGGTGGTTAGACTCACTCACAAAAGCTGATTTGACTCATAATGTGTGGGACTAAGAGTTGCTGCACTAATGGAACTAGACCAAACTCTGGGTCCTGGTAGCAGGGCCATGTGATACAGAAGAGGTAGAAAATGTATTGTTATGTAACCCTAACCGGGCCCTCACTTCTACATGGCAATCCTTTTATTCATCTCTCATTGATTTCATTGTGGCAGAGTAGAGACCTAGTCTCCAGGCCCAGGAGACATGCAGTTCTTCGAGGGACACGATCCTGGCTGTATAATTTGGGCATGTCACTTAAGACTTTCAGTACTCTAAGACCAAAGGTGTGAAACTGGCAGGGGTCAGCCACCAATTGAAATGTAATTGGAAAATGTTTAACAGAATAAATAAAAACATTACATAGATAAAGTTAATTTCTTGTTTTCTAAGTCACTATATGGCCCTGTAGTAATCCATTTCTATTTAAGTTTAACACCACTGCTCTAGGGAAACTCCAAATAGCAAGCAAAGATTGCAATCTGAATTAGAAGGAAAAGTCCTCGACCAGGAATTCTCTATAGCAATAAAATCACAGGTACAGTCCCAATTCCCATCCCGATGACTTCACATTCCCATGCTCAACAGAGACTTCCAAATTTTATCTTTTCCTCAAGTCTCCTAACTCTGCTTTCCTCTTTTCTCTCAAAGGACTTCATCTCCTACTTTGCAGAGATTAAAGTTATCCATCATTAACTCCCTCAATTTCCTCCTCCATGCCTCAAATCTCCTGTTTTCATCCATGCTCTTTTCCTCTGTTCCAGTCTAAAGAGGTTTAGTTTTCTCCTCATTAAAACCAATTTCTCCAATTATATCTTTGAACCCATCTCCTCCCATTTCTCTTCTTACACAATGAACTCCTCCTTCCAGGTCTCCTCTGCTTGTTCATAAATGCTTGTTGACTGACTAGATAATAACCACCCTCCCACCCCTAATTGTGGATGTCCCCCCAAGGCTCTGTTCTAAGTTGCTTTCTCTTTCTTCATTATCTCCCTTGGTGATTTCATTCATTCTCATCAGTTCAATTATCACACCTCTGCAAAAGACTCACTTTTCTTACCTTCTCTCTCTCTCTCTCTCTCTCTCTCACACACACACACACACACACACACACACACACACACACACACACAACTAATCTGCATTTCTAACTGCCTACTGGACAGGCTCAACTAACATGTCCCACCAACATCACAAATTCAACATATCCAAAATCAAGCTTATCTTCTTTTAAGCTATGTCTGATCTTCCTCCAACTTCCAATTTTTTTTTTATTACACCCAAGCCTGAAACTCTTCATGTTAAAGTAATGGAGGAGATAAATGAATAAGAAATGACCTTGGCTTCCATGTCCTAATGATCATCTGCCATCCCTTTCTTTTCACTAATAAAGTTCCTCTCCCAGTTTAAGCCCTCATTATCTCTAAGCTAAACTACCGTAATAGCTTCCTAACCCAATTTCCCTGCTTCCAGTCTCTTCCTGCTTCAATCTGTCACACAGCTGTCAAAATAATCTTTCAAATGTACATGTCTGACCATGTCACTTCCGTGTTCAGAAACCTTCAGTAGGTCCCTATGGCTGTTAGCATATTATACACACTGTGCAGCTTGGCAGAGTTAGGCACTGCCCAGCCTGGCTGCAAACTGCCCTTTTGGATTTAATGCGCACTCTTTCCCTTCTGATTCAGCCAAATTTAACTACTGTAATAATAATAATAATGATACTATAATAATAATAATACTATAATAATAATAAATATTCACTGAACTGAATCTTCCACCTCCCTCCTCCTCTTCTGTGTGTCCATGCAGGCTGTTCCCCACACCAGGAACGCACACGCTTTTCATCTATGCCTTACGAGTTTCTCCACTGAGCCTTCTCTGATTCCCCCTGATAAAAGTTCTCCTCCTCCTCAAATTTTCCTAGAGTACTTGGTAGCTCTTAGTTTTTGCTTATCACTCTTAGTTTTGCTGAAATGTAGAGCATCCTAAAGGAGTGTTGTATAAAATAAGTCCGAGGGGCAGAGCCAAGATGGCGGCGTAGAAGCAGCAAAGCACCGCAGCTCCCACACAAACACGCTAAAAACTCATAAAATGGGACTCTAAACAGATTTTCAAGCTCCAAAACTCTCCAAAAGACAGAAAACACATCCGTTGCTACAGGCAGCTCAACAGGTGGGGCTCTTCTCAGCAGTCTGGGAGCCGCGGCCAAAACCCCGGCCCGGCCAGGCCCCAGGGCATCAGGCCGAGCACAGTCTATAGGAGAGGAGATCCCCTGCACTGGAGGAACAGTTACCACATTTATCAGGCTAGAAGAAAAAAAGGCTAAGAGAAAGGTCAGTGGATTTTGCTAAATTTGGGGAAGAGCGGGTCCAGTCAAACTGCTCCCAGGGCAAGGAAGCAGTGGGAGGCAGCTGTAGCAGCAGGAACAGCTGACAGCAGCAGCAGCCTCTACTGGGCTGCTTCAGAGCCCTCCACCTGCAGATAGTAGAGGTCTGAGGCAATTGATCAGGGCCAAGGGCTCTTGCGTTGAGCGGCCTGGATCCAGATCATGATCTTGAGTGGTGGTCCTGGGGTGTGCTTTCAGTGAGCCAAAGCTGGGGGGGCTGCAGCACCCCACTAATAGCTCTGGCAGCTGTGAAGACCCCAGCG
>CM053601.1:92555317-92667065 GCA_028646575.1 Pseudocheirus occidentalis
GAAGGGATAGGAAGGAGAGACAAATGATCACTGTCACAATATGTCCACTATGAAGATGTCCTGTATAATCACACATCCACAGCCTGTATTGAAGTAAGTGTCCTTCCAGTGGGGGTGGGTGACAAGGGAGGAATCGAAAGAATCTAGAATTTAAAGTTCTGTAATACCTGCAACTAGGAATTAAGATATACAGGGGCTGGGATAGGGGGACCCTTCCTATCCTACCAGAAAATAGGAGAGCAGAGCAGGGGAGGGGCTTTACAGTGGGATTGGTGTTTTGGGGTTGGGGCAGGGGCAAGACGGGGAGAAAATTAGTAATTCAAAAATGTATTGAAAATGAATAATGTAAACAAAAAAACAAATAAAAAATAAATTTAAAAAAATAAATAAAAAAAATTTGAGCTGAACATCATTCTGAACATCCTATGATCTATAGATTATGCTTGCTTTATACTTTCAAGTCCTCAAAAAGAGGAGTTCTTAGGGGATATTATCTTTATCTACTAATTAATGGATTTGTGTAGGTTTTACAGATCCTGTGTAGATTTTCCTCTGGTTTCTTTGTGCCTCAAACCCAAGAAGGACTTTTAATATTCATTTTCTGCTAAGTTCTCAGTGCCAAGTATGGAAAAAGATGTCTAAATTTTATATGTCAGGACCTAAAGACACCCCGTTTAAAAGCTTATTTATGTTTTTAAAGGATCAATTAAATGTACTTCTCAGAAGATTCTAGTTATTGAAAACACAGAAACAACCTAGTATTACTGAAAGACAAGAATTCAAGGATGGTTTTTAAATGAGATTCAGGATTGTTTGCTTTCTTGTCTAAGATTTATGAGGCCTTCACAGAATCTAGAAACTCATCACCATTAACACTGCTTTTGCATCACTGTGCTGGTTATTTTGATATCCCTTTCATTGCCAACTCTGCCTTTTTACCTTCTCCCCTACTTTTTCATCTTTGTCTTTATTGTAGGGAAGGGATGGGGATGGCAACCAAACAATTGATTTTCTTTCTCCATCCCATTTTCTCCATAGTAGGTTGTCCTCTTTTCCTTGTTCAAAGGATTATCAATTTAGAGTTGGAAAGTATCTAAGATGCCATCCAGAACTTGAGTCCAAAGAAATTAGTTTGCTTGCCCACCATCACAAAGGGAAGACAAAATGTCTGAGAGCATTGAAGACAAGTAATTGCTGCAGAAGTCTCAGTATTTTTCTGCTGCCTTTTTGTAAGAAGCACTTTTCCTAAAGAAACAACAACAAAATAACTGAGACTCTTTAATTAAATTGAACAATTATTAAGCACCCAATGCCAAGTACTATGCAGATACAATGATCAAAATTAAGTAGTCCCTGTGTTCAAATAGTAGAAATAGAATTCAAACTCTGTGTTCAAATAGGAGAAACAGAACTCAAAAAGAGCTATTACTAATGCATTATGCAGCCTCAGGTCTCTAGGACACATAGGTTACAGAACAAATCCTTTTATTAAGGGGATTTGCTCTGTGAAGTTTGAATTCAATCAAAGGACAGCACTTGTGGACCTAGAGTGGCTTTGAAGTCCCAGGTTCCCTACCCCATGCTTTTTCCACTTTCTTTAGTCCTGGTGCCAGACATATACTTATGTAGATAAATGAAGGTGCTAGAATCCAACTGGAATAAAACCTCCCTTCAGTCCCTGAGGAGTCATGGGTTTCTGGCATAGACCCAACATTAGGTCCAGAAAGGGCCAGAATCACTGAGACTATAGACACTTTGTGGGCTTTGACCTATAGAGCTGAAAGCAGAACCTCTCCTGATTTAAGGTTCTCGATTCTGCCCTTACTCTCAAATCCAAAACCACATCTGCCTAAGATCCTTTTGTTGCCCCTCTGCTGCTTAAAAGGAATATTAGCCAGGCCAGACAGGAAACTTTCTTGGCATTTTTGTTGGCTGCATCCTTTGTTGACTCCTCCTCTCTATCCCTCCTATCATTGTAATAGAACAATTTCTCCTTCATAACAGTCAAACATGCTGTTTTATGGATCTGGTTATGCTCCCAGAGAGGGCATTGAACTGATCCTAGAGTGGTCAGAGATTCAACCTTTAGAAGGAACTCTTGCTTCCTATATTAAAACAGAGTTTCGGGAGAATTAATTAAATAGAGATATACAATTCAGTGAGCCAATAGATGGATATTGGTAAAAGTGGTGCATGTGTCCTAATACTTGGCACCCTTTTCCCTTTAAGGAACCAAAGGAAACTTGTCTTGATAATTCTTAAATTTCACTCTAGCTTTTGAGTTGAATATTGGGTGGGCTTTTCTCCTCAAGGCTCTTTGTCCCCTCTGTTGATTAACTTTTCATCTTCTCGTTTGTTTATTGATTTTTTTTGTATCGACTCATTACTATTGTATGCAAATCAAGAAACTATTTTGAAGACCCATGATGCAAGCAGCCTCAGTGCTCCAGGAGAAACTCAAGATTGGGACACTGTCTACTGAGGTCATGATTAGGTGGGAAAGGCGAGAAAAGAGGGGAGAGTACTAAGAAGGGAGAGAATGACAGAGGTCAGGGGTGTGCTGGAAACAACTCATAGGCTCCTGAGTCGATTGTTAAATTTTCAGTGTAAGCATATACATCTCAGAAATTGACAAATCAGGGCATGATTTAATGTTTTGTTGACATTCTAGACTTAAGAAAGTGATGAGGGAAATGTAAATAGTAAAATTAAACTTACAAGCATGTCATTCTTACATTCTAACCCCCTCTGAGAGCTGACTGTTAAACATTTGCTGGTCCCTCCGTGTTCAGTCTTCTACATTTCACAGGCCTGCCTGGAAACAGCTCTTCAGGAGAGTGTGTGGGTGCTAGAAGAACTATAGAAACTCTGTACTGATCCTGGTAGCTCAAGTATTCACACTCCCAGGAGAATGGGTACCTCCAGGACATTCTGACATATGGGGGACTTCTCATCCCTCACCCCTCAATTGAACAGAACCTCAACTCTCCTACATTCACTCCATCAACCTAACCATGGGCACCAGGACACAGGTGATACACAAAATGATGGACAGGTGTTTCTAGTTGACTTTGGGCATGTCCAGCTCCCATCCAAAAGCTAAGAAATCAAAAGGGCTGTGTTGAGAAAGTTTGCTGTGGAAGGTATGAATCTGGTGGGGCCATGAGAATTAACTACCATGTTTCCTACCATCCCAGGATCTTAAGGAATAAACATACAAGCAAACAAGCATTCTTAAAGGTATGGCACCTCACTTCCTCATTCATTCCTGTCTTACTGGGGGCAATTCTTCGTATCCTTCCTATCTAAGGCATTAAGGCCAGTTAGGGTCCTTCCTTTTGCTGTTGTGAAGGGAACAGGGATCAATGAGAAGGGAGACTTGGAAGGAGTTCCAGAGTTCCTCTGGCATGTCATATACTCAAGTACCTAAGTTTATGCAAGATGGGCATGTTTCCCTATGGGGGAAGGGATGGTTGGTAGAGAAGGGTATGTGGGAGACAGGCATTACTTAGGAAGTAATATGTCTTGAATAACCTTCTGTCTTTCTCTCCCCTCCAAAAAAATCAGTCATGGGTCGGGGGAAAAAAAAAACATGCCACATCACATGGGGCAGAAAGAGTAATCTCTTCACGCCCATAGGCCAAAGGAGAGCAGAGGGGAGGACTCTGCCATCTACTCCTGTGCTACCCCCAAGCAGCCCTCTGGGGAATGTCTGTGGTCACTACATCAAAGTGATGTAAAACATCATTTATGGAAACTTTTCTTATCTCAATGCTTTTAAAACTTAAAAATATAATTTCCATAGCTTGTTTAAAAATTTTCCAAATGAAGACTCAGTGAGTTGTGAGGCCATTTGTTAAAAATATTACAAGAAATACAATACAATCTGAATAGTTTGCAACCTTAGTTGACTTCATAGAAGGTGGCAATTTGCTCATCAAATATTAAAAAATTTTCCGTACTTGGTGAATGAAATTGAAAAGTGTCATGACTCAGTGATGCATATATTTCATTTTAATCTATGGATCTTCATGAGATATCTTCTTCAGCTAAGAGAGCCATTAAAATCAAGTATTGGAATAAACTGAACAGTTCTTAAAGAGGATGTATCCCAAACTGTGATATCCCACCCAGTTATCTATCTTCCTTTGAAAAACTACTTATTGAGGCTGCTACTGGGCAGTGGTCCTGGAGTCAGGAAGACCTGAGTTCAAATCCAGCCTGAGAGACTTACTGGCTGTGTGGCCCTGGGCAAGTTACTTAACCTCTGTTTACCTTAATCCACTGAAGAAGGAAATGACAAACCACTCCAGTATCTTTGGCCAGAAAACCCCATGGACAGCAATGGCATGCTATGGTCCATGGGCTCATGAAGATATGACTGAATATATGCACAAAACTACTTATTTAGAACTTCAAGTGATACTTTCTTGGTTTAATATAAATATATTTGCTGAATAAGTTTGTCTTTACCCTATTATCCATGTCCTTTATGACTTTGTAAACTTTAATAATATTTTCTTCAGTTTTATCAGAATTTGGGTCTAAAGCTCCTTTCAGCCTCTATTCCCATGAAAACTGTTTAGTTCCTTCGATCATTCTGGGGACTTTTTCTGGACTTGTTATCTATGTTTTCAGCTAGTTCTTGATGATCCAAAATCATATGAGAAAGTAATAGTTAAATATTAAATAACTAAAATATATAACATCTAAGAAGGACACCCAATGCATCCACCTCAAAATTTCCCAAACGACTAATCTCCTAGACTTCACTATTGTCTCCGTCATCTTTCTGTAAGATTTCATCAACTTCTCAGTGCCCTCCACCCTTGCCCTGTGGCCCTTCTCTCCTTCTTATTGGAAAGAGTAGGGGGTAAATGTTGGAGAGCTCTTCCCGTATGTTTTACTGAAGGAGGTGCCTGGTGCAACCATCTCATCATTCCTTACTCAGCTGCAGGTCTCTTATCAAGCTCTCAAGCCCCATTCTTCCCTTTTTAGTTTCTTTTTGTAGGTCATCTCCTCTATTAGATTATAAGTTCCTTGAGGGCAGGGGCTGTCTTTACCCTATTTTATATCTTTAGCGCTCAGCATTTCCTGGCACATAATAGGCCCTTAGTAAATCTTTTTTTTTTTTTGTATTTTACTGTGAATATATACAGAACCTCCAAATTGAAATTTAAGTCATATTTAGACCTTCATGACTAATTAATCAGTTTTTAATTGATCATTCAAAAGGAACAAAGTTGATTAGTTTGAATTTCATTTTTAGATATTCCTCTTATACATTCTTAATAAAGGTTTAGATGAACAAAAATCAAGTTTTAAACAAAAAATGTAAAAAAAAACTATTTTAGCTGTTTAGCTGATTTTGCTGAGGAGGGGGGGAATCACCTAAACGTTCCTAATGTTATCTAAGATCTCCAATATCCTCTTCCCATCAATATTAGAATATTTAAAAAATTTAAATTTAAAAAATTTAGAATATTAAAAAAAATTTTTTTAATTTCATAACCAGTTACTGGTCATGAAAGTTAAGTAAGTTTCTGATACTAAAAAGTTAAAGAACTCTGGACTAATGAATTTTACCAGCCTAGTGAAAATGTCATTGTCCATGAAATTACCTGCTTTGGGTATCTCTTAAAGTGACCAATGTCATCTCTTTTTCAGGGGACAGTTGAAATTGGCTGGTGAACTGGATTTCATGGACCAAAGGAAGTCCTTTTGCCTTTAAAAAGTAACTTAATATCCTGTTTCCAGGAAGAAAATCTGCTTTTTCTATTGACAACATAAAGACAGTATGAAATGTACCAATGGCTCTATATGTCTTGGCTTAGGAAGAAAAATGCTTAAACTAACTTACAGTCCAGATCCTTTTGATTTTTGAATATCAGCTGTTTAATGCTTTGAACTACTTGACTCAGTATGAAATCATAGTAGGCCCTGAGACTTTGGAGAATAAAAGGCACACAGGAAACCATGACCTGCATTGCAGTAACATTTAATATAATATTTCTGTACAGGTTTAGCCAAAGAGTTTTAGTCCATCTTTAGGTTGTAACACCATCATTTCAGAACATAAGGTCAAATTAACCATCTGAAAGAAACATAACTCTAGGAGGGAAACATTTTTTTTCCACTTAGGTGTTTCCAGTGTCCCCTAACTGTCAATACAACGTACCATTGCTTAAAGCATAACTGGAGGGGGGACATTTTTCCTTTTAAGAGTTTCCACAGTGGTCCCCAACAGGTAATACAACGTATAATCTCTTAAAGCATGGACTTCTCATTTAGCTATAATTCAACTGGTAAAAGTTGAATAGTTTCTGCATTTCCACAGAGTAGGCACAAACACATACACACATAACCTTTAACTGTTAACATCAAGAAACACAAACAAGAAGTCTTATTTAAACATCACAATAATAATTAATTTTTTGTCCATTAAATATTTTGCAGGTTTTCTTTCTTCTCCAAGTCCTGGGATGACGACTATATTCAGCTGCTTGTAAGGTACAGATGAAATAATACACAATAGGACAACATTTTAAAATGAAGTTGCAGTTTGATTGACATTCTTGATTCTGTCACACGATATCTACATGAAATGGTCATATTATATAGCGGGTCGATAAATGGTCTTTTACACATTAGGCACCAATAAATTCATATCCAGAGCATCTTTTTCTCCTGCATAAATAAATCTGCATGCAATAAAATATATTTGTTGTAAAGCAGCCATAAATATATATATATATATGTATATTTTAGAGAAGCGTAGCTTTTGTTCTTTCTTTTTTCAACCTTTAGAATGGCAGATTCTAAATATAGCAGATTCTAAGCACAGCGCAAAAGAGCCATCAGATCTGCTTTTATGCCATTGTTAAGGAACCCATACAGAACAGGATTAAGGCAACAAGACAACATACCAAGCAAATGACAAATACAATACACCAATCGGAAATGCCTATTAGATAGAAGGCCAGCATTAAAATCAGTAACAACATGGAAAAGATGCAGAGGCATCCAGCTGACAGCAAAGACAATAATCAGTATGGTTAAACGATAGACAACGCGTCGAGATCTCTTTCTGATCCTCGAGATGGAGCGGGATATGGTCAGCATTTCCGGCTCTTCTAACTGCTTTTCTTCAGGTTTAATCACAAAGCAGATGGGCACCCCTGGTATGATCTTACTGGCATTGGTCAACTTGCACCTCTCAGGTTCTGCTGCTTCTTCTTCTTCTTCTTCAGTCTCTTTGGGTGGTACCTCTGGAGGAGGAGGAGGATGGCGCAAAACAGGTACGACACATGACTTCTTGTTGTACATCTTGCGGTGTTTTCGGCTTAATGTGTAGCTCCATCTTTGGAATTTGGGGAGCTGAATATGGTGTCCACTGTTCTTGGCTGCATAGCCTTCCATGTCATCCAAATCATCATCTCCATTGTTTGGATCACTCAGCTCACCCAGTTCATTCATTTGCTCCATCTCTTCCATCTCATACATCCCATACATTGAACCCAACTCCTCAATCTCTTCAATCTCCTCAATGTTCATTTCCCTCATCCCCTTTCTTCCCCTTCTTCCCCTTTTCCAACTCCTCCCTCTCCTTTCCTTTGTGTCCCTCATCTCATTCCTTGGGTCTCTCATGCCCCTCATGTCCCTCCTCTCTCTTGGGTCCCTCATGTCTCTCATATTCCTCATCTCATCCCTCATGTTCTTCATTTCTCTTGGGTCCCGCATGTCCCTCATCTCTCTCAGGTCCCTCTTGTCTCTCATGTCCCTCATCTCTCTAGGGTCCCTCATGTCTCTCATGCCCCTCATGTGCCCCATATTTCTCATTTCCATTGAGCCATTCATATCCTCTATGTTCTCCATTGCCCTCATCTCTCTCACATCCTCCACCTCTCTCATTTCTATCATGTCTTCTATCTCCTCTGCATTCCTCACATCTCTCAGATCCCTCACATTCCTTGGGGTACTAATTTCTTTCATTTCTATCATCTCAGTAAAGTCCATCACTTCTTCAACATCATCCATGTTCTCAAGTTCTCTCACTTCCAGCATTTCTCTCATTTTCCTCCTCCCTCTCCTACCCATCCTCTCTCTCCTGTCTCTCCTCTCTCTCAATTCTCTCTTCAACTCCCTCAATTCCATTATATCCTTCATGTCCATTGTGCCCTCTAAGTCCTCTATGTCATCCAGGTCATCATCAAAGTCATCTTCCATGTCACTTGGATCTCTCATATCTCTACCCATCATCTCTCTCGTCTCCCTCATATCCTTCATCTCCAATGTCTCAACCATATCATTCTTCCCCTTTCTCTCCTTCTTCTCTCTTTTTTCCCTCTCCTTCCTCTCCTTCCTCTCCTTCTTCTCCTTCTCCTTCTTCTCCTTCCTCTCCCTCTTCTCCTTCTCCTCAAGCCTCCTTTTCATCTCCCTGGTAGACATCTTGCAAGTAATGCTTCGGCAAACACTGGTATGACTCACAATCAGACAAATCAAGGGCAGTATGTACTGAACCACCAGCAAACATAGGGAAAAGGCAATTCTGTACGACTCCTTTGGCCAGGCCTCAATGCACACATACTTAGGGGCTGTAGTATTTGTGCCATTATTCCCATTGGGTTCTACAAGCCTGTAGAAGATGGGAAGAGGGGAACAAATCACAAAGCCAATGGCCCAAGAAAGGCCAACCAAATAACAGCCTTGTCTGATGGTCAAACTTTTGGAAAGGGGATATTTTATCCTTTGGTACCTGACAATAGCAATTGAGATTAAGATTAAAGTTGAAACCAGCACCGATGTACATTGGAGGAAAGGCATAAGACGGCACATGAGTTCACCGAGCACCCACTGGTCTAGCAAGAGAGCAGACAGTGTGAAAGGTGAACAAAATAGCACGACCAAGATATCAGAGAAGGCCAAGTTTCCGATGAAGAAGTTTACAATCGTCTTTTGTTTGCATTTTTTCATGAGGGCCATAAGGATAAGCATGTTTCCCATAAAACCAAGCAGACTTATGGTTGAATACAGTCCAATGACAAAGACCTGCACGTCATCCATGCGGGTCTTATTACTGCCACCACCCCAATCAGGATCGTAGGATGCTGTGGCCATCTCAGTGCCGTTCTCACTTGTGAGAGTTCGGTTATCATAGTCCTCAGATTCTAAATCCATGGCGTAGCCCTGCTTAAAACCAGAAAGATATCAATTAGTGATGTGTAAAAGAGAAAAAGCTTATGGGACTACAAATCTACATCCACAGAGTAAAATGTAACTTTTAAAATTCAATTCTCCTTCCATTGCTTTGTTAGATTTGCAGGCAAAATCACTGACAACTTTTAACTCATCCTAAGTGTAGCACTACATATGCCAAGAAAAATCATAGTAAGTTCAAGTCTTTCATCTTTTCTAATGTGTGACACTGTAGGATACATTGTTGTCTTTTGAATTATATAGGAAATGATTCTGAGTCTGTGCATATGCATATATGTAGGAAGGTAATGTGAAAAGAGATTTTTCAGGCATTCATTAAGATAGTTCCATGGTCAACAGAACCAACACTTACAGTTTATCTATTTATCCCTGATAGATAAACTGACTTTTAGAAAATCAGAAAATATCTGTTTAAATTAGAACCTAGCTCAGATGTCATCTCCTTGCACACAATTGATGCTTGGCAAATGTTTATTGCACTGAATGCATGAAACCTTCTGTGATCCTCTCAAATCAAATATGATCTTTCTCTCCATCAAACTCATAGCACTTGGTGTTTCTTATATGGCTTTTATCACATTCTACATTGTATTACAGCTTTTTCACGTGCTTGTCTTACTAAAATACATGAGCACTTTGAGGGTAGGAACAGAGTCTTTGTTTCCCCCAGTGTCCAACAGTGTCTTGTGCAACAAATGGATGAATGAATGGGTGGATGGATGGATGGAATCACATAAAAATACCAATAACATAAACATTATCAGATTTAGTCTACGTCAGTAAGAAGGTCTGAAAAACAGATTGCAAGATGGCAAAACCATTCAGTGACTGGTCTACTCAATTCCTCTTGATGTGTTATAATCACATCATGTGTTACTGTGCTCCAGAAACAATAATTTTATCATACAGTAGTCTTTCTATGGTCTATATATCAATTTTAGTCAGTCAAAAGATTACTAAATTAGTTAAATCTGAGGCCTTAGTGGGCCTTTAACAAACTCTACATATTCCTAAGCTGTATTCCTATGCTTTTTACTTTAACTTGGTATAAGAAAACTAGGCCATCACAAAACTGGATACAAAATTAACACCAATATGAGATTCCAATACTTTTTTTTTAAGATTCCAAGTTAATAATGGTACATTATTAAAATATGTTCTTAGAATTTTGTATACATTGTTCATATAAGTAATACTGACAAGTGGAGAACTAAAACTACATAGAACATATCATTCCAATATGAATGAAAGTTAGGGGGAAAAGGACAATTCTCTTTTTATAACACCACCACCTTGCTAGCATCCATCTCCAAGGATCTCCATGTTATTTACATTGAAGTCACTCAATAAACATTGAACAAACAAATGAATGAGTGATTTGCCTTTTACAACATTTTGATACATATAGCTAGCAAGAACATTTTAAAAGAAGAGACTTCTGAGTTTACTAATGTAAATGGCTTTGCTCAGGTTATAAAGCAAGCCAGTGATGCATCCAAAAAGAGAACAGAATTCTTAGTCCAATAAAGTCTCCACTCCTAGGCCCTGATGCATAGGTATATCCATAAACAAATGACATAGACTTCTGTGTTGCACAATTACTTTGAAACTTCAGTAGATCCAGGGTCTCATCAGTGTGGATACTCCCTTCAATCGTGAAGATCGTAACCTATCCACGCCTTCTTATCCTGTATGATTCTTGTCCATTTGGTGCACTGGATTGGAGGATCTGTGTTTGAAATCTGGCTCTATCACTTACTACCTCTGTACCTTGGGCAAATGACTTACTTGTTCTGGGCCTCAGTTTCCTCATCTGTGATATGAGGGGGTTGAACTAGAAGACTTTCAAAGGCTTTCCCAACTCTGAGTCTGTGATCTCCTGGAAATCCTCCATAGAGGATCTCCAAAATAGGCAGAAGGCTTTTTAATAAGCTTTTTAACCATCCATGGGCGGTTAATCACAGCATTTGGGCTATCTTGTATCCCTCCCTCTTTCTTTCTTGGACAGATAGCCCTTCTCTGTCATCTGTGGGTTGATGCAATTAGAACAACACTACCTGTAGAGAAAAGTATTTGGTGGACTTCACCACATATAAGTAATTCCTCTTCCATTTGAATTTCCCATGCCTTCCTCCAAGACAGTGGTGAACACCTTTAGGGAGCACAAAACAGTTTTCCTATTTTATGTCTTACTTCAGATTGCTCATTAGAGGATCATTAAACAAAGTTATGTTCATAGTTGTATCTACCAAAGAATCTTGCATGATTTTTATCATATTCATGGTAGATAATGTTGTAAGAGAGGCTCAGACTTCTGTTTTTGTTCTATTATGCCAAATGTTTTTTTAAAAAGATCAACAAATAATAAATAAAATATGATCCTGTCACATTTTAGCGAAATGTGTGACTGTGAAGGTACAGTATGTGGTAAAGTGATCCTCTGCAAAAACCGGCATGCTTCCATCTCATATTTTCCTGAAGTATCTCTTCAATATGTATTTAGATTGACACAAAGCTGGGGTATCTCATTACTGTACTGAGTAATAATCAGTGCTCAAAAAATTTTAACAGGCTAGACTGTTGGACCAAAGGGGAAATTTCATATAGATGAGTGTTAAGTCTACACTTACATTCAAGAACTCAACTTCCTAAGTACAACATCTGGGAAGTATGGTGATATAGTCACACTACAACCCATTTTCGTTCATCTAAGACAAGATCTGGGGTTTTCATGAACTGAAAAACTCTATACAAATCAATAGTGCATAAAGTGTGACTTTAAAAGTGAATGTAATGTCAAAACTAATGTTAAGAAGAGCATAGTATGTAGAGCAAGGAAGATAACAGATCTAACCTGCTAGGATTACTTCTGAGATATGGTATACAATTCTGAGTACTATATTTAGGAAGAATATTAAGAAACTGAAAAATATTCAGAGAAGGGCACACAGGCTGGTGTGTTTGATATTATACTTTCTCATTATCAGCAGAAAGTACCTATGATGGTGGTGTGGGGAGGGAGGGAGGAAGGACAGATAGTCCCAATGGCTATCTTTAAGCATTTGAAATACTAAACATAGAAGAGACATTAAACTCATTCTGCTTGGCCACACAAAAAACAACTAGGAGCAATGAGTAGAAGTGGCAGAAAGAATCAGACTTGATCTAAGGAAAAGCTTCCAGAGAGAATGATTCAAAAGCGGAATGAATTATTCCTGTTACAAATCTGAAGGCAAACCTACAAACAGTAATTTGTTGGGGATGCTCCAAAGGGGTTTTCAATCAGGTATTGGGCCAGATCAGGAGTTCTTAAATGTTTTTGTGTGTATGTCACGGACTTCGCTGGCAGTCTGGTGAAGTCCACAGACTTCTTGGAATCATGTTTGTAAAGGCGTGAAATGTATAAGATTAGATCAATCATATAAAAATGTCATCATAATGATTTCATGGAGTTAAAAACTCTTGGACTAGATCACCCTGAGATCTTTTCTGACTCTGAGATTCTATGGTTTTCTGAGATCATTCTCATAAGGATTTTAGAAAGATGACCAATTAGACATATGGATCAGTTGCTGTTGTCCTTTTGACTAGAGATTCAGGAGAGGGGGTAATAATGCTATCTGTACAGGGGTGTTCTTTTTTTAGTTTGCTCTTTTTCATCCTATGCAACACCTTGAACACTGAGCCAAAATACTCTTCCTCCAGCATAGATGTCATCTGTATTGTATATACCTGAATCTGGTCCAGTCACTTTTCCTGAATTCATCTTCTAAGGAACCATTTCTACTTCCTTACATACTCCTTCAAGTACTGACACATTTAAAGTTCCCTTGCAGCAGCCCCACCATCACTGTTAACAGATCATTATAGAAATATTGATAAATTGGTTCCATTTTCTACTTGGTGTTGTCCTTCCCATTCCATCTACAAAATCTCTTGAGATGGCTGTCTTAATTGGTACTCACACCCAGCTTTCTGCAATCTTGTTTTCCTCTTCTCTGCTGTTTGGTTTTTTATGAGGTGATACTCCTCATAACCTTGAGCCTTCCTCTGTATGTTTTACAAATGAATTTGCATGCTAAGCTAGTGTTGCCCTTGGCTATCATGTTTTCCCACTTGGCAAGAGCAAGGGGATCAAAGATTTAGAGAATAAAAGGGACTTGAAATAGTCCAACTCACTCATTTTATAAATGAGGAAACTGAGGTCTAGAAAGTTTAGGTGACTTACTCAAGGTCACATTGACAATAAGAGACAGATAATTTCTGGGCAGTTTGGGTCTCTTCACTGTGATTACTGGGTTAGATGGATTAAACTTTTGTAAGAAATTATCATGATCAGAGTCTATTTTTTACCTCTATCCATTTCCTAGTTTTGAGGGTCAAACACTTGCTGGAATAGATCAAGTTAGAGTTGTTATAATTGCATGCACTGTCTTCTCATCCTTTTTATCCCTTCACTAATCAAAACTTAGTTTGGCATTGATTGTGACCTTTACTCAACTTGGTTGCTGGTTGACTGCACACATGTAGCTGATTTTAAAATCATTTTCACTTTTTTGCAGTCTATGGGCTTTTGGTCTTTTCAATTTCTTAACCCTGAACCACATTTTCTAGCCTATTTTGCCACCATCCTCCCCTGTGCCTACCTTCCCACTGACTTTACCAAGTATCAAGGTATATGTGACTTGGTTTGGAGGGTCCTGTCAAGCTCTTCATAGAATTTCTCTACCTCTTCATCCTCTGCAACAGATGTTGGTGCAGGAGATGCAAATATCTTCACGGTGTTCTTGTTTACACTCATCATGAGCACTGCAAGGCAAGACGACCAAGTTTCCCATGAAATGGTGTTGCTTATGGTCTGTGGTGCACAAAGAAACCAACTCCACCAACTCCTTTATTTTCCTCTCCAAGGAAAACCTGTAAATCATCCTTCCATTTAGTTGAAATTTCATTACATCTCATGATTTTATTTATAGCGAAAATGAGAACATTAGTGTTTCAGTTTCTCCAGTAAGTATATTAACTCATTGGCTTTAGACAAAGACCTCACAATTAGAGTAACAAAAGTTAAATCAATACTTATATAAATGGTCTAAAAACTCCAATTCTTAGCAATCTTTCTTCCTTTTCTACTATCTCACCATCATCACTGTAGAATAAAAAGTGTGTTACAAAGACTGAAAACCATTTTGTATTTTTTTTTAAGTTTCACAGACCAAGTTGTGGCCAAAGAATTCATTTCCCAATGACCAGCACTCTTGTGAGGAGCCTCTGTGGAATTAGTCTAAGTCTCTTAGCTAGCAGGATCCCAGGGACAAATTGTCACACATAAAATAAGAGAAGTTATTTGGAGAGAAGGGTACTGGGAGAAGATAGTTTGAGAATTTCTAATAGTGGAATGACATCTCATCATATGTACTGATTCTATACTGAGTTACTTTCGGGAAGTAAATTCCTTACTGGTCAGAGACAAATTAACTCATAGACTCATTGTCACTGCTTGTGTTTGTTTGCTTTTTTTTAAGGTAGAACTGATTCTCATATCAAAAGAAACTTAAAATTCTAAATATTTCTTAAATTTCATTTTTAAAGCACATTTTTATGGACCATATATATTTAATCTAATGTAAAGATGAGTGATCTTGCATATTTGAGTTGTAAGAGTACAAAACACAAAACTGGTTATTTGTCCTAAATTATGTAATCCCAACCTCTGTACTTCTTTTTTTTTAAACCAATTAGATCTGGTTTTATTCTGTGCACCAACTTTAAACATGTGCTTATACTTAACATTAAATCCCCTATGTAACTGTTACTACTTCTTTCAATAAAAAGAGCAAGATGAGAGGTAAATTGCTTCTGTTGAAGTAGACTCCCATGAATTCACTATGTGACCTTAGATTCACTGTTCTCTTAAATTCTCTAGGCCTCAGTTTCCTCACCTGTAAAATGATGTAGTTGGATAAGATGATCTTCAAAGTGTTTTGCTTTGTTATTAATCTGAAGTGTTTTCAGACTCTAAACATTCTATGTTGGGGCAAGTAGGTGGCACAGTGAATAGAGCACTGGCCCTGGAGTCAGGAGGACCTGAGTGCAAATCCACTGTGTGACCTTGGGCAAGTCACTTAACCCCAACTGCCCTCCAAAAAGCAAAAAGAAAAAAATTTTTTTTAATTCTATGTTTCTGTTAATAGCATAATTTACTGATCATCAATGAATTTATAAATATTAATTAATTGAATGCTGTTTTAACTTCATTTCCTAAATTCAGCTGACCTTCTAGACTGGAACTAATTTATGATCTGCCTGGTATTCAATACTTGCTTAAATTCTCTTTTTAACAGAGTTATTGCTTTATTTTTCTTTTCTTAATTCAATATCTAGAATGAACTTATACTATATTCCTATTTGTTGGTATTTCTCACACAGACGCAGAAATATTAATGGTCACCATAACAAAGGTTGAGGAGGGAGATTAAAATGTAGGGTGACTGTAATAATAAATAATGTGTCTTAAAGCACAGGGCTTAGACCACCATTAATGAATATGGTCGAGGAGGGAGTCCAGCTTAGTATCCTCTCCCCACAAATGGTTAACTTTAGAGTTAAGAATTCTAGTTACTTTTTGCTCTAGTTTGTGAAACATTGCTGTTTTCTATCAAATGAAGGGGCTTAAATCCATCTGTCAGTGTTTTCAGTGAAATAATTTGAATAGTGGAATGCAATTTATTTATTTACTCTAATCATTTTAGTAACTGGAGGAGAAAAACAGAAAAACTCTCTCTCCATATATGTGTGTGTATGTGTATGTGTATGTGTATGTGTATATGTATATGTATATGTATGTGTATGTGTATGTGTATGTGTATGTGTATATGTATATGTATGTGTATGTGTATGTGTATATGTATGTGTATGTGTATATGTATATGTATGTGTGTGTGTATATGTATATGTATGTGTATATGTATATGTATGTATGTGTTACAAAATGCAAAAGCAAGTATTAGTTTTACTGACTTGAAAAGCGAAAAGATGCCAAGCCAAAAGACCTGAACTGTAGTCTCAGGCACACCACTTGCCAGCTGCTGAATTTTGATAGTTGATTTCTCTGAACCTCAGTTTCCTAGCCTGTAAAAAATAGGAATAGCCATTTCTACCTGCCTCACAGAATTTTTGAAAGGATCAAATGAGATAATGTGTAACAATGTGCTTTAAAAACAATGATGTGCTTTACAAATTAAAACTATGGCTATTGTTGTTGCTTCCTAGCCATCCCAAGCTAGACTGAAAACAGCTATTCTTGAAATAACTTCAGAATTCAGATTATTTTTAGAAATTTAGAAATGTCAGGCAACTCTACTCAACTTCCTTCTTCCTTCCAACCATGTAAGCATGTATTTTGAGAAATGACAGTGTAAATACAAATTCTAATTTGACATCTATAAACCATGTTACCTATGGCAAGCTACTTACCTCTATGATCCTCAGTTTCCACATCTGTAAAAGGGGATAATAATACTTACACTAACTACATCACAGAATTGTAAGGGGGAGTGCTTTGTATTCCTTAAAATCTTCATTGATAAAATGTCAACATTGAAAATTAAACAATTATTATACAAATGATATAATTTAAAATTTTCAAATATAAACTGTATGATCCAGTATACTACCATATGTCTTCTTAAACTTAATTATGGAGGTGAACCAGATTTTGGGTACCTTTAAGACATTACTTTAAAGTATGTAAAGCATTATAAGGTATGTTATTTGAATTACTTACTTTGATGATTTTTCCCAGCTCTTCATTATCCTCACCTACATATCTAAGAGGGTGGTTCTAAGGGAGGAGTTTTATGAACCCTGAACCTACTATATGAATGTAGGCTATTATGTCACAATTTTTTGAACCTACTTCTGATCCAAAAATTAAGTGTGCCTTATACAAGTGAATGAAAGACAAGTTGTCATTTGGAATAATTTATTTTATATTAAAGCAATTGTTTTAATAGCTGGTCTCCTATTTCAATTTGTAATGCTGTAGGGGAAAGAGACTAGATTTCTTTTTTTCTGTAAAAGTCCTGAGTTTGAAACCTGGTTTTGCTACTTGTTAGCTGAATTATCTTGGACAAATCACCTTGACAAATCAGTCTTGAAGGCAGTCCCTTACTACCCTAAATCCTAGGATCAGATGACATTTGAGGTTTTCTAAGACTTCCTTTTAAACATGAATACTAGAAAAAAAGGAAAATGAAGAGGCAGGAGCACCATTTATTTTTTTTTAACGGGAAATGAAAAATATTCTCCACTAAAGTACTGTTCTAAGGCCTCATTGTGACCTGGATTTGTGATGGACTTCAAAAGATCATGCTAGTAGAGCACAAGCTAGAAAGCATAAATCCTATTAAGCCTCAAAAGAAGCCTTCCACTATGAAAAGGACTGTATGGCTCTTGTCCAATGACCAGCCTAGCTAAATTGGAAGAGGCTCATCACCAGGAAGGACATGGGGGATGAATTTCTCAGGCCACAACAACTCACAAAGCCCACTAATATCTAGAGGAGTGGCAATCTGCCTAGAGGACATATACCTCCAAAATCAGATTCTTAAAGAATTAAGAGTATTATGTCCTGATCCCCATTAATGCCCATTACTATAGAGTTTATTTCCCTTTAGTACATAGCTTCTTCACAGTTTCTGCATATCATGTACTATGTTGTCCATCCAGTGAAGCCTAAGAGCCCCTTCTCTCAATAGTATTTTTAAGTGCACAAAATAAAATACATAGAATTACAAATCATATTGAAATATGATTACCAAAATATTTTTTTAAGCCAAGTTCACTGACTCTAGTTTAAGAATACTTGCCCTAATAGAATGTAAACACATCAATCAAAGGTATTGTCTCAGTTTGGAATTTGTAAATCTACTTCCTATTGCAATATCTGTCACATAGTAAATGCTTGTGGAATAATGAAAGAAATATAAAAACAAATGTCTATGTATGTGTATGCATACACATCTGTATCTATACATCTATATTTATACACATAGACACACGCAAATATATATGTGTGTGTATACACACAATCAAGGGTTTATTGTCAAACTGAATTTGAAAACTATTCCTTAAATTAACAATTTTTTTTAAAAACAAATTTTAATTCATAGGTCATGGGAAAGAAACCCATGATAAAGTTTTCAGCATGGCAGGCACTTTTTTTAAATCATGAACTGCTTTAGTAGTTTATTGAAGTTTATGGGCCACTTCTCAGAATGTTTTTAAATGCAATTAAATCCATAGGATTATAAAGATAACCAATTCAAGTAAAACAGTTACCAAAATATATTTTTAAAAAAAACCTAACAATTTCTTATACCGCAGGTTGAGAAGCCCTGGTGCCAATTGAAGAGAGTTAATATCAAATCAATGTTACTATTAAATCAAACCAATTCCTTTTATATCAACTAACTAGTACCTGGAATTTTTATTAATAATCAGAGATGGAACTAGATTATTCCAAATTATAAATCAGACTTCCCAGTTAAAATCAGGGATTTTTCAAGCTCTACTAACTTATTACAGTCAATGGCTTGACAGTTACTGAACCAAGTGCTTTCTTTGAGGTTACTAATAGCTTCCTTATCACTATAATATATATGTGTATATATATACACATACATACATACATACATACACACATACATACATATATAATGAGCAATCCTTATCACTCTAGGTCATAGACTCTAGAACTAGAAGCAATCTTAAAGAAAATCTAGCCAAACTCTATTTTACAAATGAGGAAACTGAGATACAAAGCATGAAATGACTTACCCAATAATTTGGCACAAAGTGCCAAAATCACAATGATAGCTCACATTTGTACAATGCTTCAGATTTTACAAAGCTCTTTCCTCTCAAATCCATGAGCTAGATATTTCATTTTTTTACTATTTCCATTTTGAAGGTGAGGAAACTGAGGATCTAAGAGCTGGTGTGATTTATCCAGGGTTGCACTGATAAATGTATGGAACAACTCTCCTGACCCCAAGGTCAGTATTTTTTTTATCTTGTTTCTCAAGTCATCCATGATTATCCCATTTGGACGATGGGACGTGAACTTTTGGAAACTCTTATATCATGTTTTTTGTATATCTTTGTTCTTTGACCTGTCAATCACTCTTCACATTTTACTTTATATTACTTTTTTGTATGTGTGCATGACCCTTAATATGTTAGCTCCTTGAGGGCAGGAGCTATGATATTTCATCTTTGTATGCAGAACACATAGCTAGGCACCTTGAACATGCATTTTTGGTGAATGTTTTAAGTGAAGCAATCATAGTACTGGAAAAGACTCATATCAAGTCCTTCATGTTTTGCAAAAGAAAAAATAGCCTTCAGATCTTTGGGATTATCTGTCCCAAAATATAGAGAAACTAGAATATTACATAGCAATTTTACCTCCTTTCCTGATTAGCCCCACCAAAATAATTTTTTAAGACTGTGTGTTGTTCAATAGGAACTTTGTTCAATTTCTAAGTTTTTTTTTTGGTGAAAGTCTTTTCATGACTATTTTCATGAAAGTTTGTAACCTTAAATTCCCTCTTCTTGTAAATTAGCATTTTAAACAAGGGAAACTATATCACAATGGAAAAAGCAAAATTTTCATTTGCTCTTGTCACACAAAAACCTAAAGGTTTTTTCCCTTAAATTTATCCCATGACTTGTTCCTCCTGAAAATTACAGCTTAAAAAATCAACATGGGAAAAGTCATTCCAATATTTTTTTAACAAAATCTATCACTGTCCTACCACCAGAAACTCCCACAATAATTGGAGTGGGGGGGGGAGTATTTTTGCCATATATTAATACAACTATGATGAAACAAATATTTTGTAGATAATTAAAATATTATGATGAATATATGAACTTTTCTGTACAATTTGGGTTTTAAATATATGAAATATCACTTCAACAGCTATTTGTCACAAATACTGGTACCTTCATATATATTGACATACAATTTCCAATTTTCCTTCTCATTTATGCCTTTTATTCCCTACATTCACAATCACCAGCCTGAGAAAACAAAGTCAAGACAATCAAACACTATCATTTCAATATTCACATGCTAGCTTAGTATCAGGACATTGTTCAGTTTACACATATCCTTTAATACTGAGGAAGAAAAAAAAGTCTCTTAGGCATAGGAAGAGATTAATACATAGTTGATGAATGAATGAAAGTGAAAGAAATATTTTAAAATCACCTTTAAACTGTGGCTTCCCACAGTTATATTTCAATATTTATGAATGAATCTATATATGATACTGAGATGAATGAGGTTTTCCTGATCAGAACCTGAAAAAGCTTCTAGTATATCCTAAGAGAAGTTAGCACTGAGAAAAGAATCAGACTTGAATTTACTCAGAAACTCTGATTAAGCAGAAACTCTGATTAAAATAATTATTTGCTAGATATAGTTTACTATCATAGAGAACGTCAGACATGCAAAAGTAATAAAATACATTTAATTATTTCCCTTCTGATAATTACCCCCCCATTAAAAAAAATCAAACATTAGCATTTTACTTTATCTGTATACAGAAATTCCCAAACCCTTATGCAGACATTTTTTGAAAAGTAAACTGATGACCTTTAAAGTGGGAAAGACTTATACAGTTAGGATTACCAGCCACCACCTCCTCTTCCCCTCTTGCTGCCCCCCATTTCTAACAGTGTACCCTTCCATATTTAAAGTGATATTTGACATTTCAGCCTGATTTGGAGGCTGTAGCATTTTCTGCTAGAAGACCTTGGACTACTTTCAGTACACTTTTTTCTTACTGGCTCATTCAGAGAAATACTGAAAAGCTCTGAAGTTTTTGGTTGCATGTGAGTTTGGTGCACGCACTTGTCAGCTGCTTTGTAAAGCAGGGCTGACATCTTATGAAAGTTCCTTCCTATCCTGATCCAGATGCTGGACAAGTTTTCAGCTGAACCTACTAGAGAGGAACCCCTGGAGGCTTGGCACAGTGGAAATAGATGGCATTTTCAGTTTATGTGGCAAAATCATCCTGAAGAGTAGGGGGCGGCTAAATAAACACAGGCAACTGTCATCGGATTAAGAGATGGAAGGAATCTCAGGGGTCATTTAGTCTTACCCGTTTATTTTATGATAAGGAAATCGAGACTGAGGAAATGTTAAAAGACTTGCCCAAGGTCACAAAAACCCCACAAACCTATCTTCTGGTTCTAGGGACAAGGTTTTTGTCACTGATGCCCAGCTGACCTTTTTACTGGAATTTTGCATTTACACTGCAAAAAAGGGCTACTATCACTGAGGCAACTTCTGTCAACCCTTGGTCTCTTCCTTGCAGAAAAACTGCTACCTGCTCCAATACTGTTCTTGAAACTCTGAAGCTCCCGCCCGGCTATCGCAATTGGTGAATTTGAAGGCTGGTTTTATCCTTCCAATCTGGGAGATCTGCGAACTGGTTGCTTCTCTAGCCATCTCTAGCTTTTTCCTCGTTTGCCTCCTCTGGCAGTCTCATCCCTCTTTTTTCCCAGTTCTCCTTCTATCCTGTTCTTCCCTCCTGCCAGAGCCCAAACACCCTCCCCCGAACCCGTAGAGAGGTCCTAGCTCCTTCTTCCCCTCCCCGAGCAAAAGCCGTTTTTTCCCTGGCTACACTGCTTGCTTTCTCCCCCAGCGGTCCCGAACTCCCAATTCTACCACCTTCCCGGAGCCCATCTCTCCAGCCTCCTGCCTGCCTGGAAGGTGGTTGGCTGGTTGGGACTCACAGGAAACTGTACCTCGAAGCGCCCCCAGCCGCTCGCGAGGTCTTCCAGCTGCCCGGGTACCGGATCCAGCGTGGCCAATGCGCCTTCGCTCCCGCGCTCTCCAGGAGCGGAGACAGCTGGAAAAGAATCCGGAGAAATAGGTAGTGGGAAGGGATGGGAAGGGGAAGAGGAAGGGAAGGAAGGAGAGGAGGTAGTGGTGGTGATGGTGATAAGAGAGGGAGAAGGATGTGGGGAGAAAGACGAGGAGCAGGGGATGATAAAGAATAGGGGGAGGAGGGGGGAGGAAAGGGAGGGGGAGGGACAAGCGGAGTGGAGAAGAGAGGACCAGGAAGAGGGAAGGAGGCAGAGGGGAGGAGGGAAGAGGAGAGGAGGAGAGAGGGGGAGGAGGGAAAGACCCACAATTTGGAAAGGTGATTTTCCAAAAACACGGGCGCGATTTCGCTGCCCTTCCTGGGACCCCCAGGAACCATCTACGCGGCTCCGGCTCTGCAGTAGTCACTTCCCAAATCCCAGCACCCTGCGGCTATAGCCGCCGCAGGAGCCTCCTCCCGAAAACTTAGAGCTCTTGGGAAGACGCTGACGACCCAGGCGCTGAAGAGCTGATGCTCCACTTATCCCACTCGGGGGGTTCACAGGGTGCTTTTGGACAAGGAGTATTCAAACCCTTCAGGTGGTCACCTCCCTAGGGCTACCTACATAGCACACAACTCTAGCCTCCGAGTCTCCACGCCGGGTAGTGTAGCTAACCTAACTTTTCCGCCGATTGCATTAGGCGGTTGTTGTGTGAACCCATATCACCTCCCTCTCCCCCCCCCCCCCCCCGCTCCAGTCGCTGCCCCAGGGTCTGCATAGGATAGACATCCCTTAGCTACAAGCTCCAAAGCTGGATTCCCTAATACCTTCAGGCATCGAAAGCGAACGCTAGTGATTCAGACACTTAATTTTAAAAGCGCATCAATAGAAGGACCCAGCTTTCTCGTCTAAGTGACCGGGGTCGGGCTAGAACACACTGGGATAGGGTGCGGGGGTACATAAGTCATGCTCCAGTGAGGGTCCGGGCTTGTCAAATTGTTAGCACACCCCTCACACTAGCGTAGTCCAGCAGAAAGCACCTCCAAGGTGGGAAGGAAGCTTGCCGGGACTATTTACAAGTGCAAGTTTCAGGGTAGGAAAGCCGGCACAAAATAAAAGGACAAAAACAAAAAAATGTAGTTAGGGGTTTCGTAGGAGTAGACCGGCTTTGAAAACTCTTGCCTTTCTGAGGGTTAGCTGTTGAGGCGAGTCCCGACTCGGCCGGGACTTTTGAATAATGTTAATGTGGGTCGGGCAGTTCGCAAAATGAGGAGAGGGGTCTAGATTGAGTATCCCAGGACCATAGAATTTATAGCTGGAAGGGACACTGGAGATCTCTTCCTTCCCACAGTCTACACTTGAGGAAACTGGGGTGAGAGAAGCTAAGTGAAGTGACTTGCTGCCCTCCCCCAGGTAACAGACATCAGAGTGTGAAGACCCCCTAGTCCCAATGAGGTGGCTTGTTTTCCCCGTTAACTTTTACTAAGTGATGGGTGGTATATGGTACTGAAGTTTTGAAGCATGCTATACACCGTGTGCATATGCCATGTGTAGGTAAACTGGGGTAGGGAGGTCATGCAGGCGTGCTGTCAGCCCCTAGAGATATGTCCCCTGGGGCAATACAAACTGCTGCGGCTACGCGTTCTTACCGAAGAGTCGTGGCAGCATAAGGAGTCTCTTGTTGCTTGATTAAGTGGTTACCATTCCCCAGGTCATCTATGGGGACCTGTTAGATAAACCATGTAGAAAAATCCAACTTTATGATTTGGAATCTGATCAAACCAAAAGTGTGGGAGTAAACTTTTAATAAACACATCTGCGTGAACTCCCCCTCCCCCTTTATAAAGTTTTATTCCTATTAAGCCCCCTGTTTCCTACAATCTATTAAGTCATAGACCAGAATTGGCAATGAAAGTAGGGGTTGGGGAACTGAGACTGATAAAATCACCTGCAGCATCTGTGCTTGAAATGCATTCTAAGAGAAACTGAGCACCAATGAGGGATTCAGCTTGCAGCTTTCTGCCTATCCTCGATCTCAGTATACTGCTTTCCCTTTCATATAGATTTTTTTTTTTTGGTCTGTAATCTAATTGGAAATCGTTATGTCTTCCTCCCCTCCAAAATATGTAGCACTCTTTAACATCCATTTGGAATCTTTTTTAAATTCCACTAACTTCCCAATAAATTTCATCATAATCACTTAAAGAAAATACTCTCTATCATAGAAATTGGAATACTAAATCTATAAGCTAACATTTCCTCTTTCTCATGCAACTTTTATTTTGCTGGTATGAACTTTTAACATAAAGTAACTTCTTAATTAATTCAATTCAAATCAATTAATATTTATTTAGTGCCAGATATATGCCAGACAAGGTGCTAATTAGAGCATTAAAAAGAAAAGGTCAACATAATGAAAATATAAATTAACTTACCCGAGTTTCCCAAGACAGAAACATACTTTTGAATAATTGAAATGATCTAAATTGTGATTCCAAATTAAATCTTTAAATAGACACCATAATATAGTTCATTTATTGTACATAGTGAATCAAACTCTTAAGAATTATTTTTGAAATGAACTTGAAATTTGCGAATTGCAAGACTGCCAAATAACTTTTTTCTTTGCTTTTCCCCTGTGTTTCCTTGAGGACTGAAAGACAACCTTTGGCATTTGTAGAAATCATTCTGGAAAAGTTTTATATGGTAAAATTCAAATGAGAAGAAAGGTATAGAACCAATATTCACTTTTTCTGCCCTCTATGTCCACTCAAAGCTCAGAAAACTCTTATCTGAAAAATTAAGTTGAATCTTGTTTGTCCTTCAAGAAAAAAAGTAGGTAGCCCTTTTCCAGATGTTCTGATTTCTCCTGAGATAAGAGAGTAAGCTTGAAAGATCTCTTATTACCTTTGAAGGTAGCTTTGGAGCCTTAAGAAAAGTAGAAAATATTCTCAGTATTTTGACATGCTATTCAATAAAACATACTCAAAATCCATATCTGGATTAAATATATGAGTAACAGGGCCCACAGCTTTATTCAAATATTTTATTGCATTTTAACACAACTTGAAGACAGGAACAGGGAGATTATGTGATCAGAAACTAGACAGGACAATATGGTTCTCTGAAAATTAGTATTCCTAGAGGAAACCTGGACAATCCCAGTTTCAAAACTTACCAGACTTATAACCTTGATAAAATTATCTAATTTCTTATATTTAGTTTTCTCATATGTAAAATGAAAAAGTTTAAAAGTCTTGGACTTTTCACCCAATTTGAAGGGTATTTTAAAAGGCATTATATAAATTAAACTTCTACTATTATCCAATAATTCTATCATTGGCAAATATCTTCAGTAATTTTTTAAAAAACTAGGAAAAGGCTAATGCAATAAGTAATCAAAAGATGTTTTTTTATGAGATGTTTTGCTATACTTGCTCCTAAGAGACATAACAATTTGTCTTATAAACATAGACATAAACATCTTATATATGTAATCTGTCTTATAAACACACACGTAAACTCTAAAATTGGCAACTACTCAAGCTTTATGGAATGGATAAAGTTTTCTAAAGCCCCCCCCCCTAAAAAAACCCAACCAACTACTTTAATTGCTTAGAATTATTTTTCTAAATAATCCATTGTCAGTTCTATGGCTCTAAGTGGGCACTGCATATGTTTCATTATCTTCCCCCCTAAAATAATAACCCAGCAAAAGTGGGTCTTAAGGAGTCTTAATCTTTTTTTTTTACAAAAAGCATAATTTTTTTAAAGCACTAAAGAATTCCCGTTGATAATTTACAAATGTTTTCATCCTGCAATCCCCTCTCCAAAGAAGAAGGGACTTAATTAATATAATAATTAATATAAATAATATAATTGGTGTACATTATATAATATACACATATGTATGTATGTGAGAAACATATAAAATGGAAAAACTCAAAAGAGACAACAATGAAAATATATGTGAGATATATTGTATTATAAATACAGAGGAAAATACTGCTGTAAAGACATTCAGAATGAGGTCCTTGAAAAAACAAAGCAAGTAGGTCAGATTAATCTGGGATTTTTAAAAACTATATCTCTCTAGTCATAACTCAATAGTATTACTCTTTCGTCACCCATTCCAAAATTGATAACACTAATTCGGGCACATAAAGAGGAAAACAGGGGATAACCAAATATATGGTTGTGACATATTAAAATATTTAGCCATATTTTTTCTTAAAGTAGAGCCTTCTCTTGTCATTTCAAATATAAATAAAACTGACAAATATTATATGGTCTTCCATATACATAAGGGAGATGTTTTTGAAGTTGAATATGTGAGCATATCTTATGCTTGGTGTTTCATTTTGACTCAACTAACTGATTGGTTTACTCATAATAAGTAAAGTTAGTTAGAAAGTAAGTCAAAGCAGTTTTTGACTGAAGCAACCCAATCAATTCAGACAAGACTGGTCTAGAGAGTCTCATCAACCATCTTCAGGTATGTAGCCCAGACTAGTTTTCACTATCAATAGTTTTTTCATGTGTGATTTTCACTGTGTAAGTCCCTCGACTAATCATGCTCTCATAGCAAAGCCTAACACCATTGTTGTCTTTCATCTCTGTAGCAGACATCCATCACTGAGACATTAAAAAAAAGCTGAAGGGAGAAATAATAGATGTGAGTATAGTGGCAAACTTTCAATTAAAGTGGGCACAGACCATCATCAGGGTAAATAAAATAGACTCTTGCCCAAGAAAGTACATTCAGGCAAGTCATGATTCAGCTTAAAAATGAGCAGCAAAAGAAATTTTCACAGAGGATAGATCAGTAGAACTTGAAGTTAATAAAAAGAGAAAACAACCTTTTTAATTAAGGGTATCAGTACCTACTTTGACCCAATTCAGTGTAATTCTGCTGTACAAGGTTTGGTGAGCAGACTCTTATATGCTTTCCAAAGAAAATACTTTCTAGGTTTATGCAGAGGTTTTAAGGTTTTCTCCTTCCCTTTGCAGAAAGACCAGGAGAGGTTTTTATTAAGTATATAGCTATATACTAGTTGCACGTTGTTAGATTGTATGTTGTCAGATTGCATGTTGTTAGACCCCTGTGGGGCTCTAGAGTCTGATGGAGGGTTTACCCGAATGTTTCATTAGTTTTAAAGAAGTGAATCATCTGGCTTTAACTGAGGACCTATTTAATAGCCTGTAGCTTCTAAGCCCAAACAAAGTTCCTTATTTGTGTTATCTCTCCCATCCCACCTCATGGTATAGATATGCTGTGTTTTTGGCATCAGGTTACTGAATTATTCTTACATGGTTAATGAAAAATCTTAGGTGACCAGTTTCTCTTGAGGATCATATGGCCAATGGAGAAAAGAAAATGGATTTCAAAATACTTCAAAAGACTAATTATCTCATGTCATGAATAATCTTTTGGTTTAGTATATCAGTATCTCCATTTCCACCACAGAATTTCATTCAAAGAAAATCACATTTTGGTACTGGTTGTATTGCTTCCGAAGTTTAGTGATGGAACCAATCTCTAACATTAATACTTCAGGAATAAAGATTTATCCATTTTGTTTAGTTGTGAATGGAACTTAGAAATTCACTTTCAGTGAAATGGCAAGAGCATCACAGCAATGATTTTTCTGTGCTGCTCAACACAATTGAAATATCCAGAAAGTCAAATAATCACCAAACAGTCTTCTTGAACCCCAATTATTTATATAAATATGGCAACATATGATAAAAAAAATTACATTCTTAGTAAATAAATAATTTTCCTTGAAATTTATACCTTGGAGCTGAAAACTACATTGAAATATGATTGCCTTTTAATGACTGAAATTTGGGGTAAGACTGCTTCAAAATCTAGAGATTGAATTAAGGAAAGAAAAAATAAATTGAAGAGTACAAGTTGGGTATCTGGTCTTAGAACATTTAAGGGTCCCCAAATGTACCCTTTTCATTTTTTTTCATTAGCTGTGAAAGTTTTTATGGCTATAGCTAGGAATTTTACCTGTTTAACCCTTGCCTGGATTTTTAAAGTTTTTATTTTATCTCTAGATTTATGTATTTTCATACTGACATATATAATACCATTGCTGTTCTTGTAGGGTAGTCCTATTTTTCTACTGTATGAAAGATTTGTCAATTGCAAATGCATTTGCTGTGGCTGAGAAAGATTCTTGTGAAAAACCCACATACATACATACACACATACACATATGTGTCCAGTCATACATATACATAATTATCTACATAAAAAGATTTACTTACTGAAAATCTTCAGTACATCAAGGATGGGAGCTTTTTCCAGGTGAGCACAAATTGAAGTTCCTCCATACGTTATTAATGAGTATCATGAGATGCTTTGGATAAGAAAGGTTATCACCCAGGGGTCATGAATGTTCTGTTGAAGAGCCTTTATGAACTGTTAGTTAGGTGGGCTGCTCCTCCTAAGAGAGATCCAGAGTCTGGAGCTGGGACCACAAACCTTCCTATCTTGGAGGGACGATTTTGCACTGCACTGACTTAATCTTTGAAAATATATACACAAGCTGTGAAACTTAGAGAGTTGTTTGATTATGAACTGGGCTTAAAAAGACAAGTAGGATGTCTTAACAATGCAAAGCTGTAAGAGTCCTATATCTCTTGGAAACTTTTTTTTTTCTGGTTTGAGGATAGAAGTGGAAACTTGATGTTAGAGAACCACTAAAATTGGAAGGATTTTTATAACAGAGCCAGCCCTTCACTCTCAGAGCCTGGAAAGCCACTCTGGGCTGCAATGTCTTTATCAGTCAGACTTTTCTGACAATTCAGTTCCCTAGCAGTTTGTTTTAGTCATCGGGTATTAGGGCTTCATTTTCGGCATGTCAGATACACATATTTTGACTTTTCTTACTGGAATCAAGGCTTGTCAAAAGCCTGCTGTGGTTTCCTCAGTGATAAGTCAGAGAAGTCTCAGGCAGCACTAGGAGGGTCTTGCCGATTCAAGTATCTTCGAAGTACAATCGGCTCGGTTTTCCTCAATACTTGCTAACTATAGAGGCCAGGAGGAGCCTATTAACTCTTCCTGCTCAGGGAGGGACCCCTTCTATTTACAGTTCTGCCATCCCACCCACCACCTGCCCCCCCCCCCCAATAAAGCACCTATGCTAAGAGACAAAAATCAAGTCAATGCCCTATCTTTGCAGCTAAGAATGTGCCTGAAGGTCAATTCGGCCTCCTGGGTCTAAGGGAAAGAAAGGTGTCTTGTCCTGGATCCACTGCCCTTACTTTTCAGGGTCCGTTTTTTCTCGGTTAGGAAGTGACGGTCACAGTGTGTGTGAGCGCCTTACTGACCTTGACCGAGAGGTAGCCTCGGAGAGCCAAAGGTGTTTGGGGCTTGACAGCCGAGGGGAAGTAGGTTTGTAGAGGTGCGATTGCAAGCAAAGAAATCTTATTTACTATGATCCGTCTGACAATTCCCCTGGATTTTGCGGTCGGTAAACGCTCTACTATGCGCATCAAGTTGCCCAGTTCTTCATAATTTCGGCCACAAGGTGGCATCGACCTGCAAACAAAATGGAAATACAGTAAAATTGATTAAAATCATAAATTTTCTTCCTAATAATTGCCTGGCTGTCTCTGAATGGGGGGGGGGGGAGGGGGCGGAGATGTTGATGGTTTGTGTCCATTTCGCGTATGTGTATTCATATATGTTCATATCTGACAACATAGCTTCTATACTAAATTGAATTTCTTTCAGAATTCCTAGGGAACCCTCCCCCTCCCAGATCTGTGCTTTAAAGTGGGATGTTTGTTGCGGGATCTTCTGGCACTACTCTGTTGGGTGCAGCATCATGCGATTCTTTGGCTAAGGAGGAGTTCAGCTTTAAGGGGGCGTTCCCAAACCTATCCATCAATCTCCCTTGGGCTCCCGAACTGAAGAAATACCCCCGGTTCCCTACTCCCTTCTCCAGTCCTCACCATCTTCTTCTCTTGGAAAGAGCTGGACAGATCTTCTTCAAGAGGAGGTAATTCTCCCGTCTCCCTTCAAAAGGGATTGGTGGAGAGCGGGCGGACCCGCGGGATAAGCAAAAGCAAGGGGGGAAGGGGAGAGAGTAGGAGACTTTGATATTTAGGGAACGGCCGCGGCATAGCTAAAGTAGAATGAAGTTGGGAGATGGGGTCTCTTAGAGCCTTAACTTATAGGTCTGTCTGCTTTATTGCTTTTAGCTGTGCGTTGCTGACTCCCGTGCTTGGGGGTTCTTGATGCTGCTCTTGGTCCTGTCTGGGACCTGAGCTGTCCAGCCTCAAGGTTTGCGCAAATTGATCTTCCGATCTCCAGGGAGGAGAGGGAGGGAAAGGCGTGAGGGGTGGAAGGACTTAGAGAAACACTGCCAGGAGCAATAAAACTTGGCTCTTAGTTTGCTCTTCACTTTGCCCCAAATTTTCTTTTGTTTCTCTAAGACCCGAGGGCAGCATCTCCTGATTTCTTCTAGAGAAACTGAGTCTGTGGGCCTTCCCCTTCTAAGCAATTTAGCAGGTGGTTTGGGTTAGGGGTTGGGAGGTGGACGGAGGGCGCTTTGGGAGCAAGTTTGGTCACTTGACATCTGTAGCTGACTTAGATTTTGGTTGTGGAGTGTGTTGATGTTTCTAGAGGTTTCTCTGTCCCATTCATCTTCACTCCACCCCACCCAGAAAAACTGTGTCCTCCTGATTGGTCCAGGTTAGCATTGGCACTAGGGATGGGATGAAAATGGGAGAGATGTAACAGGGATATTCAACTCAGTGGTGTTCCTTCCCAGATGGGCTGGTGGGCCAGAGATGTTTTCAGGGTTAAGCTTGGTCATATAGAATTTGACTTTCCTTCTTCCCAGATCTGACACCCCTCCTGATTATTCTGTTGTCACTGGTGTCATCACAGAGACCGGAACTCTCCAAAAATAGCCAGAAAACAACCTCTCAGGTGTGTTGTCACCTGTTTTTATTTTTGGATAGGTAAGTGAATTATTTTTTGCTCAAAGTATTTGTTCTTCATTTGGACTGCTAAAAGGATCATGGAGAAAGAGAATACTGTGAGGGGCTGGGAGACTGATACTGTAACACATGTTTCTCTTCATGTTATGGCTTGAAAATGAATTGACAAACTTGCAGGGTCTGGTGAAACAATTTAATTTGTGAGGTGTGCATACAGGCAATAGGCCTGGAGTTTACAGAGTCCTAGGTTCCCAAATGGAAAATTATAATTGGTTAAATAAAGTTCAGTTGGTATTTTTTAAAAGTCTCCTCAAATTTCAGCTCCAAAAGATTATGACTATTTATTTGGTTTTTGGTTGCTACAGTAAATACTTGTGTTTTTTGGTTGTTCGTAACAAACTATCAGCTGAGCTAGTTCTCCCTCCTACAGTGAAGAAACAGAGTATTATATAACTTAATAAAGTGACCCTAATTTTGCATGTTAATTTATTTTTGCTGTTTTCTTTCTCTTTCCTAAACAAGTAAATGGTAAACTGTCCAGCTTGGGTATTCATTAAAAATGGTCCCTATAAAATTCAAGATGCCTTAGCAACTTGTGATTATATGTAATTTTATTTTTAAAATTTCAAATTAAAAATTTTAAATGTAAAATTTTATTTCCCAGAATTAGTTACATTATGAAGTTTAATTGATTTAAAGGAATGGATTTTTATAGAGCTTCCCACCTCTCTCCATCCTTCCTCACCCTTTCTCTTGTTATTTGTTTCCCCCCTAAATCTATATGTTGTTTGCTTTCAGGAAGGTGAAATATGTCCATCCCCCTCCCACTCTTTCTGCTTTTCTTGATAATTCTCTCTGAAATTATCCTGAGTTGAAGATTCACCTTTAACCCAATATCAGTGTTGATTTAATCAGCAAGATGGACAAGTGCTAAAAGGTATGTCATGGCAAAAGAATGTTCTCCTTGATATACACTTCCATTCAGTACAAAAAATAATTGTTCACCACAGAGCGTGCCACATAAACTTTCCCTTTTACTGACAATAATCATAATAGGTAATAATACACTTTATTTCTTCCACCTTTACCATTTTCCCTTTAAAATTTAGGATCATAGAATTAGGAAAAAGGGACCTTAGAGGTCAAAACTCCCTCACATTACAAATGAAGAAATGAAGCACCACAGAAGTTTAGTGACTTATCCAAGTTACACAGGATATAAATGGTAGAAATGGAACTTGAACCCAGACCCCAGAATCTATTGTACCAACCCCTGAGGGAGCCCATACCTAATAAAACCTAACAAACAAAAAGTAAAGACCTTTGCCTCCCCAAAGGAACACAATTAGTGCACAAAAAGCAAACTCCTGTTTGAAAGACTATATCTGCAAGTATTTACATAATCTTGGTTTACTCAAACACTGACTCCAAAAAAAGGGAAAAAAAAGTAGAAGACACTCTTTGGCATGACTACCAAGCACAAAATCCAAATTAGTAACAAATTTGTACACTTTTTCTTTACAGGTTATGAAAAGTTATCAAGGAAAATGAAGAGCTCACAGCTAGTTTTTGTAAACACACTTTACATGAAGATTGAAATTCTTTAAAGAAAGATAACCAATTAGTGCCAAAATGAATTACACATTGTTTCCCTCTTTTTTTAATGAATCATTTCTTAACCATACAGATACTCATCCCCCATATGCACCCATTGAAGAGAATAAATGCCGTGTACCAGTAACCATGGTATTTACAATGGCATTAGCTTATGGCATTGTCATACTTCTGGGGGTCTCTGGAAATCTGGCCTTGATAGGAATCATCCTAAAGCAAAAGGAGCTGAGAAATGTGACCAACATTCTGATTGTTAATCTGTCCCTTTCTGACCTTCTGGTATCATTTGTATGCCTGCCCTTCACTTTTGTCTACACCTTAATGGATCACTGGATCTTTGGTGAGGCCATGTGCAAACTAAATCCTTTCGTGCAATGTGTCTCTATCACTGTCTCCATTTTCTCTCTGGTTCTCATTGCCTTGGAGCGCCATCAGCTTATAATCAACCCCCGAGGGTGGAGACCAACTAATGTCCATGCATTTTTAGCAATTGCCCTGATCTGGTTCCTCTCTGTGGCTGCCTCCCTGCCTTTCGTGATATATCAGGTGCTGACTGATGAGCCATTCCACAATGTCACTGTCCCAACCTTCAAGGACAAGTATGTTTGTTTCGATCTGTTCCCTTCTAATGTGCACAGGCTATCTTACACCACTATTCTCCTAGTGCTGCAGTATTTTGGGCCTCTGGTGTTCATTCTCGTCTGCTACCTCAAGGTAACAAATACCTTTATTCTCTTAACATTTATTTTACTCTACATTTTCCCTTAATTCCACTTAACTGGGTCTTTAGCCTGAGCTGGAAAACATTGGTATGTTTTTCTTTTGTTTCCTACAGATCTATATGCGATTGAAGAAGAGGAATGACATGATGGACAGGATCAGAGAGAACAAACATAGAGCCCAGGAAGCCCGCCGGATCAACGTAATGCTTTTCTCCATTGTGGTGGCCTTTGCCATATGCTGGATGCCTCTGACCATCTTTAACACGGTGTTTGATTGGAACCACAAGTTGATCTCCATCTGCCACCACAACCTGCTGTTCCTCCTGTGCCACCTGACAGCAATGATTTCCACCTGTGTCAACCCTGTCTTCTATGGATTCCTTAACAAGAATTTCCAGAAAGATTTGCAGACTCTCTTTCGCTTCTGTAATTTCAGGTCCCGTAATGAAGACTACGAGACCATTGCGATGTCCACCATGAATACGGATGACTCCAAGACGTCTCATAGGCAAGCCAGTGGAGAGGCCTCCCTGGCTCCTGGGGAGGAAGAAGAAGTCTGAAGAGGATCTGAAGTGGGTGAGGGTTACAGAACCCAGGTGACAGCTGTTTTAACACCAAGCACAACCTGTCACACAATTCTGTAACCCTCTCCTCCTCTAGGATGTATGGCTTTGCCTATATTGTCTTGCTGTTTTAGTTGTGGCTGTGATTGCAGTAAGATCAGAATGAACAGACTTTGGATTTACTTGTGTCAGCTGTTTCAACCCAAAGTCTCAATACTTACGGTTGTGTAACATATTTGTGAAACAAATATAGTAATATATAAGACATAGAATATATTTACTTCAATGGAATATTTAACAACAACTTGATTATCAGCATATTTACTAATCATATACTTCTTTCATTAGTGATTCTGTACCCTGTAAAAGAGAGAAGGGCCAACCTAAACAGCCCATTCACTTTGGAAACACATAGGCTATTGAAGAGGAGATGCAAAAATCAGTATTCAAAATGTGAGGGTTTTTTTTTTTTAGGAGAGAGATTATTTCTTGTCAGTTCAGTCTTAGTACCCACCTAAATATCCACGACTTTAAGAGAGGATTTAATTTGCCACTAATTGATTAGAACCTGATGTAACATTGCATGTAAAAGAAAACAAAACCATTTATTAGCTGTTTACCTAGAAAATTAAGACATAAACATATTCAATGAAAAGCCATTTCCATAAGTCAAGACTATTTTGGAACATGAGTAGTACAAAAGTTCTTTAGAATAATTAGATTAATACCTAAATTATTGTAACTAAGGAAAGTATACAAGCATATATATTTGAATGGAAGAGATTTCCTCCAGTAGAACCCATTTGGTTTTTGCTTAAAAGTCTAGAATGTTACAAAATGATATGAAAGGGTACCTATATTACATCGAAACATCAAGTACCATGTAACACTAAGGGACAAGTAAAGGACCACCGATACAGTAATCTAATTGAGGGTATATGATAGCTAGATAAAAATCCATTGAAATTCATTATATCCTGTGTGCACTTATAAACAATATACTCTATTGAATGTTAAAGTGGCTATGTTAACAACTGATGAATATATATATATATATACACTCAATAGATGTATATCTAATTAATATATACCTAACTGATGTATCTCTATGTTGGAATGTTTATTAAAACTAAGAAATTAAAAATCTAAGAACCTAGTACATCAAAAAAACATTTACCTGGAAGAATACACTATGTCCTAAATTACTATAACCAATCTTTGAAGCATCAAAGTTTTTGGTTTGAAAATCTTGGACAATTCTTCTAATAAAATTGGTGTTGCATTAACTTAATAGTTTGTTTGTTTTATTCTGATGGTACTTTATTAATTTTTTCCCCTAAGGAACACACAATTTCTTTTTTTCAGTAACACACTAATTTTACTTTCTGAAGTTTCCATAGGTTTTTTCTCTTTATCTTTACCAGAGTCGACTCTCTGTTTTATTATATAGCATTCACTTTCATTCTAAACAACATACCCATAGTTGTTTGGAGTAACTATATATCCCTTTATACCATAATGACTGCAGAAACTTCCTTACCCCCCATAGAGAATAATGAAAGTCTGGCCTTCAGATAATATTGGCTAATTTGATTTTTAAAAAGTAACAGCCCAATGCTGAGTTAGACATGTTGATTCTGGCAGAGCATGTTACCATTTTCCCCTACCAAAGCTGAGAATTTGAAAGTACTTAATATAATTCTAATTTAAATAAGAAATTCCTCCCTTTTGTCTGGTAACAAGTTACTACTTGAGTGTAGTACTTACAATGTGGCTATTTCTTTGTCAGCTGACTTGTGGGGGTGATCACCTCTATGATTCTCATTCCTAGTTACACGTTGTACCCAACTAGCTCCTTAATTTTGGATAATTATCTATCAAATACTTCTCTTTAGTTCAATGGCTGTTGATAAGCCAGTAATAAAATGTAAGGACTTAGCAGATTTGTTAATATACTTAGAAAAAAATTAAATATGATCAACATTAGCTCATTATTATGAGCATACTTTACAGTTGGGAGATACTTCATTCACAACAATCCTGGAAAACAGAGAAGAAATAAGAACAGTGACTTACCCAAGTAAGGCGCCCTATAAGTTGACCTATTCTGGGGAGCGAAGACTAACAGCCTGATTTTTCATCTTTAAGTCTAGTGTTCTTTCCCCTATACCACACTAATCACAGGTTATCAGAGGCAAAGAAGAAAATATCGAACTTCAGTAATAATCAGTTATATATGATAGGGCCTTATCTTATTTAGAAGATTTGAAAAAAGAAGTTTTGGGGTATTCACATTCCTCTCACTTTAATATGATATAAATGGGATGGAATTGTCACTGAAGTCCTTCGTAATGTCCTAGTTCTGTGATTCGATATTAATCATTACTATCTATTCACAGTAGGTTTGAAATACATTCTAGTGAGAAAATCTATTGTACAGTATATGTAAAAGCATGCTGAATTTTTTTTATACAACTGTCCTTTACACAAATATTTGTGGACCTTAGGCAATACAGGAAAAATTAATGCAATTTATACTTTGATTTCAATGAAAGGTTGTCAAAATAAATGTGTTTACATATTTATTTTTACATAAAAATAGTAAGGGCCTAATTTAGGCTGACAAATGGAAAAGATTTTGAAGTCAAGACTGCTGCTTCTTTGTGTTAATGATATTTGGGGGCTCTCTGAATTCAAATTGGCTTTTCATTTACCTTAGAGCTGAGTAAGCAAGGCTATGGTAGTCATCCTTGCTGAAACATGACATTGGGTTCTATATGCTTTCCTGATCCAGATTTTCTATCATAAACAAGGGGTGATCCTTGAATTCTTTGGAGCAATGTCATATCCTGTTCCTACACTTTTTTTATTCACTGGTTCACCCTATTCTCTTTGACCCCTCTGCCCAATACCATGCCAAAGGAACATTCTCAAACTCATGAATGGAGATCCAGTTAGTACATTAAAACAAAAAACTTATTGAGATTTCTCTGCATGATTTGCTCAACAATATTCCTTAATAATATTAAGAAACAGCTAGAGACTGAGATTGTTTTCCTTCCATATAATATATAGATACAGATAGATATAAACAGTTTGTTTCCTTTTCGTCCAACTCTGTGGGGAACTCTCATTGTGGAAACTTCCTCCACAAATACAGATAGAAAATTGCCCGAGGTCACGCAATTAGTTTATGTCAGAGGCTAGTTCATGTAAATCCTGGTTTTCCTGATTCCAAGGGTGGTTTTTTTTAATAACCTATACTATGCTGTCTCTTTTAATAGCTTAACCAGAAACAACATGATAGGATTTTGTCTTGAAAAGTTTGTTCTCCCACTTGCTTGCTTAGAAAATTCAGTTTGTCCTTCATTTCTGATTTTTCCAAAGTAGTATGAATACAATTCTAAACGGAGCAAGGAATCCTTTGAAACCCTGGCAGCTTCTATTCAATGGAGTTTGTTGTTTAGTTTAATCCAAAAATGTCATTGAAATCTATCAATCAATCAATTGTTCAATCAACAAACATTTATTAAACGTGTACTATGTACCAGGCACAGTGCTAAGTGTTGGGAATACAAAGATAGAAGTCAAACAGTTCCTGCCATCAAGGAGCTTACATTCAACTAGAAGGACAATGGGCACATACAAAGTATCTATTGAATAGGTTCAAGATTAAAGGTGATTTTTCAGAGAGAGTGCACCAATAGGTAGGACAACCAGGAAAGACTTCTTGCAAAAGGTGGCACTTGAGTTGAGTGATGATTCCAGAAGGCAGAGGTGAGGAGAGAGTTCATTCCAGGCTCGAAGAACAGCCAATACCAAGGAACAGAGATGAGAGATGATAGGAGATGGAGTATCCTGTGTATGGAACAGCAGGGAGGCCAATATGTCTGTATCACAAAGTGTGAGGCGGGGATGAAGAGGAAGAAGACTGGGAATAGAGGAAGGGGCTGGCTTGGGAAGAATGTCAAACAAAAGAAATTACATTTGATCCTTAAGGTTAAGGGGAGCTACTGGAGTTTGTGAAGTAGTGTGTCTGTGTATGTGTTGGTGTGCTAGAGAGACATGATCACAACTGCAGTTCGTGAAAATCATTTTGTCAACTGTGTGGACGGTGGAGAATGGTGAGAGAAGTCTTAAGAGAATCGAGAGAGAAATACATGTTGGGGATTACAGGAAAGGGGGAAACAAGCATTTATTAAGTATCTACTATGTGTCAGGCACTGCACTAAGAACTTTATAAATATTATTTCATTTAATTCTCACAGCAAACCTTGTGAGATACAAGTTATTATTATCCTCATTTTATAGATGAGGAAACTGAAGCAGGCAGGAATCAAGTGACTTGCCTAAGATGGCACAATGAAGCTGGATTTGAACTCAGGTCTTCCAGACTGCAGACAGTACTCTATATACTCTCTCTATATATGTTATATATATATACACACACATATATATGTACATATAGATAGATATACTATATATACATACACGCACACATATATAAAAATAAATAAAATATATATTATAAATGCATATATACTATAGTATTTTATATAGTATATAGTACTATAACATCTAGCGTAATGACTAAGAAAAAAATATATATGTGTGTATATACACATACACACTTGAGAAAGAGCCTATATTCTTTATCATGGCTATCAGTGATAAAAAATAAAAAAAAAAACAACTAACCACCTCCCAAAACAGCTCATTCCATATTGGGACAACTTGAATTGTTAGCGGTTTTCTCCTTGTGTTAAGCTAAAGTCTGCCTCCTTGGAACTTTTGCTCCTTTTGCCCTTTGAGACTAAGCAGAAAAAATCTAATCCTTTCACATGACAATCTTTCTTTCACATTTGAGGACCGCATTTAAGTCTTCTCTTCCCCAGGCTAACGATCCCTGGTTTCTAAAACTGATCCTCTTATGACCTATCACTGTCTGTCTCATTCCACTTGCCTTCTTCTGGGTGTGCTCTAGCTTGTCAATGTCTTTCTTAAAATGGAACACACAGAACTGAACACAAACTCCTGAGGGGGTCCCAGAAGAATAAAGCATAGTCAAGGACAACTGCTTATATAATTCTGAATCCTCAGCTTCTCGCAGTGCAGACCGAGGTGGATCGGACACGTATCACACACCGTGGGATCACAAGTGCAACATGTCACACAGCTGACTCATTTTTGACCTTGCAGTCTAGGCTGTTGTAATCACTAGGTCTTTTTCCCTTCATTAGTTCTGTAGCTTACCCTCTCTGATACTCTATTTGTGAGGTTGATTTTTTGACACAGTACGTCATGTATTTCTGCTACATCTATGCTGTAGTAGAAAGTCCGCTGGCTCTGGAATCAGAGAACCTGGGTTCAAATTCATGTCTCTGCCTCTTCCTACTTTGCAAGTCTTGAGTAACTCATATAACCTCGTTAGATCTCCGTGTCATCAGCTGGCGGAGGGGAGTGACTGACACGGCCTCTGAACCCTCTTCTAGCTCCTTGTATTCATCTTTATCAATTCCTATCATATATGGTGGAGATATTTTGGGATGCTAATGTTTCTCGTCAGTTAGTTATCCCTCTCAATTTCATTTAATCTGCACATTTGAGCTATCCGTTATTTATACAAAGTGACTGATTTGAAAAATAAACGAAACAAAACCAAACAACAACACGATTATCAGCTGGGGCCAATTCTAGTTGAATTTCTTAAGAGATTCATTTCCAAGGTAGCACCAAATCATTATTAATTTCTCTTTGGGTCTGAATTGGATTCTGAGCCCACCTAACTGTACCTAGCCTATATCCTTTCATCTCATACATAAAGGTAGAATGAAAGTCATTAAATTCTTTATCAAAATCCAGGTATATCTGCTGTATTTCCTCGATCTAGTTATTCTGTTATGACATTCTTGACCAAGTCACACTACCTTTTTAGAAATTACTTCTTCCATTTCTGATAAACTATTCATTTAATAATACATTCTAGAATTTTGTCAAAAAATTGAAGTAAACCTCACTGCTTTTAGTTTTATGACTCTCCCTTTTCTGAAAATCAGGATCTTCCAGTTCCGTGGTACATCTTTTGTCCTCCACAATCTTTCCAAATCATTTAACAATCATTATCTGTCAATTCTTTCAGTATTCTAGGATAAACTTATGGAGAGTGACTAGGAATTCTCTTATCATTTCCTTTACTTGTTATATGAATTTCCTATTAACCATTTTTGCTTTTTCCTTCCCAGTTAAAAGGTCATTTTCCTTGGAAGAGAAAACAAAAGCAAAATGGGATTTGAATAGTTCTTCCTATTGTCTTTTGCCTCATTTCTTAAATAACCTTAAATCACTAAATAGGTGTTGCCTCAGACAAACTGAGATCCCGGAAAGACATTAGTTTAAAAGGTCAAGTTCTCCCACTGCATCTGGGGTCATCTCCAGTTGTCCTGACTATGTCTTGCTACTGGACTCAGATGTCCCTGGAAGAGATTGAGATTGATGACTTTTCATAGCTCTGCCTCACTTAAGTCCAATTTACTTTCAAGTCAAGACATCATCATCCTGATTTCATTGATCCTCTTCAAGAACAAAGGACAAACAATGCTCTATCCACTAGATCAAAAGTTTCATACTAAACTCTCGACTGCACCTAAACCACATTAAAACAGAATTGGGAATGTTTAACAAAATAAATAAAAATACAATGTAACATATGCTGCTAACTTTTGGTTTTCTAAGGCAATATGTAAGATCCATTTCTATCTGAATTTGATACCATTGCACTAGGCCATCTAGCTGTCTCATATACCTAAAGGCCCCCTTCACTTTTATATCATACTTCCAAATGAGGCTTATAATGTCGTTCTTGAATTCCTCACCTATTTTCTCAATCTATCCAGGGATTCTTTAGTATATCTCCATAATAGTATTACTTTTATTTCTGTTTCTAAGGATCCTCATCCAATTTCTGTGCTGTATATCATAAAATACCATTTCATGTCCTTCCAAAGTCATACCCTTCCAGAATCCTATTTCAGTCATGAATCCCATTCTATCAAGTCTCAGAAATACCCATGAGGTCAATTTCGCATCCTTACATTAAAATCTCCAGTTGATATGCTTATTGCCTCTATTTTGTGCATTTGCATTTAGGTTTTTAAGATCATAGGTTTTACTGTTGTTTTTTTTCCTTGAATACTATTATCTGTGAATTGCTAATTGTCCCTACTACTCTTCTTATAGTATATTCACTGCTCTCTGTGGTACTCTGTGAACTCTCATGCTCTGTCTCTGGGATTCTACCATGACTAAGTTCATTCATTTAGTTATTTAACATTCATTAAACTTCTAAAGATCTTACCTTGACCTGCCAGTCTAGTAACCTTATCTAAAATGAAATGTGATTTGTCTGTTATCACTTTTTGTTAATGAACCTGTGCTGGTTCCTAACAATCATCTCTTTTCTTTCTTTTTCTTTTCTGAGTTCTCATAAGCCATTTATCCATCCTAGAACTTTTCTAGGAATCAGCATCAACTTCATGGGCTTATTGTTTGTAGAATCTACTATTTTTCCTTTTTGAAAATTAGGGAAAACTCTTATTCTGAAGCACTTCTTCCATTCTACATGTCTCTTTAAATATAACCAATATATTTAAGTTCCTGAAGTCTAGTAGGGTATAATTTATCCAGAACAGATAACTCAGTCATTTAGAGAACTTAGGTGCATTCTTGCTATCCCATATTTTATCTTGTATTTCAGATCCTTGAAATAAAAATGCTTTCTTCTTTCAAGAACATAAACAAAAGTCAGGAGTCCCTTTTAAGATTTCAGGGCTACCTCCACAATGTAGGACCACTGCATTTTCAGTTACATTTGCATTTTAGCTCTTGGACATAGAAAATAGCTTGTCTTTGGAGGTGATAAAAAGAAAAAAAAGAGGGGGGAAATGACTCTCATGTGAGGAAAGTTCAAGTGTAGTTCCACATGGATGCAGATAAATGCTCTCTTTTTCTCCTTCACCGTGCAAATGATTGAACCGTGTAAATGACATAATCCAGTCCTCCATATTATCTCATTCTTTCCATAAGGAAATGCAATTCCATTGTTCTGTTCTTGAATACTTGCCTGAAAATGATGAGTATTCATCCATCTATTCATTAACCAAACCTTTTAATTGATAAGACTGTAAATTATAAGATATGAGAGTGAGGGAAAGACAAATCTCATGGATGACACTGAGGATAGAAACCTAGGTAAATGGAAGGATGGTAGCACCTTTAATGAAAATGAGGATAATTAGAGAAAGGGTAGGTAGAGGGGAGAAAATGATGGGTTATTTTCCTCTTCCTTTTTTTAAAACACGCGTTTCAGCTTGAGATGTCAGTGAGGCATTCAACTAGAGGTCCAGCAAATGGCTGTTTATAAGGGACTGGCGTTTAGCAGAGAAATTATGACTTCATATATAGATTTGGTTAGCAACAAAAAAGAGATGATAGTCAAACCTATGGGAATTGATAAGACCAGAAGGTACAGAGAAAGAAGATTTAAGGATTCAGAAACAGAACTTTAGGGAGCACCCAAGCAAAATGGGCCAGAGAAAGAAGATGAGCAAGGAAAGAGAGTTGAAAAGAGTCGGAAGTAGCGGGAAATCATAAGAATATTTGAAATCAAAGGAAGATGGAGTACCCAGGAAAAAGAGTTTATCAACAGTGTCCTGAAACTGAAGAGTTGAAAATTGGCTTTAGCAACTAAAATAATCATTGTAACCAAAGGTGTATTTTCATTAGAGTGATTGGAGTCAGAAATCAAATGTAAAAGGGTTGAGAAGTAAGACAATGGAGACAAGTTTAGATCATCCTTTCAAAGAATCTGTTTGTGAAAGTGAGATGAGATATGGGATGCTTATTTTCAGAGATGATGGCAAAGTTAAGTGAAATTACTTTTTTTGTTTAGGATGGGAGTGTTTCTGGACAGCAATGAAAGAGCTAATGGGTAAAGAGAAATATTGGAGATAGAGGGTATATGTGTGAGGGGGGAAGCAAAGGGCAGAGACAGAGGTGCAAGGGAAAGATAGAGAGGAAGAAGGCAGAAGGGATAGGATATCAAGGGCACACATGGAAGTGAATTTATCTTGACAAAAAGGACCACTACTTCCTCAAAGTTGGAAGAAAAGAAAAAAAGTGTGGGTAGGTGGGGTAGGAGAAATATATATAGAAAGGTTTTGAAATGTGGAGTGGAAGAAAAGAAGGTGTTCATGGAAGATCTCTTTTCTCCTTAAAGTAGGAGGTAAGATCTTCCCATGAGTGGGAAGGTGGAGCCACTGTGGAAAATGTGTGAGAGAACTTGTCAGGGAATAGTAAAAGGGTTACCATGTTGAAATGAAGGTCCAGTTGAGATTTGATAACTGAAATAAATAGTAGACACAATCATCATGGATGGGTGGCTTTTTCCATCAAATAGCATATGAAAACAGATACTAGGGTAAATAACCCAGAGCTGAGGTTCAGCAAGGCATCCATTGATGCCTTGGATAGGACAAAGGGGTAACGGATGTTGTTCATCTGGATCAGGTAACTTGAACTCATTGAAGGCAGTTAGGTGCTTTCTGACTCTCCTTACATATCTATTCCGTTAGCTGATTTTTGTTCTTTTCAGGCCAAAGAGCATTCTCTCTGGCAAAAAAAAGAGGAAAATAAAAACTAAGCAATTATGCCTTTTCTTCAGCAATTATCATCATTCTAACTACCCCAAATAATAATCCTTTCTCCTCATGAATCCTTCTCTAGAGCAGCTGACAAACAATAACAACAATAACCAAACCTTTTGTTCTCCCTAAATTTGCTTGTCTCAGTTCAATCAGAAATGTCATACTCTTGACACTACTCTTAACCAGAGCCTGCTATACTTTTGCATGAACTCTTCAGTACTTGCCCTTGAATCCATCTTCCATTTTTGTTCTGCACCATTTTATTATTTCTCTTAGTTTCACCTGTAAGCACATTGCTTTCAAACTAACATCTCCCTTGATTCATTTAATATGGTACCAACTGAGGAAAGATTGAAAATTCCAATTCATTTTCTAATTACTTGCTATGCATAAGGCAACGTATTATGTGCTGGTAATACAAAGACAAAATGAAACATTGTTCTCACTCTCAAGGAGCTTATATATTATTGGACTGATATCTATCAAATAAAGATATATAAAAGGAAGTACTAGCCAATGGTCAATAGCAATGGACTTATCAAACTCATAATATTTTTACACTTTATGTACATTTGTTTAGCCTTCCATTCTTGAAGTTAATAGCTTGGCTTTTACCTTTTATCTGTTACCTTATAACCAATAAAGTAACATAAATATGAAAACAGAATTGAAGTCAATATATACTTGTTTATTGAGTGATAAAAGTATATTTGTCGAGATTTTATTGCTTTTGTAAAAGACAAAACTTGTGAAATTCAAACACATTTTCATTTATTACAGGCAGAAGATTCTTAATCTCAGGGATCCATCTGTCATCTCCATGAAAGTTCCACAAAGTCCCTACCTGTAGCTTTTATTCAGTCAACATATTTAGCAAGAACTCTCTGCAAGAAATGGTGTGCATGGTAGGAGAGATACAAAATTCCAATAAGATGACAGCTTGTGCCTTCATAGGCTTATAGCCTTGTAGAGGAATAAAACACATGGTTCACAATAGCCTAGTTGGAAAAGAACTACTAGAGAAGGAGAAAGTGAAGATATGTAAGTGGAGGGAGATCCTGGAAAAGGCAGGAACAAAGAAGACCAAAGATGCCAGGAGACAGATTAACTTTAGTGATTTGGAAAGATAGCACTTCCCTGTTAAGCATCTCTGTTTGTCTCCATGTTGTTGAGATATTCACTGCTACCATATTCAATAAGCTCCAGCTATCTAGGCTCTTTGGGGCCAACTTCTGCTCTCTTCTCCCACTAGCTGGGTTACAATGGTTATGACATCTAATCTTGACTGAGAGAACTATAACTCAACACATGTTATGAGCTACCTAACCCCAGTCAAGCAGCCGTCAACCAAAATTAGAGGAATGAAACAGGCTAAAATTGTTTATTCTTTGATTGACTGTTGATTAAAGTTTCAGACAGCTATCTGATTCATAATAAGGGAATTCCTTGTAACTCTTTTCACTTCCATAATAATAATCCTATGCCCCCCAAACTTACTAGCTGCTGTGTGTTGACCGGGTCATCTTTAGTATACAAATGGACGAAGCAGTCATGGCCCACATCTTTGCCTTCATGATGTTTATTGAACAGTAACAAAACCTTTGTCATTTACCTCTGAATAGCAGTTGTATTCTAAATTCTATAGTAAATAGAATAGAAATATTTATTTTTTTCCTGTAACTAGAAGAAAACTGGTGCTGGCAGAGAGAAATTTAAAGGAACAGAGAAGAGGAATTACGAATATTCCCTTCTCAACCATAGATTGATATTTAGAATCATAAAGGATGCTTGGGATCATGTGGTCCAAGTCTTCATTTTACTTATTTGCCTAAGTTTACACAAGAGAACAAATAGCACAGCTTGGTTTCAAATCCAAGCTCTTTGACTCCAAATACAATGCTTTTTCTTCTAAGTGAAATAGGAGGTAGTGGTGGTATAGTTGGGGGATTGAGGACATAGGTAAAGGTTTGGAGCAATTGCCACAAAGAATCAGATAAAGAGTCAATAAGAGTATAATAGAAAGATTGCCTTGCTGCAATAAGGGCCTAAAAGAAATTGGGCACCAGAAATTTTTATTAATTGAAGTCAGCATCTGTTTCCTGACTTTCTCTAGTGGCTCTCAGTGGTCCTAGAGGAACTAAGAAATTAGATCCTGATGGTTACCCAGGAATGAAGATTAGCAGTTTAGGAAGAGAGATAACAAGAGCCTCTAGGGCAGAGGTTCTGAAAACTTTTTGCATAATAGATTCCCTTTGGCAGTCTGATGAAGCCTATAGACACATTCTCACAATGATGTTTTTAAATGCATAAAATAAAATACAAAAAGTTTGACATATAGTCAAATGAAATGATCAGTTTTTTAAAAATTCATAAACCCTAGATAAAAAATCCTGTTGTGTGAAAACAAAATGCATGAACACATTTTGATAAAATAAAGTTCTGATTCCCCTACCTACTGCATCCAAGAAATAAGTCTGTCTGACTGGGTTGGTCCATAGATGTTTTTATAACTTAGGAAACATTTGTTTTAAATTGTATTTCCATTTGCAATAGCAAGAGATATGGGACAGACAAAATTAATACAAAGGACACACCCTGGATGTTTTCTGGGAAGGGCTAATGATGGGGTTGGAATTTAATTAAAATTAGAGTGAAGAGGTGCCCAATTGAGGCAAATTGTTGAAATTGTCACTCTTCTTTGCCAGCTGACTTTATAGACTAGTCACCTGTGTTCCTCAACAGGAAGCTATTCCTAAGAAATTGAGCGTTATTCAAAGGAATCACACCAGACTATTAGAAGCAGAATATGTGGTAATGGAAGGAATACTAGGTTTCAAGTCAGCAGACTTGGATTTTCTTTGGGTTTAACTTAACTAGCTGTTGGATTCTTCAAGTCACTTGCCCTCCCTGAGCCTTCCTTTCTTTCTTTGAAAAATGGGAAGAGTAATATTTGTACTATTTCACTAGACTGTTGGACAGAAAGCACTTTGTAAACCTTAATGCATTTTATATAAATGTGAATAATGGTTACTATCATTGTTAGCATCATTCCCTTCTAGCCTTCATATATCTGCCTCAATGCTTTACTTACACCTTGCTCCAAGCAGGAGCAAATCAGGTTTCTCCTGATTGTATGTTTGGACCGACTCTAAATAAAATTACCAAAAGGAACAGGTCATCATTTTTCAATGACCTTCTGTTCCTGTTGTCACTCCGTCTGAAAGTCTTAAGGGGATTTTGACTGGCAGCTAGGCCATTTATTATCTATAAAATGTGATTTGATCCAGTCTTATATTGTCCACTCCCTGACTCCCTCAACCAGCTTTTAAATCATCATCATTCACTCAGTTATCTTGGAGCCAAATCTCACAGGAGGTGTTTATTCCTCTATCAACCTGGAGTCAAATATATTTGCCTAGGCTGCCTGTGAAGTTGATTCAAACCAAGCTCCCAGAGACAATAACAGAAGTGAATAGATCACAGAACTTTGAATTACTGCTGGAATGGTATATGGATTTACAATTTTATTACCCGCTCTCTTTGTTCAGGGTACTCTCCTTTGTGGAAAATATGGGTTCTGCATCATTTATTTTCTCCTCCACTGCCATAGGAGTGGTGGTGGTGATATATGGTGATTTCAGTTATGACCTGGATCCTCACATCACCAAAATAAGAAACTCTTGCATCCTTTGAAGTCCTCCTCTTATGCAGAGGCTAGTCTAGTAAATCACAATCTTCAGTCATTCCTGCCAAGCTGGAAGCCTCATTTGCTCTTTTGTTTGTTTGTTTTTTGTTATTGTTGTTTTGTCACAAGCCATGAAGACCATTCACTAAGGTACAGAGGGAACTACAATTGAGCTCCATCAACACGAAATAATGGCTCTTTGGGAATTCTGAAGCAAGAAGAATCAATCATAGTATCATTAGACTCTCTGTGACCAAAATCAGTGATGGAGGGATTTGATATAGATTATGGTGAGTTGAATTTTTATTTAATCAGGGTGCTTATTTTAGTAAATTACAATCCCACAACTTTCCTTGTTCAGATTCTATTATTAATATTTTTATGAAGTCTATCCTTCCTAGATCCCTCTCCTCTTTTTAATGTTTTAGGCATTCAGGAGAAGCCTATCACTTGACTTAACCTATTCCTCTCATGAACCATTTCATAGAAAGGATCTGAGAGTTATAAAATATCTCAATGGCTTATTATTAAATTCTTTCAAAAAAATAAAACCAAGGCAACATGGCATGGCATGGCAACAGATCTGTCCTTAAATTAGGAGTACTCAGTATCAAGATTAAAATGTATTTACACATTAAATCAGAATTCTTTGAAAAAGCACACTTAAAATAGATTTATTTTTTAAAAAATGTAAGTGAAAACCTTCCCTTATCTAATTCAGTACTTCATGGGTATCCATAAAGAATCCTACACCCTTTTACTCTGAAGAATTGAAAAATAGAAACAAATAGAAACATTCTGTTTGATATCTTGTGATGTCTCTCTTTTTTGATAAAGACATAGACTTACCTTTTTCTGTTTAATGTACTACTTTGAAGTTACCAAACGAAACTGAAAGCATGATTCTTCTGGCCAATGGACAGTCTTGAATACTGTGGCCATCTGTCATTATATATGCTCTCAGGATTATATGCAAATTGAGTGAAGATTCCTAGTGATATAAGACATATTTTGAGGTAGCTAGGTGAGTGTGCAGGACTTGGAGTCAGGAAGATCTGAGTTCCAATCCTGTTTTAGGCACTTACTTGCATGTTTCTGGGCAAATGACTTAACCTCTCTGAATCTCAATTTCCTCATCTATCAACAGAGGATAATAATAGTACTTGCCACTAGAGTAATTGTGAAAATGAAATGAGTTGAAACCATAAAGTGTTTCACAAACCTTAAAATGCTGTAAAATGCTGCTATTGTTACTATCATCAAATATTTTGTAATTCCTCCCTCTCCTTCCCCACCAGTTAATGTTCTTTCCCTTGATATTGCTTTGTATTATTTTGTATAGAAGTTGCATCTGTGTATCTCTTAAAGGAAGAGACTATTTTATTTTTGGCTTCATGTCACTCCCGGTACCTAGCACAGTACCCAGCGTGCAGCAGATACTTAAAAAATATTTGCTAAATTGACTCAAAGAAATTCATACAGCATCTGGAAGCACATAACTTTTCCACCATCAGAGAAACATTTCATTTGAAAAGTTTTGCGTCCAAAGAAAAACTTTCAGAATTTCTGGGGCAACTAGTAGATCACAGTAGCTGATATCAGAACTGAATCCTGGCTCTGCCACTTGCTACCTGTATTGCCATAGGCAAATCATTTAATATTTCTGGGTTTCAATTTCCCCACTTGTAAAATGAGGGAGTAGGACTTTTAAGCTCCCTGATAGCTTTAGTTCTTTGAACTATGCATAACCCTAGAAGCACATTAAAAATAACCTCTCTGTTCTTCTTTCTGCAAAGAAGGCTGTCTTTAGAGTCAGATAGCCTGGGTTCAATTCCTGACTTTGACACTTAACATCTGTATGACCTTGGGCAATTCCTTTCACTTCTCCAGGCTGCAGTTTTTTCATTTATAAAATGGGGGAGTTAGGTTAAATTGTTTTTAAGGTTCTTTCTAATTGGAAAGTTATCATGCTAAATTCTCTTCAAACAAGACAAAAATTTAGGCAAATATTTCACTAAACTTTCATTTGACTCATATGTATCTCCTTAAAAAAAACCCAAAACTTGATTCTTTAGCCTTATATTTTTTTCTCTTTTCCTAGGTGAATTATTTATTCTCTGTCAACACCTAAGGTCCACAGAATTCATGACCCTATTTCATAAATATTTAAGAAAATACCCACTACCCTGTGGGGTGAATAGTGACAATGAATTTTCCCCACCTGAGAATTTGGCATGAAATGGAAAGAAAATGAGGTCATTTGATAGTATGGAAAAGAAGAAACCTTTTTTCTTTTGGAAGCTCAAAGCAATTTTTGATGACATACAAAGTGAAATATAGCAGAGAATTCCTGTTTTGAGAAGGAAGAGAGTTGGATCCAATTTGTTTGAGAAAGTCACATGTGTTTCTACAGAAATTTTCAGTTTGGTCCAAACTAAAGGCAACAACTATTTCCATGGTTAGGTATTCTCATCAGGTATACTTACTTGGTTTAAAAATGGGCCAGAGGTCCAAGAAGCATAACCAAAGCTGTGTGAATAATTTCGTACTTCATGAAAAAGCAGAAAAAAACCAATAATATGTCTCTGAAATAGATTTTTTAAAAAGAAGGGGAGGGGGAAGAAAACCAACCATGGCATTTTTCAGAACTTTTGGTAACAATGAAGTACAATTTTATTTATTTTGAGGGGTAAGGGAGGAGGAGAGAAGAAGAGAAATACCATAAAATCCATGGCAGGCCTAGAAAGTAAAAGGTCTCCAAAGATTCTTTTTTATAGATTCCTGTGTTAAGGAGTTGGACCACCTCCACAAATCAGGTCAGCAAATCCCATTGTTGACAAAGTATTAGACAAAGTTCCAGAGGTGATCAAATTGGTAAAGTTGATAAAAGACAGAAAAAGTCAATGTCAGAAGAGCTGTAAGAAGATAATATAGGGAGGTAGTGTAGGGTAGGTAAGAGCATTTTAGTTCAAATCAGAAGGCGTGGGTTCAAATTCCATATCTACCATTTACTAGATGTATGACCTGGAAAATTACTTCTATGGGCTTCAGTTTCCTCATTTCTAAAGTGATGATGCAAAATGTATCTGTAAAATGATCTAAATTCTAGCATTCTATCATTCCCTTCTATAGACACTGTGGCAATACTGCCCTCCATACTTACTTTCCTGACCTTAGTGTGAAGTGGTCTTTCTCCATGCATCAATCTGATTTTTAATGCAGGTCTCAGGCTTCTTTCTGGCCATGATCAACACGTGTATGCCCAGGGATAGAATAAAGAAGTCAGCAAACAGTCTTAGCTTAAGGATCTTAGTTCACTAACCTTATTTGCTACTGCTATTCTTGCTGATATCCCAGAATGTAGACCTTGTCTGCCCCTATAATTCCTATCTCCTCTTTTCTGAACTTGAGCCCATGCTTGCCTACTCTCTGAGCTTCTTACAATTGGCTCTGATTTTCCATTCCTCACTCCTCCTGGTTATCCATGTGCCAATGTGACTCTTGCTTAGCTTGCTTATAAAATGATAGAGCCTAGGATATATAATACTTGGGTGAAGACGGGGAGGGGAAAGGAGTGGAGTCAATCTGTAGTAGAGCCATAATGACTCAGAGTTTTAATGAAACTCCTGTCCCTCATCTGTAATGTATATAGTTCCTTCATGTTGAATAATTATAACTTCAAAAGGATAGAATGATTTTCTACTCTCAGATTCTATGCAAAGGGCATAGGCACTACCATGGAATTCTTCCCTCTAGTCTAGTTATCAAATGAAAAAGATCACAAAATTTTAGAGCTGGAAGAGATCAAGAAATCATTTTGTCTGAATCTTTCACTCCATAGATGAGGAAACTGACCTAGCAAGATACCACAAGTAAAGCATGCTGTGTAGTTAGCTGTCCATGCCTGGTCTAAAGGCAGGTAGTTCCCCAGTAGTCAAGTGAATTACTTAAATCTCCAGTCCCACATTCTTCATATTCCACCAAACTCTCACTGAATGAGATTCCCATGGCATGGGCTCACAGTTAATGTTCTCCTTTTCATGCTGAGGAAGAAACTCCATACGCTTCTTGCTTGAGGCTGATTTTGAGAACAATCAGAAAGTAGAAAAAGATGGACTAGAATGCTTCTGAAGCATGCTAAAGCATGAATATTGGCAAGGAATCACTGGATCCCATCCTAGAGGAAAATATGTTCAAAATGTATGGATTTTATAGTTTGCCTTCAGAATTTGCACTTCCAACTTCTAATATAATTCTTTTAAGACTTTACAATTGGTTGTAAGCTCTTTGAGGGTAGGGACAGTCTGATTCAGCCTTTGTTTTCTAGAATAGCATCTTTTACCCATACCTTGAGAGGAATAGGCTGCTCCTACTTTCATAGCAAAGTTTCTAAGCCAATTGGCAGACAGGCTATTAGCTGCTGTGGAAAAAGTTATGAACCCCTGGCCTCTGCAGGCCAATGAGCTTCTTCAAACTTAAAGCTAGTCTTCAATGGACAACAGTTTATTTCCTGCTTTGCCCCAAGACTTTTCAGTTTGACAGGGACTCCAGAGTTTGCATTCAACTGTCTAGTGTTGGAGCATCCCAGGGAGGCTCCATATCATAGTGAGGCATTAGAACAGAAATTTAGTGAAGGTCTTTATTATTTTAGGACAAGGTTGGGGAACCTGCAGCCTTGAGGCCACATGGTTCTTGGGTACAGCCTTTTGACTGAGTCCAAGTTTTATTAAGCAAATCCTTTTATTAAGGGAATTTGTTCTGTGAAGTTTGGACTCAGTCAAAAGTCAACATGTGACCTCAAGGTGGCAGGTTTCCCATCCATGTCTTAGGATAAATGATACTGAGAATGAACACTTGAAGTGAATCTACTTAAAATAGTGAACAATATTTCCTAGCAATAAATGAATAAAAGGATTAATTAGTACTTCATCTTGAAAAGAAACCTAAAATTTATATAATTAACTATCTTCTATTTAACAAAATTGACTTTGTAGTTGCAACTATATCATTTCTTAAGATGAACAAAAGAATAAAACAAGTGTTGATTTGGGGGGAATAATTTTTCTGAAGAAATTGTATGATAGTATGATAAGACATCCTTCATTTCACATTTAACATCAGAAAAAGGCTCATTGTTGTAAAAATATTCAAAAGCTTTATCAATTTTCCCAAGGGCCTCTTTAAAAACCTTTGATATTAAGATCATTCTCTTTTGAAGTACTTAACAGTGAAAAACTGATGGGCAGGGATAGATACGCATATTAAGTGGGGAAGATTATTCAATCATTAATGTGTGTGTATATGTATATACATATGTGTGTGTGCTATGATTGATGACTTGTTTACCAACCTCAGACACAAACTGCCTGTGTGATTCTCAGCAAATCTCTCTGTTTATTTATTGTTTAAGTTTTATTGATTCCTTTTGAATTGGCCCTATAAGAAAATCGAAAGTTTTCCATATCTACAGTCTACTAGGGGATTCTTTTACAGGTATAGTTTGGGATAACTGGCTATTGAAGTTCCTTATAACCCTGAATTCTGTGATTCCTTGAGTACTCAAAGAATCCTTCCTTTCAACTATCATAAAGATACCATGTTCACCCTACATCTTCTCTTCTGCATTTTAGGATGCATATAAACTAACTACTTTGTTAACATAAATTTTAAAGCACCTAGTAGATGACAGGCATTGTGCTAACCCTTGGGATTCAAAGAAAGGCAAAAGATGATCTCTGCTCTCAAACTACATGCTACAATAAAACTGCATACCAGTTTCCTTAAGTATGATCTTTGTATACAATGAATTAAAGGCCCTTCACTGTTCTGATTGCCCCTTTCCGGACACAATATACTCCAGTGCCCTCAATGGATCAATTGATGTCGGTATTTACTTCAATAATACAAATTCAAAATCAAACCATTCTTGTCTGTCCATACTATGGAGCTGTCATCCATGCCCTTCTGTAAATTTCACCCAATATGCTGGACGCCATCCTTGTATTCTCTTGATATTCTTTGTATTACAGGGCTGTTCATAGGCTATTTCTCAGTCTTGCTATGTGATCAGACCACCTTTTTTCCCACTTATGCACATCTCTGATGGCATACTATACACTACTTTTCCAGTATAATTCCCCAATTGCATTGTATTGCTGCCTGCTCACATCTACCATGTGACTCTCCTCAATTGCCCACTGGAGAGTATTCAATTTCAGTTCTTCAGAAACAGTAATTTTCTATGACATGGAGTCAAACAACATCACCAGAAAGAACTGGTGCTTAAAAAATGGTTTATCATCTGATTCCAGAAGAAATTGGAGAGCAGGGGATGCCATTAAAAACATTGCCCCATTGTCCAAAGACAACCCAACCCATTTACTTCCTTTTGTTCATTTCAGGACCCAGCTCACTGTTCATTTGCAATGCCTGTACAAGATATGTGTACTGATGAATGAACTCTATAGATGGTCCAATCAACTGCATATCATCATCTAGACAATATTCATTTTTCATCTACTTGGTTTTCCCTCATGGAAAATTAAATTAAACTCTTTTTGGTGACAATGAATAAAATGTGTGAGGCTCTGCAGTTTCTCATCTTTATATATTTAGCACAATTTCATCTGTAAACATGAGCACTGAGAAAACTTCACCTATAGAGAATTCTTCTTCAACTTAGAATCTACACTAGACCCTCTCCATGATAGTGGGAAATGCCTTTGGTGAGTGCATATCTCCACTCTTTTCTTATGTTGATATTAAAAATCAAAAGGTTAATGTGGCATAGTGGATAGAGAGCTAACCTAGAAACCAGAAAGACAGAGATTCAAGTCTCACCTTTAATATATACTAGCTACGTGATAAGCTATTCTCTTGATCTCTCTGGGCACTGTGAAATTTGCTAAGACAATATTCCCTAATCTATTTTGTGTCATAGATCCCTTTTTGTCAGTTTGGTGAAGGCTATGGACTCCTTCTAAGAATAATGTTTTAAATAAACAAGATAAAATGCTTTGGTTTATAAAGAAAACCAATTTTATTGAAATAGAGTTGACAATATTTTAGAAGTTTTTTTTTTAAGGTTAAGAACCCCCTACTCTAGGACTGTGATGTTAAGATTCAAATTTTTTATACTTTCACTGCCCCTGATGATGAAAAAAAGCTTATTATGAACATCTTTATATGTCCTTTCCATTTTGGGGTATAATATTGTCCCTCCAGTTTTACTCTTAGATATTCGTGGAAGAATTTTACCAACCTTCTTTAAACTTATTATTTCCACTTTTGGCTCCTTGCTATTTTATCAGGTAGTATTGCTCACAATTTTCCAAAAAATTATGCCTAGTGTTGGAGCATAAAAATCTTCATAAGATTTTTACAAATGAGTTTATATTCTAAATGGGTGCTGTCCTTCAGTGTTATCTCTCTATGCCTGTCCAGGAGGGCAAATGTTAGCTGACTGGAGTTGTTTTAGGCTCTTTCATTCTCTTTCTTACAGCAATTGATTGGTTACACTTAAGCATGACAAATTTGTTATCCAGGTGAATGTTCTTTCCTTTATACTTTCCCCACTTTGGAGTTATCAAAAAGTTAATTAAGTAGTTCAGAGTGAAATTATTTTGATTGAAAATCATATCCTTCTCATTTTTTCACCTAAATTTGATCTTTGCTCTAAAAAGTCAGCATTCTAAATGTAGAAAGATAGGTGATTTAGGAATAACTCCCCACCTATATCAATTATAAGTTGTTTCTGCTGTATTGAGATATAACAACTTTATTTTTGTGATCTTATTTAGTATTTACCTTATGCAGTATCTTCTGAACTTTTCTGATTAAAAAAAGAATTTATAAGCATGAAATTTTATGTAGTCTATGACGTACTACCTTTTCTGATTAAACTGATAAGCATTTTAAAGCACCTAGTAGGTGACAGGCAGTGTGCTAACCCTTGGGATTCAAAGAAAGGCAAAAGATAATCTCTGCTCTCAAGGAGCTTGCAGTCTTATATGGCAAATAAACATGCAAACAACTCTGAATAAGCAAGATATATGAAAGATAAATTGGAGGTAATCAGTGGAGGGAAAAGGGAGATAAGAAAAAGCTTCTCCTTAAAGATGGGATTTTAGCTGGGACTTGAAGGAAGCTGGGTAAACCAATAGGTAAAGATGAGAAAGGAGGGTATCCCAAGCGTAACAACAACCAGGGAAAATATATGGGGTATGAAAATGCGTGGAAAGTCCTCTTCAAGGAATAGTAACACAGTTAATTTAACTGGATCACAGAACATGTGATAGGGAAGTGAATAAGGGATGGAATGAGCATTTATTAAGTACCCACCATGTACCAGGCAGTGTGCTAAGCACTTTACAAATATTGCCTCATTTAATCCTTATAGCAATTCTGTGAGGTAGATGCTAGTATATCCCCATTTTACAGCTGAGGAAACTAAGGCAATTAGAGGTTAAGTGACTTGCCTAGGGTTACACAGCTAATGAGTGTCTGAAGCTAGATTTGAACTCAGTTCTTCCTGACGATGGGTTCAGTGTGCTACCCACTACTGCACCCAACTGGAGTAGTAAGTGAGGGAAAGTATAAGGTATAAGACAGAAAAGGTAAGATGGAGTTGAGTTGTAAAAGGCTTTGAATACAGAGGATTTTAAATTTGATCCTAGAAGCTATAGGTAACCATCAGATTTTACTGAATTTGAGGAAGGAGGATATGATATGGTCATATCTGCACTTTAGAAAGATTAATTTAACAAATGACTAAAGGATGAACTGGAGTGGGAAAAGACTTGTAGAAGACAGACCAACTAGCAAACTACTGATTGGCTTGAGGTGATGAGAGCCTGTGGTGGCAGTGTCAAAGAAAAAAAGAGCATTTGTGTAAAAGATGTTACAAAAGTAAGATTGACAAGGCTTGGCAACAGTTTGGCTATGAGGAAGGGAGAATGATGGGAGAGAGGATAACACCTGGGTTGTGAACCTGGGTGATCAGGAGAAGGAATAGCAGTGCCCTTAACAGCAATAAGGAAATTAAGAAGAGGAAGGAGCATTTTGGGGAAAAGATGAGTTCCGTTTGAAACTTGCTGAGCTTTGACATGTCTAATAGGCATGAGATGTCTAATACGCAATTGGTGATGAGAGACTAGAAGTCAGGAGAGAGGTTAGGGATGGATAAGTGTAGATATGACAATAATCACATAGAGAGGATCACTGAAACCACGGGAGCTGATGAGATCACCAACTGAACTAGCATAGAGTGAGAAGAGAAGTGGTTGGGTGTGCCATGGGAAGTCCCCTACTTCTGAATAATGTTTTGCAACCATATTTTTAACTGTTTTCCTTTATGCTCACCTTTACATTGAACTTCCTAAGTATCACAGTATATCCTGATTTAATCTAACTCATCAATGTCCTTCCTAAGATGTTACATGTAAAACCACATTCTCTAAAGATGGTCTCACCAGAGCAGAGTATAGCCAGAATAGAAGAGACTAATGGATCATTTAGCCCAAACCAATCTAGCCTACCTCCTCTTCCCCTTGCCGTTCCTTGTTGTTGTTTTTTTAACAAATGAGGAAACAGACCTAGAAAAGTGATAGAATTTGCAAAAACTATCTAGTGGCAGAACTGGTTCTCATCTGGAAATTCTTCCTGGTATTTCATTCTCTAACAACCTTTTTTCAAGTAACTTGTATGTAACTTGTAATGGACCGGCTTATAGGAAGACTCAAGTGAATATTAAGATTATAACTGATTAAAAACATATTACAGCCAAAGCTGGAAAGTTGCTTTTGTATATATATAAATATATGTACATATATGCATATATGCATAGACACATACACACATACATATACATATATGTGTGTGTATATATATATATATATATAAAATTTAGCAATGAAGAAAAATAAGTAGTTATTTAAGCCATTAGAACAGTTAAATTGCACTTCAGATAAGAAGAATGAACAAACATTTGACATAAGTAAGAATTATTTTTCCTGTATTTCTCCTTTAGCAGGTTCATATTACATAGAATATCTCAGAAGTACTTGATGTTTCTTTCACTTCTCTGAAACTGCATATTTACATGGCTAATTTCAAATTTCATGGCTCTTTCAAAACTGCTATTTTGAGGGGCAGATAGGTGTTTCAATGAATAGAGCACCAGCCCTGGAGTCAGGATGACCTGAGTTCAAATCTGACCTCAGACACTTGACACACTTACTGTGTGACCTTGGGCAAGTCATTTAACCCCATTGCCTTTCCTTTTCCTCCAGAAAAAATTTCACCAAAATTAAAAAAAAAAAACCAACCTGCTATTTTGGTAGAAATTTGATTATCTAATGTTTCTCTGCATTAGAGCAAGTTGCTTTTCTGTAAACAATGAGCCCTAGGCTCATTGTGGCAACTAGTTAGTGCAGTGAAGAGAGCACTGGCCCTGGAGTCAGGAGGACCTGAGTTCAAATCCCCCCTCAGATACTTACTAACTACACAACCCTGGGCAAGTCACTTAACCCTGAGATTCCAAAGAAAAAAGGGAATAATATGTATTCAACTACTTTACAATATATATTTTATAGAGAGAGAGATTTATTTACTATGTACTGAACATGAAAGTCAGATTGACATAGCTGAGCTTGTTTTTAGAAAGACTCTATTTCGATTCCTACCTCTGACAATGAAAAGTTGTGTGACAATAGTCAAGTGTCTCAGCCACTCAATGTTATAGGTCTCCAAGAATCTAAGCCATGGACAGATTACAGCAAAGTTCTAGCTTCAATCAAAGTCACAGTCCTTGTCTTACACCAAAAAAGTCATTAGAGCACACTGTAGCATTAGTATGACTTCAGTGAATGCTCAATAAATAATGATAACTGACTTAGTGGTTAGAGAATGTGGACTGAGCAGGCAATAGGAAACAACGAAAAGCCCGACTATCAGTTTTCATCTTTTTGTTTGTTTGTTTTGTGGGGGAGAGGGAAAGCAATTACACATTTCTTAAGTGCCTGCTGTGTGACCCAGGCACTGTGATACTTTTTACAAACATTATCTCATTTGATCATACCAACAACTCTGGCAGATAGGGACTGTTATTATCCCCATTTTAGAGCTCAGGAAGCTGAGTCAAAAAGAGGTTAGTGTTTCAGTCAGGGTCACACAGCTGTAAGTCTGAGACTGGATTCAAATTCAGATCTTCCTGACTCCAGGCCCGACACTCTTTCCACAGTGCTCTCAAGCTTCCTGGATACTATTAGGTTGACTATCCCTTTATAAGTTAGGGTTTTCAAGATTCCAACATATGGGGTTGATTATTCTCTCCTAGGCATTGTGTTTGTTGCCTAAGAGGCCATGGGTTGAATGATAGTACCTAGGTATCACCTCACTACCCAAATGGCCAGATGTCCTTTGGGAATCAATTAGTGGTTTTCTCAAGTCAGAGAACACAATACTTTTTAATTGTGGTTTTTGTATAAACAATACAACTCTTTACTAAAATCATAGAGTTTTTAAATTATTTGCTTAGATTTTTAAAAAATAATTATTTTAAAAAATTAATTGCTAACGTTAATAGATTGGATGGAATGGGACAAGACCTATGGTTTCATTGGTATTGTAAACGGTAAATTGGTATTGTAAATTGTACCTTCTCTGTAATCCAAAATGTTAAATAATTTGCCCAAGAAAGCAATGTGTGTCTGAGGTGGGACTGAAGCTCAGATGTGGTTTTTTTTTCTCTGTCTCTGAGGTCAGGTATTTAGAAATGCCACCTATCAAAGATATATTTAAAATAATTATTCATTTTAGAACAATATTTAATGAAATACCAATAGGAAGCAATGTGGTCTAATTAAAAGAGCATGGGAATATGAATCAAACCTGGATTCTAGTTCTATCTTTGTTGCTCATCAGTTTTCTGACCTAGATGTCATTTTCCCTCTTTGGGACTTAAGTTTTCTCATTTTCTTTTTAATGGAGGGGCGGGAGAAGGATGGTGGGCTAGATGATCTCCAAGGTATTTTCTACCTTTAACAATCTGGATCCACAAATACTAAGTATAATCATTGATTCAACAAATATTTATTTAATGTCTGCCATGTTCAAGGCGCTAGAGTAATATGAAGGATACAGAAATAAATTAGTTGTTGCTGTTATGGTTGTAGTTTTTATTGTTTTTTTAATCTAGGTCCCTGTCTTATAATTTGTGGTTTAATATTTTCTCTACAATTAGTTAAATGCATTTCACTAACCTTCTTTACTTCTTTACTAATAATTACTGCAAGCTTCCTTGTGTTTTTTCAAGTCTTTGACTCACAGTTCTTAAAGAACCAATGCCTTCCCCACTTCCTAACCTTAACTATTAAAAACACATTCAGACAAGATATAATATTTTTCTCCAAAGGCAGAATGCAATTCTATAAAAGATCATGATTTTTGAAGCCACTAGTTGGCTTTAAGGATTCTCAGGAATTGTGCCATGGATTATTTTTCCTCCAAGAAAATTAGAATCAGTAAGAGGTTCTTACCATTTTCTACCCAAGGGGTGGAAATCAGACCTTGTTGAACAGGAACTTTTTTTCCATGCTGCCCCAGAAGACTTACAATAGAAATGGGCTTTTAGCACCAGTCATCTTCACTGAAACTCCTTCTAGGAAGCTTCAAAAAAGGAGAGGGGGTGGGGGAGCTTCCCAATTGAGTTGATTCAGGGAGAACTTTCTCAGGCTGTTGGCATATGGGGAATCCCGCCAAGACTGACTGACCACATTCTTCATCTCTTTTCAGTTGGGTGACAAGGGCAGTCATTTCTCTAGGGAAGGTTTTGCACAGAATTATAGATGCACTGAGTTAGAAGAGAATCCTTCTTTATTCCTGAAAGAATGTTTGTAATTTCAACCTTAAAATCTACAGAGCAGTAAACACCAACTTCCTTACAGTTCTGGAATATCTTCTGAGGTCTTTCCTATTTTATCTTTGGTGTTGTCACTGGCAACCCTCCTATCCTCAGAGATACTTAATGTAATACAGGTTATATAAAATTAGTTTTTTTATCTTTTTATTATGAAGCTAATTTCCTAATCAATTTGTTGTGATGGATGCCCTCTGTCCCAGTGCTGTCTTCTCAGTTCTATCTGAATCACAGCTCTTTCAGAGCTAGAAGACATCTTAGAGGCTGCCTAGTTGAACTCTAATTTTGTAGGTGATGGTACTGAGGACCAGAGATTTGCCTAAGGTCACAGAGGTAGTAAGTGACAGAGGCAAGATTCAAACACAGATATGTTGATTGTAAGTCTTGTACTTTTATCCACTGTACTGCACTGAAAAAGTAAGCTGAGATCCAAGAAGACTGAACATTCTTCCATTTTTCATAAAAGAAGAGAATGAAGTGGGTATTACTGTATGAGTTTGACTTTGGCTTCTGGCAAAATTTTATTACATATTATTTAATGTCTAGTGAATATATTTTTTAATAGGTGAGGATCACAGATTCAGCATGACTTCATCAAGAAGTCATGTAAACCTTTTTTCGCAGGTTTACTAGACTGTATAAAATATCTTATGTGGAGAGATGTGGGCCAAAGAACAGTTGAATTAGCTGGATTCTGAACTTGTTGAATGACTGAACACAAAAAGCAAACATTGATGGCTCAAGTTAAATGAGAATTTAAAAAAATACAAAGATTTTGCATTTGATTATCTCCATTTTCTGCAAAAGCTTAACTGATGTAAAGCTGTCATCACAATGTGGAGGCTAAAAGAGTGAAGAAACTTCCTTAGCCAAAAAATATTTCATCTCTTTATAAGCAAGAGCAACACTGACTTATAATTCAAATTTATTTGTAAAATATTATGTAAAACACTATGGAAGAAGATCCCAGAAGGTTATGAATAGTATTATCTCACTAAACAGAAGACAACAGTTGGACCAAAAACAAGACTACAGAAAGTTTGGCGTATGATCTGAATAAGATATGTTGACCTAAAAGAATTTATAGATGAATCAATCAATAAACATTAAGCACCTTCTCTGTACTAGGCACTGTGCTAAGCACTGGGGACATAAAAAGATGCAAAAGACAGTCCTTACCCTCAAAGGACTCATTCTAATGGAGAAGACAACTAATAAATAAACATAATACAAACAAGATACAAGATAAATAGGAAATAATTAACAAAGGGAAGGCACTAGAATTAGGAGGGATTGGGAAAGACTTCCTATAGAAGATAGGATTTTAATTGGGACCTAAAGGAAGCCAAGGAAAGCAATGGGTGGAGATGAGAAGGGAGAGCATTCCAGGCAATGGGGATAGTCAGAGAAAATGCCCAAATTGAGAGATGGAGAGTCCTATTTGTGGAACAGCAAGGAGGTCAGTGTCACTGTGGTGGGGAATAAAGTGTAAGAAGACTGGAAAGATGGGAGGGAACTAGGTTATGAAGGACTTTGAAGAAAAAACAGAGAATTTTTTATTTGATCCTAGAGGTGATGGGGAGCTACTAGAGTCTATTGAGTTGGGGAGGTGACATGATGAGACCTGTACTCTAGGAAAATCACTTCAGTGGCTGAATGGAGGATGTACTGGAGTGGGGAGAGACTTGAGGCATACAGACCCATCAGAAGTCTATTGTAATAGTTAAGGCACAAGGTAAGGCAGGACAGCCTGCTCCAGAGTGACAGCAATATCAGAGGAGAGAAGGGGACATATTGAAGAGATGCTGTAAAAGTGAAATCAACAGGCATTGCAAGGAACTGAATATGATGGGGGAGGGGAGGTGAAAGATAGTGAGGGAGTGGAGAATGACTCCTAGGTTGCAAGTCCAAGAAACTGGAAGGATGGTGTTGTTCTCTGCAGTAAGAGGGAAGGCATACAGCAAGTAGGTGTAAAAATGGAACCAATCTATGTGATGTTTTATTTTTACCATCAATGTCAAAGGAATCATGACATTTTGGCCCTAATACCTCAGTCAATTATGTGCTATACAAGGAAATGTTTGGGGAAGATGACATACTTTTGAAACCCCTGTGAAGGAAGAGGAAGATAGCAAAAGACTGAAGGTAAAGTACAAATGTTATTCTAAACAAACTAACTAACAAAAAACCCACCCAATAAAGGGAACAACAGTATTAACCAACTCATATTCCTACTCTCATACTGATAACATCTCTGTTAAACTGGCCTACATGTGTATTGAGGGAATTTTTAATTAAAATGCGAGATTGGAATAGGTAGGCTTTCAGAAAAGATTCTCTAGAACAGATCACATCTTTGCAGTCACACAATTGACTGAAAGGTCCTAAGAATACATTACTTTTTTGTGGATTACCAAAAACAAATTAAAATTAACTCTATAGAGTAAAACTTAACCTTTAAAGATCCTCCTCCAATAAGGAATATCTTGTGTATATATGAAGATCACACAAGATTGTTTGATAAATGCAACCACAGATATAACTCTGTTTTGTGACTTTACAAGCAAAGCATAAAACAGGAAGATATATGTTCATCAAAGGTGTTTGCTATTGTCATGAGGGATGTCCTGGAAAGATTTAAATAGAAAAGAGATTTGCTGTAGGTGGTAAAATTCCTCAGATTCTCCTATTTGTGGATGATATTGTACTGATCATATCATACACCAAACATTATAGGGCTTCCTCACTGAAATCCATTACTAATTAGAAGAGATCTATTAATTAGAAGAGATCAGCCTAACAATCCACACAAGTAAACTAAATGAATGAAAAATGTCTGTTGTGGAGATTATGCATTGGATGGCCAGTCAACTAAATAAGTATTATCTGGGATAGGAACTACAGATGACTTGGTGCCCAGAACAGTAAGCTAGGTTCCATTTGAGAAATTGAACAGAGATTTTAATGATCTCAGATTGTTCCCTGCTCACAGACCCAGTTTTCCTCCACAAATATTCTCTTAATGATGCTACGTGGTAAGAATCTTAGATTCAACATAGCCTCAAAAGAATCAAAATTATGAATGCCTGAAAGGACAATAGATAGATTCATTGTGGGTAGTAGTAGACTGAAGTCTCTTCACAATGCCAAGTTAAACTCAAGAAATGGTGTAATGGATAACATTAAGGAAATATGGAATCAGAAAAGGACGTAGAAGAGTAACATGATGATAGCAAAAAAAGAAAAAGGAAGGAAGGAAAAGAAAAAAAACAGATGGACAGGCTAAATGTTACTTTGGTAGGTATCATCCATCTCCCTCTACTTATATATAAATAACTTTCATTCAGACCTTTATCTCCCTTCACCTGGACTAATGCAATAACCTTCCAGTTATTCTCTGTACCTCAGAATCTTTCCTTTCCAATCCCCATATAGCTGACAAAGTATTTTCCTAAGGTACAGGTCTGGCCAAATCATTTAATTGTTCAAAAGTATCCACTGGCCTCCTATTGCTTCTGGGATAAAATATAAACTCTTCAGCTTAACATTAAAAAGTCCTTTACCATACAGATTCAGCTTACTTTTCCAGGATTATCACATATTTTACAACTCAACCAAAGTGGTAAAGTTGCTCAGCCTCACACCCGACATTCCATCTCCCATGCAACATTTCTGTCTCCCATGCAGTGAATCTACTCTTTCCTCACCTCACCCTTTTAGAATCCCTAAGCTGTCTTCAAGGTTCAGCTTATGATCTACCTCCTTTTTTCCCCTCTTTTTAAATTTATTTTTTGTTACCTTTTAAGTTTTGAACTATCTCCCTCCCTTACTACCCTGCACTAGAGAAGGCCACCATTTGATGATCTACCTCCTAAAGGAAACCTGAGAAATGAGTGCTATCCTTCTTTTCAAATTAGCCTTTTTTACTTATTTGTTTATATGATGTAACCTCAAACATAGAAGCTTCTTGAAGACAGAAACTATTTTTTATTTTTGCCTTTGTAGCCCTTGCACTTAACCTGATTCATTGAACAAAGTAGTTGCTCGTTGAATGAAATGAAACTATTCAAGGACCCCTTTCTAATCTCTCTTTTGCCCATTTCAGTTCCTTTTTCACATTTTTGTTACTTGTTCTTGAAGACTGCTAATTACCTCAGTGCATTTCATATAGCAGAAGCTATAGAATAAATGTAAATGTAAAATTTTGGAAAGAGTATTTGCACCACTGAAATCATGGGTCCTTGACCTGAGAAGTACTCATTAAAAAAAACTTATTACATTTGGGAAGAAATGTTCAGTGTTTCTTGTCTCATAGACATGCAACACGTCCTGAGCATCAAGAATGTGCTAGGTATAACATAGAATCAAGAATTATGCTAGTGAGTGATGACATACATTAATCCAGATTTTCACAGGGCCCAGTTTATTCCTTTTTGTAAGTTACACATCTTTAGAAGTCACAACACCAGGACATACAGAATTAATTGGCTCTGTATATGCATTTGTCTGAAAGGTAACTAGTATCAAGGGGAGAATGGCTAAATGTCTACCACCTAAAATTATGGCACAATAATCCTCAGCTTATTTTCCTTATATGGTAAGAGCCTGAATCACAAGGGTAGGATTTGTTCTCTAGTGTGGAAGTTATCAATTTTTCTGTTCTGCATTTCCCAAAGATTCCCAGAGAGAATACTACTAAGAACACCATGATAACTATTCTATTTTGCTGTACTCTATTCTACTCTACTGTATTCTATTCCACTATATTCTATTCAACTTCATTTTATTCTTTTCTATTTCATCAGCACTTAACAAGAATCTAAAATCTAGTGCATGCCTTTTAAAGTCCTTCATAACCTGTCCCCTTCCTACCTTTTCAGTCTTCTTACCATTTACTCTTCACATATTCTGTGGTCCAATGACACTGGACTCCTTGATATTCCTCTCGCTAGATACTTTATTTCCTGTCTCTGGGAATCTTTATTGGCTGTTTTTCATACCTGTAGTGAACTCTCTCTCTCCTCCTCTCTATCTCTTAGCTTCCCTCACTTCCTTCAGGTCTCAGAGAAAAGTTTCACTTTCTGTAGGAAGTTCTCCTTCACTCTGAGATTATATCCAATTTGTCCTGTATATATCTTGTTTATATATAGTTGAATGCACGTTGTCTTCTCCATAAGACTGTGAACTCCTTGGGAAGAGATATCTTGCCTTCTTTGTACACCCAGCTCTTAGTACAGTGCCTGCCACATGGTAGGCACTTAATAAATGCTACTCTGATAGGTACTATGAATATGAAAATAAAAATGACACTAGACCCTACTTTAAAGGAGTTTAAATATTACTGGAAGGATAACATAGGAAAAAAAGGCTTAAACAAAATGAGAAAGGCAATAAGTGCCTATTCAGCATATAATGTAGCATTATATACTTTTTACATTTATTTCAAGTTTCTAGCACCAAATGATTAGCTTGTCTAATTTCCCAAGTTCTAGTAACCTCACTCTTAGCCAATCCAGAATTGCTCCATTTATCTCTGCTGGATGCCTACAATAGAAAGACTGCTTTCTTGGCTCCTTACACATGTCCCAAGACTACTTTGGCTCTGGCCCACAATAACAGAGAAGGACCAGAAGCTCAACAGTAGGAATAAAAGCTTATAGTGACAGCCAAGTTCCCAGGTCTCAAGCACAGGCTCAGAACCAGCTGCTCTGATCATGGACTTGTTAAATGGAATTGGTATGGATGGATGCTTGGTAGCCCTAGGTTCTATGTGCTCTGTCAGTCAAAATCTTTAAACCATAGATTATGAGCCCCAACTGATGTGTTTCATTCTTTACTAGTGTACCAGATGACTTACTAAGTTCATAATAAAGGTAGCTTAATTAAATAGCAATGCAAATAAATAATAATAGCATGTTACCTCTATAAACCCTAAAATGATTCTCCTGCAAACATAAACATACTCAGTAGAAGGAATGAATCTCTCTCTCTCTCTCTCTTCATATATGTGTGTGTGTATGTGTGTGTATAATCCACACAAGCTGATCAAATAGGAATACATGCAGAAAATATCTGTAATGCTATTTCAAACTCTTTGAGAGATAATCTTTAAAGGAGAAATGGCACAGCAGTATCCATCCCCACTTTTTTCACTTTACAGGCAAAATTCATGACTTAATTATGGTCCTTGAATTAATTTTCATAAATTAGTACATATTTTCTTGAAATGTTTACAATTTTTCAAATAAAATGTGTGAGTTCACAAAACAATCTTCCAAGGAGCACAGAATAATTTGATATAAATGGTAGGTTAGAACATAATTTTCTTCCTTAAGAATCACACGGATTTTTACATCTGGAGAGGCAGTATTTGTGGAATAAGGGAAGAGTTTAATACATAGACCAAGTCTTCAAGGGGAAATATCTATCCTAAGATCTGCTAATATTTACATTGGAAAAGGACAAGTGTCATGTTTGAGAAATAGGCCAGAGTAAAATATCTGGGAATAGTCTGTCATTTCTTCAAATGTAGAGTTCTGAATGTGGATCACCAATCCAGTCTAAAAACGTCCCAGCAAGGAAAGGAATGGGTGCTTTGGGGGACTAAATTTATAGTTCTTTAAATTAATTGAATTTAGTGAATCACTGGGATTGTTCACAAAATTGCTGACTTAAAACCACTGTAAACAACCTTGACTTCTTATATGAAAAACTACAGGGAAATTCAAGGTTTCCTGGTCCTCCCTGTCTCAGCTTATCAGCCTCTCTTACTTGTCAACTCACTCTCTATGAAAATGACTAATTTGAGGTTGGTAATTACAGAATTTTAGAGTTCCAAAAGACCTCAGAAGCCATCTAGTTCAACTCATACCTGAAAAAGAATTACCACAACAACATGCCTCATAAGCAGTCATCCAGTCTCTCTTAAAGACCTCTAATGAGGAGAAATTCTCTTTCTCCCAAGACAATTCATTTCACTTTTAAGAGCTCTAATTATTAAGACATTGTCCCTTACTTCAAGCCTAAATTTGTCTCCTTTGCTTCTGGTTCATCATTCTGGGCCAGACTTTCCTTCTATATAGCATGCATTCAAGTATTTGAAGACAGCTATAATGTTTTCTCTGAGTGTCCTTCAGAAAAAAAAAATTTCCAATTTCTTTACAGTCATGGACTATTTTACCTACAGGTCATGGACTCAAGAACAATCATTATTCTGTCCCCTGAATGTGCTTGAGCTTAACAATGACTTTCCTAAAATTATGATGCCTAGAACTTAACACAACACTCTGACCAGGGCAGAGATCAATAAAGTTATTTTCTCCTTATTCCAGAATTATGCCTTTTCATTCAGTTCAAGATTGCATTAGGGAGCCCAGGTTGTTATAGTAAGTTACCTTCTCTTAAAAGTACAGTAACTGAAAAAAAAGTACAGTAACTGCTTGGTACAGTATTCAAGCAATTAGGTATATGGATGAATGAATATGTGAACCCCCAAAACAAACTTACTTGGCTGATGGAGAATGGGAGTGAGATGCTACCATGATTTCTGAAATGTTAAAGATGCCTGGAAATGTTCCTTCCAATACATCAAATATAACCATAGCACACATCAGAAATGCTACAAACAATTACTTATCACCAAATGCCAGTTTAGATACTGAAGCTCTCATATCTAGAATTGCACAGGCAGAATTCATTGCATTTTCAGGAGATAATAATTATAGTGTGGATTTATAGCATCTTCAGATTATGATGATGGTGATGATGATGATAGCCTGTATTTGTAAGAAGGGGAGGGAGAGAGGCTGGATAATAGTAATTGTTTGTATTCATATAGCTCTTTCGTGATTTTCAAGTCTCTTTACATACATTACCTTATTTGATATTCATAAGCACCCTGTGAAGTAGGGGAGCTAGGTGTGCTAGGGCAGCTATAAGACTCATCTTCCTGAGTTAAAATCTGGCCTCAGACACTAAGCAAGTCAGTTAACTCTGTTAGCCTCAGTTTCCTCATCTGTAAAATGAACTGAAAAAGGAAATGGCAAACCACTCCAATATCTTTACTAAGAAAACCTGAAATGGGGTCACAAAGAGTCTCACACAGCTGAATGACAGAACAACAATAAGGTATGTATTATTATCAACTCCTTTTAAAGATGAGAAAAATCAGATTCTGAGAGGTTATTTGTCGAGGGTCTTGTAGCTCCTCAGTATTTGAGAAAGGATTCTAACTCATACCTTCCTATAAAGTAAAGTGCCTTTCCCAGTATGCAAGGCTACTTGCTGAACAGATACCATATGGATTTCACTTTCCTCAGTTACTTGACCCTTCATTTATAAAGTTCCTAATACATATCACATGATTGTAATCTTCTAATTTATCCAAATACAAAATAGAACAGATGGTATTTTATGTATTTGTAGAACAACCTTTCTATTCTATTGAGGTGCCAGGTGAAGTTCCATTCAATTTGATAAGCATTTATTAAGCAACTACTGAGGGAAAGGCATTATTCTTAGCACTGAGAATACAATAACAGAAATGGAAATATTTTCTCAGAAGGAGTTTCCATCATACCTCAGTCCATTGAAATGTAAGTAACTTAGAAGTTAGGTTTGGGGGGAAATGTTTTCATCTTTGACTCACAGGGCACAATGGTCCCAGATGTCCATGATCATAATAATCTTGTCCCTTACTTTGAGGGCTACGTAGCTTTCAAATTATAAGACATCTAGCTAAAAGAGTTTGGGTAAGTAAAATACATTCTTGTTTCCTCTAATTAATATTGTTAAACTGCAAATCATAATGCAACCTTTGGCAGTGTCCACTTATTAACAACAAATGTTTGATAGAAAAATAGCATTGAGAATAGAGCAGCCATGGACATGTAATTCTTCCTAGTGTGTTGATATGCTCAATGGCAAGGAGATGACATAGTAAAATGCTAATCATAGAAACTTATTTCACAACATGTGCTTAGCAGAGCACTGCTAAATTTGGCAAATGATTGTTCCTTGGAGAAACAGTCATTTTATTTTTCATCTTAAATGGAAAGTCTTCTACTGAAACGTTGATCACCAACAGCCTGTCTTCATTTTGGCCTGACCAGGGACAGCTAGGTAGCTCTTGGTTGAGATGAACTACCAATGCATGGATGGATGAATGAATATGAAAGCATTTATTAAGCACCTCTCTGTGCCAAACTCTGTCCTAAATACTAGGGAATACAAATACCAAAGCAGAGCAAGTCCTTGCCCTCAAAGAGCTTCCATGTTAATGAGAGAGACAACACAAAGAGGGGAATGGTGGCCAGGGTAAAGTATTTGGATTTGAGAGATTACAAGGACAGGGAGTAGAGCCACTGGGGAGTGAACTGATACATTCTTTCCAGTAGCAATGGCAGTATAGTAGCTCTGCCATCTGAGCTTATGAAGGTATGGTGCCACAACAGTTCCCCTAGGAACTGTTACCCACATAACAAACCTGAGGCAAATCATATATAAATCAACCTTAATCAAAGGGAAGGAGAAGAAAAGATCACAGAATACTGGGATAAGGCAGCTGCAGTAGAAGCTATCAAAGTGCTAGTGGATGGAGGAACCAGATACCACCTTAAGACAAGAAAACAGACCCTTCCTTGGACACTAGTACCAGACTGCTAGGAAGGTCATACCTGAGAAGCTCATCCCAATGGCTACCCTGGAGTTTCCTGTTTTAACTAACTATATTTTTAAGCAGGTGCTAAGTTCTGTGATTCCTGAACAACAGCAAGCTCTGGCAATGTCTTCTAAATTTAGCATCTTGGGACAAAGTCCTGATGAACTTAGGCTAGTTATTTTTCTATGAAGATTCTTATAGATTTTCTTCTTTTGTAGTGCCAAAGGATTCCATGATGAATGGCATAAATATTCACACTGGTATAATATAGTGCCTTGAACTCAGAAGGTGTTCAAACAATGGTCATTTATGTTTGCTGATAAGCATTTCTTTAGCAAATTCTTGTTTTGAAAGAGTCCTTCTCAGTTCAGTGCAACAAAATACTCATTACGTGTTTATTATGAATAAGGCAATAGAGTCTAAGCCCTTTCCCCTAATTATCTCTCTACCCTGTCATTATTGTTGTCGGCATAGTACAGCAGATTCTTCTGCTAACGGATTCTGGATATGTCTATGAGCCAGTTCCAAACATCCACCAATCTTTTTAAATCCTAGGAAAGAACCAAAAAGTCATACATTCAACATGAAATTGCTAATAGATATTAGAACAGATCCCTCTTATTTCTAGTGCCTTCTCTCTGTTGATTATCTCCTATTTGTCCTGAACATAGCTTGTTTGAGTATAGTTCTTTGTATGTTGTCCCCCACCCCCTTTAGACTGAGAGCTCCTTAACATTAGGGACTCTTTTCCTTTTCTTTGTCTTTCCAGCCTAGTACCTATAAATGCTTGATAAATGTTTATTGATTGATGGTGATTCTGTATTCTACTCTCCTTCCAATTAACACGGGGTCACCGGCTTTTTATAAGATATGGCTCAGTTGCTTACATTTATCATTCCTATTCCTGAAAGGTGGGAAAAATGGAAGTACAATGGAGGAAGGGTTGACTATAAAAAGATTAACTATAAAAATATGCCTATGATAGAAGAATATAGTTGAACCTACCCTAGATTGTGGTGTGTCCCAAGAACAGTTTCTGTCTCAGGAGTAAGGTAGCAAAATGGAGTAGGACAGGGTAAGGAACATTGAATTTGGGATTGAATGACCTGACTTCAAATCTCAGTTTTGTATACTTGCTAACCACATGACTACAGGGAAAGGAAACTTGTGTCCCATTCTTCTAATCTGTAACCTAACAATAGCTGATACTTGCATAATCCTTTAATATTTGCAAGTTACTTTCCATGTACTATCTCACAATCCTGTATAGGAAGAAGTACATGGATTATTATAGATGAGGAAAGTAAGGGACAAAACTTCCCTTGGTCACTCAGTTGTGAGGCTACATTCAAATCTGTGTCTCATTTGACTCTAAATCCAGTTCTCTTTTCATTAAACTATCAAGAAGTAATACACAATGACCTCTCAATTCACAGAAGATATATGTCCCTCAGAGTGAAACAGACCAAGTAACAATTTCCTTCTTAAACTGAGTTCATATTATATGCAGTTTTTATATATTTTATTATATATTTTTGTTCATATAAATATGTATGCATATATATGCACAAAATATTTTTGAATTTAATCTGCATTGTTGACATGTTTATCCATTTATTTCTTAAATCTAGACTCAACAAAACAATAAATCAAGGTCTGATTTATGGCATTTGCTGATTTCAGAGGTATAAATGCCCACACTGAAATTTTAACATTTTAAAAATTAAATTGTAAATTTAATTTCTATGAGCTGGTTGGAGCTTTTTCCAGCATACCCATGTTTCCAGAAGTAAGGCTTCTACCAAGCAGAATTTAGGGTTTGTCTCTTAAAGAAAAATAAACAATTCAATTTTTAAAAATCAATTATGATTTTAGTGCCTAAGACATGCAAGGTACTGTGCTATTAGAGGCACCTAGGTGGTAATAGGCTTGCAGTTAGAAAGACCTCAGTTTGAATCCTGCCTCAGGAACTTACTGTCTGTGTAACCCTAAGGATGTCACTTAACCTGTTAATGTCATCAGGTAATTCACTAAGCTGCAGTGCAGGTGTTGATCTGTGTGGGTAGAGAAATTTTCCTTACTGGAAGATCATTGAAATGATGAAATCACAGGTCTGGTGGTGGTGGAGGAAGCGAAATGTGATAGAAAGTTAGGTAGAAGTCAGATTGTAGAAGGCTTGTTTTTTATCCCATAGGCAATAGGGATCCACTAAAGATTTATGAGTAGAGAAATGATATGGTCAAAGTTCTATTTTAGGAAAATCAGTCTGACAGCTGTGAAAGATAGAATGGAGAGGAGATTCTGGAAGCAGGGAGGTTGATTAGAAATTGCAATAGGCCATGGGAGAGGTCATGTGGACTTGAACTGGGACAGAGGGAGAAGGAGACTGAGCCAAAAGACATAGAGGCAAAAATCGACAAGATTTGGCAAATAATTTTAAGTATAGAGAATGAGGGAGATGGAAATGTCAAGGATGACATTGTGGCTACAAAGCTGGGTGACTAGAAAGATGGAAGCATTCTCCAAGTTAAAGGAAATTTGGAGGAGGGGGGTTGGGAGGAATATAATTAGAGTATGTCTGTCTTACCTTCCTGTTTCTGCTATTCTCTCAAAACTATTCCCTATCCCTCATTGGCAACTTTTTTTTTTCTAAAAAGTATGTTCATTTCTTTGGGTAAGACCAGGACCGATTCTAGTCTTTTTATATAGGCAAGGAAAGTGAAGTCAGCGTAAGTATGTATGGATGTCTTGGAAAACATGTAACACTTGTTGGTATCTGTTAAAAAAAATCCACAATGTGACATTAATAAAACCCCAGGAAAAAAAATGTTCCATTAAAGTTGTACCAATGACCCCAAGAAAGTTAAGAAAAGGGTCATTTATTATGTGTGAATTGAACTGATCTCATAGCAGTAGTAGGTACTGCTTCTCAAATTCTCTACCTTTAGATATGCCTTGGACAGTTTTCTGGGTTTTTCCCTTCCTTCTCTAAGTTTCTGAATTTTCTCCTTCATTTCTCATGCTTTCTTTTCTGATTTCTCTCCCCTCACTTTCTTCCCTACAACCTCCAACCACATTCACGCCTACACACAAGTAAAATTGCTTCCCTAATTGCCTAAATGTGTCACAAGACTCAGGAAACAAATGCCAACCTCAGCATTGTGCAACGAAGCCTTAGTTTATGTATTTCTTTCAGATTCCCCTCACCCTTTCATCTTCTCTACTCCCTATTTCTACCCCTCCCCAAGCTTTTATGATTTACCTTCCATCAGGATATTTGATCAAAGCCTCTTTATCTAGTTATTATACTTGTACCTTGTAGACTTCTCTTAAGTCCCAGAATCCCCTCCCTAGTAATCCTTTTCTTCACCCAATCACTTCTGAAATTCTATTTCTTAAAAAATGCCTTCACTAACTAGCACTGTTTTTAGATAAATGGTTGCTCATAAGCAACCATTTATTTATTTTAGGTGCAAGATAATTTTTTATTTAATTATCTTTTATTTTGATTGGTTGGTTCATGTCAGTTGTGGTCATCTTAATTTGACAGCTCCTCAAAGTTAAAAACATGTCTTATACATAGGACTCAGAGCTATACATGACTTTAGAAATCATTTGACCAAATCCCTTAGAGACCTTAAGTGACTTCCCCAAACACCCTGAATTCCAGAAATTAGCAGTCATGATACATACACGTCTTCTAATTTCAAATCATTTTTTTTTACTACACAATGCTGCACTTCATCACTAGCATCAGGAAAGATGTAAAGACATTTAAATCCTTTTTGGTGATGCTGGTGGCAGTGGCGATGTTGACCATAGGATGACGATGACAACGATGGTGGTGATGATGATGATGGTGGTGATGGTTATGATGATGATGATGAGGAGGAAGATGATGAAGTGAGCCAGCCTTTGGACCAAAGAGCTTTTACATTTCTTCATTCATTTATTCATTCATTCATTCATTCACTCATTCACTCCTTCATTTTATTCATTCATATGATCGTAGGATTTGGGGGCCTTAGAGGTCATGTAGTCCAAATACTTCATTTTGCAAATGAAGAAAGAGAATAGAAGTGACTTTCACAACATTACACATGTAGCAAGTGGCAGAACTGGGAATGGAACTCAGGTCCTTTGACTCCAAACTCAGAATTCTGTCCATTGTGCCTTGCAGTCATTCAAACTTTGCTTACCTGTATTTCTTTATTACGAGGCACATTTCTATTGGTGGGAAGGGAGACAGGGGATTGGGAAGTGACAGCATTTTTTTAAGAAAGCATCAAAGCATCATTTTCAAAGAAAAAGAAGTGATATTTGAGTATTAGGCCAGGGAAGCTTTGGTTAGGGAATTAGAGCAGCAGGAACAAAATATTTCAAACGAGCACATTCTGGGGAGAGGAGGTTGAATTGACTTGGACCAGAGGGTTAATGCTGAGAAATAATGGGAGAAGTTGGAGAGGTAGTGTGATATCAGGTTTGGAGTGAGGGAATTAAAAAAAAAATAAATAGGAATGCCAGGTTTTTTAAACAAAGATACTTGGCTCTTAAAATTGAAATGTTCTCCAAATACTTTATCCATACACTGTATTAGCTTCTGACTTAAATTCTCTCTTCAACATGAAATCCAAAGTTACAAGTTTAGCAGCTCAAGAGTTATTATTAACGACCAAGAAGAAGTTGCCTTGATTGGCCTCTATGTTGCTAACCTCATCACAGGTCATAGTATTTATTCCCTGCCATCTCTGGAAGACCAAAACCCCCTATTCAGGTGGCAGCCTCAACATGGATGCTGCTAATGCTCTTTCATTTTTTTCTTTCTCTATCTTTGAGACTGAAAGAAACTCATGGTTTCCTCATGGGAAAACCAGGCACAACCTCTCAAGGACACCTTGAAAACTTTTGTTCAACTGGCACCAAACTGATTTTTAAAAAATATCTTTTGTTAAATGAACACAATTTCAATTCAGATCATGCAAGAACTTTCTGTTCATTTGCTGCAGATGTTAATGACACTTTCAAGGCCAGACCTCTCCCCTTCTCCCCACTATCCTCCTCCCAAGCCCATTTAGGAGAAAAAAAAATAGAAGTAGTTGTCCATTTCAGATAAGCGGGGTAAAAAGAATTACTTAAAAAAAAACCCTCGTTTCAAGGAAATGTTTTATTTGTATGATTAGCAGAAGATCTTTTTCAGTCACTGACTTTAGATTTCTAATGTATGATCCTTCTAGTTTGTTCTTCAAAGCAACATGAGAATGTTTAGTCTGTTCTCCATTATTTACAGCTGTCACATTACAAATAACTGAGGAGTAATCTGTTCCTTGGGGAGAGCATTTTATTTGAATGGCTCATATCTTTTGAAATTTAAATGAAAATTTGGTATTGTTCTGAAATATTATTTATTCATCAAAAAAGTTTGGATCATGATGGAAATATCTGAGAATATATATATATATATATATATATATATATATATATAGTCTTTATCTCCAGAAGATAAAGAAGATAGTGAGGAGACTCAGCATTTTGGCATCAGATGATCCACACTGCAGAACAGATGATACGAAAGAATGTATAAAAAAGCCTAAATGAAAGCTAATAATAACTGCAACAGGGACAATGGACATTTGTTGACATTTAAGGTTTGCAAAGTCTTTTATCTCAGATTGTCAGCTCCTTGAGAGCAGGAACTGTCTTTTTCTTTTATTCACATCATCAGGGCTTAACACAGTGCCTGATATATGGTAGGTGCTTAAATGCTTACTACCAATACATTATATCATTTGAGCCTCACAACAGTCTTATAAATTAGGTGCCTCCAGTATAATTATCACTATTTTGCAAGTGGGGAAACTGGAAAACAAGAATAATAAGGAACTTGTCTACAGTCACATAGCTAATAAGTGTTGGAAGGAAAAATGAAACCAGATTTTCCTGAAACTTAACTGTATAATTTTTATGGATGACATCATGCTGCTTGTATAGAGTGCTTGCAAGGGTTAAAAAATATGAAGATAAAGTCACTGTTCTCAAGGAGCTGACCATTTAGGTCAGGAGTTAAGACAGATACATATGTAATTATAAATCAATGTAGAATTTACAATTATATCTGATGAGGGGGTTGGGAAAGAGGGATTGGGGATAGATAAAATTTTATGAAGAAGATGGCATTCAAAACAGTCCTTGAAGAATGGGAAGAATTTTGACAGAAATAGAAGGGGAAGGGAGAATAGAAGTATGACACTTCATTTAAATGGAATAATATCAACAAAGATATGAGGTAGGATAGGGTAAGGCAGGGGAGGGGAACCTGAGGCCTTGAAGCCACAGTGGGCTTCTAGATCCTTGGGTACCAGTCTTTTGACTCGGTTCAAGTTTTACAGAACAAATCCTTTTATTAAGGGGATTTGTTCTGTAAAGTTTGGATTTAGTCTAAGGACTACCTACACTAGAGGACCTACAGAGCCACATGTGGCCTTGAGGTCACAAGTTTCTCACTCCTGTAGTAGAGCATCTTTAGTGACTAGGTATTCCAGTTTGTCTGAATTGTAGGGTATTAAAATAGTACATAAAACCTACACCCTAAGAATTCAAATAAGTGATTTTTGTGGATTAATTTTGTACTTTACTTTAATGAAACCATTGCCTTGATTGGTATCTGCTGATTTTCCAGGTTTTTCTAAGCAAATCTATATTTTTCTAAGTTTTTCATCAGGTCATCAGCAAAAAAGAATAGTTTTGTCTCCTCTTTCTCTATCATTATGTCTTTAAATTCTTTCTCTTGTTTTGTTGATATTGCTAGAATTTCTAGAACTCCATCAAATAGTAGCAGGGAAAGAAGGTATTTTTGTTTAAATTCTGTGTTATTTGAAAAGTTTTTAATGTCTTTTCTTTGTATATAATACTAGATTTTGCTTTAAGATCTTAATTATTTATCACTTACAAGTGGAACTTTTATGCTTTGTAGGATATATAGATTGATACATAATGAACAAAGTGGAATCAAGAATATGACACATAATTACAATAATATAAATGAAAACAACACTAAAATGTAGCTGAATTCATAAGCAGTCAACAAACATTTATCAAGTGCCTTCTGTATGTGAGGCACTGCTTCCTAGATACTGGGGATACATGTGCAAAGAATGTAGTAATTCCTACTCTCAAATCATAATGTACAATCATGGTTGCAAAGAACAAATGGTGAGGCATATTTCTCTCCTCTTGGTAGAGAGGTAGAAGACTATGGATGTGGAATATTCCATGTGCTGTCAGATGTAGGACAATATGCTAAATTACTTCTAAGATCCCTTTTAGCTCTAAATCTATGATCTTAAGATTAATGAAACACCAATTTATTTTTTAAAAAACTGAATTCAGAGTAGATTTTTGCCATTATATTTTCTCTCCTAATCAACTGATACTAATAATACAACTGTCGCAGTCCAAGAAATCTTTAGAAATTAATAAAAGCACATTCATCTTCATCTGGTCATCACACTGGTATCTCCAGTCAAGAACATATCTCAAACTAAGCTTTTTATCTTTCATCCTTAACCTTCCCCTCCTTTTGACTTAACTATTTCAGTCTGTGGCATCACTATTACATATACACAAATACATATATGTACATGTATGTATGTATGCATAGATATACAAACACACATATATATATACACACAGTGCTTTTCATACCTTAAAATACTATGTAAATGATAGTTATTATTATTGTTATTATTATTACTATTATCAATTTCCCAACCTCAGGTTGAAACTTTGGTGATACATTTAAGTCTCCTTCCCCTCCTCATTCTCTGTCTCTTTGCCTTACACACACACACACACACACACACACACACACACACACACACACTTTTTCTTATCTAAACAGTTGCCAAGTCCTTTAAGTTCTACATCTGTGATCTCTCTCCTGTCTGCTTCCTTCTTCATTCTTATTGCCAGTAAGCCAAGTAGAGGCCCTTGTTACCATCTACTGAAACTAATAAAATGGCTTCCATTTAAGTTTGCCCACTTCCACTTATTGCTCCATTTAATCACTTCTTCATAAGGCATTGAAAGCAATCTTCCTTATATGTAGGTCTGGTTGCATCACTCCTCTATCATAACATTACCTTCTGAATAAACTTCAAATTTTTTTTAAACACTCCACAATCAGGCACCACCCTTTCCTTCCAGTCTACCAAACTACTACTCTTTTCCTGGGCAACATGGCCTACTTCATGCCTTTGCTCACTGTTTCTTGTGCTCAGAATTTTTTTCTTCCTTCTCTCCTCTTAAATTTCAACTTATAATGTGAATGCCTAAATCAAATGATGACTCCTTTATGAAGTCTTTCCCCATTTTCTTTTGAGTAACACTCTTATACCTCTCTGGTGCATTTGCCATATAAAGTGTGCTAGTTTTTTGTGTTTTTGAGCTTCCTAAAAAACATTGTAAGCTCTAGAAGGTCAGGAATCCCTCCCAAATTAAAATATGTATTTTCCCTTTGCCCAGTACTCTGTACACAGTGCATTATATTACATGAAAATATTAAATATTTGTTGAATAAATAATTTGCTGAATAAACAAAATTTGTTAAATAGTTGGATGCATGAATGAATGAATGGAATGAATGGATGGAATGAAAAATTTTAGCAGGTGTTATAGAGGAGATTCTTATTTCAGGTACTGTGATTCCTTGTAATTCTGATAACCTATGATTTTGTATATGGGGAAAGTGAGTGATACAGTGGGGACATATCCTGGAGAAACTTACATGGAAATTTTCATTCAGCAGGTGGCCAAGAAGAACTAAAATTTTATTGTTTTTTGCTTTGTTTTTAGCAGGGGATTGCTGTGTTTAGAGCTATGATTCAGGAAGATTATAATGGCAGCTGATAATACAGAGTTTACTGGAAAGCAATAGATCAGTTATGATTCCATTGTTGCCTTTTTTTTATTAAAGACTTTTAATTGATAAATAAATTTTGTTGAATTTTGCTTAACTGGACCTCTTCAATGGTCCAAAAGGCTTTTTGTCACTACATTTTAAGGACAAAAAGGATAAATGAAGGAAAATTGCTCTAATATGAAGGAAATTTTTTTCATGTTATATCTGGTCTATATGTATTTTGGTACAACTTGGTTCAACAAAGACATCTTTGTGTAGAGTGTGTAACATTATACATACTCTACGATAATTGGTACTCAGAATGTGGGGTTGGGGAAATTTCAACATCTTTAATCTTAAGGAAAGATTCAGTTATGTTCAAAATACTCTGTTTTCTCTACCATGTATCCCAGCTCCAATCTTTCACCAGGGTGTGATAACCCTGGGTTCTTACAATCTACATCAATGAAACATACACTCTGGCAACTATTTGACCTGGAGTCCAAGGATCTTTGTTTTTGCTTACTACCTATGTGACCCTGAGCAATTTCCTTCATGTCTCTCTGGGCCTTAGTTTCCTCACCTATAAAACGAAGGGGTTGGACTAAATGGCTTCTATGATGCCTTCCAACTCTAGACTATGATCTTCCAAGACAAGTTAAGCATCAGAGGGGCTGGCTGCTCTGATCTAATACTAAACCCCAGAGAGGTTTTGATCTGCACTGATGAAGGGCATACTTCATTGATGGCATCACATCTTTCAGAGAATACTTTATTTAGAAAGGCATAAAGTACACTATTTTTGAAAGATTTTTGAGAAGGGTTATTTTAAAAAATTGTCTGGTTTGTAAACTCAGACCAGAACTTTCTATTTGCCTAGCATTTTTGGTTGAGGTTTTACTGTGGTATTCTAACTTCGAGTCCTACCAAGGGCATGACATAAAATTCTCAAAGGCCATGGTGGCACATAAGCTGCTATACAAGCACAATGTAAACTCTGTGAGACCCTGTCATGCTGCAGAGCTTTCAAGCATGGTCCTGGTGGTGAACTGTGTCCGTTGTCTGAGAATCAGCTAAGAGCTAAGTGCAGACAGGTTCATTGCCAGAAAGATGACCACGGGAGATGGACCCTTTGCCCATTATGACACATTTGAACAGAAGTCAAATATGAAATAGCCCTGATTTGTAAGCAGATCTCTCCTGCCTTTGCCTGTACCATGATGAATTGGCAGTTCCAAGGGTACTATGAATGCCACAGTTGTTAGACTGCCTACAAATGTTTATTTAATGATTAATATTGTAAATGTGGGATTCTTGTCCAGTAAACAATTAGTTGACATGCTACTTGAGTAATTAAACATTATCAGTACTACCATCCTTGCTAAATGAAAGCTTTTAAACTTGCCAGCCTCACAGGTTCTCCTTAGAGAAGCAAATGAAATTTTTTTATTTGGAGCTAGAAGTATCCTTAGAATTCATCTAGTCTGGTCTATGCATTTTTATACATGAGAAGAATGAAGTCCAATGAGGTTCACTAAGTTATTGAAAGCCAGTATTCTTTTTTTTCCCACTACATTCTACAACCTCCCTCCATAAGGGAAATTGGTAGGACAAGAATCATTAGGTGCCCCCAAAGAACAAAAAAAACAACATTTAAGGGGAGAATTTAATTGGTGAACTCACCTGATAGTCTTGCAGCTTTGAGCAGAGGAGAAAAGGGTGGGGTGGGAATAGGGGAGCCCATCAGTTGACTTTAAAGTCTTCCTTTAGTTTATATTCTGTCAGCAATGAATAGCATCTGTGATCTATTAGAATGTTAGCTTCTTGAGGACAAGGACTGTTTCATTAATGTCTCCAGTGTTTAGCATACTGCCTAGCACTTGTAGGCACTTAATAAATACTTGGGAGATTGATTGATTCATGAACTACCTAGTAAAATAAGACAAAAGATTCTACTTTCCAGAAGATTAAGCCTAAGAGTCAGTTTGTTCTTAAAGTGAATTTAAAATTTAAATAAGGTGTAAAACCAGAAAATTGAAGTTGTCAGCATATCAAGTCAGTATCCTCTAAATAGTGAATAGATGAAAGAAGGTTAGACTTGGAATCTGGAAATAATGGGTTAGAAGCTGACTGATGTTTACTGAGTTTCAGTTTCCCATTCTGAAAATCAGGTTAATAATACTTAAGGATACCGAAGACATCCAAATTGTGGCAGGAAAAGAGCTTGGTAATCTTTTAAAAGCTATTCAAATGTGAATTCTTCTTACAGAAACATAATATTAGGATGAAGATGCCCAAGTTTAAGGAGCTCTGTCTACACTGCTTTGCCACCCCTTTGACTAGTCCCTTTTGTCAAATGAGCTAAAAAAAACAAACAAACAAAAAACCAACCTGACTTACTTAATTGGGAAAAAAACAAAATCTGAGCCACACCTAGATCACAAGTGTATAAACTCTTGGTGTCTCAGTGAAAAAAAAAAAAGGTCTGAAGAAAGGACCTATGAAAGTTTAGGACAGAGAAACAAAGTCTTAGTAGGGGAAATAATAGCTACCTTTAAGTATCTGAAGGGCTGTGACACATAAGAGGGATTATACTTCCGCTTGGCCCCAAAGGAAAGAGTGAGGAAAATTTAGGGAAGTTTCAGAGGTGCAGATTTGGGCTTGGCTTAAAGAAGCATTTCCTAAGAATTAGGGCTATTGGAAAAAGAAATGCATGGCCTCAAAATGACGTGGAAGTTCCTTCTTGCTGGAGGTCTTCAGTCAAAGACTGGGTAATTTGTCAATAATAGAGAAGACATGTCTATTTAGGTATGAGTTGGACTGAATTGTCTCTGAGATCACTTCCAACTCAGAAAATTTGAAATATTGAAGAAGATATTGGAGCCCAGAGACGTTTAATCAAAAGTATATATAGTCATATTGTAACAATCACTGTCCTACCCAAGATTTTTTTTGGGGGGGGAGATAGTGGTGGTATAGAAAGCCTTAATGATTTAATGCCAAAGAAACCTTACATAATGATGAATCCTCATATTCCTTTATATACAACTTTTTTCAGTGTAAATTGTATTTTTATATTTACTGACTTGAATATCCTTTGACTTCTAGGATTAAAGATAAAATCCTTTTGTTTGGAATCTGACATTCTTCACCTCCTGGCCTATATCTGCCTCTTCCAGTTTCCTTACACACCAAACACTGCAGATTAGTCATATCAGCCTACTTGCTCTCCCTCACACATTGTCACTCATGCTCAAAATCTTTTCCCTCTATTTCCTGGAGTCCCTGGCTAAAATTTGGCTCAGGTACCACATTACACAAAAGACCTATGTTTGAGTTCCCTTTCTGTGCCTTCTTGTGTAAGGCTGCCTTGTCTCTGCTTTGTATGTGCCCTGCTTTGTGTTGTCTTATCTGATAGAAAATAAAAGTACTTGACAGTAGGCACTGTTTCATTTTTTGTCTCTATCGCAGCACTAGCACAATGACTAGCACATAGTAGGTGCTTAGAAAATCCTTAATGATCAGATGACTAAAACAATAAAATAACATAAGAAAAAAATTAATGAAAAAGAGAAACCTTAAAAGTCTGATGTGTCCATCAACTTCTGTTAACACCCAACCAAAAGATATACATATGAAATTTTATATAGTGATGACCAAATTGTCCTGCTTCAGCCTTTAACTCTCACAAAAATTAAAAAAAAAAAACTAATCCAAAGTAGAGCAAATATATGCACTCAGCAGCATGTAAATGATCCAAATAAGGAAGTTAACATCAAACAGTGTAGATCTGATTTAAGGCAGTTAACCATGAAAAAGTTAGGATTAGTCTTGCAGTCTACCTACAGATTATATTTCCTCATCTGTAAGATGGGGAAATGATCTGAACTGATGATGCTTAAAAAATCATCATCAGAAATTGTATTACTTAGTATTCAGTTGTAAATGGGAGCTGTGCAAAGTTTCTTTAGTTATGCTTTTCTGAAAGATGTGATCCAGAAAGGAAATAAACTGCCTCATTATTGTGGAGTAAACCTCCAAGGTCAAATCATCCTCTTTGCTGGAATTATCCCATAACACTTGTTTACTCTATTTTGAAAGGTCTTATAAGAAAAAAAAAAAGACTCTATAGTTACTCTTAGCAAACCCTCAAAATCTAGTTGGGAAAAACACAAATTCAAAATCTGCCTCTCACTCTTGCTATGTGACCCTAGGTAAGTCACTTAATTCTCATAGCCTTAATTTCTTCATCTGTAAAACGGGACTAATACACCTGCCAAACCTGTATCGTAGGATTGTTGCAAGGCCAGTATGAGATCTGAGATCATGTATCTAAAGCACTTTTTAAAACTCCTTGTTAATATTATCATCACCATTCCTCCTGCTCTTGTATGAACACTTGCTTAGAGTCTATCAAGAAAAATGAGGACTGTCTGGTTTTTAACCTTGGTCTTGTACTTCATGATAGGCAGTTGGAGTATATACATGTATATACGTATGTATGTGTATGTATGTATGTATGTACACATGCATACACAAATACATTTGTGTATAAAGGAGCAATCAAGAAGCATTCAGTATGATCTGTCTCGTTTTTCCAAATTGAACTCCAAGTACTTTCTTAATATTAGGTCCCACAGAGTGCCTGAAAAATAGCAAGTACTCAGTAAATGCTTGTTGTTGAATTGAATATATATTTTCAATCTTTTGTAACCTTCCTCAGGTTTTTTTTTTTTGGCTATTTGGTTCATTTTAAAAAATAACATTCCATTTACTCAGTATATCTTCTATTACAGTTATGAAATTGCAGAGTTTTTTCTACTATATTTTACCTTTTTTAAAAAAATCAATTACATGTTTCTTTCTGTACATGGTATAGTGAGAAATAATATAGACTTGAAGTCTGGAGGCCTTAGGTTCAAGTCCCAGTTCTTGGTTATGTGACTGTGATGGGGTACAGGATCTGGGAACCCCCTTGAACTCACCTTCAATCTTTCTACGACCAGGAAATTGCCTGAGGCCATAGCCTTTCATTATGACTAGACTCAAATCTTGGTTACTAGCCTAGCCTTCCATTGTCCAGCTACTTCCCATCTTTGATCCTCTCAAAATAACTATTCCCAAATCTGTTATCCTTAAACTAGCCTAGCTCTCCATTGTCTGTTAACTTCAGGTAGTCTCCAGCTATTTCCCAATATTGTAAAAGACAGCCCAAAGGCAAACTTTTGGGAACTAAAAAAAGATCAACCCAATATAGGCATAGGGGCTAGAAGTCCCTTCCTCCATAAGGGAAGATCTGGGAGTAAGCCTCAAAAAACAAACAAAACAAGCCCCCCAAAACCCACAAAAAGGTACCTGAAGTTTTCCTGATTCCCTAGCACCAAGAGAATAGAAAGAATCAGGCTTACACTTCCAGATGGGGTGTCTGTCCCTGTCCTCCATTCTTCAGAAGTTGTGCCCAGGTCCATGTCCTCCAACATAACCAAACTGGACCGAGAACCTGAGTGTCAGGTTGAGTATAAGACAGCCTCCTAGCTGTCTGACCTAATGGGGCCTGAGAGTTCAGGTCCAAAAAACATCTCCAAGTTACTTGGAGAGCAAGAAGGGAATAGGGAAAGAGAGAGGCTTACGTACCTTCCAGTCCTGGCTGGAGAAGAATTTGGGATTAGCAGTGTTTCCCAGGATCAAGGAACCACAAAATGTTGAGGTTTAGGGTTTAGGGGTACTCGAGACCCCAAAATACCAACACACAGGGTAGAATGTGTCAATTTGCCAAATGAATTAGACTCAAAGTCTTCTCTCAGCCAAAGTAAAGCAAAGTTTATTAGAGATTCACCATAATGGATAAGACCTTTAAAGGAGCCTCAGGATCTGTGACTCTCATATTGGACAAGTGGGCCAGAATAATCTGACAGAGAATGACTTTGCCCTAGATAATTCTCATGGAGGCAAGATGGATCTTATATACAGAAAGATTGTGGGAAGATTCTAGGGGTGGTCTAGAGGAGGAATTTGGGGAGGGTCTTCAGGAGGAATCAAATGGTTTCAGACTCCAGTAATGAGAGATTAAGGGCGGGAAATAGCTGGAGGCTACCTAGAGATGACAGACAATGGAGTGCTAAACTAGATTAAGGGTAACAGATTTGGGTATAGATATTTTGGGAAGATCAAGGGTGGGAAGTAGCTGGACCAGGGAGGACTAGGCTAGTAACAGAGATTTGGGTCTTGTGATAATGAAAGACTTATGGCTTCAGGCAAATTCCTGGTCAAGTGGGAAGATTCAAGGAGAGTTCAAGGGGGTTCCCAGAGCCTGTACCCCATTAACTGGGCAAGTCACTTAATGATTCTAATCTTCAGTTCCTTATCTAGAAAATGGAGATAATAAAGACACTGTTTATCTCACATAGTTACAGTAGAGAATGTATTTTGTAAACAACAAAACTATGAATGTGGGCTATAAGTTTTGATTTCAGGGCCACAGGCAAAATTTTACAAAATTCTCACCCCACCCCACCCTTAATTTGTTGCCCCAAATACCCCCTGCATAAACATGTAGGAAGAGGAAATACAAATTCACAATGTACTAAGTCAATTAAATTCAGCAAATGGTTTTAGGAGCAAGTTACCACCTCATTTGGGAAGAAGTTTTAATTATGCTTCTGTTACTTCATATATATATATATATATATATATATATATTTTTTTTTTTTTTTTTCCTGATAAGCTCACCTTGCTCCCTGGGAGAATAATGTAACCTCATTTTAACTCCAGGGAAACTAAAACTCTAAAAGAATGGTCTTAGGACTGGTGTTAGTGCTTATAAAACCCATTGGGTCTCTCAGATAACACTGACTTGTACCACAAATATCCCATGTTTTGTTCATTAAAATGATTTCAAGCATGGTGAGTTAAACAATGCCAGAAAAGCTAGGGCAACCTATTGAAAAGCAAATTGAAGGGAACTGAGTCTAATTTAAATTATATATGCAAAGTGGTCTATCCTCTCAATTGTCATCTTTTCTCGCCCTTCATTTTTGCCATTAGTTTTTATTTCTTTTTCCAGTCAATCAATCAACAAACATTTATTAAGTACCTACCTTGTATGTATTGGGCACTGTGCTACATAGTGAGGATACAAACAATTGCAATTAACTAATATTTCTATGCCTTCTCTAAGGTTTGGAAAGTGTTTTAGACATGAAGGAGAAATGTTCTACTTTTGAAGCATTTCCATTCTATCACCCAAAAGGTAGACTGAAGGTAGAGTCAAAATTAATTGACATAAATTTCAACTTCATTCCCCTGTCTTCGGAATGAAAAAGAGTGGAAAATGAAAAGGCAGAATGCAGAGAAACAAAAGTTTTAGTAATCTAACAAGAATAAACTATTTTGTTGTATTGGTAGGGCTGTTCTAAGGAATTCAAGCACTTACCCCAAAGCTGACATTTCGAAGATGAAAGTCATTAATTATCCATGGGGGGGGGGCCCTCTGGAGGGAGGTTGCAGTTTGACAGCCCCGATACGTCATGATGCCTGTCTTCCCCCACTTAAATAAGAGGGTGAAAGAGGAGAGGGGGAGGACAGGAGACTGGCTGGCTGTGTACTACAAGTAATGAAGAGTAAATACCAAAGTGGAATCATGTCACTTCTCTATCATTTCATTCTGCATCAGATTATCCCAGAACAATCAACAGAGGAAACCTTGAAGCAGCATATTTCAGTAGGAAAAGAAATGCATTTGGAGTCAGAGGTCCTGGGTACAAATCCCAGCTCTGCCACTTACTACTTGTGTGACCATGGGCATGTCACTTGAACAGGCTAATTCTATTTCATCTGGAGAATGAAGAGATTAACATCTATACTAATTACCTCAAAGATTGTTCTGAGGAAAGAGTTTTGTAAAATTTAAAAGTTAGTAGATATGTGAGCTATTATTATTTACTCTGGAGGAGAGGGAAAGGAAGAGAAGACAGGAAGAGCAAGGATGGAGGCCAATTTGCCAGATTAAACAGATGCTCATAACCTCCTCAAAAAGTCTGCTTGGAAGAGTCTTTTACTGGTTTGCTGGGCAGAGGTAAAACGGCCCTGTCTCTCTCCTCCTAACAAGTTTACCTGCCCAGAAGTCAAGAGGAGGGAATTAGAGTTTAGGTTAAAGTAATAATCTCTAATCCATCTAATACAATTATCATTTTTAAACACACCATTTAGTTCCTTATTCATTAAATAATGCATTATGTCACATGGAAATATCTTTGCTTCTTATAGGTATTTCTGGATACTATGTTTAAAAATGGAACACAAGTTTCTCTATCATTCACTGTTATTGAGTGACATTGTGACTTTTTAATATAAATTATGCAATATGAGGAAGTAAAACAGTATGTTCGGGTTGTGTGGATGAGAAGGTCGGGGTGTGTCAGGGGTGATGGAGATGGAGAGAAGCCACAGGTTGGCTTGTTCTTGCATGCTACAGGAAGGCCCAGTTTATGTGCTGTGTGACAAGACAGGCTCATGCACGTCCAATCATGCAGTGAAATTTTCAATGTGCCAAGAATCACTTCATAAACATCATTTTTTTCTAATTCCTTTTTCTAAGATGTTTTATAGTCTTAAGATACTGATACACATCCTTTAAATTCTCATAAATGTATGCCTCACAAATGCATCAATCACCTGAGTCATTTTTGTTTTACATATATACACACAAATGTTCATATACACATATGTATTGTACACTTATACATATATGTATATTATAATAAACTAATTTTTAACTCCAGAGATGAAACTTTATTTGTCTAGTTAAGAAAGCATATGAACTTTATTTGGGTTATAAAATAGGTGCTCAGGACAAAGGCTTGGACCCCTCACTTGTTCTGTATCTCTTGTGTTAGATTACTAACTGGCTGGATACATGGATCTTGTCACATGCCGTTTGCAGTTCCTATGATTTGGAGAGAACAGAAAGACCATTCAACAGGTTGCTATATTTGCTTAACAAATATATCAGGAATTTCCTCCAAAATCTACCACAAGCTATAAGATTGCTATTTTACACAGTAAAGAACTACCTGTATCAAAACCACCAGAAACTTGGAACTTGAAGATAAAATTGATGATTTAGATTTTACTGATGAGGCTCAGCATGACAAGGCATGACAACAACATGGTGATTCCCCCCTTTTAAATAACCTTTTCATCCTCAGATCCTCATTTAATAACTGGAGTAGACCTAAGTGACCTTACTCATGTTTTTAACCTATTTTTTAAAAAAGACAAGACCTTTAGCTTTTAAGAAAAAGGATAGAATCTTCTGAAAGAGGGCACCAAAATATGTTCAAAACATGAAACTTCTCCCAAGGAGAATTAAAGTTTAAAAGTATTCTTGGCATATCAGTGGAAAGTTGAAAGTGAGTGCTATTTTACTAGGATTACAATCTGTTACACACACACACACACACACACACACACACACACACCAACACTGCTGTTTTGTGAATGGGAAAGCAGTGAAAAAGAGAATCACTACATTAAAAAAAAAAAAAAGGCAAAAATACTGGCCTCAGAAGAAAGAACCAATTCCCAGAAAGGAAAACGTGGTAAGTTAACCACTGGTTAGTTCTCAAAAAGTTTTCTTACCACTGTTGCACATTAAACTTGGTTTTAATGAAAAATTTTGTCAAGACGATGGATCGAAATGGTGCAGGTTTTCTTTATCTGAAAAATAAATTTCCAAGAATCAGTGAAACTAAAAACAAAGTAGGGGAATTTGTGGATCCTCAAATAAGGGAAGTGATAGAAAGCAATCATTTTGAAGAACAGCTGAATAAGTTGAAGGAGATGCACGGAAATCATTTTAAAAAACAAACCAAAATTTTTGGGGGGGAAAATGAGACAGGAAATTAGCAAGAAACTATAAATGATCTTAAAAACTATTAAGTTATGGACTATAACATGTACCTCAAGACCCATTTCTTGGATTTACATTTGGATTTCTTCCCAGAAAACCTATGTGTTAAGAGGGATGAACAAGGGAAAGCTTCAGTCAAGAAATCTCCATAATGGAAAAGTAAAATCAAGGCATACTGGCTGAATATGACTAGATGTTGAAGCAGGACATTCCATAGGTGAAATATCAGTAGAAATCTTTAATAATGAAATTTTAGGCAAATGAAATGAGTACACTTTCTAGATAAAAAAGATAAAAAATGATTCCTATGAAAAACTGGGGGAAACAAGACAAAACATAAATTTGTATTTTCAATCAGAAGAAAAAGGTTCACCTATTTTTATGGGTATGACAAAAAAAATGTTCCATTTAGGAACATCCTAAAACACCTTTTTTTGTTGCTGCTTTTCCATGTAATCTACTTCCTCATCAACAGGTTGGGTCAGACTCCTCTGGTAGATGTGAACCTTGACTGGTCTAGGCCTCACAGGGTTTGTGCATTGTCAGTTTTTAGTTATTGTCCCATAACTATCAAGGGGATATTGCTTTCTTAACTTGATCACTATTGTTAGTCTTATGGAAACACAGGTAGATTCCCCCCACCTTACTGAGAACTTATTTAAGTATGTCCTTACATATTAATGGTCAACCTGGAGTGATGGCCACCCACAAAGACTTCTATTTTTTTTTTAAACAAAGATCACCATTAACAAGTATGGCTTTGGACTCTTAAAGGGTATAAGTGAAAAAAGAGGACTAGGAGAAAAGAGATGTGGAAGGCTTCTCATGGCCATAACCTTTTTGTCAGCTGGTTGTGAGCAACATAAAGACAGGCTTAGAGTTCATATGATCCAAGATTTAAAGGTACATATTTCTATTCCTTTGAAATGGGCAGCAGTAATATTCTGGATCCCTGGCTCCTATTCTTGGGATAAAAAGGCAGTTGCTACTGTAGCCAAATGATCAAATAATCACATACATGACTGGGATTTGGTACAACTGAACGTGCACAGGGAAAGTTGCCTGGGTACAGAACTTGGGACTTGATATCAGAAGACCTTGTTTCAAATCCTAGCTCTGCCAGCTACTACTAACTGTGGAACACTGGGTAAGTCATTTTATTTCTCTGGGTCAAAGTTTTCTCATCTGTTAAATGAAGGGTTCACGCAATGACTTCTTGTGAATTTTAGATCCCTTCCAGACTTGAATCTATGAGCTCATATTTAGAGGGGGAAACGCTTCAGCAAATCTAAACATTCTGTAGCCTCCTCTCATATTTATGTACAGGGAGGTATTAGCTGGGGGATGTGAAAACTATATCCTTCTATTCATAGAACTGAAAATATTGAAGACAAGCAAGAGAGGTATCCTGTCATAGTGGATCAGAGAGCTGGCCTTGGAGTCTAGAAGACATGGGTTCAGCTCCTGACTAAAAATGGCCCTATACAAGTCACTTAACCTCTTAGTTCCCTCCAGGAAACTTGAGGTGCAATGAGGACAAATTGCAAAATTTCTCACTGGCAGTTCTTTGATGAAAAATAGAAATGGCTCAGACTCTGTATATTTGCCCTATTTGCCCCAAATGCATGGTATAGAGGGAAATGTATCTTGGACATGGAGCCAGAACACTGGCTATGAGTCACAGCTTCTAATTCACCAGATTATGTGGCTGTACTATGCAAGCCACTCAAATTCTCAGCTCCGATGTGCTCATTTGAAAAATGGAGATTCTTATCTTTGCACTAACCACTTCTCAAGATTTTGAGGGAAAACTCTTTGCAAACTTTAAGAAATAATGAAAAAAGGGAATTATTATCTGGAATAGATCCTATTCCACAGCTATAGGTGGAGTGACCTGAGGAGTGTGTATATGCCATTTTTATGGTATCATTTTTTTCACATAAACTTGGTTTGTTTATTCTCTTGGAAATTATTAAGACACAAAATCTACCTGTTGAAAATAAATATTATTAGAGCATAGTAAGGCAGCATTTTGTATTGAAGGAGTTCTCAAACTTTTGGGGCTCAGGATCCCTTTGCAATCGGAAAAAATACAGGATGAAAGAGTTCCAAAACCTAGGGCTAAGGCCCAATTCTGCTACATACCTGCTGTGTGACCTTGTACAAGTTAGTTAACCTCTGAGACTCAGTTTCTCAGTTTGTAAAATGGGAATAGGAAATCACATTTATAGTATCATACTTCATAACATTATTTTGAGAATCAAATGAACTGCAAAGGGCTTTGTAAACCCTAAAGCAATATTTATTTATATTTATTTTTATATTTATTTATATTTATATTTATTTATATTTATATTTCGCTGATAATTATAAAGAATGCTGCAAAACTAATGAATGGCCACATGTAATGAGTGAGTTATATATTTAGAAGCACTGAGTCAAAGAGGAACTAGAGCATTGACCATCCTAAGTTTCTGTTTATCATTTTTTCCTGTTTCTCAAATAGTCTCTTCCTCATTTGGTAAACTTTGTGTCCTTTATTTTTCTTTGAAATCAAAGGCTGTTTGTTAGTTTTGTTTTCAGTTTTGTTTCTATAAAATAGTCTGTATCTGTTAGGGCCATATGTTCTACTAAATTTTTCCCTAAAGATAACCGCTAGGAAATTGTGATTTCCATGCTCACACAGACTGAGCCTCTCAGATTTAAGCAATTTCCAAGTTAACCTTTTATTTAAAGAAAATAGCCACCTTTTCTGTTTTATTTTTTCCCTCTTTTAAAAAAAAATTCACTCATCCACTCTCACTGCCCTAGATTTTATAGTAAGGCTAGAATTAGAGGAAGTGTGGGGGGAGGGAGTTCAGTGGGAGGGAAAGGGAAGTGTAAAGAGAGATGCAAGTAGACAGAGACAGGGACTCAGACACATAGAAGGATAGAGACAGTTTAAGTGGCAGGACAAGAAAGTGAGTATAACTTTGTGGGTTTGGGTTGAAGTAATAATGCTGACCCATTTAGGAAGCCTGAATGAATGGGTCTTGGCTCTTCATTACTTAAAGCAGCAAAAGGGAAATTATTTATAAATAAAGAAAGAATGATGATATAATTCTCCAGCCCCATCATGGGAAGGATGACTGATCTGGGAATCAGATCGGTTTTGACCTGTACAGTCAAGTTTTTCTTCTAGTACAAGTTTTGTCCCTAACTCACCTTAGGCTTCACTTCCCTTTGTTTTCTCATCTATAAAGTGACCATTTTCCTAAACTACATGTAGAAGGTTGATCAGGAGAGTCCCATCAATTAGATGAGACCAAAGAAAAGAGGCCATTGTTTGGGACTTTTCTTAATTTGGAAGGATTCTGATTGTGCTTCCTAGATAGGTCAAACATACCCACAGAGAGATTTAAGCATAAAATAAGCCAAAATCTAATGGTATGTGCTTTCTTATAGCGAAGTGGGAAAAGAAAAAAAAAAAGAACTTGGGGGTTGCCAGAGAGACAATCCACTTTCCATGAAACCCATGAATAGCTCTGTATTAGTAAGATTTCAAAGTCTACATTTGCTCCTCCTCATGAATCACCTCAGGCTCCAGGGCCACTGATTACTTTTCTTTTCCTTAGAAAAAAGTCCTCAGCTTTTTATTCTGCTCCACTAGTGCCCTTGCCTAAGAGATTCTTTCACTGTTTTTCCAAAACTAGATACAGGCACTTCCCCATTCTCCTTAGAATGTGAATTTACGCCTTTTTGTCCCTCTATCACTGTCTCTCCAGTCCTTGTCATCTTTCAGGCCTTCAGCTATATAGTGAAGGGCATGTTTAATTGCAACTTGCCTCTTCCAAGTCTCCAGGTATGGACTCAATCCTCTCCTAATGAAGAGTCTTTGATGTCACTGTGTCTCCATGACTGTCATTAGTAGCAATCTGAAGGAAGATGGTTCTGATGCCTATGAAACCCTAATCCAGGGGCCTCAGTCTATTTTTAGCTCTCGATTAGTTCTGGTAGGTCTGTCTACCCCTCATTTAGAAGAACAGTTCAAAAGGGTAGCTCTGATCTGAGCTCCATCAAATCATCCTTGATGCAGAAAGAATTTTTCAATGAGGCTCTTCCCATCTATTAAAGAGGCATCATCAAAATCCTTTCCCCCTTCCATCTTTCCATGGGAAAGTGGGGGCAAAATCTATCTTGTACAATGAGATCGAACCTTATCAAGCTGACCAGTTTCTCCTGATCAAACCTGTACATTTAAAATGCAAAACAACATGATCTTTGATGTCTCTCTACTTCCCTATTCTTATATCATGTGACTACAAGATCACAGGAGTGACACATTTTGCTCTTGGAGAGTTGATTTATAAAATCAAATATATTATTTTGTGTTTCATGAACATATAATTGCCGTTTCCCAGGTTTGGGGCAGAGAAAAAGACTCGCCTCTCCCAGGCCAATATCACTTCCTCAGTCCCCTGTTCTGACTGCTTTAGACAAGTCTGCTTTAGGGTTATTTCTACAATGACTGTATTTTCCAAAACAACAACAAGAACAAGAACAGGAATGAAACAACGACAACCACCACCACCACTACTACCAAACAGGGACACACAATCTGACAAAAGACATTCCTTTACAAAACTTGAGTTAAAAGGATGCTTTTAATTTTTTTTTAATTGGGACTATTCCAGAAAATCTAAGATGTATAGTCACTATGGATAGCTTTAAAAAGAGTCAATCTGGCAATAATGAAAGGAAACCTTGTCATAGATAATCTTTAAAAATATATTTAATAGACATAGCAACCATTTCTTCCTGAACCAAAATCAGGACACATGAATCAACAAAATATATTCCTTTTTTAAAAATACTTTTCCTTTCTCAGGTTCAGTGTGGTCTTTAAAAACCCAGGATATGGGGTCACCAGAAGTATGAATGATTTCACAAGTTTTTTTTTTTTTAATTGCAGATCTAGTTTTCTAACGATGTTTTGCCTAGGCTAATGTTGAAATTCATTTTCATTCCTTGAGCACACACTGACTGGTAAGAGGCCAGGGAAATAACTGGGTGTATGCTGGGGAGCAAAGGAAACTGTCTGGGAAAGAGGCAGTGAAGTTCGGTCACCATGCCATATGTCCCAGATTTCCTGGGACAGTCCCAATTTCAAGGAGAGAATGGGCACTTTTAACCAGGGCTTACCAAGTGATTTCATTCTTCAGACCACAAATTCTTATTTGGGGCATGGGAAAACGTATTCCCAGTAGGTATAGAATAAGAAGCAACAAAGCAAGAGCACACAGACCTGAGTTCTAGTCCCCATTCTGCCAATAATTATTTTTTTTGCTCACCACACAATAAATTACTACATGGAAATTTATTGGGGATTTAAAGTTCTCTTTTTGCTAAAATTTTAAATTGCATCTGAAATTTCTCTATCACCCACTATTAAATGACACATGAATCTTCATATAAACCATGCAATAGAAGGCAGTAGTAAAACAGTGTGACTTTTTGAAGGGGGCTGAGGAGGTGGAAGACGAGAGAAATCACAAGTTGGCTTCTTCTTGCATGCTGTAGGAAGACCCAGCTTATGTGCCGTGTGGCAAGACAGGCTCATGCACATCCAATCATGCAGTGAAATTCTCAATATGTAGCAGATTGTTCAGTCAGTTGTATGCCAGGTGTCATTTGATAAACATTATAATTTCTTTCTAATCCCATTTTCTAAGGTGTTTTGTAGTTTGAAGATGCTGATAGACAATCCTTAAATTCTCACAAATGTATGCCTCACAAATGTATTGATCACCTGAACTGTTATGTAGCTAACTTTTAACTCCAGAAATTAAACTTTATGAACTTTATTTGTATTATATGACCTTTATTTGTATTATAAAAGAGATGCTCAGGATAAGGCTTGGACCTCTCACTTGTTCTGTATCTCTTGTGCTTAAATTACTAACTGGCTGGATACATGGATCTTGTCACATAACATTTGCAGTTCCTATGATTTGGAGAGAACAGAAAAACCATTCAACAGATTGCTATATTTGCTTAACAAATCTATCAGGAATTTCCTCCAAATCTAAACATACTATAAAAATCCAAATCTACTTTAAGTTATAAGATCTCTATTTTACACAGTGAAGAACTAACTACCTGTATCGAAACAAGAAACTTAGAACTTGTATGAAGATGAAACCGATGATTCAGACTGTAGTGATGAGGCTTGGCATGACAAGGTAGGAGACCAACAACATGATGTTGCCCCCATGGGAAGTCATTTTTCCATCCTCAGATCCTCATTTAATGACTCAAGCAGTACTAGTGACCTTACTCATGATCTTGCCCAAAAAAACATCAAGCCCAGACCTTTAGCTTCTATAGAAAAAGGACAGAATATACTGTAAGAGGGCACCAAAATATGTTCTAGGCATGACATTTCCGTCGAGAAGGACAAAACAGGAAAACATTCTTGATATGTCTGTGGGGACCTAAAAGTGATTGTTCTTTACTAATATTATAACTAGAAATGTACCAGATATTGCTACATTATTTGTGAATGGGAGAGCAGTGACAAGAATAACCACTACGTTAAAAAAAAAACACTAGCCTCAAAAGAAAGAACCAAATCCCCAAACAAAAAATGTGGTAAGTCAACCACTAGTATTCCTGAACAAATTTTCTTACCACCGTTGCACATTAAACTTGGTTTAATGAAAAATTTTGTCAAGGCGATGGATCGAAATGGTGCAGGTTTTCTTTATCTGAAAAATAAATTTCCAAGAATCAGTGAAGCTAAAAACAAAAGTTGGGGTATTTGCGGGTCCTCAAGTAAGGGAAGTGATGAAAGACAAACATTTTGAAGAACAGTTGAATAAAGTTGAAGGAGCTATATAGAAATCACTTAAAAAAGGAAACCAAAACTTTTTTGGGGAAACTACAAGGCAGAAAATTACCAAGAAATTATCAATGAATCTTCTCAAATCCTATAAAGTTATGTGATGCAACATATCACTCAAGATCCATTTCTTGGATTCACACTTGGATTTCTTCCCAGAAAACCTATATGCTATTAGTGATAAACACAGGTAAGGCTTCTATCAGGAAATCTCCACAATGGAAAAATAATACCAGGAAAGTATATTGGCTGACTACTGTTGGATAACTGAGTAGGAATGTTCCACAGGTGAGATAAGGTGCAACAGAAAATCATCAGTAACTACATTTTAGATGAATTAAATAGTACAGTTATTTAATAAAAACTATTTTCAAAAATACCAAACTGATTCCTGTAAAAACTCTAAGTGGTAGATAAAATCTAAAGCTATGCTTTAAATAAACACTCATGATACTATCTATATGAGGTTCTCATGATGTATGACAGAAAAGAAAGCCCTATTGATTTATTTTGTCCATTTTTGTGTGGTCCCTGGTTGGCTACTTCAACATTTTAAAGCAATATTTTCTATGAAGGTGCTGAGTGAGATGATCTCTAGACTTTAGAATCTTTTGTCTAATATTTCATCACAAATGATTTATGTGTGACTAAGAGTTGCCTGTAGTTAATATGTGCGATGCCACAGGAGATGGATTATAGCCCTCGTTTTTCTGAAAACCAAGAAGCATGCAAAACTGTAAAATTACATTTTATGTAATGTAATAATGACAACATGTCAGGGCTCCCCTTTACTCTTTCAATGCTCACAACAACTCCATGAGCAGGCACTGTAAGTATGATTACTCTAATGTCCATTTGATTTAGAGATCATCTGGTGTAGTCTCTCACATTTATTTTACAGAACAGAAAGTTGAGGATTTGGGATGTTAAATGACTTGCCCCAAGGTCTCATGGGTAGCAAGAAGCTGAGTTGAAATTCAAATCTAAGGCCTATATGGGGAAAATGAGGCTGGAAAGGGTGATACAACTGTCTAAGTTCATACAAGTATTAAAAAGCAAAAATGTGGAACCTAAAAAAAAATAATACAATAACGGTTCATCCTATCCAAGCAGCTAATAGCATAGTGGACAGAAGGACTGAAGTCAGAAAGACCCAAGTTCAAATTCAGCCTCATATACTAGCTGAGTAAACCTGGGCAAATCACTTAACCTCTATTTGCCTTGGTTTCCTTACTGTAAAATGAGGATAATAACAGCACCTATCTCACTGGTTTTTTGTGAGGATCAAATGATCCTTTGTAAAAAGCTCAACACAATGCCTGGCACATAGGTAGGTGTTTTATATATGCTTATTCCCTTCCTTCCTTCTCCTCTGTTCCCTTGATTCCTCCTCTCTCTCAGCACTTCTTAAACTGTGGGTCACAACCCAAGGTGTTGCTGAAGATAAAAGGCAAATTTTTCAGACTTAAAATGTTTCATCATTGAACCTGACATTCAATAGATGGTATACAGGAAACTCTTGTGTTTCATAATCATAAATTCATACAAATTCAGAGTGGTGTAGGACCTTAGGGATAATCTGATGTCACTCCCTCATGTTACAGATGAGAAAACTCTGGCTTGGAAGGTTTGATCTGACTTGACCAAGGTCACATAGCTAATTACAGGCAAAACTGTAAGTAGAAGCCTTCTACAGTGACTCCAGGCTATTTTATATGAAGGCATACAATTCCTTATTTCAAGAGGGCAGAAAATATTACTTTAAAAGAAGGCTTTTAGAAATTTATTTGTTAATTAACATTTGTTAATTAACATTTTCATAAGTGCTTTATTGAATGTATTGTTAAGTTACAAGTCTATCTTCTTTTCTTCCTGAGAACTTGTATTGAGAGGCCCAGACCTCAATCTCTCTAGCCCCATTCTATTAGTGGGACCTGACCCAGCCCATTGCAGGGTGACCCACCATTAAGCAGGAGCAATGGATTTTCACTCATCTTTGCCACTTTCTCAGGCTTAATCCCCCTTGTGACCAAGGACACACATTTTTTCAAGCTTGAGTTCCAGGCCAAATACAGCGAACAGAGTGCAACTAATTGTCCCAGGTGCTGATCAATCCCATGCCCTCAGTCTCATTAGCGTGACGTTCTAACAAACTCAGCTAAACATTTTAAACAAGGGGCTCAACGCTCATTTCATTACAAGTACAAAGGAGGCGAAACCCAGGTCCTGAGACGGAAGCCACTTGCTCAAAGTCATAGAACATCAGACAACAATCTCACATTCACTAAAGCAGCAACTGACAAGGGATTAGTTTCTGAGTCTGAATTTTTAGTTCATTATTCTGACCAGTCATACTGCCTTGCTCATGTTTTTATAAACATATTCTACTGTGCAAGGGCTGAAATAAAATATTTGGTCTGTTAAGGTTGTTAGGCAATCTATATAATGACTAAAAGCAGTGGATAATGTGGGAAATATTGATGATATGGTTAAAGCATCCTATGCAAGGAATGCTTAGTTATTTTATACACAATTGACAAATGGTTAGGGAGGCTGTACTATAACTGTGGATTTTTAAGAAAAATTAATTCATATGGAATCACAAGTAACTTTTAAGTACTAAGTAGAAAAAAGGTAATACAAGTGATTGTAAAACAAAAGCAATTATATGGTTTTTGGTGTGGTAAGCATGAAGAGACTAAAAAAAGTGAATTATTGCAAAATCATAAACTCAGGTAACAGCTAGCATCAACCACCACTTTATACTCTTGCCTTTTTTCACATTCTGATAATGTTGTATTCCTGTTAAAGAAACCTCAGTAGCTCCATAGTGCTTTCCTATTATTTCTCTAGGATAAAATACAAAGTCTTCTGCCAGGAATTTGACTTTAAGTCCCTCTGAAATGGCTCCAAACTACCTTTCTAGACTCATTTCACATATTTTCCCTCACAAACAACATTCTAACCAAATTGATCTACTGAATTCCTAGCTGCCCTAGACCTAGACTGCTTTTTTCCACATCCCCTTCACTTCAAGAATCCTTCAAGGTTCTGCTCAGGTTAACTATCCTACATGCTTTCCTGATCCCCTGGTTGGTAGATCTCTCCCCCAATACTTTGTATTTCCTTATCCATATACATGTTTTCCTACTCACTGAACAAGCCAAATATAAACTTTTTGAGGACAGGGACTGTTCTGTTTTTGGTTTTGTATCCCCTAATCAAAGAATTATCTTACATATAGTAGGCGACTAATAAATGCTTACTGAATTGAATTTCTGAGCACAAATTCTTAACTTGATTCTACTGTTACATGATAATATGTCCCATAATTATAAGTTTCGCACTAGACAACATTTTTCTAAAGCATTCTAAAGCATGTATTATCTTCACAATGCCTTCATCAAACTCCTCTTAAGCATCATGATGTGGTGATGGTTTAGGGTTTCTGAAAACTATGCCAATGGAGCACAAGCTTCTGGAGGGTCTCCCAGTCTAGAAAAACATCAAGAGTGGTCCTTTGGGGGACATTCAGTTCATGGAGACCTAGCCTGGCTATGTTTGGAGAGGTTCAACAATGGAAGACTAGATACCACATAATAAAATTTGGGTTACTACAGCTCATTATACCATTTTATATCAGTAGAGGTATGGTGGACTCAATCTGACTCAGGCTTGTTCCCTGGTGGTTTAGGTCTAATACTGGAACAAAATAAGACACTCATTCAAATAAGGCAGGTAGCTTATTTGGCTTATAGCTCATTCAAATAAGCCAGAACATAGAAAGGATACAGCACTCAGTCTGGGTAGATGGTCCCCTTCAGTTCCATACAGAAAATGAGGAGGGCGGGATATGATGACTGATGTGATCTTGGGATAGCTGCCAAGTTAGAAGCACCTTGATTCCACAAAGGTGAGACTTTTGCCTTTAGATGACCAGGAGGCCATAATACCATGGCTTGAGGCCATTAGAAAGTTGCCAAGAGCCCTGTGGTTTGAGTCTTGTCCCTTTGAGCCATAAAGTCTTGAGGACTGCTTCTTTGCCTGTTATAGCAAGAACTAGCTTAACCTACATAAATGGGTAGGTGGGGAGGAATTCTTATCACAGGAGGAAGTACCCACATGTAGCAAAATAATGGATCTTTTACCATATTGAAATATTTTCTTATAACAACCTTCTGAGGTAGGGTAGTTATTACCAGTTATTCCCATCTATAAACTCTGGTCCAGACACAGTGGCCTATTTGCTTTTCCTCAAAAAAGACTTCTCCTTGCTTTTGCACTTCTTGCTTTCTAGGCTTGAAATTCACTTCTCCATGTTAACCTCTTGGAACCCTGGTTTCCTTCAAAATTCAGCTCAAATTCCACCTTCTACATGAAGTCTTCCTGAACTCCTGAGCTATCAGTGTCCTCCCTCTCAAAACTCCTTTGTCCTCCTTTTGCATATGTTCTCTATGTGATTTTTCTAGTGAAAGGCCTGTTTGTTTTACTTTTGTCTTCTGAATGCTTAGTGTAGTACCAGCCTGGCATATAGGACGTGCTTAGTAAATGCTTGGTGACTGATTTGCAATCCTAGATATTTGAAGGTGTGACAAGAACAAGTCTCTTCACCTTTGTATGCCTTCCAGCTCAAAGTCTAGAATTCCTTTTATTGTGGAGGAGAATTTGAGAGCCCTTGGAGGGAAGATGACTTGTTGCAGGTCACACAGGCCATTAGTGGAAGTGTTTAGCCAAGAACTGAGGTGTTCTCACTCTTGGCTCAAGCTGCTTTCCACCAGACTATGTTGTCATAGGATCAAAACTATTTGCAAACATTGGGCTTTTCCATGGATTGTCAGGACGAACTTGCAGCCATTGAATTTGATCACATGCAATGTCACTCTTTAACAATGACAATCTTAACATGAAAATATGCAATCCATTACAAATTAGTCACACTTAAACACACATTTTCAGAGTTTATGTTGACTTCATGATTAGAAAATAGCAGTTTGATCCACAACTGCCAATGTATGAAAAGTAGCAGATCACAGATGTTTTTCTTCATTTCCCCACCTTTTAGGAGATAATTCTGAACTCCACGGTTAGATAATACTAACAGCTTACACATAAAGAGTACATTGCAGTTACAAAGTGCTTTACCTCACCTGATCCTCACATTAGTCAAATGAGGCAGATTCATAGTGTAAACTTTAGAATTGGAAGAGACCTTACGTATTTCCTTCTCATTTTACAAAAGAGGGAACTGAGACCTAGAGAGGTTAAATGAATTTCTCAGAGTTCAATGTGTTCTATCAATTATACCACATTCAAGTATTATTATTACCCTATTTTACAGGTGAGGAAAATGAGTCTCAGATGAAGTGACTTATCTAATGTGGCAAAGTTGACAGGTTGTAAAGACAGAATTCAAATCCAGTACTACAAATACAGTACTCTTCCCATGCTACCTCTCAAAAAATCATCACAGCTTCAGGCTGCAATGGCATTTGAACTCACAGGCCCTTGTTTATAAAGGCTTTGGCTTTAACCCTTGAGCTACAAATTAAAGATGTGCAAGTTCAATTATTTTGCTTAATTTCATCTCTAGATGAATGAGTCTGGGCATATACATCATGGGTGTTCTTTTTTATTCTTTTCTCTTATGACCAGGATTATTATTTGCTGATTTCTGCTATGTGAGTTCATTTTACACATTTTTTTTAGTGGGGAGTCTATAAAATGTCTGTTATCAATTCAATTTTATTTTCAACATATATTGTCTGCCACTTTTCAAAAATGTTTATCTCTCCCAAGTAATCTTTAGAGTGGTCACTTTCATTTTCTAAGCAATGTCCATGTCAGGAATGACAGCTTCTATAACTTCACATCTGTCCTTTCTGTGTTGGGAACCAGGGAACATGAATTGCACGGGGAACAAGGTGAAAGTGACATAAAAATTAGGAATAAAGAGTTCCAAACCTGATGAAATCTTGAAGAAAGGTTGGAAAAGATAAGAAAGGTCTAGGTCATGTCTTTGTGAAGACAGATTTGGCATATTCCAAAAGAAATTAAAGGAGTCAAGAAAAAAAGGGCAGGAAAGGGGGTGTAGAAACAGTAGGAATATACAGATTGTAAAGTTTGGATATGAATGAGGAAGGGGATAAAGTAAATCAGGATCTGATTTATTTACTATTTAATTTTAAAAGAATACAAAGACTTTTCATAATGTTCCCTCATAACTGTGCATGTCACTCCTATTCAACACTACCCAATACTTCCACTGTACCCTCTGGAGCTTCCATTCTATTAGACCTGTGCCCTCCCTTGAGAAATTAACTTATACTTAATTGTCTCTGCACCTGTTTTCCCCTAATAGACTTTTAGAAACATCTGAGGCATTTTTTATCTTTGCAAGCCCAGGAGCTAACATATAATAGGCACTTAATAAATGCTTGTTCAAGTGAATTGAACAAGAGGAAAGATAGTTTTAAGAGGACAAAAGTGGAGTAGGAAGTTTGAACTTTTTTGAAATGGAGAAAGATCTATCTACATATATTTAAATGTAGCAAGAATAGTTTATGGAGAGAAAAAGTGGCTTTGGGACTAGGGCTAATAAGAGCTAAAAATGGATTTGGGGGAAGGGGGTGATGTGGAAGACAGAGAAGCTGATTTTTCAAGAAATACCAGCCTTTGATCTGACATGGCAATCTTATGGTCATGTTTTCCATGTTCAACTCAACGGACAAGGCATTTATTACTATACCATCCTCATGGCACTTTCTCTAGTGACCACATCAACTCTCAACCTTATATAATTTAATATTTTGATTATTTTTCTTATTCACGTGAATTCTCAAACATCTTATGAGGAAACAAAGTGCCTGGCATATGGTAGATGATTAATAAATGTTTATTAATTGGCTGAAAACACAGAACCTAGACCTTTCCAGCTCTAAAATTAGTGGTACTATTACATAAAAAGTTGGTGGAAGTTATTTAAGAATGAAAGGGCCTCTGTGTAATCTGTAGTCTTCTCTACAGATAGCTTCTTCCGTATGGCTACATCATTGTATTACTACTTTCTCTATCCTAGATGACTAGCACTAGGCATAATGTTTCAGGTTGGACTTTACAGTGTTCTTATGATAGAACTCAACTAAACAAATAAACTGGTTGAGAAATGAGGAACAAGAAGACTTTGTCAAGTGAATAGAAGAACTAAAATCTGTAAGTTTATTGAATGTAATGCTTTTTAGATTTTTAGCAAATTCTAGGATCTAGAACAATAAGGTTCATTTGAAATTATTTCATCCAACCTCCAGATTTTGAAGATAAACAAACTGCAGCCCAGAAAAATCAAGTGACTTCATAGGATTACAAATTTAGAATGGAAAGGGCCCTCAGGGGTCATTTAGCTAAATCAAGTCATTCAAGAGACCCAAAGAGGTTAGTTAAGTGACTTGACCAAGGCCCCAGAGGAAGTAAGACTGGGGCCTGAATCTCCAGGTCTCCTTCTACTGCATAGTGCTTTCCATAGTGGGGACGAACTTTGATCATACTCATGCTTTTTAGAATCTAGAAGCTTACTGTCACTGAATGGGATGAAAAAATAAGAAAGCTTGCTTCTGTACATAACAATTCACTTCCTAAAAATAGGGATATATAGGCCATTACATTAATGCAGATTGTTAAAATAATGTCATCAAACTGGAGGCACAAAATAAAGATTTGAAAGAAGGTGCCACAGCTCTTGCCTATCCAATCAGCTCTGTTGTGTTTATTTTGACACTCTGCAAATAAGTCTTTGATTGGATTAGTCACAATACCACCAGGGGGCACATTACATCTTGCAGAAAGTCCTCTTGCACAGCCCAGTAACACACATCAAGTCAATAACAGCGTTGCAGCCATTTGAGTTGAAGTTTAGCTCAAATTGAATTTTTAATCTGCAACTTTACTGCGAGTATTCTCTGCAGTCTCATTCACAATTTTCTTCATGTTTTTCATGGTCAGTGCTTGGATTGTTCATTCAGACAAACATCATTGTGAATGATTTAATAAAAAGATCAGAAGCTGTGATTTGCCCTTCTCTAATTAATTCTTAAACTTTTAATAGAATGAAACAGAATTGAATTAACTTGCCTGAGCAAAGTGGAATTCAAGTCTAAGACTTCTACCCACTAGAGTAACAATGGGAAATTCCAGTTTGATGCTCTTTAAAAATCACACTAAGTAAGTGTCTTTATTAGCTCTATATTGAGTTCCATATGCAGCTGTTAATTATACCACCCTGAAAATGCACTTTTTAAAAAGACTGTGTTATAGAAATACAAAACATCTACCATGTGCAACATCTGCCAAGCCTAATTATTAGGAAACTATATTCCATTTAATGTTTTAAAATTCAGTGCTAAGTGAAAATCAAGGAGATAATGAAGCAGAACCCTCCTTTATGGACATTCTTATTCCATGAAGGTAGAGTTATGTGGATCATTTTTCAAATATATGGAAACTGTGTATTTTAAGATGGTGTTGACATTTGCCTTTATTTCTAGAGACTGAAGGAAAAAAGAGACTTCTTAGTTTAGGGTACAGCAGGAAGGGCTTAATTTTAGGAAGAATTTTCTGACCTTAAAGATTACAAGACACTGAAATGCATTGTCAAGAAATGCATTGATCATAGATTTAGAGCTGGAAAGGACTTTAGAATTTCTACAATCCAACTTGGACATTGAAGACTCTGCTTCTCTAGTTTGAAGAATTCAAAAACATACTTGTCGCATACTATATATAGATGCCTGTTCTAGGTCAAGGAGGAGGAGCAGAATGGAAGTAAGAAGAGGCAGGCAGTAGGAAGCAGTGGCTTAGATATGAGACTGGGCTCAAATAACATTTCAAATATAGTATGGTCCTTGAAGATAGAGTGGTTATTGGGGGAGATTAAAGAGGTCATGTCTGAGATAAAAGAGGAGGGGCATACCTTACTAGCAGCTGCTACTTTCGACCAAATGATTCATTTTATCAAAGCCTAACCTTAGTCCAAAGCAACTGATCTCTGATCTAGTAGGCCCATTTAATATTTTACATTCGGGACAATGTCTTTAAAAAATTTATTGTTGCTTTTTCTTTTTATACCACAGTAACTTCCCTTAATCATTGCCCTTTCTTGTCATAAAGAAAAACACTTAAAAATCAAATGACACAGTGACCATAGCTGACCATATTTTTACCTTATTACTCACAGTCCTCTGCCTTATCTGCCAAAAGGAAGAAGAGTGTTTCATGCTAAGTTCTATCTTAAAAAAGATTTTTTTTATTATACTTTATAAAATACTTTATGGAACTTATGGTCTTTTGTTTCAAAAGTGTAATGGAAAGAGACATGGATAAGGAACCAGAACTGAGTGAAGCTCCAGCTGCCCTTCACAACCTTGTGACCTTGGATAAGTCTCTTCACTTCAAAAGCTCCCATTTTTAATATGTAAAATGGATATAATAATACTAATGCTTTACAGGGGTATTATGAGGAAAGTGCTTTGTGAACTGCAACCTGTTGTATAAAATGAGTTATTACTATTATTATTATTATTATTATTGTTATTGTTATTATTATTATAGTCCTGATTCTTTATTGATTTGGTTAGAGTTGATGCTTGGTTGATTTCTGTCTATGCCAATTAGCTAGTACCCTTAGCCCCAAACCAGTTGTGGGTCAAATATGTGCCATTGGTTGTAAGTGTTGATCAATCAGTCTAAATCTGAAACCAGTAGTGGAAATGCATGCCCTGCTAATCATAGCTCATGTGATTAATCTGTACACAAAAGCCAACATGTTCTTACCTCACCTCCTACTCAAGGACAGTCCAGTTCTAACCCAGCTCTGGAGATGGAGGACCTGATCCTAGCAGGTAGTGGTGATGGGGTGTCGTCCAGGAAGTCCAACAGCACAGTCCACGTTTGGTAAACCCGAGTCTGAGGCACAGAATCAAAAATTCATAGACTTTAGAGTTTGAAGTGACCTCAGTGGTCATCTAGGACATCTAGGACATGAATAAAAATTAATTTTCCCTATGACAGTTAATGGTCATCAATGGTAGCCTCTGTTTGAAGACCCCAGTGAGAGGAACCCTCTTGCCTCTCAAAACAGTTCCTTTCATTTATGTAGAGCCACGAAAAGAAGTTCCTCCTCACATCAAGCCTAACGTGGTTGCTTTTTGACTTCTACTGTTTCTCGCTCTACCACCTGGGACCAAACAATTAATCAAAGCCCTTTTCTAACATGACTGCCCTTCAAAAATTTGAGGATAACAACCCTATCACCCTGAAAATCTAAACATCTTCCCTGGTTCCTCCTGGTTGGCACCATCCTGGTTGCTCCCTTCTGAAGGCTCTTTAGCTTACTGATGTCATTCAGGACACTCTAGATTTGATCACATGAGGGCAGACTACATGGTGACTATCATCTCTTCATTCCTGGAAGCCATGTCCATATGAGAGGTCACATTGTTAAATTAGCTATTAAGCAGTCAGTCCACCAAAGCCCCATATCTTTTTCAGAGAAGTTACTCTAATAATGCTCCTGTCATATACTTGGGACTGATTTGGAGAGCCCACATGTTGGATTTTGCACTTATCCTAATGCATATTTTCTCTGGGTTGATTTCCTCCAAAGTTCTAGGCTGTGGGTCTTTTGGAATACTGACATCAGATTGCGGGTCATCTGAAAATTTCATGAGCGTGAATCTGTGTCAATGACAGAGACTGAATCTAGGTGAAGAAACTCTGCCCCTGCAGGTCTGTACCTTCTCTGCTCTCTTGACTCTTACAAACTTGCCCAAAGAACTAGGAGGTTTAGTGACTTGCCAAATATCACACAGCCAGTGTGTGTCAGAAGCAAGATTTGAACCCAAGTCTTCCCACTTTAAGGCAAACTCCTTATCTGCTCCACTAATTCTGATCCTCTCACTGCCAACTATTAATTAGAATACTGAATAGTAAAGGGCTAAACACAGATCCCTGGGACTCTTCACTGGAGCTCTGCTGACAACTTCTTGGGATCCCTAGCTTTAAAGCCAGAAGAGACCTTGAGTCATCCAGTCCAGTTTCCTCTTTGTAAAGATGAGGAAAATGAGTTCCTGAAAGCCTGAGTGGCCTAAAATCACACAAATAGTAGTAACAGCCAGGATTCCACCCAGTTCCTCTAATGTCAAACCCGATAGTCTAAGGCTAAAAGTGACCTTAGATGGCCACTAGTTCAATATCCTAAAAGGAGGAAACTTAAATGACTTGTCAAGATTACAAAAGTCATGGCAGAGGCAGTCTGAAGTCATCTGACTCCAGAACAAATGCTTCTTTGACTAGACATTGAATCATGACTGAGTTTAGTCATTCAACTAGTTTTAAATTGAACTATCTCTAATCTATGTCTTTCCACCTCCTCCAGAAGATGTAAAGAGAGGTTCAATTAGTTAATTACTTAGGTGAATATATTATAAAAGAGAGAAATTATTATTAATAACCATGATTTGGGGAGATCCAGAGTTCCTCCTTTTTCTATAATCCCCATTTCAAAATTCCAACCTTACAAGGAATCTCTAATTTAAGGTGAATTCCATTAGATCAAATCAAGCTTGGGTGGAATTAGATCCTTTTGTCAAGACTGGGGTGGTCCTGATATAGAGATAGTCTCTTTGTCTAAGAGTGACATGATGTCACTCTCTGTCCCTCATTATAATATTCATTCTCTTGTTAACAGTTAAACAGAATTGATAGCTACCCTCTGGAACACCCCTCTTTCAAGAATATCTAAGCTGTGAGCCAGCCACCATGATTGTCTTTGGCATTCAACAGCACCACTGGTCTTTCATTAAAATGTTAATACTTGGGACAGCTAGGTGGTGCAGTGAATAGAACACTAGCCCTGGAGTCAGGAGGATCTGAGTTCAAACCTGGTCTCAGGCACTTAACACTTACTAGCTGTGTGACCTTGTGTCACTTGCTAAGTGACTAGCAAGTCACTTAACCCCAACTGACCTGCCTTGCCCCCTCCAAAAAAAAAAAGCAAAAAAAATGCTAGTACTATTAATAAAATGACTAATTACCCCAAAATTATTTCTCTTTTTTATTTGTTCTTTTTAAACAACACAAGAAAGATGATTTTCTCATCTAGTCTTTAAAAACTTGTAGACTGATTAATAAACTTATTTAATATTTTCTGAGAAGATCCAATTCTTTTTATGTAATTATTTAGATGATACCATTCTACATGGCTTCCAAAGCAATATTCTCCTAAGAAGAATGACCATTTGAAATCTGAAGGACAAATCACTAGCATATGATCAGTTCACCCAACCCTGGATAATCACTCTATATTTGATTTTCCTAGAGGCTCTGATATACTGCAGGTTTGATCCTGACCGATCCAGGAATCCAGACTAATCTTCAAGTGAACTTCTTAAGCCCACATATGGGTTCATACAATGCAGTACATTGCATATAGCATGAGATTTGGATTCAAAGGGGTTCAGCTCAAATCCCAGTCAATTACTGTGTGATTTTGGATGTCATGAGCTCTTCTCTAGGAATGATTCCTCAGTTGTAAAATGGGGATGTCAGATTGAATTTTCTCTAAGATCTCTTCCCACTCATAAAATTCTCTGATTCTTTCATTCTTTGCTCTTCATACAATCTTCTCTTTACTATTATGTGAAAATTTGTGGAATCACATAAGTATGAACTCTGCTCCACAGGTGTAGCAGCAGACTGTTCTTTCACTATCTCCTCATTACACTCCAAATTCACCACTGGATTCTTGTTCATCCAAGTGAATACAAAGTACAAAGTGAGTTCCCTAAATGTTAAAGTAACTTTCTACTTTTTGAAAAAATCATCCATTACAACTGTCCAAGCAAGTTAAGCTATAGATTTCAGGGAAGTGGAATAGGTACAAGCTGTAATTCTTGACTCTGACCACTGGGAATGCAGAACTAATTTCTTTATGTAATAAATCGTCAGGAAGCTCTGTCCCTTTTTACACTAATTGCAGGAATTTAAAGTAGTTTTTCAAGTTAAACTTTGAATGTAGGTTGATTGCTCACATACACACACGTCAAATTGAGTATCTCTATACTGACAGATAACTTTACAAATTCAGACTTTCATTAGTTCCCAAGTACCTAGGGGATATAACATTCATTAAGTCTTTTTATTTCTTTTAAAATAATGTTAATCTCCTTACAAGTCTATATCTGGGAAAAGAATAATTAAAGATAATAGTCTTTTTTATTTTTAATAAGAACAGGAAAGTTTTTAGTATTCATTCAAGATTTGAAATCCAAATGTGTCAAGGATTAGCTTTAGTGGAATTCACAGAATGTTGATGGAGGTGTTATTTGAGTTTGCTGGATGATTGAAATCTTGGGATAAGGTGAAAATGGAATCAAACCCAAGGTCAGAAAGGTATGAGGGGGTAGTGGCAAGCCTGATATCCTATTCTGGCTTTGTCACTCTGTGACCAGGGGCCAAGTCACTTAGGTGCTTGGGGACTGAGTTACTCCATCTGTAAAAGGAAGGGTTTGAACTAGAAGATCCCTAGAGTTCCTTTTAGCTCCAAATCAATAATCACAATAATGAGACCAAATCAACATTATATGACTACCAAAACACTTTTTAGTAAGGATATTAGTAATGTTGAAATCTGAGGGGTGTCAGAGGTGGAGTTAAATAATTGAACTGGAAAGGTTTTTGAACAGCTATTTTGCAAAATGCCAAATAGAACTAATAAGAAATGAATTTTAAAAACTGAAATGGAACATCAGAAGTTTGTAGTAGATCAGTTACCAGAATTTTTTGTTATTGTTGTTATTCTTTTGTAATAACACTCTAGTAGCCAGCACTAAAAGGAGTAGTTGGCATAGTGAATAGCTACTCTACTTGGAGTCAGGAAGCACTGAATTTGAGTCCTACTTCAGACACTTATTTAGCTAAACAAGTCACTTAACCTCTTTCATTTTCAGTTTTCCCATCTGTAAAATGTAGGTAATAGTACCTGCTCTTATTAGAGTTCTTGTGAGAGTCAATTATACATACACACATATTGTGTGTAGAATTTGTATGTGTATATATATATATATAATTTATATAAACTATACACACTATTTACATGCCAAGCATTTACAAATTCTAATGTACTACTTAAATGTTAATTATTATTATTATTGGCAGGATGGTATAGAGCACTGGATTTGGAATAAAGAAGAAATGGGATCCCTGGGCAATTCATTTCTTTTCTTTCTGCTTCAGTTTCCATATCTGTAAAAGGAAGCATTGGATTTAATGGTTTCTGTGTTTCCTTCTAGCTCATGAAATTATGATCCTCTGAAAACATTGTGGAAGTTGTTCAGGAGAAAGGGCTGGCAAGAGAGAAAAATGCAGAAGGCTAAAAAAGGAAGGATTCTAGGGTACTGGCAAATGTTGTCCTGAAAAAAGTGGTCCAGGGTAGTTGAGAAGTCAAGTAAATTCAGGAAATAAGTAATGATGATTTATAGAGTGTTTTAAGATTTGCAAAGAACTTTAAAAATATTCTCTCATTCAAACCTCACAGCAGCCTCATGAGGTAAGTGTCATTATTACCTCCATTTTACAGATAAGGAAACTGAAGCAGAGGTTAAATGACTTGTCCAATGTCACACAGCTAGTAAGTGTCTGAGACCACATATGAACTCATGACTTCTGTCTTCTGGTGCAGTGCTCTAGTCACTGTGTCACCTAGCTCACAGATCTAAGTAAGCAGGATGTATAGAACATGTTTTTCATGGATGTTAAAGTCACTCAAAATGATGGCATGGAGCAAGATGGAGAGAAAAACTTTTTTGAGGAATGTTCAATCAGATTGTTAAAAGTTGTGGAGAAAGGACAGAGCCCCACCTATAAGCTGTGATGAGGCTCAGCAGGTGATACAAGCTGAGAGCTAAGAATTTCCAAAGAAAAGGCTGCTAAGTAATAGCAGCAGACAAAATGTATTCAACCAGTCCAGCTAACCCCCGCTTAATGAAATATTATCTTAATACCTCTTGACAATAAGTGCCTAAGAAATTGTGAATGAAAAATGGAAAACAACTTGCCAGTTTTCTGTTTTCAGAAGATTAGTGAATGATAAAAATAAATCTCTTCAAAGATTAAGGTATATTACTAAAATTCAATAAACACTAACAAATAAAGTATTAACTATAATAAAGCAAAGGGCAATTTCTTTCTTTACAATTTTTTTTAAGATATAATCTTGGCGGTTAACTTTTATCAACTTTATGACAAAATGCAGTTCTTAGTTCAACTTTTTCCTTAGGATCAAAGCAATCACAAGGTATTAGAAATACAGCTGTTTGTAGAAGTCATGTAAAAATTTAGAAAGAAACCCTTTCCGAAGATGGCAGCGTAGAAGCAGCAAGGTCCCACAGCTCCCACACTGCCACCCTAAACACCCATAAAATACAAGCCCAGACAAAGTGTAGGAAAGTCTAGGACTCTCTGACTCACAAAAATACAGAGAACACAGCTCTCGCTGAAGGCAGCTCGGCAGCAGGGGCTCAGCGCGGCCACCGGAGCGGAGGCTGGAACAGCAGGAAGCCGAGACCGCGGCCAGGCCTGGGACGGTGGGAAGGAGCTGAGCTGAGCCCCGCAGCCAGCGTGCAGTGGTTCTACAGCCTCCAGCACCCCCACATCTGCCAAGGCGTGAGGAGCAGGGCAGAGAGGTGCAGCTCACACTGCAGAGGAGCAGAGAACAGCCAGCGGCCAGGCAAGGCCCCAGGGCGGCCACGAGGAGCAGCAGAGCCTCCCAAGGAGCCTCCCTACTTCAAAGAAAATCTAAAGCACCTGCCTGAGGGGAGCTTCAGTCAGAGACTGTTAGTGAAAGCTGAAACTTTGAAACTTAATTGGGGGCGTGGGGTAAAGCAGTTCAGCCATTCTACCCCCGGGGCAAGGAAGCAGTGAGGGAGGGGAACTACTGGAACCAGAAGCAGTGGCCCCCACCAGGCTGCTTCAGAGTCCCTGGCCTGCAGACTCCGCAGGGGGGCTGAATCGATTGATCGGGGCTAAGTGCTCTTGTGTTGAGTGGCCTGGATCCAGATTGTGGTCTTGGGTGGTGGTCCTGGGGTGCACTTTC